>OX438670.1:21200000-21837880 GCA_949316385.1 Globia sparganii | reverse complement strand
AGAAAGCCTTTTATACCGTTCAAGATTATACTGAAGACAAAAAGTCTTGGGATTAAGCTGCTTCCAATTTTTACATACTGAATGATTTTTTATTTTTTTATATATACATTGAAATGAATGAATTTTATATATACAATGACATTTGTTTACTGTGTAAAGTATTATATTATTTTAATTATTGTGAATGTGAAGACTTGTGGGTGTTTTTCTCTCTATTCTGTTAGTTTTTGTCATGGTCTGGCAGTTTGAGTAATTTATGTGGCCTAGCCAAATGTCCTTTCTTTGGTATTGTTCGACGAATCGTTGAGCTCCTTAAATTTTGAGTTGAGCTGCACGAAATCTGACAAATACGTGCACTGACTGGACAGATCCACTCAATCTGTGTGGTTCTTTCATCAAAAGACCATATTATAATCTAACAAAGATTTTGTCTGCACTATAAAAGAGACTGTGACCTCTGAGTTTGTTTCGGCCTTTCTTCAATTCAATTTAACTATTTATTCACAAACAATTTACATTGTGTTTGAAATCGTTCCATAGGATCAAAAATAATAAAAACCTCTCAGAGTAGTCGGATAGGAAACGCCGACCTCATCTAGTTTTTAAAATATATTTGATGTGTAAAAGTGTTTAGTGCAAACCTACTTACAGTAATAAAATCATTTATCATTATCATTTACTTGAAGTAGTTGAGAACATCCGTTTTTTGTCGGGTTTTGATTAAGTAAGTTCGAGATAGATGAGATAAGTTCGATAATTGTGGTGATGTCTACTCAAGACGTCCTACTTATTTTCTACTTACTAAGACTTTCTAAGAATTAATTCAGTAGACATCTTTACCTATACCTCGTTTCACAAAATAATGTCTATGAATTTGGTTGCTCCAAAGGTCGAGGTCTTTAACCTATAGTTGTCGTGTTTTAGCGTAGCAGTAGCGGTCATTGCCCTTTCCCTAATATCTCTCCGTAGGAATTCAAAGTATGGATTTTAGATAATGGAACATGTTGCAGAGCACGATAGATATTGATACCCTTGTTTCAGTTTTGAAATAGAAAATGTTGATTGTTGTCTTTGGTTTTCTTTGGTGCCTGGCCCTGGCCCAAAAATCAAGCAATGGAAAAAATTGTCAACATTTTTGTGCTTGAGTACGAGGCTTTTGACTACATTATATGTGTATATTTTATGTCTTTTCTTTTTAAAATTATTTTTTTAATTTTGTAATGTGCGTTTTGTTTGTGCAGAATAAACAATTTTTCTTTCTTTTTTTCTTTTCTTTCTTGATGAAAAATCCGAAAACCGTAAATTAGTAGTTACATGCTTGCTGGGGCAGCTGGATTGTCCGAAAGGGTTACCGCTGCCCCGGAACATAAAGGGCCAAGGAAGGAACACGGGTGGGTTTTAGTCAGTAAGAGTCTGACACTCCCTTCCGCTCCACCTAGAGCGGGAGGGGTCATTCGATGACTTCGCATACTCAAAAAAAAAAAAAAAAATTAAGTTACATACTACCTACAAATTTGTAAGGAATCCTCGGTGTGCGAGTCCGAGTCGCACTTGACCGTTTTTTTTTTAAATATCAATCTCCATTGCATACCTAGTACTTACCTAAAGTATTAAAATTAGTATGAAATTACATAATTGTATTTATGGAAAGACGAGCAAAATAAATGTATATTTATCGCATGAATACAATGAGTAATGAAGCAGTATAGTAGATATTATATTGAATTGAACCTATTATTATAAGTAAACAATATACTAATGTGACACTGATTACAGAGATCAAAATAATATAATCCGGGTTGTGTATACAAGGTGTAACAGAATAAACGTAAGTTTTGAAAGTAGTTTGTTCATAATTGACTACTGAATCCATTTCAGTAAGGCTGAGGCTACAGTAGGCAGCGATTTGCGATGTGACTGGAAGAGCGAAACGAGAAAAACATGGTATGGCTACATTATAAGCGAAATTCCGGCGTATATTCGCTTCAATTTCGCTGATATGTTGATGTAGCCGATGCCGTGATTACAGTAATGTTGTTCCTATCGCTTAAAGAAATCAAAGATCGCTAGTAATATTTGATGTACGGTGTAGCCATATACGTGAGCATTCATTTACTTGTTTTAGTCGCTCATGTGTCGCAGGTCGCGTCGCGGCCTAATGTAGACTCAGCCTAACTTTTAATACGGATTTTTAACAAAAAAATATGTATTTTTTCATACTAACCGCCGATTAAGCCAAATTAAATTAAACCTTATCTTAACGCAATAAGACTCAATTTTAAATGCAGTAAGCTTTAATAAAAATAAGTTTTGGTTATTGTATGCTTTTAACTCAATACTCTAATTGGGGTGTATGAGGTCTTGCGTTAATTATGTTACACCTTGTATATACTTATAGGGGCACTATAGATGAGATAGCGGTGTATGTAGCTGACACACTTCTGAAGTTCTGACTACCCGTAACGATTGTCAAAAACCTATAAATGACAACCGGGACCAGCGGCATAACGTGCTTTGCGACGGTTCTCGCTCGATACATATCGAGACTCTTCGGAAAGCACTTTGTTATTCATTACATAAACATGGATGGATGGTCACCCATCCACGAAACGACTTTGGAAAGCGTAGCTTAACTTTCGATCGACCCGTGCTGCTGTTATTATTTAGCCACGAGCCCACGAGCAGAGATAACGTTATTAATGTCGCAGTACCATTACTTCGATAAAACAGCGCAAATTAGTTGCAGTTATTCAAATGCAGTCCATAATGATCATGATTATATTCTGTTCGCAAGCTCATTATTTACAAAAAAAAAACATTATGCGAAGTCAAGTCATTCTCTTGACCTAGCTAGACATCTTGCAAAGTGTGTTTATTTACAAATTAACTGCGAGATGCTCATAAACTATTTCGTACGGGTACAATGTCCAAAGCATAGTTCAATATATGTAGATTAATAAAAAATGGCCCCGATTCTGTTGTTCACAAACTAAATTATATTTAAGTTCAGTGCATCTTTTTCTTTCTATTTCAATATGAAAAGGAGAGAAGATAAATATTAGTTTAGTCCTGTCAAATTAGTCAGCGCCTGACGTAAATTGACGTATTTTTAGTAGCCAATATTTTAATCGCGTCTAAACTTGTCTATGGATTATCTAATTTGACAGGACTAAACTAATATTTATCTTCTGTCCTTTTCATAATGAAATAGAAAGAAAAAGATGCACTGAACTTAAATTTAGTTTAGTTTGTGAACAACAGAATCGGGGCCAATGACATTAAAAATAAACTAGCAACAAGTTTTATTACTCGAACTTTAACATAGTCATAATAATATGTATGTTGACGTCAAGCAAGAACAAGAAAAAAACATGTTGTCGTACAACCGGAGATCCGTTTATTTATTGGAACATCGAATATTATAAATAGCTATTTTTTTTTAATCAAGAGTTGTTATTAAAATAATAATAATGTTATGTATATAAAAAAGTAGAGGAAATAATCAAAGAACATCAAAAACTTCGTCACCATCGCTGTCAACAGGAAAAGTGCCCAAAAGGCTGGCAGCATCGCCATACAACGTGGCAGTGGTGCCAGACAGTTTTCGATTCTTTGGCCAAAAAATAGGCCAGCCCTCTGGTCCCGTGAAGAGTCGACCAACCGTTTGACGATGTCTCGGAAAACTAAGTGTTCATACGCACGTGCCGCTCGTGTGTATTGTGTGTGAACACTAAGTGGGCACTCGGGCCCCAGGGCCCTAGTGTTTTAACCCCAAACGGCTCGAACATAATTATATAAGTCCCAAAAATATTTGAGTATGTGCGCCGTTTAATGTTTTCCGCACCTGCAGCAAAATTAATTAGATATTAATTAATTTTTGACCAAGAAGCCTGTCGAAATATAATATTACAAAAGACAAACAGACAAAAATTCTAAAAACTATATTTTGGCTTCGATATCGATTGTAGATCATGCCCCAAGTATTCTTTTTAAAAAATATTCAATGTACAGTTTTGACTTTCCTACGATTTTATTATATGTATAAATGATTAGGAAATTTTCTTGGAAGTACCTAAAAGAAATGAATTTGCAAGAAAATTTTCCGCAAACTGCTTTGCCAGTATGATGAAGATCATTTCACTGTTAAGAATCAATTAATTACAAAAATAAAAAAACATAACTTACAACAGTCAATGTAATTAATAAACATCAGTACAAAATAATTTTATGCTTTGCAGAAAACTTCTGAATGTCTAATATTCGCGGTTTGTCAGTAACTCAACAGCAGATTTAAAGAATGAAGTGTGCTCGTGCCTCGTGCACATTGTTTGTGTGGTGCAGACGTGTGCATGTGTGCAGTTCATATCTTGTGCAAATAATTATAATTATGTGAATTTGTGAAGTGACCTTGACACCGTGCACCGGTACCATTGTTGAAGTATGTGTGTGTGCGTACCGCGGATCACATAACACTGGATATGCCTCTAGCATTCAAAGTTCAAACTGATCGTAAATGTTTGTTTAAATTGTATTGGGTACTGACAAGCTATGCTATGATATTTAGATGATGTTTTTTTTTTCTAATAATCAATAGCTTCGCTTAAATATTTTTTTACATATGACCCAAGTGAAAAAAATATATCTTAAAAAACCATAAAAGCGTTATTAACATAATTATTTATAGATTACCTGCTCTGTCATTTAACCTTCCGTGAAGAATTCAAAGGTTACCGTTCGCTTTTGGACAATAAGGCTGCCCGTTTAAACACCCGAGTTATGAGTCTAGTTAAATAATTTTAACCTTCAGTTGTTTTTCATATCCAGTACATAGTTGTCCTGTATATGGTATCGAGCGCGTTACCTGTGCGGTTTGCGAGCGTTCCCTTGACATATCGATCCCCGGCGATGTATTATTGATGCGATTAGTACGGGGACGCAGATTTCCCTCGCGTGGTAGAAGTCGTGGTTCGTTTTGTATAGTGATAGTGTTTGTGATATAAAATATTTAGGTTCGTAGGATCTTTTTGAAAAGGTTTTTTGGCTTCTTTTGTGTAGGATAGTCAGCTATTTGCATTAGCAGTTGCTAAATGAAGGAGTCGTTTTCCCATGCTCTTTTTATGATACGTTAGAGAAAAACTTTATTCTTCTTTAGTGTAGCATTCAAGATTATGCTTATAGTAGCCTTATAGCATTTGTTTCTAACCCAGAGGTAAGCGCCTCATGGTGTTGACCACCATTGTTGATTGTCTTATAATTTATCTAAGTCGTACTTGGAATGTAGATAGTGAGTATCTGAGGTAAATAATGACATAATACTTCGATACGTTATCACTTATCACAGCTGTTTAGACTACGAAGCATTCGTATCATCAATAGCGATAGCTAACACCCAAAGGGCGCAGGTCTTGCCATTCAGTGAGCGTGAACAATTATGTTCAGTTGATAAACGGAATTTGAGTGGATAAATAATAAAACAGTGTATGTGTGGATCCCGCACTAGAATACCCTGTGTCGCAGGATCCAGTCTCTTTCGACAGATAATAAGAATTATAAAAGATAACAAATGCAGCGGTTTCAGTATAATTAATTAAACTTAGGACTAAATGGTAACTGAGAGGTATGTGTTTGTGTAATGACTGTAAGTATGCATGTGATGAGTTTTAGTGTGTATGTGCTGATGGATACTTTAATACTTGAATGATAAAATATTTTCCGATCCAGTCCAACATAATTAAGAATGTGGTGTTAATTTTAATTTAAGATATTATAAAAATGTGTTGATACAAAAGTGACACTTACTGAAGTGTAGAAGGTAGCTATAGTGACAATGTCACTCTTTAGTGTGAAGTGGTTAGTATTGTGGTCACTCTGGGCTGCTCGGTTGGTTCGCCAGCCTACTGCCACACTTCAGCTCAGCAATGGGCCCGTGAGAGGCTCCATATCTCCTGATGGCTTACACAAGAGTTACCTCGCCATACCTTATGCCAGTGTACCACATCGGTTTCAGGTGAGTGACAAGCTAAATTAATCTTATGCTATACTTACAGCAATTTGCACTGCCTCAGTCAGAACAAATTGCTGTAAGTATAGCGCGCATACGTTTTGAACAATCGAGTAATTAAAAAGAATGATGAGGAATTAAACATTATAAACCGCGTCCAGATATTCAAGATGATTTTGCTTATGTCATAATTATAATGAAGACAAAAGAAGATTCGCCTTTTAAAAAGAGTCGTTTGTATAGTAGTCGATTTCGAAGCTGACGATTATGGAATCGAAATAATATTACAGAATCATAGACTCTCACCTCCCTTTTCCAGGCTCCAGGACCTGAACCAACGTGGGAAAGTACCTTTGAAGCAGTCAACGAAAACGTGAGGTGTACCCAGAGCGTCGCAGATACCTGGACCGTCGGCCGCACTGACTGTCTTACCCTCAACGTCTACACGCCTTTGGACGCCAGCCCCGGCTCCAAGCTACCAATCATGTTCTTCATCCACGGAGGAGGATTCTTCAAAGGCTCTGGAAACATGGTCTTCTATGGTCCAAATTATTTAACACCCAAAGGTGTTATCCTTGTCACCATTAACTACAGACTCAACATACAAGGTTTCCTCTGCCTTGGCATCAAAGAAAATCCTGGCAACGCTGCCATGAAAGACCAGGTCGCTGCACTGAGATGGGTACAGAGGAATATAAGGAACTTTGGTGGAGATCCTGACAACGTCACGATATTTGGGGAGAGTGCTGGAGCGGCATCAGTCTCCTTCCACTTCTATTCTCCGATGTCCAAAGGTCTCTTCCACAAAGCTGTCACACAAAGTGGATCAGCCATCGCTCCGTGGGCATATCAGTTCAAACCCGTATTCTTGGCGAGTTTGTTGGCTAAGACCATGTTATATGAGTCGCAGGACGCAAAGGAGCTGTACAAGTATTTTATGACTAAGTCTAATGACGAACTTATCCTTACCAGAGTGCCGAGAGCGGACGGTAATACGATTATTTCTGAAATATTATACACGCCGTGCAGGGAAAAGCCAATAGAAGGAGTGGAAGCATTTTTAACAGAATCACCATACGATCTGCTCACAAAAGGAGAGTATAACAAAGTTCCTGTGATCATAGGCACTAACAGTGAAGAGGGATTGTTGCTATTGGGGATGGATAACAACACCATGATACCTCGGCTAACGTTTGAGAAATCATTGCCAAAGAATTTGGAAATTCGAGACGAAAAAACGAAGAAAGAGGTAGCTAAAGAGTTAGAAAGATTATATATGGAGGGCGAAGAAATTTCTGTTGACTCTGTAGCAAAACTGTCGAGATGGTACGGAGAGCCGAACCTGAACTTCCCTTCGTTGGCTGAGACAGAGATGCTCCTGAAGAGTTCAGAGCAGCCCATTTACAACTACTTGTTTCAGTACACGGGCGGGAGAAATATTCCAAAGTTCTTTCTACCCAAAAAGTTGAAGGCAGTATCAGGAGCTACTCATGCTGATGATATTTTTTATATATTCTCGCAGACTATCATGTTTTCTAATTTTGAGAAGGAAATGATACACAAAGTGACGACGATGTGGACAAACTTTGCAAAATATGGGTAAGTGTGACCGCTGACCGCCTAATATGGGTAAGTGTGACCGCTGACCGCCAAATATGGGTAAGTGTGACCGCTGACCGCCAAATATGGGTAAGCGTGACCACTGACCGCCTATCTGTGACAGTGGCTCCGATTCTGTTGTTCACAAACTAAACTAAATTTAAGTTCAGTGCATCTTTTTCTTTCTATTTCATTAAGAAAAGGATAGAAGATAAATATTAGTTTAGTCCTGTCAAATTAGTCAGCGCCTGACGTAAATTGACGTATTTTTAGTAGCCAACTTTTTAATCACGTCTAAACATGTCTATGAAATATCTAATTTGACAGGACTAAGCTAATATTTATCTTCTGTCCTTTTCATAATGAAATAGAAAGAAAAGGATGCACTGAACTTATATTTAATTTAGTTTGTGAACAACAGAATCGAGGCCAATACCTCATTTGTAGGTACAGAATGTGTCTTTACTTATATGAGTGTATCTACGACACGCGACTAGGTATATTTAAGATATAATGGGCTAATTGCTCATCTAAGCTTCACGTATGAGCCAGTTTCCACTCCGCTGGAAGACGGGGAAGCTGGTCCTCATACAGAAGCCAGGGCGCCCTGCGGACTCTCCGTCCGCATTCCGGCCCATCGTGCTGCTCGACGAGGTCGGCAAGCTCTTTGAGAGAGTGATTGCGGGCCGCCTCATCGGGCACCTGGTGAGGACGGGGCCGGATCTTGCGGACAGCCAGTTCGGCTTCCGCAAGGGGCGCTCGACGGTGGACGCCATCATGCGCGTGAGGGCCCTCACGACGGGGGACGCGGTGTCCCGGGGTGGGGTGGTCGTGGCGGTGTCACTCGACATCGCCAACGCTTTTAACACCCTGCCCTGGAGTTGCATTGGGGAGGCGCTCCGGTATCACCGGGTGCCGACCTACCTCCGTCGAGTAGTCGGGGCGTATCTGACGGACAGAGCCGTCATCTACCCCGGTCGCAACGGGGAATGGAACCGGCGAGAGATGTCGTGCGGTGTCCCACAGGGATCGGTTCTGGGGCCGCTCCTGTGGGACATCGGTTACGACTGGGTGCTGCGGGCCGATCTCCCTGATGGAGTCAGCGTGGTTTGCTACGCTGACGACACGCTAGTCCTGGCGCAGGGGAGGTCGCATCAGGCGGCGGCCGACGCGATGACACGCGGGGTTGCGATAGTCGTGGAGAGGATCCGGCAGTTGGGTCTCGAGGTGGCATTGCACAAGTCCGAGGCCATGTCTTTTCATGGGCCTCGGAATGGGCCGCCTTCGGGATCCCAACTAACGGTAGGAGGGGTTCACATCGGCGTCGAGACAACGATGAGGTACCTGGGTCTCGTCCTCGACAGCCGGTGGAACTTCGTCGAGCATTTTCGACGTTTGGCTCCCAAATTGGAACGGGCCGGGGCCGCCTTCAAGCGGCTCTTGCCCAACCTGAGGGGGCCAAACGCCTCCTGCCGGAGGCTTTACGCGGGGGTCGTGCGGTCCATGGCCCTATATGGGGCCCCGGTGTGGGCGCGTTCACTGCGGCGGCGAGCCGCCCATTACCTGAACGCGCCCCAGAAGGTGGTAGCCGTAAGGCTAATCCGGGGGTACCGCACGATCTCGGGCGAGGCGGCAAGTCTCCTTGCCGGACTGCCGCCGTGGGATCTGGAGGCGATAGTCCTCGCGCGCCTGTACGAGTGGCGCGCGGAGGCACTACGCCGGGGGGAAACTCCGCTTCCGCGGCAAATCGCAGCGGAGCGGACCGACCTCCGGCGCGATCTCATGGCGGCATGGAAAGAGCGACTGTCGCAACCCAGCGCAGGGCACGCCGCGATAGCGGCGGTAAGACCCCTCTTTGAGGAGTGGCTAGAGAGGCGCCACGGCGCCCTCACCTACCGCCTGACGCAGGTCCTCACCGGACACGGGTGTTTCGGGAGGTTCCTGCACATTATCGGGCGGGAGGATACGCCCGGGTGTCACCACTGCGAGGGTCGCCCGGAGGACACGGTGGAGCATACGGTGGCGGTATGCCCCAATTGGGCGGAGCACCGCCGTGTTCTCGCAGAGGCGATCGGCAGCGGCAGCGGCGGCGACCTCTCGCGCCCGGCCCTGGTTCAAGCCATGGTCCGGGGCGAGAGGGAGTGGGAGGCAGTCACCTCCTTCTGCGAAGCAGTCATGCTAGCGAAGGAGGTGGCGGGACGGCTGAGGGAGAGGGCCTCACGTCCCAGCCGCCGCGGGAGACGCCCCGGGCGTCGGGAGCCGCGAGACGACTCCCGGCCACCGTAGGCGCGGGCCTGCGGGCGGAGAGTAATGGGTAACTCTCCGTCCGATCAGGACCAGGCCCGTGCCGGACGGCGCGTACGTGTTCCACGCGCGCCTCAAAGAGATGTCAGCATAAGGAAGGGGCCCGAAAGGGCCGAAGCCTGCCGGGGCAGCGGGATTGTCCGAAAGGGTTACCGCTGCCCCGGAACACAAAGGGCTAAGGAAGGAACACGGGTGGGTTTTAGTCAGTAAGAGTCTGACACTCCCTTCTGCTCCACCCAGAGCGGGAGGGGTCATTGGATGATTTCCCATCCACAAAAAAAAAAAAAAAAGCTTCACGTATGAGTGACAATTAATAATGCAGAACCTTAATAATAAACGAGCCATGGTGTTTTTAATAATTCTAAATACCTGAACTGTTTTCGTTATGAATAATAAAGTTTAATGATAACTGTGAGAAATTATTCCTACACGCATGGTTGCACGTAGATTTGGAATGATCAAAAGCGAGACAAAAATAGTGTTTTTCCAGTTTTACAATACAATGATTCTCATTTTACTTTGACATTCCCACAAATAGGTTTTATTTATTCGGATTTAATGGTACATTTTTACTATGCAAAATCTAATGTTTTTGGCAACAATTCAGTTTTTGAGTTTGCCCATGAGCAACTTTTGTCTCCGCAACTAATTTGATCCTCACGTTAAATCTACGGGTTTGTTTGAAAAATGCGCGCATGTAGCGACGCGACGGGAGACATTATTGTCCGCGGGTTTGGACGCAACTGTCGCCCGTCTATTGGTTGCAATGCAAGTGCGCGCACAGCGACAAAAAAGTTGTCGGGTAGCCAGTTATCACTCAACTGCTGTCGCTCCCATGTGCGCAAAAGTTGCTGGACAACTAAGTTGTTCGTGGGCGCCCTCATATAGAAGTAATGTTGCTCAATATTTTCAATGGCTTATATGACCAATTCCATTTTCTTATTTCCAGAGACCCAACACCCGAAGGCTCCAGCTTGCCAGTGAAGTGGCTCAGAACCAATAGTTCAACACCAACCTCCTTGGTTATAGCGGAAGAGTTCCACATGGCGCCGCTGTGGTACAACGACAGACTCAAATACTTGAGAGAAGTCTACTCCAAGTTCAGGAGAAAAAGTTAGCAACTAACTAGAACCCTCTAGTAAAATTTTATTATCAAAATCAAAATATTTTATTTCACATAAGCCTACAAGGGCACTTATGAAACGTCAGAAGCTAGGTGCACGGTTCCAATTGGTCGTTTCCTATGGAGAAGTAGCGGTAAAAAACTCCACGGTTACTCTTTTAAAAATAGTTGGCTTTTACAATGTTTTCAAATTATCTAATTGCCTACTCGAGTTACTTTTAATCGGGTTTTTTAAACGGGGCGCGTTTTACCAAGTCATTTTGCAATTAGATGTTGTTCCCAGATATTTTAGAAGTGGAAATGGTAATGGTTCTTTTAATTTAAGTTATTTTGGTTGTGATAATTATGGTAATGTTGCTGAGTTTTAATTGAATGATGTTTTTAAAGTTCTTACTTTAACCAACATAGTATATCTGATATGGCAAATGAAATAGAGGTCGACGAAGAATTCAAACTCACAGCGGGTCAAAACTGGAGAAGAATTGCAAAAGACAGAAAGTAATGGAAATCGTTAGAGAAGGCCTTAGCCAAGAAGCAAATTGTACTCCGATATACAGGGTGTGGCGTAAATAATGGATAAAACTTGAAACTGTCGACTGGCCAGATCATTATCTATCATTTACCCCACTTATATCACCATATGCCCATGGATAACCAAATTATTGATATCTATACTAATATTATAAAGAGGAAAGATTTGTATGTATGTTTGTAATGAATTGGCTCAAAAATTACTGGACCGATTTTAAAAATTCTTACTCCATTTGAATGCTACTTATCACTGATTAATATAGGTTTTTTTTTCTTTTTTTTTCCACCCGTGCGGAGCCGGGACGAGCCGCTAGTTTTAAATAAAAATCGTACTTACTCATACATAATCAGCTGCCATTTTTTCTCGTTCTGTTTTTTTTTTATGTTACTCCTGAATATTTGTGTCATCAGACCAGTATCAAGTTTTTTTGCTATAAGATAACTTCGCAAAAAATACTAATTCTCAAATTTTAACATGTTTTCTAGGGAATTATGGATGGGTGGGCCCCTGTATCGAATATGGCATATAGTGATATAAGTGGGGTAAATGATAGATGATAATCTGGCCAGTCGACAGTTTTCGGGTTATCCATTATTTACGCCACAACCTGTATGTTATAACTCAGGAAAGAAAATAATAGCAATCAAACTAGAGTTTCAGGATAAAAGGGCCATTGATTGATTGATTGAATAACCTACAAGATAGTGCCTTCTGCCTGTTTAGTTAATAGGGTCGGTACATATCTGACGGAAAATGCGTCGAGGGTATCATCGATCGCGTCTATTCGCACTTACGCATCATCGGTTGAGTGTGAAAGGTTGAATGTTTTATCATAAAATTGTCTGTTCTGACGTTACGCGACCGATAATACGTGACGCATTTTCCGTCAGATATGTACTGATCCTTACACATAAATAAAATAAATAAAGTCCTAGACCGTATTTCGGCCACGGCGGCCAATCTAAACGGAGACACGGTATAATTATATACAGTATTCCATCTTCATACAAACGGACGATGCGCGAGCTATGCCTACGCGTTTCGATCTCGGCATTCGCTCGGCAGGCAGACAGTCGCGACTGTGCCGCAGTGACGAACGGTCGATGTGTTGTTTTTTTTAACAATAACCGCTCGATTTTTTCACTAAAAATAAGTTCAAGTACATATTTAATATGACGAGTAGGATATATTGTGCTGTTTTTGGTTGCATGAATTCGTCAATAACGCATCCAGGGATAACTTTTTTTAGATTACCTGGAAACTCTGAAAGGTAAGACTATAAAATAATTTTACTTACTAGTAGGTAGGTACATAATGTGTGTCTTTTTAATGGATAAGTATTTCCTTTTATCTCCCGAAAAAAACGATGTCTGGATTAATAAAGTGAATAAAGTAAAGGAAAGTGATTGACAAGAGTGAAATACGAGTAGGTAGTTATAGGCGGTTCATTAATCATGATACGGTAGGTACTTACGCTTGTGTTAAAAACCTCGGGGCATGTGTGTTTTGTTTTGTTAGTTTGTATAATTCAAAGTAAAGACGTGGTATTTTATTATTAATAATAGTTGTTTATTGTACTGTGTGTATGAATAATACTAGAAAAAAATAAATTTGACCGTCTGTCTGTCACTAGATAGTTGAAATTTTTTCAGATTAAGTATTTCTGCTGCTGCTATAACAACAATTATACCACTAAAAAACGTTTTTTTTCTTCTCGGTATTAATAAATAACGACAACAACAGCTAGACTCATGAGATATTCACAGAATATTTAGATATTTGAGAGGTTTGTGATTTTAAAACATTCGTAGCCAGCTGTTCAGCTTGGCATTGGTGACCAAAGAATTTTTGTTTTGAGTTGTTGCGAGTTGTAGGTACCTAATTTATAGAGACGTTAATAAGCTGATATAAAAAGTTATTAAAATTACTCGTCAGCTGTTTCTTGCATTGTAGTTGAGTAGGTAGGTGTTGAAGTTTGTAAAGATTGGAGTTCTCCACCTTGTCCATGTTTCCCAAACCAATTTTTAATTAAGCTTTATATTAGAATGCGGATTTTTTATACTTTAAAATTTAATAATAAAGCGTTTCGTTTATAAGACCGATTTGTTATTCAAACATCAACATGGTTTTTTAATTAAATCTACCAATCAAAAAACAACATGCATTTTTATTGAACACTTCCTATTCAATTCACAAAGTATTTATTTTATTTTTTTATATAAAATAAAGTATATTTACAATCACAAAACTAAATGGAAACACAAAGTAGGCAAATGTAATTCAAATGCTGGAGGCGGGCAGCCCCATCGCATGTTTACGTACCGCGCGGCTGTAGGCATTTATGTCCAAGATACGGCCGAGTTACAATACTGTATATAATTATACTGTGACGGAGACTAATCTTCGGCGCGGGAGATACTCGTATTATAGTGTACAGTCACGTGCACTAATATATCAATTCTTGTGAACTTTCAATTGCAATTTTTTCGTGAAATAACGAATGCAACGTTGAAATACGACACTTTACATAAACCTACGGGTTCGAAAATACTATGTTCGTAATAACATAAAATTTAATTAAAAAATAAAGAAGAAAATCGCCTTTAAATAAAGTCAAGTGTATACATATTTATGCTCGTGACTGTACAGGTGTGTGCGCAGACACAGTTACACACATAAATACACAGACGAATAGTATATTTTGTACCACCAATAACTTAATATCTTCACATTCCTCCCTATCTTGTATATTGTGTATATTTATTGAAAATATCAAACGATTCTACCGTTAAGACAAGTGACAACACAAACGAAAGAAATGCGAGAGATAATTAGTTGAAGCCATGGTGTTGAACTTCCCAGCCCCGCGCCCGGTCCGAACTACCGTCATTCGGCACAACTACGCTCCTTTATCTATTGACCTCTGCTCGTAAACTGAAGGGACACTCGAGTGCATCCCCTAATTAGGACAGGCAGGACCTTCCGAGGGTCGGCGGAGTGGAACTTTGAACATTCCCCGACCAGGAATTATTTATTTTATTGCCGGAATGAAGAGTCACCGATGCGTTGAGAATCAGCGAACGTCTTAGGCTTTCATTAATTTTGGAACTCCATTAAGAGACGTACGTTTGCATTTAAAAACCAAGTTCTATTCAACATTTTCAGTCATTCCCGTTGTTCAGTGAACGGGCTCTAAAATTAAAATGGTTTGTTGATAAACTGTGTTTTAATACTCTCTTTGTTTGTGCATTAATCCCGACTGGAAGCGAATCGAGAGCTGCCTTTAAAAGCGAAACATAAAACGTGTAGCATTAGAGAGTTCGTAATCGGCAATCCTAAAACCGTAGGTAGGTACGCACGGAAACTAAATTTCCGGTATTTGAGAAAGTAAGCCGCTTACCGTGTCGGCCTCTTATTAAAGCTCGCTTGAATGGGGCTGGGCGGCTGGGCGGCTGGCCGACTGAATGAATGTTTGTGAAACTATCCGGCTTAATCTTGGACCCTTTCGCTCCCCAGCGGTAAGCTGCTCTGTAAATAGGCGAAAATCGTCCCGCAGACACGTGTTTGCTATTGTTTGCTATTTAATGAGAAACCTTTTTAAAAAAGTTAATGGGAATTTGGTGGCTTTATGCCGGTCGTAATCTGGGATTGCCTGAGATCTGAGAGAGTTCGTTCAGTGTTCAGCGCACACGCGGCCGACATTATGGAGTGCTTGGGCTTTGACAACTTTAAGAGACTTCGTTTAGCCTTTCAAAACGTCTTCTAACGAAGATTTGTAAAGAAAATCCGTAACTTGTTTAGCAAGTTTATGAAACGTTGCCTAATTCTGAACTTGTTTAGGTTCGCGTAAAATATTGTCGTGAGACGAACTAACTAGTTGAGGAGGTTTATGGGATGAAAATACTTTGGGAGCATTGGAAAATACCAAATAATGTTTCCAACAAAATATATGAAAAAATAGAGGACGAAAGTTTGTCTGTACCTAAATCAGGGCCACTATTATTGCATTTTAGGTGACAAAGGCAAAAGCGAGCACTCTATTGGCATTTTATTTTATTTAATAAGCCACGACTTCGCCAACATCAAACTCATAAAAAAAAGATACCAAACTTGTAAAATTACATCATCTGACTTCAAAAAATAAAAAAAAATCTCAGTGACTTGTGGGAAAAATGCCCTAAAATAGAGCGTATCCCCGAAAATGCCCTTAATCCCCATCACGGAGTAACATTTAGCATAATCCCGTGTTATCGGACGAACGCACACGCACATATTTCCTGGCCGCCGGCAAGCCACCCATTAGTGGTCTATCGACGACTGCTGCAGTGTGCGCACGGCTTTATTTTAGTCTATTACAGGTGCAGAGCTGTGTAAGGTTAATGCAATTTGTGTAAGCCAACTGGAACGCTTTTCTTCCAAAAAACCCTAACATAATAATGAAAATAACAGTGATTCTTTAAACAATTTACGTTCTAATAGAATCCGTTACAAAGCGGGCAACTTCGTTAGTCTAATGGTTCAGTCCCCAGGTCGGGCGGTGTTATCGGGTTTTTCGATTGAGAATTTCCCAGTAGCAGCCCAGAATCTAGACTTAAGCTTAAACATAACTGGTGAAATGTGGGTGGTACACCTCTACCCAACCCTTCGGGCAGGCGCGATGGTAAGAAGAGATCTCATTCATAAACACCTCTCCAACTTTTGTAGTTTCGAACCAAAACACACACATTTGCAGAATTATTCATCCTCTAACACATTTCCGGGTCCACCCATGTTCATTTTAAACACGATTTACCTCCTTTTGCATATAATAATAAGATATCGGATTCTCGGATAGAGCGAGCCTTTTGCCTGGAGGCGAGGAGCGGACGAATACGGGACAAATGTGGGACTCCATGGGACTACGTGATGACCGGACAAAACAATGGGTAAACTAAGGTATACCATGTATGTTGTGCGTGTACCTATTGGTTTAGGTATGTGATGGTGATAGGGTTCACAGAAAGTATATAAAAAGTAGAGATGACAATACAACTATAAATGAAAACACTAACATTACTAATGCATAGGAGTATTTAGGAACCATCAAATAAAACCTAACGTTGAAATTAAAAAAGTGATTTTTTCTAACATATTAAATAACATAAAAGTGTAAATAAAAAAGAACACAATTTAAATATTGCGGCAACAGCGCGGTGTTATTGACCCAACAAACATAGCCGAAACCTGAAAAAATGGTATAGGTCAGTGTGCCGGGTACCCCTTTTTCAGGTTTGTAAAAAATGTAACATTTGTAGTAAGTAATAACTTCCGCATGCATTACTCTTATGTCTCAAGCATAACGTATAATATGCATTAGTTCACATCGGGAAATAAAATTTAAGAACAAATTTGGCGAAGGTTGAGCTGACAACATGTTGTGCTTAACTGCAGATGTCTTTAACCTGTCGGTGCTGGCTTGTTAACAGATACGTCATGTAGAAAATTTTCAAAATGAAAAATAATACCCAGTGACTGAACTATTGGATATACCTATTTGATTGAATTTTTGTAAGTATGTAGACTGGGAACGTCATTAGGTATACGAAGTTTAATTTATTGTTGTGTTGTCATCTCCACTTTTTAATTTGATGAGGATATTATATTGTTCAATATTGATTTCAATGCCATTTGGATTATTTTTAGTTTTCGATCAACATCCAATCCCAGTGTGTTCATTTATCATCATTACATGATAAGATTATTGATTTATCATGTGTTGTGTATGTATGCATATTATGTCTATGCACACCATCTATGTAATCAAAACATTAATTAAACAAAACATCAATGCCTGATGACCCTGCTGTTACCCCAGGATTATGAGAGCGCAATCATATTTCACTTTCATATTTCTCTCCCATCTTTTATCAACATCGATTCAAAAATCGAGCTGACACCCCCAACTCGATACCGAAACATTAAAATCGATTTACGAACGTTTTTCCATGACACGGTGACAAACCGACGACCTCTCCTATCGGATTCAATTCCCCACATTATCTACATAATAAATTTCACGCGTGTATGCACGTAGGTTTAAACCGAAACGTTCGCAGTTATCGTTTCATGTTTCTACCATTTATCTTGGCGTTAATTGTTAAACCCGACATGGGACGTTAATGTGAGTACGGACTTAGCGGTAACGTTGGCCGAAATTTGCTAAAGATAAACTAAAAACGGCGGTATTGTCATACGACGGTAACCTCGGCGGTCGACTACAAATCTGGTGAAATAACCGAAAAGGGACCCGTGGACAAGGTATAGGCGATAGAGGTATGTTATTTTGATGATTGAATTCTGCCAAAGTACACTCTTGTAGGGGAGCCTAGGGACATAACAACATAAAGGTATCTTATACGTAATTTTATGGCTGAGTCTTGGACGACTTGATCACCTGGTCCATCATTAGTGTCAGCATCATTCGAGTTAGCTAATAATATTATGGTAGAAATAATTATCGTAATTCATCTCATTTCTTGAAGAAGCATGTTAGCTATATAAGCTAATGGCCCCGATTCTGTTGTTCACAAACTAAATTAAATTTAAGTTCAGTCCATCTTTTTCTTTCTATTTCATTATGAAAAGGACAGAAGATAAATATCAGTTTAGTCCTGTCAAATTAGATAATCCATAGACAAGTTTAGGCGTGATTAAAAAATTGGCTACTAAAAATACGTCAATTTACGTCAGGTGCCGACTTATTTGACAGGACTAAACTAATATTTATCTTCTGTCCTTTTCTTAATGAAACAGAAAGAAAAAGATGCACTGAACTTAAATATAATTTAGTTTGTGAACTCAGAATACAGAACAAACCAGAAACCGCATTCAATGATAGTTGCATATCCCGCAGGGTAATTGCGTAACACACTATCAGTAGCAATGGGTTTCATTTTGACAGTTCAACAACATTCATTGCGTTATTTGCGTTGTTGAGCAAACACATTTTTCGAACATATGGAGCAATGGATTAGCAATATGCTTCAAAATGATTCAAATTGAAAGTAATAGTGTGTTACGCAATTAGGGTGCCGTATTGTGTCCAAAAACATTACGTCTGTCCCCCGCCAACCCCACTTCCCACCCGCGTAATGTTGCTAGCCCTGGAACAATTTCCTTGTTTTTGGGGTAATCTTATAACAGTAGAGAAAAGGTATTTGCTAAAAAATATATACGGGTTTATGGGAATAGGGTAGTAAACTAGCGGTATACACAACTACGCAACTATTATTCACACATTTCATGCAGTTACTATATAATCTGATGACTAAAAAGGTATTCAATGTTAGTTACACCTACTATGCACTATAAATAAAACACAGATTCAATAAGGTAAGTAAAGGTTTTATTACGTTCCCTTTTGCTGGTTTAGCTTTTTATAATACTGTCTTTAGACTGAACTGATTTGAAGAGTTTTATCCGTTTCATCTAACCGTGCTCTTTGTATAATTTTCATCCAGTCCGATTTTCTCTGTTCATCAGCAGGGAAATTAAAATGACAAAGGTTCTATAATGGACGAAAATAGTACCCGCAATAAATAAAAAAGTGAGTAAAATTTTCGGCATAAATGGCAACACTCACAAAATGGACGCGTGATTTTCTAAGTCGATCACATTATTAGAACAAATTCAATAATTAAATAAATATACTTTTAAAGTCACTATTTACAGATGAAATGTGATCCCATCCTGATTATTTGTAATTCCAGCCGCATTTTTACACGTAGGAACAACACAAGACGGCATTATTAAATTAAAATTGATACTCGTCAATATGTCACGACACGCCACGCGCAAAAGAGCGACTAATCGCAGGAACGTCATACCACTCTAGTTAAGAGTGGTTTTAGTTGCTTCAGTCTGAAGCGCGTTGGCGGTTTCTAGTTTGTTCTGTATTCTGAGTTTGTGAACAACAGAATCGGGTCCATAGATTTCCCCAGTAGGAATCCCCCCTAGTCAGCGGCCACTCTCTATTTTATTCAGTCGTTGCAAATCAGTTTTAAAGAAAGCCATCTAATTCGACCAACCAAGGTTCTGTCCCACGGGACTTATGTTGTACGCTTTTTGCGGCTGACTTGATCATGAAAAATATTAGGAATCGCCCTCCACTTTTCTCTCAGCCCCTATATTTACCGGGCACGTGCAAAAATGTCCCCTATTCGACCGGCATTACTCACCCTATCTACCTGCTAATGCCCCCTATAAATATTGCATATGATCGCTACGGTGGCTAAGTTGCCACTGTGCTCTATCTGAGGAGCGGTCGAGTGGCTCATGTTTGTGTTAATCGTTATTGGACCACTTGTTTATATTTTTGGGAGCAGAAAATAGGTTGGGTATATGAGAAGGTATGTTTTGATAAATTAAGGGCCAGGCTTTAAGTTTTGACATGTATTATCTTAACTATATGTATGAGTTTAGCGTTGAGCAAACAAAACAACTGATCGAAGAGAGACACAAACAAGCCACTACAGCGTACACGGCTACAGATAAACTTGTAAAGCGTAGTATCCATAAATATTTAAGAAACCAAAATACACATCTCATCAAGATTGCTTTAGAACATAAAATAATCCCTCCCGCTCTGGGTGGAGCGGAAGGGATTAGTTGACATGCTTGAATAATCACGTAGTCAATCAATTAATATTTATCAAAAGTGCCTGATATATTTCTGTAAGCAATATTACTCTCGCGAGCGTAAGCGGCAAAGTGCCTACAGAAATAAAATAGCAAGAGGATTTACTTACCGTTGCTCTCGTCAAAATAATTGAGTTCTGTTGCCATGTCGTTAACGATAATTCAATAAAACGAAATATTAAACAGGCTTGAAATTCTTGATTGCCTATTATGAACTAAATTGTATAATAATTTGCTGTTTGATTAGCTATGTCGCGTACAACGATCATGATTATATTTCTAATTATTTTCTTAGATGTGGGTATTTCATTTTATGTTTTCATTAGTAGTACTCACGACGACATGCCAAGCTATACATTTCCAGTATAAGCTGGCTTCTCATTGTACAAAAAGTAATGTCAATGCAAGGTCAGCTTAAACTGGAAAAATATAGCTTGTGTTGCCTTTATTTAATTTTTAAAATAAAATTATTTTATTTCATGTGGAATTTTGGAAATAAAACAGTAATGCAGGCTGTATTAGTAACAATAATACATTATTGTAACTCTCAGAGTTGGTTTCCAATCTCAAACGAGACTAACATGGTCTACATCTATATCAGGTATCTAATTAATGTATTTATATCGATGTAATTACAGAGCTTCGTAACTATAACATATGTAGCTACAAGTAGGCTCGTTCTGTTAATTGAGAGGTGATTGATTAGGCCTAATTAGTAATTACGAGTAACTCTAGATCAGGTGGCGAGATTAGCCAGTGCGTCTGATATGTTATGATTTACTGATTGTGTAATTATATTGTGTTAGTTAAAGCATGGCTTGAAGATACATCCTTTAATTATAATGAGATGAGAGAGCTGAGATTGAGTCCTATTTGGAGAATGGAGAGAACTTGTAATGTTACTTGTATGTATGTATGTTTAAATTAATGTTGTGGGATTTACTTTGGGTACACACACTACAGACAAAATTATAGTATAAAGATAAGAAACGGTACAATGGGCCTACAATACAAGAGCGCCTTTAACTTATGTACCTAAATATACCTGTACTAAAAACATAACAACACGGTAGTATGATTCTGTATGGTTAGACAATGTAATATTCTAGGCTCTACTTTTTACAGAGGATACTAGCCACCCGAGCACGTTCGTTCTGAGGGTCCAAAACATCACATTACAGCACAAGTGCACTACTGTCATTTATTTGCACTTGCCAAGAACACTAAACAATCCTCGTTTAACATGATGATGATCGGAATCAGTTTCAATCGTCATTTGATACACAGAGGGCGTTCGATGGCTCTCCGTCAATTGTCATTGAGCTATGTATGATGTGTGATCGGTAAACGTGTGTATGTCGTGTACATCATGTACAACAGCAGCGAAGGTGTCATGCTGTCATGTCAGACGTTACAATGACCCGTGCTCGATAATCTAAATCGCCTTGTTTAATTAGTAGGTAAATTAAATTGAGTGGCAATTAACACAGCGTGTCTATGAGCATCAATGATGATAACATAACATCACGCTTATGTTTTGGTAGAGGTGTATATTACCGCTCCCAGCCGTCGTTTAGTCGATAATCGAGAGCGGGTGCGCATGGGACGTGGTAGCTTCCTTTTGCGAGGATGTCATATCTACAAAAGAGGTGGCCTAGCAGGAGAGAAAAGCCGCATCCTCTCTCCCCTCCCACAGGAAACGCACCAGGGACCCGAGAAGGGCGCAAAACGACCTGCGACCTCCATGAGAGGTGGCCTGTGGACCGCGGACAAGGGGCGTCTGTCGTCCGCCCAGACAGGCACGCTGAGGAACAGCGGTCGAGGTCTGTTGGGGGAGCGGTGAATGCTTATGCGTATCCCGCACCCCCGACCATGGGCAGAGGTGGAACACCGTGGTATATGCCCCTCTGTCACCCCCACGATGGAGGAAGTGCATGAGGATTTCCACCGCGTACTAAAAAAAAAGAGGTGTTTATTACCATCCGCATTTTTCCACTAATATATCATGTAATAGTGTGAGCCTGTTGCCTGGGCACTAATTTAAATTTCATAACGTTCAAAACCATAGTAAAAGGCAGTCGCTCCATGTGAAATACTGGTATTCAGCTGCATCCGGTTAGACTGGAAGCCGACCCCAACATAGTTGGGAAAAAGGCAGGCAGATGATGATGATGAATAAGGAAAACCACACTCCTATTTTCTTCCGCGATAGAGAGATAAAACACTATTTTATAGTCAGTTAAAGTGATACAAAACTTACAAAACATCAATAGGTAACATTTTTCAACAGTAATAAGTTTTCTTCTACACACATCAAAAGTGTCTAGGGATCAAGCATTTTTATGCGGATTTCTTGAGATTGAGATGTGGCTTTGTAATAAATTTATGATTTTATAAATTTATATGGATCCTTTTTGGTGCATTTCATAATTTGAATCAGGAACTGTGAATCAAATTCGAGTAAAAGATGAAAATCAGCTGTCAATATTTTCCCTATAAAAACATACAACGCATTGAAGACATTATTAGTGCTACTGTTTCCCTACTACTGATTAAAACCAACGTTATTATGGAGCGGCGACGTCATTTAAGCAGGGAAGAAATGCTCAGAGCCGTGGGAATGATAGAAGCTGGTTCCCGGCAACGTACTGAGGCTTTAGCTCTGAATACAAGTCAGAGTGTTATCAGTCGACTTTGGACACGTTACCGAAGCACTGGTACCGTGGCTGAGCGCCATGGAGGACGGTATCGCTGCACCACACGGAGACAAGACCGATACATTCAAATCTTAACTCGAAGAGCTCCAACAATAACCGCCATGATGTTAGCCGTGAGGCTTCATCACTCTTCAGGGAACTTAATTAGCGACCAAACAGTCAGAAACCGCTTGCATGAAGTGAACCTTCATTCCCGAAGACCGCTACGGGTACCACCTATAGCAATGCACAATCGTAGGATTCGATATCAATGGGCTCTTGAACACAGAAATTGGGCAGAAGAACAATGGCGTTTCGTGTGCTTTTCTGATGAGTCTCGTTTTGGTATGAGACCGGATACAAGACGTATACGACACTGGAGAACCCCTGGACGCCAACAGCGATTAAAATCCTGCCAGGAAGTCCATCCTTATAGTGATGGAACCATCATGGTATGGGCGGGTATTTGGATCGGCGGAAGAACTGAGTTGATTTGGATCAGAGGCAACCTCAACGCTCAAATTTATGCTGAGACGATTGTATCAGACGTCATCGTTCCTCTACAAGTGCAAATCGGTCCCTTATTTCAGTTAATGCATGATAATGCACGACCGCACACCGCAAGAGTTGTAAGACAGACTCTCGCCGCAGCTAACATCAATGTCCTGCCCTGGCCTGCTCAGTCGCCATACTTGAACCCGATTGAGCATGCATGGGATATGCTACAGAGAAGAGCTCTGCCGAATATGGAGGGTATCCAGTCGCAAGAAGACCTTTTTTTGTTGTTGCAACGAACATGGGCGGCCATTCCACAGCGTGATTTGGATGAACTCATTTTGAGTATGCCAAACCGATGTTCTTGTGTTGTTAGTGTTCGCGGTAGAAACACGGATTATTAATTGTTTAAGTTACCCAATAAAATTTTAGAGAAAACTGTTATTTCAGTCTTTTTTTCGAACTTTTGTGTTAGTGGTTCAAATGTCAAAAATCCCTTTATTAGGAAAATGGCAAATTTCTTTATTAATGCAAAGGTGACTTGGTTTATCGTTACTGTGACAAACGAAAACACTTTATTTGATGAATCCTTAAAGAAAATTTTAATTAATATCAATCAGGAGAAAAGTTATTGCAAAAATATATGTTGATCCCTAGACACTTTTGATGTGTGTATTTTCGAAACAGACGCAGAAAACTAAAGCTATACCAAACTGTAATTCTGCTAAACCCATCAGCAATCACAGCATAACACGGATGGTTTTGATGATATATCTGCTGGAAATACATAATATTAATCCTCGTACATTAGGGTACCCAATGCTAAGGTCATCGCAGTGGTTAATACGCCGTGTCGTGATTTATAGCCCCGGGTTCGACGCCAGCCGGATATGATTATTGTACGTTACAAATCATTACTGCCTACCCATTTATGTTGCGTTATGGTATGTTTGCTTTATGTATTGCGAAATATGCGCTGTATATCAATGTGGTATTTTGTGATGATTGCGGAGAAAAGAAAATGTTATGTTTATTCGGGATTACGTTGTTTTGTGGGTTCAATTTGTTTTGACAATTATAAAAGGTAAGTAAGTGTGTTTCGTGAAAGGCTCGAGTTCATAATTACAACTTAATTTACGGTTTTAAATATTATAAAAACTGCTCTGACAAGTTTGCGTCGCTTCCGCGCCGGCGAAAAACTTACAAATACCTTGAGCCATTATTGTCCACTGCAATTTGTAGTCACTTTAGGTAAACTCACACGAAAGTAAAAATCTAAAAATAACTTTCGGTTTTATTTTCATTACTTACAGAAAACCTTCAAACCAGAGTCTTTCAAACAATTCGCCTCAAAAAGGTTCTCTAATTAGCATTTAACAGCCAAATTTTGCTCCGTAGCGGATTTGCTCGTAAAATATTAGCAGGCGTTTCAGTTCTTTTAGAAGTTACTTGTAAAAAATTAAAGGGTTTGCGAAGGGCGTGGAAGGTAAGTTGGGATATTTCCATGTTTGTACGTCAGGGGGGGTGTGTAATGTGTAATTAGTTAATTAGCGAACGTCATATACGGTTTAGTTAGAGCTAAACATCGTGCCTAAGGGTCGGGGCTCGGGAGTCGTGTAACTAGATACGAGGGTAAATACAGGGTGTGGGGTAACAGGAATGATATTATTTGAGTATATTCTGTAGGTTTATGGAAATATGTGAAGGTTTAGCTTGATGAAGCTACCCTATAAGTATCATAATCACTGGGTGACGATTGGATGAAATGTAGAAAATCATGTATATATCTACGTATTATTATTACTGTATGGAAGTCGATTAGAAGTTGTAAAAATTAAAAGAAAATAAAAGCAACGTGAGGCAACTTTGTTTACATGTCTTTACGTATAAAGCAAGGTTTATGTACAACCATTATTATTGGTATTATACTTAGTAAGTATTATAAACGGGAGGATTTTTTGGGGCTGCCAACTCGGACAACGAGCTTTGTATAATTAAGATAGAATTTCAGTTAAGGTAGGTTCGTTTAATCTATACATATAATAAATCTGTAGAAAAGTCATTTTTGTACATTGAAGAAATTGAAACAAAAAATAGCCAGCGTGTGAAAAGATAAGTAACAGAACCCATTTCCATCATTTTTGAAATTTTTGTCTGTTTGTCTGTTTGTCTGTTTGTTTGTGCGCACATCACGTAAAATCTACGAATTCAATGCTGACAATGTTTATATACAAAAATTATACGCAACTTGAGGTTTAACTTAGTTTTTGTTTCATCGAAATCGGTTCACTCTATCAAAAGATATGATTAATTTAGTGAGTTCAAGAAGTAAAATATTACGTTACGCAATTAAGTATAGTACTTGCAACGACATCTTAAGACTAAAAATAGAACTAATGTTGATAGTTGAAATCTAAATCCGATAGATGGCGTTGTGCAAATGACGTCATTTTCTGAATCGCGGTGTTAAGATTTTCCGCGCGAGGATGACGTCCACCGTGTTTACTAGGCAAATTGGGTTTCGTTAGGTGTCTTAAAAGTTCTTGCGTGTGTCGTAAAAGTTCTTTGGTTGCTTGGTTTATCGATTTTCTAAATTGGTCGAAAAAAAAGTATTTGCTTATCTTATTGGTTTCGTTTGGTCAACTTTGGTCATTGGTTTGGAGTACGAAGTAAAGATTGTATTTGATTTACTTCGTAGTTTGAATCCAATAGTGCCAATCGTTATACAGTAAGTTAGTGTTGCCAATTCGTTGAGTCACGACCACGAACAGACGATACGTTGTCACACTAGACTGTTCGACGCACCGTTCTTTTAAGTTTGTAGGCTATTCAGTCATAAGTGTTGTTAGTTTTGTTTATTGCTTTAATTTTCCTTGAAAATGCCTCAAAGAAAAAAAACTAACCTTTCGCTGCGTAGCCGAAATGCGAAAAGGATGAGACTTTGTAGGTCTCAGGAATCGGAAGAAGATCGTGAAGCACGGTTATCTGCTAACCGAGAGCACATCGCTCTTTCACGTGAATCGGAAACGTTCACCGAAAGGGAGTCACGTTTAAGTTCACAAAGAACACGGACCGCGACTTTGCGGTCTCAAGAGAGTATCCAGGAACGCGAAGACCGGCTGTCTGCTGATCGGGAGCGCCACTCTCTCTCACGTGAGTCAGAGACATTCACAGAAAGGGAGTCGCGCTTAAGTTCGCAAAGAACTCGGACCGCGACTTTGCGTTCTCAAGAGAATATCCAGGAACGCGAAGTTCGGCTGTCTGCTGATTGGGAGCGCCAGTCTCTCTCACGCGAGTCAGAGACTTTCACAGAAAGGGAGTCGCGCTTAAGTTCGCAAAGAACTCGGACCGCGACTTTGCGTTCTCAAGAGAATATCCAGGAACGCGAAGTTCGGCTGTCTGCTGATCGGGAGCGCCAGTCTCTCTCACGCGAGTCAGAGACTTTCACAGAAAGGGAGTCGCGCTTAAGTTCGCAAAGAACTCGGACCGCGACTTTGCGTTCTCAAGAGAGTATCGAGGAACGCCAAGCACGTCTGTCATCTGACCGAGAGCGACACGCTCTCTCGCGCGAGTCTGAATCTCTCTCCCAAAGAGAAGAACGATTACAAATAGCTAGACATAACTATGTAGGTGTACAAAGAAACAATGAAAGTTATCTTGCATCTGAAAGGGAAAGAATAGATGAACTAAGACGAGCAGAAACAGCAGAACAACGTCAATCTCGCCTAGAAATAGAACGAGCTCGATACCATATGAATAGAGAAACAAATAGCGGAGCTGATGAGTCCATGGAAAATGACGATGCAAATATTTTATTACCTTGGGACAATAGGGAAAAATCAGGGTTCACATATTCGTCTAGAATTAATTATGCTGGCTTTACTTTCGTGGGTGACATGAGAGAAATTTGTAATTTTTGTCATGCTTTGAAATGGAGGAAAGAGACAGATGGAATGTGCTGCTCAAATGGAAAAATTGTTCTTCCAAATTTCCAAGATCCACCACACTTACTTAAAAGTCTCCTGAATGGCGATCATCCCCAGTCGAACCGTTTTTTGGATAATATTCGTTTATATAACAGTGCTTTCCAAATGACTTCCTTTGGGGCAAAACAAATAACGGAAGGACCGTTCATGCCAACCTTCAAAGTACAAGGTCAAGTTTATAACCTTATTGGATCTTTGCTGCCAGAAAATGAACCCAAATTTCTCCAAATTTATTTTGTATCCGATTACACGCAACAGCTCAATGTTAGAAATCACAATTTTCCCCAGCTCAATGCTGAGCTTTTGGGTCAACTTCAAGAATTGCTGCATCACGTTAACCAGTACGTTCGTGAATTCAAAGCTGCATTGGAGTCAATTCCACAAGCCAGCAATGATTTCAAAATTGTTATAAGTGCCGATAGACGTCCTGTGGGTGAACACCGTGGAAGACACAATGCACCCGTCGCAGATGAAGTTGCAGTTGTTTTAGTCGACCAGGAGTGTGAGAGACGTGATATCGTGTTGCGTACACGCGACGATCGCCTTCAACGCATTTTGGAAACCCACCGAGCTTACGACGCCCTGCAATATCCACTAATTTATTGTCATGGTGAAGATGGGTACAATTTTGGGCTGTACCAAGTGAACCCTACTACGAGAGTCACTAATTATCAAAAAAAAATATCTGCTCAACAATACTATTCCTACCTTTTACAAATAAGGCAAAACAGTTTCGTATATTTGCAACGATTTCGTGGTTTGTTCAGCCAATTTATTGTGGACATGTACGCAAAAATAGAAACTGAACGTTTAGTGTATATTCGCACTAACCAGCGACGGTTACGCGCTGAAGAATACGTGCACTTGCGGGACGCCATGCAATCAGATAATAACGTCGAAAACTTGGGTCGATTGGTTATTTTGCCATCCAGTTTCACAGGCGGTCCGCGGTATATGCACGAACGAACGCAAGATGCTTTTTGTTACGTCCGTAAATACGGCCGGCCGGACCTTTTTATAACATTTACAACAAATCCAAAGTGGACGGAGATTTGCCAGGCACTTCTCACAGGACAGGCGTCATACGACAGACATGACATTATTGCTAGGATTTTTCATTTAAAACTCAAAGTCTTGATTAATCTACTTACAAAGGAGAAAGTTTTCGGTTCAACTCTTTGTTTTATGTATAGCGTCGAGTGGCAAAAGCGTGGTTTACCCCACGCGCACATTCTTCTGTGGCTGGAAGAAAAAATTCGTCCCGATGCTATAGACAGTGTCATAAGTGCAGAATTTCCGGACTATAATGCAGATCCGATTTTGCATGACATAGTAAAAACACATATGGTTCACGGGCCATGTGGCCTCTTAAACAGGGAATCACCGTGCATGAAAGATGGTCAATGCTCAAAAAAATACCCCAGAGCACTGAAAGAACTAACTATGGCTGGGGAAAATGGGTATCCGCAATACCGGCGAAGATCACCGTCACAAGGTGGTTTCACAGCTACTGTCAGATTCCGTGGACAAGAAATAATTCTAAATAATAGTTGGGTGGTACCGTATTCTCCAGTTTTGTCAAACGCTTTTCAAGCACACATTAATGTTGAAATTTGTAATAGCGTCGAATCTATAAAATATATATGTAAATATGTTAATAAAGGTAGTGATCAAGCCATGATAGCACTAAGAAATAACAACCAATTTGATGAAGTGACAAGGTATCAATCTGTGTTGGGGTTTCTGCGTCAGGTCGTCGTCGTGTCAGCGTCGTGGGTTGGAATCAGACACAAGGCTCCATAGGATAATGTGTAATTACAGTTTTGTACAGTTTATCGTTTTAAATAAAATAGCAGTTAAAAATTCGTGCGCGTTCGTTGGCAGGTCACCAAGACAGTCAATCCGTAGTGCGTCGCTAGTATCGCGCTGTTGTCCTGCCTTCGTCATCGATTGGTGTCACTTGTCGCTAATAGATGGCGCTGTGGTCGTCAACATGCCCCCGGCCTTGGAAGCACCAGGTTCCAATGAAGCTGAGATGCTGCTGTCATCCGGATGCAGGAGCGGGCAGATTTTCGGATATGATCGCCGAATAACGCCCGTCGCTGTTTTGATGGCTGCCACGCGTGAGATGCCATCCTTGCCGGTGAATGTCTGCAGCACTCGTCCGAGGCGCCACTTCAAAGGCGGTAAATGATCGTCTTTGATTAGGACGAGGGTGTCAGGAGTAAGTGTGTCCTGATTGAGTTGCCACTTCGTTCTCTTCTGGAGCTCAGATATGAACTCTGTCGACCAGCGTTGCCAGAAGTTCTGTCGCATTTGTTCCACGCGATCATATCGCGGCAGGCGCTGCGTAGCCGTTGCAGTGAGGTCCCGACTGGCGGGTGCGGTGAGCGGTCGGCCAATCAGGAAGTGAGCAGGACATAAGGGAAGCAGGTCGTTCGGGTCTGAGGACATTGGGTACATAGGTCGGGAGTTGAGGACAGCTTCAATTTGTGCCAATATCGTACTTAACTCCTCGTATGTGAAATGTGCATTGCCTATAATGCGACATAAATGAAATTTACAGGACTTGACCCCTGCCTCCCACAAACCACCAAAATGAGGCGAGTACGGCGGAATAAATGTGAATTCTATGGAGTTATTAGTTGTGAAATTGATAATATCTGATTTTGCAGAATCTAAAAATTTAGAAAATTCCTTTAATGCTCCTACAAAAGTCGTGCCATTGTCAGAATAAATCTGTAGTGGTTTGCCGCGTCGAGAGATGAAACGCCTCAACGCCAGCAAATATGCTTCAGTAGTAAGACTTGTGACCAATTCTAAATGTATTGCGCGCGTAGTAAAACATACGAAGAGACAGATATAACATTTCGTTAACTTTGCCCCCCTTCCGGCACGGTTCAACATGAACAATGGCCCAGCATAATCCACGCCACTACGTATGAATGGATACCCTGGCTCCAATCGTTCGGCAGGTAAGTTACCCATTTGTATGTTTAACGGTTTAGGTCGCATACGCTTGCAAGTCATACAGGTGTGCACCACTTGTTTAGCCAAGTTACGCCCTCTAATAGGCCACCAAGTATCACGAACTGTGGCCAGTAGTAACTGAGCCCCTGCGTGTAATAGTGATTTATGTTGATGCTCAAATATAAGGCGAGTAAATCTGTGTTTGCCACATAACAACAAAGGATGTTTTTTGTCATATGAAAACGAGTCTGAATAAGATAATCTACCTCCTACTCTAATTAAATCGTGGGCATCCAAGAAAACATTTAAACTAGAAATACTGCGTGGGCATTTTAATTGATGATTTTGTTTTAATGTTTTATAAACATCTAAGAAAGATTGTCGTTGTGCTATTCGGGTTAAAATCCTAATAGAAATATCCAATTCATCAATCGATAGGCAACCTGTGAGGCGTTCTGTTTTTAGTTTTGTGCGGCTATTGTTAATGAAACGCATAACGTATGACACTACGCGTCGCAAGCGATTAAAACATACTATCGAATAGAAAGGAATCTGAATTTACTTGAACTAGCAATGAAGTTTTAAGTGATTTTAATTCAGGTAATTCATCGTGATCAACATTACTTGAATTAATATCATGTTCCCATTGTGTGTTAGGAACCTGTAGAAATGGCGGTCCGCGCCACCACAGTTCACAAGTTTTAAGTATATCTAGATGCACACCTCGCGATAACAAATCAGCTGGATTTTGTTTACCGGCTACATGAAGCCACGGTTTATCGCCCGTGAGTTCATTGATTTGTGCAACGCGGTTCTGCACAAATGTTTTTAATAAGTTAGGTGGCATTTTAAGCCATCCTAAAACTATTGTTGAGTCTGACCAAAAGTATACGCTATTAAAAGTTAATCTTAATGAGTTATTAATTTTCGTAAACAACTTTGCAGCTACTAGCGCGCCACACAGTTCCAAGCGCGGTACGCTAACCGGTTTAACGGGAGCGACCTTACTTTTCGCACACAACAAATTGACTGATATCACCTGTGCGTCTGTATAGCTGCGTATATAGGCGCAGGCGCCGTATGCATCCTGCGAGGCGTCACAAAATATATGTAGCTCAATAATGTGTGTATTTTCTCCAATAACGTAACGTGGAATGCGTATGTCTTGTAAATTGGGTAATTTATGAATGAAATTTTGCCATTCTATTAATATATGTTTAGGAACTGCGTCATCCCACCCTATCTTACATAGCCACATCTTTTGTAATAGAATTTTAGCTATAATAATATTTGGTGTAAGTAAACCTAACGGATCGTATATCTGCGCGATGACCGAGAGAATATTGCGTTTGGTAGCGTGAGTTACGTCATGATCACATTTTGTGTTAAAATACAGTTCATCGGATGAATAAAACCATCCCATACCTAGTGTTTTGGTATGACAGTTGTCTCCTAGTGAGAATTCCTTAGATGTAGATGGTAACTCTGTTTGTGGAATTGACGAGTTAAATATCCATTTTCTAAGGGAGAAACAACCTGATTCTAATACTTCAGAAACATCTTTGCATATTTCTAGTAACCTTTGTTGATCCTGATGTCCAGTTAGTACATCATCGACGTAGAAGTCGTCATTAATTACTTGTGCGATGACGTCATCTTTACATTCTAACGCCAGTTGTTTTAAACATCTAATACTGAGATACGGTGCGGACGCCGTCCCGTAAGTTACGGTGTTAAGCTGAAATACACCTAGTGACTCAGATGGATCTTCCCTCCAAAGTATTAGTTGCAGATTTCGCTGATCAGGCTGAACTAATATTTGCCGATACATTTTCTCAACGTCAGCGCATGCTACATACTTAAATTGTCTAAAACGGAGCAAAATTGAAAACAAATCATTTTGTAACGTAGGCCCAATGTGTTGTATTTCGTTTAATGATTTGCCCGACGTGGACTTTGCACTCGCATCAAAGACAACTCTAAGTTTTGTTGTTGAACTATGTTCCCGGTAGACACCATGATGTGGTAAAAAATAACAAGGTGAAGAGTATTCTGTTATGCGACTCATGTGACCCAGACCTAAGTATTCACTCATAAAATCGTTATACATTTTTCTATAGCTAGGCGCGCTCCTAATTAGTTTGCGTTCGAGTGCAAGAAACCTGTTTTTTGCCATAGAAAATGTGTCATGTAAAACATCAGCTGATTGACTGAGTGGAATGCGCACAGAAAAACGACCTTTATCGTCGCGTAAAGTCGTATCTTTAAATAAAATTTCGCATGCACTATCATCTTTGGTAAGATTGTTATGCGTTGAAGGTATTTCTTCCAGTTCCCAAAATCGTTTGAGTTCTGAATCTAATGTTTGCGTGAAATTACAATGAGTAAGGTTAACGCGCGAAACCTTTTTATGAACAGTTCCCGATATGACCCAACCGAGTTGTGTGTTTTGTAAATATGGACCATTCGGCAACCGTATCAGACCTTCACTAAGCAGGTCCCAGAACTTATCTGCCCCTAACAATAAATTAATTTCACCAGACAGATAGAATTCTGGATCGGCCAGTTGAACATTGCCTGGTATTTCTATGTGGTAATTACCTGTTAGTGATGGTAATTGTGCCGTAATACGAGGCAAAACTAAACAACTAAAATGCGTGCTATACGTGTTCGTTTTGGATCGTAATTGAATACGACATGATTGCGTGGACTGGGATATAGTATTACCTACCCCTATAACTTGAACAGTGGACTGTATCAATGGAAGACTAAGTTTTTTACAAAGCGATTCGGATATGAAGCAATGTTGGCTCCCGTTGTCAAGGAGAGCTCGCGTTGTGTGATATTTATTATGTTTGTCCGCAATTTCCACTAATGCGGTCGATAATAATACCGGATTTAGAAAACATTGCGCTTTGGTATTATTATCTTCCTCGTAAATTGTGTGAGATTTGTGGGAAATGGTGAGCGGCATCTGTATGTGTGAAACACTCGTATCATTTGGTACAGACTGTGGCACTATTTGCGTGATTTGAGCAACAGCTGATGATGTGCGAGCGTCTACAACAGCATCTGTGTGAATTAACGTGTTGTGTTTTCTGTTACAATGTCTGCACGGCCCATACCAACACTCGTTTATTGTGTGATCTGATCGTAGACAATTAGGACATAATCGTTTCTCCTCAATTAAACTTATTTTATCTTTATGAGATAAATTAAGGAAATCTTCACACGAATAAACCGGGTGATTGGAACCGCACTGAGCGCATTTGTAACGTGGTGAATTTGATGATTTTTTGTTGTTGTTATCTTTGCGTGTAATAACATGACTGTGTGATTTGGTGACCGACTGTTTCTTTGTGTGAGCGTCTACTGATTGTTTGCTTTGAGGTCTAATAGATTCTAAAAAATCAGCACGATCCTTGAGGAATTTCATTAATTCAGACAGCTTTAATTTTTCTACTTTCGGAAGGGTACTTTTGTAACTTTCCCACTCGCGATCGGTTGAAGAATCTAACTTGGAAGTTATTATGTGGATAATTAAAGTATCCCACATATCTGTAGGTTCTCCTAACGTTTTTAGCGCCCGAATGTTTCTTAAAACTGTATCTATTAATTTTCGAATTTGAGAAGCTGATTCTTTATTCATTGATTGAGCATAGAATAAAGCTTTGACGTGATTACTAACTAGCAAATTTTCATTGTTATATCTATTCTCTAAGAGACTCCAAGCAACTAAATAGTTGTCGGAAGAAAACTCTAGTGCCTTAACTACTTGTAGTGCATCACCTGTAAGAACTGAACGTAAGTAGTGGAACTTCTGAACGTTTTCTAGATTGTCACTATTGTGTATCATTGACAAGTAAGTATCGCGAAACTCGAGCCATTGATCGTATGATCCGTCGAATTTCGGTAATGAAATTGTGGGTAACTTCATGCAATTAAAAGTGCGACTTTGACCGCCGACATTCTGAGTGGAATTATCTTTTAAAATACATTTAGCCTTGCCCACAATAGCATAAAACTGATTTTGAAATGTTTCTCTCTCTAGCAGTTCCCCGTCCAACTGACTATCTGATACAATGGAATCTAGTTCATCTTGTATAGTAGAAAATTGATCGATTAGTAATTTAAAGGCTTGAAAACGCTCCTCTAACTCCGCTTTCTGAGCGTCCGTCAATTGCGAAACATCTAATGACTGTGCATACTTAGAAAACAAAGTTAATTTTCGTTTAACGGTACCTCTTTTCTTAACTAACTCACGAATGATATCTTCACTGTTTTCTATTTCTACTATTGAATGCCTCTTATTGTTGGTCATTTTGGTGGCTTGCAAGAGAAAAGATCAAGTACTTACAGTTGACCGGTGTGCGCCTGAGCGATGTAGGTAGACGCACAATTTGCACCGTAGTCGAACACTGGAATTTATGCGAAAAATAACGATATTAGCACAAACTGAGCACAGGATTTTGGAAGGAAATTGGGTGGATTGACCTGACCGTTGCTGAAGATGGTGCTCGCTGCTTCTGCTTCGGATGAACGTTCGGCTCGAAGGTCCAAATATGTTGGGGTTTCTGCGTCAGGTCGTCGTCGTGTCAGCGTCGTGGGTTGGAATCAGACACAAGGCTCCATAGGATAATGTGTAATTACAGTTTTGTACAGTTTATCGTTTTAAATAAAATAGCAGTTAAAAATTCGTGCGCGTTCGTTGGCAGGTCACCAAGACAGTCAATCCGTAGTGCGTCGCTAGTATCGCGCTGTTGTCCTGCCTTCGTCATCGATTGGTGTCACTTGTCGCTAATAGATGGCGCTGTGGTCGTCAACAATCTGGCCGATACATAAGCTCTTCGGAGGCAGTTTGGCGCATTTTGAGTTTCCCTATTCATGAAAGGTATCCGCCAGTCATCCATCTTGACGTGCACCTGGAAGGCGGGCAGCGAGTTTACTTTCAGCCAGAAAATGTGGCAGAAAGAATGAACAACCCAAGACAAACCACCTTGCTCGCATTCTTTCGCCTTTGCGAAAGAGACAATTTCGCTAAGTCTCTGTTGTACAATGAAGTGCCACATTATTATACTTATAACAAGCAGCAAGGTGTTTTTAATCGCAGGAGACGTGGAACTGCTGTAGAAGGCGAGTCCGGCATTTTTAAAGAACACGTGATTGGAAGAGTATACACGGTGCACCCAAATAATGCAGAGTGTTATTATTTACGCCTTCTTCTTCACACAGTGCGAGGACCTACTTCTTTTGCTGAGCTCCGCAAAGTGGACGATATAGAATATCCCACATTTCAAGCTGCTTGCCGCGCACGGCATTTATTAGATGGCGATCAGCATTGGGATGATGCTTTAGCCGAAGCATGCGTCAGTGATAGTCCACATCGTTTGCGCCATTTATTTGCCATTTTGTTGACATTTTGTGGCCTATCGGACGCTGGGCAGTTGTGGCAAAAATATAAAGACGCGTTTGCCGAAGATTTTTTGAGACAGCAAAATATAAATAGTGAAACTTCTGACCAAGTACGTGAAAGCTGCCATAATAGGGCTTTGCTGGCTATACAAGATATAGTTACAAGTATAGGAGGGAACCCCCTCAGTCAATACGGCTTGCCGACACCGACAGTTGGTGGGGAACGAATTAATAGGGAGTATACATCTGAAATAAATTACAACCCCGAAGAGTTAGCAGAAATATTGCGAAATGGCTGTTCAAATTTGACGTCAGAACAACGTCAAATCTTTGATAGAGTATGCTGTAGTGTAGAACATTCATTAGGAGAAATGCTGTTTTTAGATGCACCTGGTGGAACAGGTAAAACTTTCCTCACTAAAGTTATCTTGGCTCAAATAAGGAGCCAAAACAAAATTGCCCTTGCCGTCGCTTCCTCAGGAATAGCTGCCACTTTATTACCAGGAGGAAAAACTGCACATACAACATTTAAAATACCAATCGACTTGGACCGCACAGAAAACCCTGTTTGCAACGTGTCTCGCAATAGTGATAAAGCAAGGGTTTTACGCGATTGCGCCCTTATCGTTTGGGACGAGTGTACGATGGCAAATCGCAAAGCTGTGGAAGCTGTAGATAGAACGTTGCGAGATATAAGACAAAATGACCGACCGATGGGAGGCTTAACGGTGCTATTCTGTGGAGACTTCAGGCAGACACTCCCTATAATACCCAGAGGAACGAGGGCCGATGAAATAGGTGCCTGTTTAAAGAGCTCTATTTTATGGCGTAGTGTCATATTAACTAATTTGAGCTTTAATATGCGAGCATATTTGGGAGGTGACGCAAACGCGCAGGTTTTCTCAAATTTACTACTTCAAATTGGTAACGGCACATACCCGACTCAAGAAGGAGGTAAAGTAACTTTAGTCGAAAGCCTGTGTTCTTCTGTTGCCTCACAGCAGGAACTCATTTCCTCTGTATACGGAGATCCATCAGAGATCTCGAACCATGACGCTGCTTGGCTATGCCAACGAGCTATTTTGGCACCTCGCAACGACCAAGCAGCAGCAATAAATTCTCAAATATTGGTACATGTTTCTGGAGAAAGTAGGGAATATTTATCTATTAACACGGTTTTAGAAGAAGGAGATGCCACCCACTATCCAGTAGAGTTTTTAGACTCTCTAAATACACCAGGTCTTCCAGCACACAAAATTTATTTAAAAGTCGGAGTACCAATCATTCTACTCAGAAATTTAAGCCCACCAAAACTATGCAATGGAACTCGGTTGAGAGTAACAAATCTCCAACGAAATGTCATCGAAGCCGAAATCTTAACAGGTTGCGGCTCCGGTGATGTTGTTTTCATTCCCAGGATACCCATTATCCCCAATAATTTTCCGTTTACTTTCAAACGTGTGCAATTTCCTGTAAGCCTCTGTTACGCTATGACTATTAATAAAGCCCAAGGCCAGACGTTATCCGTTGCGGGTGTAGACGTTACTTTTGATTGTTTTTCACACGGCCAACTCTATGTTTCTCTATCACGTGTTAGCAACCCAAACAACCTTTTTGTATATGCTCCGGGTAATTCCACCGCTAACATAGTATATAGAGAAGCATTAACGTAATCAACTATACCAAAGTCAGGACTCTTATCTAAATCATCAAAAAGGTGATATACTCTTATCTAAACGACGTTGTTTTGTTCTCGACAACCACGCGAACGAAGTCGCGGGCACAGCTAGTCTTATAATAAAATTATACTCTCTCCTTGTACGAGACGGTTTTACAAGTAAGTAGATGTTTAAAAATGAGTTCTGAATGACACAATAATAACAAGTTTGTTAAATAGAAAAACAAAAAATATATATTTAATCAACTACCCACTCACATGTCCCATTATCGCGGATTTCGTCATCAGGATTGTAGATGTATGTATCTATTTACGTAGTTTTGTAGCGCAAAGGCAAGGGAGTCTCAAAGTAGTCTATAAATAAATATTAGGTGTATTCGTTTCCCGGGTGATATGGTAGAAATTTTGGACAAACAGATTAAATATTGTTTTACTTATTTTCGTAATTGTTATGCATGATTGTAATGCCATTAAACTCTACATCGAAAACGCGACCAACGCAATCTATAATTTTTTTCTGAACTCCAGAAATATCAATACCCATATTAAATAAATTCGCTTTCAAATTATTATCTCGGCTTGTTTGCACATTTAGCGGTTTTATTAATTCACTCAATATTAGTTCGGCTGAGCCGTCGATTAGCGGGTTCAGTAGTAAGTTATTTAATCAGGCCGCGGGCGGCGCCGCCGACTCATTACATTTGCGGAACACTAATTAAACTTAATTACATAATAGGTTAACACGCATCACTATAAACCTACATGTGTTAGGTAAATACGTGGATTCATTAGATTCTGTATGTGCTGTTAATGATTTAGAATCAAATATAATCCACTTCTATATAAATTAATCAGCGCCTGACACTACTCCATACAAGTTTCATAGACGTAATTAAAAACTTACCTACTAAAATTACGTCAGGCGCTGATTATGTCGACAGGACTAAACTAAAGTTTATCTTCTGGCCTTTTCTTAATGGATCAGAAAGAAAAAGATGCGTTGAACTTAAATTTAGTTTAGTTTGTGAACAACAGAATCGGCACCAATAGCTTTAAACCAACAATAGTGTTGCCAGACGACTTTTTGTTACTCAGGTCACAGACCTCAGGCACAACACAGGCTTCTAAGAAATCTAGACATATTTTAATGTCTACCTTTTTGTGGGAATCCAAAGAATGTGTATTATAGAAAGTCCTGATTGTTAGGAACTGCATTCTTGTTTGTGTCACATGATACTATGTGTCTGCGTTTTTATATTTTGTTGTAAAGCTATTTTAACAGACTGTTTGCTTAGAATTGGATTAAATATTTAGCAGAAAATGTCAGACTAATAAAGCTCTGTTAATCAGAATTGCAATGAATGTGGTTTATAATAACTTTATAATAATGTAGATACATAATTATTACGTTAACGTTACTTTAGGAGAAGTATAAATCGGCAAATAGTCATTATAAAATGTTGAAACTCTTGACAAACGAATCTGTGTATGCTTATGTTGCTATTAGCTTTTAAAGAACACTGCTGACTATACTATAGACTAGACATAATATTCACACTGGGTATGAAAATAAACGTTCATCTGAAGTATAAATCGAAATAGCCTTCTACGTACCTACTTACCTCTATCGAAAAAAATTGTAGAAATTCACGTAAATCTTTCGAACACGATATCACGTAACCGTACTCTTTACATTCACCTTATCAGCAAGACTGGAGCTGATCCTGAACCGATCCATCAAACTATGACGTAACTGGGCTCTCTTTCCTGTAACGACACAAAGCGGTAAGTAAGTTTCGCACTGATGTCAACATAAAAAGGTCTTACTATAAACTTTTAGGCCCTTCCCGGACCTGAGGGAGCCGAGAAAAACTAACTTACTTGTTTAACACATTTAATTAGAGCAGCTTGTTAGATTGCTCTAGGCTTGATAGTATCGTCAAACTCATTTCTGCCGCCATAGAACTTTGCCACTTAGCTTTGCCCTGCAGTGTGATAAGACTGACTTAAAATCCTAATCTTAAAATCTTAATATTACAAAAGCGAAGGTGAATTTTTTGTTTGTTTGTTAAGATTTTACACTTAAACGGCAGAACGGATTTGTATGTTTGGCATATAGGTAGACCATGACCTGGAGTAGGAAAAAGGGCTTCTTTACATCCTGGACCGCAGACAAAGTCGCAGGCAACAGCTAGTAAATAAATAAACAGAATAAACATGCTGCTGTAAAGTTGCCGCACCACAGCAGCCCTCGGCTAAGCTACGCATAATTATGTACTTCGCTTCGTTTTGTATGAAAATGGCCCCGATTCTGTTGTTCACAAACTAAACAAATTTGAGTTCAGTGCATCTTTTTCTTTCTATTTCATCAAGAAAAGGACAGAAGATAAATTTTATTTATTTTTTATTTTTATTTATTTATTTTCCAAATATTAGTTTAGTCCTGTCAAATTAGTCAGCGCCGGACGTAAATTGGCGTATTTTTAGTAGCCAATTTTTTAATCACGTCTAAACTTGTCTATGGATTATCTAAATTGACAGGACTAAATTAATATTTATCTTCTGTCGTTTTCTTAATGAAAAAGAAAGAAAAAGATGCACTGAACTTAAATTTAGTTTAGTTTGTGAACAACAGAATTGGGGCCAATGGCTCTCCCTCTCCGTGCCCTACGTAGCAATGGACATAGTTCTTATATGTGAGTCGACTGTTTGTCACCCACAAGAAATAATAAAATGTATATCTATACTAATAATAATCGTTTGTGCTATCTAATAATAAAGCTGAAGTGTTTGTTTTTTTGAACGCGCTAATCTCTGGAAAAACAGTCAGATTTCAATTCTTTTTGCATTTGATAGCCTAATTCTTGAAGAAGGCTATAGGCTATTTAACATCGACATTAGGATCATCAGCCTAGCCTTTTCCCAACTATGTTAGGGTCGGCTTCCAGTCTAACCGGATGCAGCGGAATACCAGTATTTTACATGGAGCGACTGCCTATTTGACCTCCACAACCCAGTTACTGGGTAATACCATACCCCTGGTAAGACTGGTTTTCAGATTTCTGGGCTTCTGACTACCCGTAACGACTGTCAAAGTTCCACGAATGACAGCCGGGACCAACGGCTTAACGTGCTTTCCGAGGCACGGAGAGGTCTTGTTAAGTGAAGATGGTCACCCATCCACGGACCAACCGCGGCAAGCGTAGCTTAACCTGATCGATCAACCCGTGCTGCTGTTATTACTTAGCCACTTAGCTATCACTTAGCTATCGACACTAAGATATTAGCAAAAAATAATTAAAGAATAATTAAATTAAAATAATTAAATTACTTACTTACTACTTACTTAACGCTCACGGGGTGTCCTGCGTGAGCGACGAATACGACGCGACGCGAGGCTGCGAATGCGACGAACGCGATCAACTTAACGGCTTACCCTGCTTGCGGCCTATATGGCAGTCTGCGGCGAGACGCGACGTAACGCGTACTTGTTTAGAGGGCGACCAGACGCGACAGCACGAACTACGAAATGGTTGATTCAGAAACGTTGATCGCCGCAGTGCGTGAGCCAAAATTGATGTGGGACAAGAAAAAAAGTCAACAAAATTTAAAAGTCTGTATGATATACATGATTCGATAATTAATAACCAAAATCACGTAGGACATTTGTCGCGTGTAGCATCGCGTCGCATTGCATCGATTCGTGTCGCGTAGCATCGCGTCGAATTCGTCGCTCACGCAGGACACCCCGTCAGTGAAAACGAAGTGACAGCGCGGCCGCGGCTAGGGCTAGGAGATGCGATGCGACGGGGTGGGTCTAGGAACAAGAAATTTCACGCGCCCATAATGTGTGAAAAGTCACATTAGTATCTCTATTATAGTGGATTAGTACCTGTTTGTTAGAAACGAAGGCAGTATAGTCATTCTCTGAATTCAGCTTACGTTTGCACATCGGCCGCAGCAAAATGCTTTGAGAAACGTACGTAGGCTCTGATTGATATTCAACTCGATACAGAGACCAGGCATCAAAGCATGGCTCTATGCAAATGTTTGATGTATTCAGTCAGACGGTTTGCGTTCGAGCTGCAAAATGTGTTTTGAATTGAGTTAGCTTTTAACTGGGCCTTTGTGGCACGGTATTATGTGAATGGTCCTTAGGTACCGTTACTCAAAGACAATCGTACCTAGGTATAGCCGAAAATTTTCATTTGTTTTTGGAAGGTTCTCCCTTTTCATCACAGGCATATCACGCCGCAGTAGACTCTTGAGTTGGGCTAGCGATACTACGGAGTTTAAATAGAATAACAGGCTAAATTATTCTGAGTTGTTCATCCCTGGCGTGCGGCCTACCGTACTACCAAACTAAACTAATAGGTAATGGCCCCGATTCTGTTGTTCACAAAATAAACTAAATTGAAATTCAGTGCATCTTTTTCTTTCGATTTAAATATGAAAAGTACAGAAGAAAAATATTCGTTTAGTCCTGTCAAATTAATCAGCGCACGTAAATTGACGTATTTTTAGTAGCCAGATTTTTAATCACGTCTAAACTTGTCTATGGATTATCTAATTTGACTATTTTAATTTTTGGGACATTTTATTTATTTTGCAAATGTTTTAATTATTTTGACATAGATTTTTTTTTTGACATTTTAATTATTCATTTCTTAAATTTGATATAATATATTTTTTTTTTTTCTCCGATGTTATAATAATTTTGCATGTTTTTCTTTTTTAATCATCAAATTCGTTTTCGTCAGCAAGCAAGAATTGCACACCACATTTGTACGCCTTTAGGCATAACATAGCGCTCTGCATATTAAAATAAGATCTGTATTGGTTTACCTATGTTAACAAATAAATAAATATTATTATATTATTATTATTATTACAGGACTAAACTAATATTTATCTTCTGTCCTTTTCATAATGAAATAGAAAGAAAAAGATGCACTGAACTTAAATTTAATTTAGTTTGTGAACAACAGAACCGGGGCCAATATCATAAATGGAAAATATTTAACGGCTAAATGGCTGAACGGATTTGGATGAAATTTGGCACATGGGTAAACCATGACCTAGGACACATTATCTAGATATTCCCACGGGATCGAGACTTATGCGGGTGAAACTGCGAGGAGCAGCTAGTCAATAATATAATAATATCGATCTATGGTACACTTTGTGTCCAGACACACACGTAGTCGGTAAGTCAACTATTCGAAAAAATATTAGGACCCTCGGGTACTATACTTTTCAAACGAACGGTACCTACGGTTATTCGGTTCAAACGGACTTTTAAACGCCAAGGGGCGAGTTCAAAACCTCCATTACGACTTTATCAACGTCAACGTGACTTATAGTGAAGGAAAACATCGCGAGGAAGTCTAGATTATTGATGGTCTGAAATCGCCCACGAAGCAAAAGCGGGCGTAGTGGCCAATACTCAAAACTATATTATATTCCTAAGGTCCTTCTGTACACACTAAGGTTTTAGTATCGAAGTTAAATAAAGTCACAGTTTTAACGCTCTGACAATAATATGATTCAAAGTTTTCCAGCTAAAAGTTAAAACACTGAACTTGCCGTCTCAATTCTCCAGCACGTTCCAAGTATAAGTGCTTGTACTCTGCTGTCCCCATTAGTCGTTAGCTGGCGCAATTTTTCATAGAACACTACTTTGTACCTGGACAAGAACGGGTATAAATTAATTAAGAGCCAACATGGACGTCGAACTGTGTACGAGGAGGTGGGAAGTTGGGGGTGTGGATGTGGCAGCGTGGGTTGCCTTATTGTTTCATTGTTGCATACAGCGATATATTATGTGCCCTAATAATAGGGCATCCAAGTGGTTCAGCTTAGTAGGTGTAAAATATTGCCAAGATACACACACATGGCTCACACTGTCAAAAAGTCATCAGAAGGTCAATTCTCGTAATTTAAAACGTTCAAAATCTAGTCGCAGTCTCATCTCGGCGATAAACAAGTGTCAAAAACTTGTCAAAATGTAGGGAAATTAGAAGTACTTATTTTTTGACAGATCGAGACTGAGATCAGAGGGGCAATTCCCGTAATTTTTAAGCACGTTCACAGTCTGATCTCAGTCTCAATCTGTCAAAAATACTTTAAGGTTCCCTACATTTTGAGAAGCTTTTGACATTTGTTTGTCGCCGAGATGAGACTGCGACTAGATTTTGAACGTTTTAAATTACGAGAATTGGCCTATAGACTGTGAACGTTCTTAAAATTGCGAGAATTGCCCCTCTGATCTCATGTAGAGCCAAGCTTCTAACTCTACAAGCCCTAACTTCACAAACTCTACACCTTAGTCAAAATATGTGGTTTGGCCGTCGCTACCATCACAAGGGTGTAAGGTAAAAAATGTATTCACTGTTCATTACTTTTCTGTTATACAATAATTCTTGTAGTATCGAAACGGTCAAGCCTCAAATTTTGCCTAAGTCTAAGGGCCTCACATTTTACATGAAAATGTTTTTGATGGGTAAACGTTACAAGAAAGTTAATTTTTCCCTGTCTTCCTTATACTAAAGGCATAATCAGCCTATAATGTTCCCACGGCTGGGACACAGGCATTCTCTCTGTGACGAGGAGCGGGCCATAATCCACCACTCGGGCTCAGTGCGGGTTGGCGGAAAATGTACGAATGTACAGTCAGCAAAGGAGATAAGTATGCAGGGGCGTCGAATATAGTTGAAGTTTTCTAAGAAACCGACTGATGTTTTCGAATGAAATTTAATTTGATAAATGAACTGATTGTTTTCTATTAATTAAATTAAATTTTATTCGAAAACATCAATCGGTTTCTTACTAAACTTCAACTATATTCGACGACCCTGCATACTTATCTCCTTTGCTGACTGTACGTACTAAAGGGGAAGTAATAAAAAAACTGTCTGAAATCCGTCGAAATCAAAATCCGCCTGAAATTCCTCTGAAACTAAAAACTAATCTTCTATAAAAAAGAAGCATCCATTCCTTCTGACTCGTTGCGCGCAATCAACTAACAAAGTGAAGTAATTTGATTGGTTGGCAGTGGACGCTGCAAGAACAAGAATTTATTTATACAAATCATTGCATTTGTTTAATTTGCCCCGTGCCGTGCCGCCCCGAGCGTGCCGTCCCACTGTGCCGTACCGTGCCGTGCCGCGGTCGGACCCTAGTCTCACACAATCACGTTACTAATTAGTTGCTTGTATGTGCAGTTTTGACACTTTCGGTTTGTTTTGCGAGACGGCTCTTGGGTTCGGGAAGTGGCTGAAACAGGAAAAATCGTTGGTTTTAAAAATCATGTGTTGCTTTTTAAAGTTGTTTAGTTTTAGCTTGCTGTATTTGATTTTGTCGTAAAAATAGCGGAGTAAACGTGCGTGGTAAACCCACTTATTTTCATGAGCTAAAACTAGTTAAAGGCTCATAGCACAGTCTTCATTTACTTTCTTTTGGCATCGGACAGCTCAATCGCTTGTTCATATACACGGACAAGTTAACACAGATTTTTTTTGTAACCGATGGTAAATTAAAATTAACAAGATGTCCAAGCCTATAAATCTTTTGCCGCTAAGGAAAAGACGTATGTAACTAAACTGTACAATTGCATAGAATTGTAAACACGACAACAACAACAAATAAAATTGACCGTTCGAACATAGTACTTACTTGAAAGTTACATCCAAAAAAGAACTCATACAATTCAACCCCACATTCCCTTTCAAAGCCAACATATAAAGAGATAAAAAGCTTCATACATAGCCGCTTGTCCGTGATCAATATATCAAGCCAAAGGTTATCGGACGTCGTCGGTAAATCATACCGCACACCAACACTCAGAGTACACATTAGAGCCGCCATGTCGGTTAATTCTACATCACATCCCTCGCCCCAATTGTATGAATATTATTTAATTTTTTTTGGTGGAATTTTCAATGTGGTGTGTCATGTCTGAGTATTAAAATGCAGGGTAAGCTTAGATGTGCGCATGCAGTCAAGACTGCTTTTAAAATACTAGGTTATCTAAATCATGAATCTCAAGATGTTACCCATTTCTAGAACGTTCGGATCCATATTGGAATCTTACAATTGGTGCATGAATCAATGAGACTTATTGGAGAATATTCGTGTGGTGCCCAAATATGTTTTTATGTCGTCACGTTCAATATTGCGCCAGTAAATAGGGGGTCGCAAACTACAGACACAAATGAAACCCAATAGACGTAACAGTCGTAACATCATGTGTATTTCAACTGCCCATCAGCATATCCGTATGTCTATCACAAACATAACAGGACTGTAATTCCCCCAAACCGACACATGAACTATCTCGATTACGCACAGTTCAAATACTTTTATTATTTGCGCGGGGGTGCGCTCGCGCGGTACTAATCTTCGGCAATGTTCGGCAATATTCGGTAGTGTTCGTGTAAAAAATGTTCCTTCTTTATTAGGGCTGTGGCTCGCGGTCGAGTGCGATAGTTCGCAACTACTGCCCCAACTGGACATAGATTAGGGGAGAAATTGTGCAGAAGCGGCGGATTAGTGGGGGTGAAAGATTAGAGAGGACTCTTGCCAGAACAGAGAAGATGTTTCATTTGGAGATTGGTGGCATCAGGTTCCAAATTTTTTACGAGTATGCTTCTGTACACTTTACACTGGCAGACGCATGTCTGATTTGCATACAGCCATATGTCAAATAACGAGTTTTGCATACCATCTTCTTCGAGTCGATAGCACGATAGTATTTCAAGTTTTGTTGGTCCAACACTTCGTCACTTCCGCGGCGTCAGTCGTCGCGCCGGTGGCAGCGCAGGCGTCACTTTGATGGCATGGTTTGGGCACAGAGGGCAGTATAGGAGGTGGAACATAATGTGCGACACAGCTTCACACCTACACCCTGTTGCCGATCCGTCGAGGTAGGGGCCACTTTACGTTTTGCTTATTATTTGATGTAGGTATCCTTCACATTTTTGCGAATTTCAGCAGAGACATTTCAAGCGAATGTTTGAATTCGATAATACCGAACATACACTCACCGACCGGTGCATATAGGTTCATTAGAAAACCAGCGTCAGACAGCATTTGTCTGGAATTAATGCTGAAATGAACCGTTTTGGCGCAGCCGTGAGTCACACACTTGCAATTGTTGTTTGCAACATTATTTTTTTTTTGTTTTTGTGTTTTGTGTTTCACGAACTGTGTCCAAATAAACTTTTTTCTTTCTTATATTATCGAATTCATCACAAATATGAAAACGTGTCGAATATTGATTTGGATTGCATATTGCAAGCATTAATCACACCGTGCGTCGTCTGCATGAGCATAATTTTACGGTCAGAAGGGGCAGTACTACATACTGCTTTCAAGCACCATCTAGCACTCCTTCTTACCCAACCATTATCCAAGTAGGCACAATACCATCGACCCTTCCTGTCCCCTCTACAATATTTAGCATCCTTAGCATGTGGCCGTCGAAAACAAGCCGAGGGTAAATGAGCCGCGACCCATTAGCTTCAAATTGTCCGTGGCAGACAACTGCCCGTCTATTTATGTAGCTGACCTCTCTGCTTACCCTACTATTGGCCTTTACTGATGATGTACTGGACTGACTTGTGTTTACGCATGAGGATATTGGCTGCGGTAGAAACTTCCTTGTAGACATACAGATTTCTATGATTAAAAATATTTTTTCGGTGATGTAAACAGTTATGTAAGTTAGCCGGGTCTCGTACGATAAAACATGTAGGTATTGAAAAGATTAAACTTAGGTCAGTTTCCAATGTGATACTTTGGGTATTGATAATGATATTGATACGTTCAGTATACATTTGAAATCTGCCTGTATTTTCACTGGCAATCTCTCAACCCTCAATCGAAAAACTAGCAACACCACAGATATAGATAGACCTAGATAACATAAGTATGAAAACCAAGCGTGCCATTTTCTTTGACTACCTACTATGACGTCACAAGCGCTCTTTCTGACTCAGACTTTCTGTTCTGTTTCTGTTGCTTTCGCGTTCAGTCCTGTGTACTGGCTATCACCTAGCCAGCAGTACACAGGACTGAACGCGAAAGCTTACGATTTTTGAACGTAAGTTAGTGCGATTTTTGGCACGCGAAGTAGTTGCTCTTGCGTTACCTAGGTGTATCTATGTATATCTGCGAGCGACACAAATAAGTACGGTGGTATAGTACTTCCTCGAACCAAGTCATGGACAAAAAGAAACGAAGAAACTACTGGAAGCCAGCTGCTATATTTGGCCTCCTCTAGGTGAGAGGAAGTGGGTAGTAATCCACCGCGAAGGTCCAGTGCGGGTTGGTAGATGTAACATGTCTTCGATTTTTTTTTTTGGTTTTAGAAGAAGCCGGTTTCCTCACGATGTTTTCCTTCACCGTTTTGAGAGCAGTGGTGATGAATGAAATAATTTACACAAATTAAAGCGTTTGTCTGGGTTCGAACCTGCAACCTACAACTCGTAAGTCGCGGCCGACTGGGGCACCACTGCGAGAACGATTTATATAGGTAGGTACTACTAATGATGTGCCTACACAAGGAGTTGAAATTAATCTTTATAAAATTCTGTTGGCAAAGTACTTGGATAAATGTTGTATTTACTGACATAATGGCTGTATGGTTATTCATCAACTAGAAAGAGTAACATGATAACAAATATCTTCACATTGACTAACAAATACACAAGAAGCAGCTGAAACTCTTTATGAAATGGCTCTCTTATTATTTTATTTATACGATAGTGAAATTAATGTATTACAGGCTGGTCAAAGTCCAGTTGTACCCATTTCTCAATATTGACTTTTATATTTTATGCGGGCGAAAAGCAGCTGGTATGCCTTTTTAATTTTACAATCGGCTGCAGGCTTGGTTAGTTTGATACTAAATATAGATCGAGTACCTACTAAATTATATTATACTTACCTAATTAAGGAGATGGCCTAGCCCAAATAGTATACGTTAGTAATTAGTATGTACGAGATGGTAGTTTCGAAACTAAGTATGCGCAAAGTTGTGACTTTTAATTGGTACCTACTTTCTTTGAATCTTAAGACTTTGATGAAGCCGACCCCACCGGCCGGCCGGCGGCCGGCTTCACTTGAGTCAATCGTCCACTCAAGTGAATGCTAATTTTTGTTTCAATCCACGTTCACATGATACCGACAAAGTACACGTAACATAGGAACGAACGTTTATCAGCTCATTCGATCATTCGGAAGGCCGAGATGCCGAGTGCCAAAATCCCTCAAATGGTTGGATCGGTTCATTAATGAATCATTTTTCATAGATAGGATTGATTTTGTCGGCGCGCATCGAAATTTTCCAATCAGCGCCTTATTCGAATAGTTCTTGCACCACGAAAATCTTTTGTTGTGTCACAACCGCATATTAAGTCGACAGTCCGCCATATTACTTGTATCTAGTGTTGATGTGTGACCGCGCAGCAGACTTACGCTGAGTTCCGTAAACAGTTTTTGTCTCTATTGAAAACTTATCAAATTAACTTGCGCGGTATTGTAACCTAAGTGACGATTTATCCACTTCAGCTGCGATGCCACAATATGATTTAAAAATAACAGGTACCTACTTCTAAGGGAATACTTGATTACTTTATAATAAGTCATAGGTAGTTGAAGTAGTCAATAAAAACGTTATAGCCGTTAAAACACATTTGGATCACTGTTCCACACCGTTCCTTATTATGCGCTGGTGACGGTGACGAGGAAACATAAAAGAACGCTGTTATTTCAATTACAACGTTTTATTATATACATTTTTGCAGGAGAGTAATGTTAGAGGTAGGTACTTATCACGTATTCATTTTTACACCAATAAAAAACAAAAGCCAGCCACCATAGACGCATAAAAATGTTTCTTTACTTTTTTAATTATTATTATTCTATGTTATGAATATTGGTCATAAACAATCACTAGAATTTCTAATCATAATGTGGTGTGACACAGCACAGCTGATGTGAATTAATTTCAACTAAGTTTAGGAGGCCACTGTCATCATCATATGCCTAGCCTTTTCCCAACTATGTTGGGGTCGGCTTCCAGTCTAACCGGATGCAGCTGAATACCAGTATTTTACATGGAGCGACTGCCTATCTGACCTCCACAACCCAGTTACTGGGTAATACGATACCCCTTGCTAAGACTGGTTGTCAGACTTTCGGGCTCCTGACTAGGAGGCCACTGTGTTTGATCTAAATATGCTCATTATGACGCAATTATTGGTCTCTCATTCTTATACTCTTAGTACTGAGCACCTAAAACGAGTATCACAGTACACAGGATGCTTATTAATTTCAGAAGCGAAATCGTGTTCAATGATTAGCGATACCTGTCGCTACATTACCTGCGCTTGGCTGCCGTCATAATAACTAATTATGAAATATAATTAACATAAACCCTTAATAAGCTGTTTATTGGTCGTCTAATCCACTACACGAGCTACTTATTACCCGGACAAGCTACTTATAGCTCGTGCAACACAAAAAGCTCACTGGAACATTTAACAGTATTTGTTGTAGTAGTGAAGACAATGTTCGAGTTACCTGTCGCACGTTTGTTATTACTTTGCGCTGAGTGTGGTTTGTTTTCGGAGTTATCTCTTCTATCAAAATACAATTTATCAAACTTAAACATTAAAAGATTGGTCGGTATACTCCATCGAATGAAAGAATTTACATTTACATTTTTTCTTATAATGTCGGGGAAATTAATTGTTAAGAAAATTGACTACCGACTGATTGTCCGTTAATCCAAGTCAAATAATAATATGAAATGGCTATAGCATGACAAATTGACGTGGGATGTCAATTTGCTTAGCAATGAATTTCGCTGATTGTATTAATCATTTCTAGCTCCTATTACTACCTAATTTGCCACTTACTTTATACCAGGGATTTTTTCTTCTTTATCTTTCCAAATCTCCAAACAATTCAATTTCATATCATTTCACTACGCATGCTGGCCTAGGGGCTTACTGAACTGTTGAATTCATAAAAAGAGAATGCATCAATTCTTTCATCCAAAAAGGCATGTGATTTGACCGATAATGTTTGTATGCACGTCCACCAAAGCCTTCACAATATAAATGGTGTATAAAATATGAGCCAGCACCAGTCCATTGAGCACCGACTACCGGCGCACGAGTTGTTTCCAGAGCATGAATTAATAACCGCTGCAATTAATATAACAGCGCTCGATGGCCGCACTCTACGTATTTATTAAGAAACCTATAAATCATTACAATGCGTAGGGCTGGGAGACAGTTTGAGGCGGCCTTAATATTATAATAACCAATAAAACAACATAAGAAAACCATGCCATGTCATCATGCCATAGATACATACTGCCTACAAAGGATATTTCTCATAAATAACTATGATCATTAATGCTCGAACGACTAATTTTTTTTGGTCCATAAGTATAGATAAATGGGTACAGTATTTTTTATCTCACGAAGCGACGCGCGCTTTACTTATTTATTATTTATTTATTTATTTATTTATTGAAACCACAATTATAACATCTTTACAGAATAATCCAAGGCGATGTTACAAGTCACCATATCCTTTACAAAAATAAAATAAAATAAAATCACCTGCCATGTATGCAAAATTGCAACAACGTTATAACGCTGTTGCAACCACGCCCACATGGCTTGAATCAATCATTGAAAAAGGTCTGTTATTATAATATCAGACCCTTCTCAATGATTAATTGAACCTTTTTAATGAATTTCAGCAGGTTTTGCCCAAATATATCCTCCGATACTGTACTAATGTTGATAATACGTGCGGCTCGTGACATAGGGGCAAACTTAAGTAGATTTGTTCTAGCCGCTGGCACGTCTAACAGAGCGGGGCGGCGGCGCGCACCTACGCACCCCTTTACTTGTGGTAACCAAGTGGTTACCACAAGTAAAGCGCGCGCACGCTGTGATCGTGCTTGTAAGCGCAGGAGCTCTCGGTACCGTCCGAGATACGGGCGAAGTCCGAAGTGTGTGTGTTAGTGCTGACGGTACTCATCTTAACGCATACATTCACAACGCGTTTGTACACTAGGTTAAAACAAATAAAGCGCGCGTCGCTTCGTGAGATAAAAGTACTGTATTACATGGCGAAATATGAAATACTGTATACATATAAAATACTGTATTATATTATAAATGGCGACTGAAAACGTTTTCCTATGATGTGGGATTTGTGAGTATCATAACATAAAGTAAAATGTATGGCCTTAGGTAGGTATATAGATGTTCTTATCCTGAGGTCACCGCAGGCTAGGATAACCTTTGTGAACGACTACGAATAGAACTAAACACTGAAATTTTTAGTCTGAATATGGTACGAATACGGTCATGTGTATTATGTACAGTCGAGTTAATTAATATATTGGCAGTGACAATGTTTCAAAATACTATTAAGCGTTAAAATTACCAATAGTTATATGCAAAATTAGACATAAATAAAATGTTAACATACATTTAACGTTTCAAAATATTATAAGCGTTAAAATGATGATCATTTTAACGTTTATTATATTTTGAAATTTTGTCACTGCCAATATATTAATGAACTCAACTGCTGATCGATTCTGTAAAAATGTCACCGTGATAACTTACGTGAAGTGAGCGTGAAGTGAACTATCAATAGGGGCAATCCCTAACATCAGGTGGAATGACAGCTCACTTCACCTTAGTTTTCACGGTGAGATTTTTACAGAATAGCACTGCTGTACCTATCTGAAAATTTAATATGACTGACACTGGCATAACCGCAATTTCTAGAGAGTTTAGTACAATCTATCAATTAACTCAGCCTATCGCCGACCACATACATCGCTTATAGAATCTATACCTACTTTAAAATGTGTTAACTTATATGGTGTGGGTACATAATAAAAAGTGCCTATTCTTATCTATGTACAATTTTCAGTTCCAATCGAAATAAATCTATTGTTGATCGTTAGACTTACAAAAGCTCCAGTAATAGAAGGATTGCCAAAATTACCGCACTTGCTAGTTTCAATATAAAAAAAAAATACAAATAAACATTTGGTTTTACTTTTTTTTCTCACGTTATCCAGTATCACATTCGGCAGCCCTACCCCCGCCTGCGCCTGCGGGACGCACCCCCATTAAGGGGGTATTCCGCAGAAATTACTGGCAATACATCATCGAGATGTTTTTAATAAGCGCCAGTGTTGCCAGCTTCTTGACAGACTACCTTGTTCAATGGATTGTTTTCAGTCTTCGGTATGAAGTATTGGTGTAATGTATCGCTTGCTGTCTGTTTTATTATTGCTAACAATGTATGTATTTTTTATTGGTATATTTTATGGTAGTTTCTTGTTGAATGACAGAGGCAGACAAATCTTTAGCTAAAAACGCAAGCTCTTTACCGATTGTTCATATTGTTCAAGAAAGAAGTAGATTTCTCTTTTCTAGAAAATGTAAGTATAATGCCTTTTTTTTTGAGGATGGGAAATCATCAAATGACCCTTCCCGCTCTGGGTGGAGCAGAAGGGAGTGTCAGACTCTTACTGACTAAAACCCACCCGTGTTCCTTCCTTAGCCCTTTATGTTCCGGGGCAGCGGTAACCCTTTCGGACAATCCCGCTGCCCCGGAAGTATAATGTCTGCAATTACCATTTCATATTAAAAACGTTCTACCTATTCAAAAGTAGGAAAAATAAAAACAGTACTTGTTTTTCTTTTAAATGGTTATTCTGGAACAAAACGAACCGCAAAGATAAGTCAAATGCTCCACTATTAGCATTTCCCGTGGGCGAACAGTCGCGACAATCTCTCCGTAGCGCATCAATACACGCGCTCAACGCGACGCCACATAAAGGCCACCGTCCACCGCCCATCGTCCATCGCCATCGTTGATCAAAACGACCACCATTCGCAAAAAGCGCCGATTTAATTGCGGACGCTTCTTTGTCCCATTGTACTCCGTTCTCACTTAAATATACCAGCACAACCTTGTTTTTGCACCCCATTAACTAATTCTCAACCTTATTTTGTAAGCAACAAAGTTGGGAATGCTGAAGATCAGGTGCGGTTCTAGGGTTGTCGCGCATTAAAATTACAATGAAACATGGTTGGACGAACCGATAGTCGTCGGCAGCGAAGTGGTCGATTATGTAAATGTAGTGAATTCGTAACGCATCGCCCCTGATTTATATCGAGCGATTCCTTTTCTAAAAAGCTTCGTATAATTTTAATTGACCGTTATTGGTTTCTTCCGTTATTTGGAAATCAATTGAGACGTTATAAGAATGTTCGATAAAATATTCTCGGGTGATTTAGATGTGGCTTGAATTGGAATTTGAAAATGCGGTCTTTGATTTCAACAGTACGGTGATTTGTAGTGTTTTTAAAGTAATTTGGTAAGATTTATGTGAGTGCAAGCAAGTGTTTTAAACTGCTTACTTCCTTACTTTTATATGGTATGCTGTTATTAATGGTTACTGTTCTTTTCTTAGCAATAATGATTAATTTACAAATTGATACATCGGTCATTAAATCTCGGAATTTGGGAAAAGAATAAATTGTAATCAAATTAAATTGATCGCTGCGAAGTTAATTTCTTTTAATACGTAATATAGGCAATTAATAAAATATAAGCTATAAGCTTTAAAGTAACTTGATTTACCTACTGAGTTGCATTTAATTTGACTAAAAAACAGTGTAGAACCTAGAACCATAAATATATACTTGTTTGTCTGATTTATTTACCTCAAAGAACTTGTCTACATTTAATGACCACATACTCTAGAGTACTTACCTCTGATTCAAAGAGTACATTAATCACTGCTGGACACGAAATTGTCCTCATCATTCCACCTGAGGAGACGTTCATACGATGATTAGCCACAAAAAGACTACGACTGTACGTGGCTATAGCTTCTGCGAACTCATTGATAAGTAATGAATGTGGCCGGTGCGCTGGCGCTGCTTTTTTGATGAGCGCTTTGAACTTTGTAGTCGAGGAGACAGTAAATTCGAGAAATTAAGTGAGAAGTCTCTTTGAAGGATAAAATCAGAAATGAAATTGTTCGGAAAAGAACCGGAGTTATCGACATAGCTTGCAGAGTGAGCAAACTGAAGTGGCAGTGGGCTGGCCATGTTTGTCGAAGGACCGATGGCCGGTGGAGCAGACGAGTCCTTGAGTGGAGACCGCGTATCGGCAAGCGTAGTGTGGGACGTCCCCCAGCTAGATGGACGGACGACCTAAAGAAAGTGGCTGGGACGGACTGGATGAGGAAGGCGGAGGACAGGGTGTTGTGGCGCAGCCTGGGAGAGGCCTATGTCCAGCAGTGGACTGTGATAGGCTGAGTTGATTGAAGTGAGGATAGTCCTGGAAATCAGGTAATACTACTGCCAATCAACAGCCAGGTTACCTACAGAAGATCGTGGGGAAGACTTGGATGAGACTCGCACGAAACAGGGAAGCATGGCACAAAAGGGAAGGGGCCTATATTCGGCAGTGGGTGAAAAAGGCTGCCAATGATGATGTTGACTTGATAAATCTAACAAAATTACTATGAGTTAAGTGGTCAAGCGTGGTAAAGAAAAATTGTAGTCAGAAATCGCGTCAACTGCCAGATTTGTAGTGAGTTTGTAATCAATACTTACTCGTTTTTCCCTGCATAACTTTTCACTGTTATTGTAGAGCTATGCTAATCATAAATACCTACTAAAAATTATAATTATTATCAATGCTAGCATTATTTTCAGGCTCAATTTAATGATTCTATAAAATATGAACACTTGCGATGTGAGACATACCCTAGCTCCTCTACAAGAACAAAATTCGCGAGCATTGCATGGACATCCGTCGATTAACTAGCCGTAATTATAACAACGATTATCATTGTTGAACATCCACACATCCACAGGCCATCCAGGTGTTCAGTAATTGCTTCTTAACGCGCTCGGCATCCACAAAGCAAACTTTGTAATTAGTGCCAAATTTATTGCTTCCGTTGACACTAAATCTGCCTTTCTTATAAAATTTGGCTTAATGTTCATTTTAAAGGATCTGTGAAATTAGGAGCTTTTAATTTAACAAACTAGCTGACCCGGCAAACTTCGTATCTCTTTAGATTTCTTTTTTCGTGAAATTTTCCCATGCTTTAACAGTTATTCTGCTATTCGGGGCGGAGACAAAACCAACAATTCAAAGATCATAAAAATCGGTCCAGCCTGTCTTGAGTTATAAATGGTGTAATTAACCTGACCTTGTTTTATTTAAATAGATGTTAGGTCGCATATATTGTGGTTTGCGTTTGCATAATGTAGTTTGATGTTAAGCGGAGTGCAGAGTTTTATAGAGTGCATGGGTTAAGTAAATTGGGAGGGTTTAATAGAGTACAACAGTTTAATAGTAAGTATATGTGGGTCATTTCTTTCTTTTTTCTGTTTTCCTTATTAGTTAGTTTTAATCATGATCCGGCAGTTTGAGTAATCTACCCGGCCTACCCAAATGTCCAATCTTTGGTATTGTTCGTCGAATCGTTGAGCTCCTCAAGTTTTGAGTTGAGCTGCACGATTTTTGATAAATGCGTGCACTGACTGGACAGGTCCGCTCAATCTGTGTGGTTCTTTCCTCAAAATACCATTTCAGACAACAAACTACATGGTTTCACATGATCTGACCAAGATTTTGTCTGGACTTTAAAAGAGACTGTGACCTCTGAGTTTGTTTCGGCCTTTCTTCTCAGAGTAGTCAGATAGGAAACGCCGATCTCATCTAGTTTAAAAAAAATAATATTGACGTGTAAAAGTGTTTGTACAAACCTACTTACAGAAATAAATCATTTATCATTTAAGTATTTTAGTAGAACGCGAGAGCATAGTTCGTCGCTGTTCTGATTCGTCACTGAACGAGGATAAAGTAGACAAAAAGAGTTGTTCATTTCAACGTGATGACATACCATCATCAGCGCTCGTTTGTCAATACCAGTTTTTTTATGCTGCAAGCTTTTCACGGAGCCTAAAATTCAGTCGAATGTTAATTTTCAATACAAACTACCGTGTTTCAGTACTACTGCTGGTCTATTCTGATGATGCTAGGTATTGACACTATTGACAGCTCACTTCAAACTCACTTCACCTAAGTCTTAGGAGGAAATGCGGGTGGTCTATTCTTCATAGAATTACTCTCGCCTGTTTTCTTTCTGGTTAATGACCATAAAACAATGTTTTTTGACAGAATAATAAATATTAACTATGTACTTGTATGTCCCTGTGTTTTAATTTTTGATGAGACTTATTTTTATAAGCACTAGAACCCTCAAAAAATGCCGATTTAAACCGCTGTCAACAGAGGTCTAGTGTACAAATTTGACAACTAGGTATTAATGAAAAGAAACATTCTTATTCAGTTTTTGAAATATCTTGTAAATTGGTCCAATATTGTTGGACGAAATAGACGAGAGCCAAATCTCGAATTAAAAGCTTTTTCAAAAGTCTCTTCGATCGCATTTCGGCTGAATATGAATTTAGGTTCATCACTATAATTATATATTATGTTATTAATAACGTGCCAAAGTCTCAGAAGACGTGTGCCATTATCACGTTTTAGGAATTTAAAGGGTCGTTTGTGTTCATTAACAATTAATTAGTATCGGAATGTCGAACACTTTCATTTTGGATTGTTAATTTGGCAGATGTTTTGGATTTCATATTTAATTGGCTTTTAGTAGTGTTAAAAGAATGTGGAGAGTTGTAACTGAGTAGAAAGAATGATAATGCTTTAAATGACGCTTCGTAATTTGTGGCGTTTTTTTGGAATTTCTGTTTAATTATGGTTGAATTTGATAATCCTTAATGTAGGCGTGTATTATATAGATTCGGTGTAGCGGTCGAAACTACCTTCATGACGTTACATTGGTAGGTATATCTACACACTTTGATCTATAGTAACTGCTGTGATCATAAGCGGATATTGGTGCAACCGTTTCTCTATCGGATACAGGACGCAATGTGCTGTAAGTTATTACAAAGTTAGGTCTAGCTACACGAGATGGGTTTCTCGAGTTTATCTCTCATATTTACGGTAGCCTGATATTACCATTGATGCTGTGTTACAGATAACCGATCGATCTATGTACTTGGCTTCAATTGTTCTCTCTAGATTTTGCAACAAAAAAACACTTTTTCAAACCGTGAATGCTTCCGTTCAACTCCACTTTCAATTAGTTGGTCACAAACCTATTAACTTCAAAGTTAGTCCCCGATTATATCCTGAACAAATATGTCAATTGTGAACCGCTTCAACAATAATCTGTGAAGTGTGGCGGCAATCAATCAGGAATGTTAAGACAGCAGGCTATCGGTTCGCCATTACTAGCCCCGGGCAAGTGTTGGGGAGCCCGGGCAAGGACGGGGACAGCGGGAGTATGTCGGGGGAACAAGAGGGCTATATTGAACAGTTGCGTGAGATACAGAGGGGCAAGGCAATTGCGTAACGTACTTACAATGCATAACACCTTTAATTTTTTGACAATTCAAGATCATTCATTGCATTGTTTTTGGACGTTGTCGATTAGACAAATTTATCAAACATGGAGCAATGGGTTTGCAATTTCTTTCAAAATCTTTCGGATTGTGGTTGAGTGTGTTACGGCATTAGGGCGCGGTTTGTACCTACTGTGTAAATACTGGTGTACCTAATTATTTAACGTTTTATTTCGATTCGATCGATTACGCAACATGAACATTTGGACATGTTAACATTTAAAGAGTAGTCAGATAAACAAAAATTTAAAATATTTATCTAAACTCGTTTTAGTCCTTCGATAAATGCCTATACATTAATTTTCGCCTGATGAGTTTCTGGTTTCATCTGTGGTTTTTACTAAAAAATATTTTAAATTAAAACCGAACCGATCAAACCCACAATAATTTGGTTTTGTTACTAATTTTGTGTAAAATTGCGGTTCTTTAGATAGGTATCTAGGTACTAATACATATAATGGTTTGGAATTAGTTTCCTATTTTACTCAGCTATCAATTTGTATCATTTCCACGCAAGATGTGCCATGTTAGTGTGCATTCGCTATATCTATGCAATTTCAGCTTCTTCACTAATAATCGTTATCAGCACATCTATTGTTCAGTGCAATAACAGTAAACACTTATAAAACAACACGGTTTGCCAATCATATTCTTGGTGTTCAAGTTTTACTTAACATAACATCACGTAACATACATCGCGCCTATATTTCCCGAAGGGTTACGCAGAGCGAGGCGTACAGTCAACAGCAAAAGTAGATGATGAAAATCAGATGAAATTCAATACTAATGAACGGAGTTCGAGTCAGAACTGTGTGTCGTCGAAGTGATTCAAAAGTATGTGATTGTAAATTATACCAAACATTTGCTACTTCGACGCCACGCAGTTCTAACGCGAACTCATTCATTATAAGTATTGAATTTCTGATTTTTGCTGACTTTTGCTGTTGACTGTACCTATAGTACAGCCACATTTCGCCAGATAACTTATAAATAAGGGCGGGCCCATTGCCATCAACCGGGCTGCCTGCTGCTGAGAAATTCCAGATGTGAATACCCAATAACACTTTACTCGACCCAGGAATCGAACCCAAGACCTCATGGTCAGCAGTAGCGCCTGCGACCACTAGACCAACGTTCAAGATTTAGATCAAGATGATGATGATGTTCGAGACTTTTATTAGTGTTTCCGCTTGTTTATTGAATTGTATTATTAATTATTGTATTTAATTAATAATAATAATAATAATAATGCTTTATTCCAAGTTTACAATTTAGCAGAAATAGCACTATGTCGAACAGACTATATAAACATAAAAATTGTAAGAATACCACTGAGTCTAAACCTCTGGCACCCAAGCTAAATTGTATTGTTGAAGGAGTATCGTATTACCCAGTAACTGGGTTGTGGAGGTCAGATAGGCAGTCGCTTCATGTAAAATACTGGTATTCAGCTACATCCGGTTAGACTGGGAGCTGATCCCAACATAGTTGGGAAAAGGCTAGGTAGATGATGATATTAACAACAGAACACACTACCAAATCCACAACACCTAGCAAGTACATGGACCTGTCTCCTGCGCTAATTCCCACGTCTGCACATCACGGTCAGGCACATAACTCATGGTACACAATCCACCATGAAATTGGTCCGTTATACTTTTTGATATCGGTACCGCACTGCCTGAAGGGATTTGTGTGAATAATCATTTGGAAGACAATTTGAGAACAATAACGGCTGCCTTTGTACCCTGAAGGCATTAAAAGTCTGAATATTATCATGGTACTTGAGCCTGTATTCATAAATTACTCTAATTTGAAAGCGGTCAAAATAATGTCCATTTTTTTTACTTAATTGAAAAAGGAAAATTGTAATTAAAATTGCATGAAAAAAAGCAGTTTTGTAAGATTGTACCTACATTTTTACAAATTGATGGCGCAGTGATGCCATGTAGAGTAAAGGTCAGCGCAGACTGAAAGGAGCGCAGCGGAGAGGATTTTATTAAGGCACTCGAAAATCAACTTTAAATTTATTGAAATAAACGCGCGCGCGCCTTCCCGCGTATCCTCGAGGACGCGCGAGCATTTTTTGTCAGGTTCAAGCATATATGCACTTTATTTCAATAATTTTAAAGTTGATTTTCGAGTGCCTTAATAAAATCCTGTCCGCTGCGCTCCTCTCTGTCTGCGCTGACCCTAAAGCCCGGTTTCCACCGCGAGCGGAACGGACCCATTAATTACTTCGTTAAACTCGCAAAAGCAAACTGAAAAAAAAAACTACAAATATTCAGAAAATACAAGTATACTCGCAAACGCAAACTGCATACTTGTATTTCCACTGTTGGTGGAAACCGTTGGTTGGTGGCCTTTGCGAGTTTAACGAAGTCATTAAAGGCTGTGACAGAGTAGCGTCTAAGGACTGGAAGACAAGATGTCGGTCGTCGGCGGCGAGATGGGCAGACCACATTGTTGCCGTCGCGGGCAAAACCTGGGTGAGGCTGGCACAGGAGCGTGGGGATTGGCACAAGAAAGGAGAGAGGCATATGGCCAGTGGTGGGGGTAGTAGGGCTGTGGATGATGATGATGAGTGGTGCGAGGTGGTAGGGAAAGAGTTCCTGGAAAGGCTTGGGGAAGGATTTGCCCAGCAGTGGGACAGTGTAGGCTACACAAAAAAATAATAGTTAAGTTATTTTTCTTTTAATTAGTATCTGAACAATACACATTACACCTAAAGATTAGAAAATGAAAAAAAGTGAAAACCGTCATAAATAATACAACACCGCGATAATAGGCAACTTTGTGGTACGGTCAGCATCAAAAGTCGATTAACATTTCAGTTTTTTAATGTCAGTTTTTGACAAAATATTTGTTCAAAATTGCAGCAGAAGTACAATAAAATTTTGAACAAATATTTTGCTCCATAACTGAGATTAATTAAAAAAACTGAAGAGTTAATATTTTGCTCAATAACTGAGATTAAAAAAACTGAAGTGTTAATCGACTTTTGCTGCTGACTGTACTACTAACTTAGTGAATTTCAGCTTCTCGTATCGTAATTTTTTGTGAACGTACTAATTATTGACACACATAAGAATACAACTCTGCCGGTCGCATAATTGTTTTCAGCGTGAAGTTCTATTTATACTAGTGACGTCATACAGGTGACGTAACAGATACTTAAAGAGGCTCTCCTGAATCTTATGACCTATTTCACACCAGTCTGTACAGACCGTGTGGCCTAATGGATAAGGCGTCGGACTTCGGATCCGAAGATTGCAGGTTCGAGTCCTGTCACGGTCGCAAAACTCAATTTTTTATTTCATAATTGTTTTTTTCGCTAATGTTTTTGGTGCTTTATGATATTAGTTGTTTTTTTTTCGTTTTTTTTTTTGTCAGTTTGTTATCAATAATGTGAAACTTAACGTGTTTTTAAAGTAGGTCACAATTCACGTCTGATCAACCCAATGGGGCAACAGGAAAGTTGGTACGTACTAAGTAAAGTGATGTAGTGTTGATTATACCCAAGAATTTTGATATGAAAAAAACTAATTAACCCTACCTGTTTTGGGGATTCTGGATATTGAAAATTATTATACGGCCGTCCGAAACTGTAAAACGAGAATGCTAGACGTTCAAACAGAAAACAATTCAATGAACCACAATCACTACGCTTAAGTCAAAGTCAAAGCATGTATTTTAAACTAGCAGCTCGTCCCGGCTTCACACGGGAGGAAGAAAAAAAATAAAAAGAGCCTATATTAATCAGTGATAATGTAGCATTCAAATGGTGAAAGTTAAATTCGGTCCAGTACTTTTTGAGCCAATCCGTTACAAACATACATACAAATCTTTCCTCTTTATAATATTAGTATAGAAGTATAGATAGGCACATAAAAGACGCTTTTGAACGTCAACATTTACATAAAATAGAATTGATTCTAGTCGCCATTCCAGGTAAAAGTAATTTCGTATAGAGAAAAATGTGCGAGAAACAAGAACGTTATTCTTTTAAAATATTTTACAATGTTCTGTATACATTAATTATATAATTATATGTAGATACAAATACATTAGCAACGAGTTTGATTTTGTCTAGACTCTAGATTGTCCTATTTAAATATGTCTTTAAGATATGGGGTTAATAATTACCTGAAATAAATGATATTTCATTTTAATTTGATTTAATTTAATGAAGCTGGACCAGCATATTTCCATTCTTATCTTGGATATAATCCTCTAATTTGTTATGCTTGTTTACAAAGTGTACTTTTAATAAGATTAAAAAAAAATTAATTGCCTTTTATCACAAGGTATTGTGTTGTAACATTGTCAGATCAGTGATAGCAATTTTTTACTATCAATCGCTCGGCAGGCGTAGTGTGGGAACGCCCACCAACTAGATGGATTGACGACCTCAAAAAAGTGGCTGGGACGACTGGATGCAGAAGGCGGAGGACAGGGTGTTGTGGCACAGCCTGGGAGAGGCCTATGTCCAGCAGTGGACTGCAATAGGCTGAATTGATTGAGAACGCTGCTGTCAAATCGCCCCTTGATCTCCTAACTGTCTTCTGCAACATTGTCCGATGGGAAATGCTGTTCTTTTGTTTCCGAGAAAACCACTCGGCAATTCACTGTTATTGCTCAAAGATTTACTTCGACCTCAAAACCTAAACACTACTTTGTTTCTTAGATTAATATCTATTGCTATTCTCAGAATCTCTACCAGGAGTACTGGCAATGTAGCTTTCATTGTAGGCATCCGAGAGATATCGGAGGTATCTCAGGGATTTCTAAATTAGTCCTTTTGTCTACTACCTTTGGCCACCGCGACCAGTTTTTATGCAAATATCTCGCACTGGGTTCATTTCACGTTTGCGTTTAAAAGCCTGAAAAATAATTACAGCTAATTTTATAAACGAACGATGTGGTTTAATTATTTTTTGAGGACAATGAAAAGTGATGGTCATGGATTAGTTTGCGGTTGTTGTGGTTTATGTTTAAATTATATTTATGGTGTTTTTGTGACCGTGCACATAATGAGGTGATCATATTTCCGTTGATAAAAACACTGCTGATAACGCCTTCTGGTAATATGTATGTATGGTTTTGGTAATTTAAATTGCGTTAGGTATTAAACTATTCATGTAATTGGCATGTAAAGTGTAATTTGTGTGTTTTGAATTGATTTAAACCTGATTTTATCGCTGCTTGAAAAGAACCTAGTGCGTTGATCCAGACGCTAGGGTCTTCGATACAGCTAGGGTTACCAGACCAAAATAAAAAAATCTAAACTCCGATCTCAATTTAGTCGGTCATTGGCCTAAAAGTTGGGCAGTCCACAAAACACACACACAAACGAGTAGACACTATTGTTTATCTGCATGAATATTTAGCTTGACATCGGTATATCGGAGGTAATGCATTAATCATGGCGTTCAACAAAAACAAACAAACTAGCCATTCTTCACAAGTAATGTTATGATAACTTGGAGATTTTGTAAATGTTTAATAATATAAAGAATCACTCTACATTCATACATTAGTAGTTATATGGACTTCATATTTGTGTTTTAAAAAGCAGGTAATCAAAGAGTGCAAGTTACAAACAGTACAAAGAGCGGGACGGGAACTTTTGCACAAATATTTGAAGAGTTTCTAGTCACTGTGTAGTTTTTCATTCACATAACTGTAACTCACTAGTACTTAGGTGCTTAGGCAGTGGGTTAATCATAGGTAGGTAATCCTCTTGATGTGGGGTTTATAAACGGTAGTGATAACCTTTCACCAGATTAGGCGTCGACCCCTTTGCCAACCTAAAGGTACACATCCGTCACGACGTCTGTAGTTGACAGCAACAGGCGAGATGTCGCCGCGAATCTACTGGTTTCTATGTTTTTCTATAAAATACGTACATTATAGAAATACACGTATTTCATAGAAATACAGTAGAAATCAGTAGATATCGTCTGCAATCGACTTCGGCACTTTGCACTTTTAAACATAATATTAGAAACTCAATAAAAAAATCATAACAATTAAATAATTTGTATTCAGACGAAATGGCTAAAATCTTCCTTAGACCTGGCGACCCTAGCCTTAAACAGTGGCACTCGATAGGCATCCTTGGATGGCGTTAATTGATGTCCACAGTGGGTCCGGGAACAGCCCAAGGTAACGGCGTCCCAGGGTCACTTGAGGGGTCACTGACATTCAGCTCGGAGACTTGTTGGTCCTTTTCGGGACATTGTTTAGTCTAGACGTTTTGGTCCACTTTTTAGAGCGCCTTTCGTTAGCTTCGTGTTTTGCTTGGTTATGTGCTGCAATCCTATTTTTATTGGGATTGGAGTGTATTCGTCGCATAACATAATTATACCAAAAATTATGTATTGAATATGTTAAAACTGTGTGTACTCCCCGTCACTTGTCCCTGAAAGTTCATTAGAACACCAGCGTCAGACAGCATCTGTCTGGCATTAATGCTGAAATTGACGTTTTTGGCGCAGCCGTGAAGCACAAACTATAGTTTTCACTTTTTTATTTTGTGATTTTATTTTCTTGGGTTTTACAAACTGTGTCCAATTAAATGTTATTCTTTCTTTCTTTATATAGCCATATACACGTGTAACGTCAGGCTGGTGAGTTTTCATCGTACTTGCGGCCTGTATTTCGGTTTCTAGTTCGATCCCCGACTATTCCACGAGTGACGTGAAGCCTCTATAAATGTATAAGTCATCGGTGAAATTATACTTTTATATATTTTAAAACATTTCTTTAGTTATCTCCAACATAATTATGTTTTATAAGGATTGTAAACAAGTTTGACTGAACAGGATACCAATTTTTGTTGCTTTATGTTTCAATGTAATAAAGATTTGGCATCTCATTTAAATAGGCATACCTATTGATAAATATTTGAATATGTTGGCATATCAACATATTCAAATATTGATAAATAATACTAGTTTGGTAAAATCGAGTGGTTGACCCAAGAAAATATCATCAAAAACTAACCTAAGCATGTTTTATTCATATCAATGTATTTTGGCTTCATCAACTGAGCCTTTCCACACACCAATGGTTCGTTCCAGCCTAACCAGCTGCTTCTGAAACCGCAATTTTCCCATCTAATACTAAACTAAGTACACACTCAGTAAGCAAAACATCTGGCCACCCAATCCGGCGTGTCCCAACAAGTTCTGAGCCAGAATAAAACAGCGTAAGTGGCCGGAAGTAATCCGCGGAGTTGCGCTGACCCGCCGATAAATTAGCATGCATAATGTATGCGCAAGACCTTACCAGCCCTTAGGATTATACCGATGTAAGAGGTGGGAGTGGATGAGGTAATTATTTTGTACTCGTTTGCACCCGTGCAAGTTTCCTCATCGGGAAAAGAAGCTCTCGGGATCAAAATCAGATCGGTTGCGATGCTATGTAAGCCTGTGGTGAAGATGCTACTATGGATATTGGATGTAGCAACGCAACGTGTGTGGAGATTGATCGGGCATTTGTAATGCAGAAAAAATGTGTGAGAGCTATATTTGGGTTAAAGCAAATAGATTCATGTCGTCCATTTTTTAGAAAACATAAAATATTAACACTGCCATGTATTTATATATTAGAATCCTGTATATTTGTTTTTAAACACAAGAGCCTTTTTGAGCAGGCCAAAAGCTACTACGCCCCACGATCTAGGTATACTAATAAATTATTTAAACCTAGGACTAATCTCACATTAACAGGTAACAATAGTTATATTATGATTGTGTATAAAATTGTATAATAAAATACCAAATTCTATAAAAACGTTACCTTTTTTTAGATTTAAAAGTAGTTTGAAGAGGTTTTTAATTGAAAAGTGTTTCTATAGTGTACATGAGTTCTTAGATTACAAATTGTAAGTCTTGGATTGATTATTATAATTGACATGGGTAGTATTGACATGATTATTATTGGTAGTTTTATTATTGACATGGTTATTATGGAAATTTGTGATTATTATTGACATTTGTGTTTATTATTGATATTTGTGGGTAGTACTGACATTTTTAATCGTTATTGACATTTGTGACTATCATTGACATTTGTGATTAGTATTGACATTTGTGACTATTGTTGACATTTGTAATTATTATTGACATTTATGATTATTATTTTTATTAGTTTTCATAGTTATATCAACATTTTTTTAAATTAAATAATATAAGTTTAATGGAAGGGAAATCTGTAAAATGAGTGCATGGTTTTAATCAATAATAATTAATTTAATTTAAATGACTATGATATTTGCACGCCGAAATTAAAGGCAGAATAAGAGATCTATTTTATTTATGTTGTCAACTTTCTGTACCTTATTTACGCAAATAAACGATTTATTTATTTATAACGTGCACGTTTTCCACCCTCCATATTAGAACTACTTTTTTAAATTCTAACGCGGATTTTTTTTGAGATACTGAATAATCGGGATAGTCATCCTACCATAGCGGAGTCAAATACCTGGATGGAAGAGGGCTGATTCTTGCCGAGGCACCAGTTCCACTTGCTTTTGCATTTGAGGATAAATGTATTGTCATGGAACCTAATAAATTATGGAGCGCCACCAACGCATTGAAGAAAGCACGTGGTGATGATTCAATATTGTTATTGTTTAAAAAATTGCCTTCTCCACGGTATCATAATGCACGGTGACCGTCATTAAATATTCGTGTTCCGTGTGTCCAGGAACGCGGAGCAAACACTTGACGGTTTTTACAAAAAGGCGGCAACAGTAGACTTGTTCCATAATGAGTATAGACTGCATAGATTCCTATGTTTCGTACGTACTTACGTAATATAGATACACTGCTACAAGGATATTTTGGGATTCGAATGACATTGGTAGGGGGGTGATGCTGTTGGTAAATATTTGGGGAATTGTTTTGTGAAATGTCACTTGAAATGTGTTCAAAAAACAAGATGGCGGCGTTAGTTCACATTTTGGCCGCGCGGCACAATAACCTGGTAGCGCTATACGTGCGTGTCTGGCACATAGGTAGGTAGAACAAAACTGAACCATGGTTTCGTTTTTAAGTATGACTTGTAGTTGTTGTCCGTCATCTGAAATCTCCTTAACTATTGATAAATTTATGATGAACTAGCTACGCCCCGCGGTTTCACCCGCGTAAGTTTTGATCCCGTAGGAATATCGGGATAAAAAGTATCCTATGTGTTATTCTGATGTATAAACTATATTACTGTAAAGCTTCATCAAAATCCGTTCAGTAGTTTTTATGTGAAAGAGTAACAAACATCCATCCATCCATCCTCACAAACTTTCGCATTTATAATATTAGTAGGATAGTAGGATTAGTAGGAAGGATTAATAGAAAGTAGGATAGGTAGGTATTCTTCGAAACATAGTTATTGTGGGCGAGGCATTGCTATTTACAATTTAATTATGTTCTGCGAATGACTCATATCGTATAGCCTTTTTCTGGGAAATCCACCGCCTTATCGATGTTTTAACATATTGCTCAGTGAATTTCTCTAAAAAAGATGTGCAAAAACATCTTCCAGTTAGTTATTAGTAAAAGCATTCTGCAATCACTAATCGATCTACCAATAGTGATGAACAGTGGAGATTATGGCAATACCATGCTATTCTATGGCCAGTAGTACATGGTGACAGATCAAGCTATACATTTCCAGTTTTACCTGACCTTGCATTGTATTTTCTAAGTTTTTCGTACATTGAGAAGTCCTATACTGGAAATTTCGTATAATGAGAAGTCAGCTTATACTGGAAATGTATAGCATGATATGTTATCGTGCGTACGATGGCTTGTAAAGTTTGTACATTTTTATAAATTTCCGTTATTAAGGACTGCTAAAAGCTTAAACAAATAAGGAAATAGATGCCATGCTACATTTTTGTATGGCCTGCAATATTTACGAACCATTAGAATTTTATCGAATCGATAAGCTTGATTTTTATCATTTTTAAGTTGTCACTTGCGTCACTATACAGTGCCGCTGGTTTAAGTTCAGACGTGGACTTTTTCAAGACTTTTTCAAACTGATACAAATTTATACTGTTCTACATCAGGTCCATTTAAAAGCCACAACTAAAGCGGCTACTATATCCTTCTGAACATGGTTGTATTTAATGGTCCTTCTGTACCTTCTAGTAATGTAATGTTTTTGTCCCCAACTCAAATTAATTTCGAGGAAAACTCCATTTGTGTTTTTAAAACAATCTTGTGAACAACAATATGGGGGCTGTTTTTGTGGTAGCATTTTTTATGCCTTATGTTTTTAAGGTGTTAAGTGGTATACGTAGTTAAAAAGAGTATTTTTACCTTTTTGGCAAGAAAGACGCAGGTTCTTACTTTTACTATCTTAAATGATAAATGATTTATTTCTGTAAGTAGGTTTGTACAAACACTTTTACACGTCAATATTATTATTATTATTTTTTTTTTAACTAGATGATATATAGTTTCCTAACTGACTATTCTGAGAAGAAAGGCCGAAACAAACTCAGAAGTCACAGTCTCTTATAAAGTCCAGACAATATCTTGGTCAAATCATGTGAAGACCATGTAAATTGGTGTCTGAAATGGTCTTTTGAGGAAAGAACCACACAGATTGAGCGGACCTGTCCAGTCAGTGCACGCATTTGTCAAAAAACGTGCAGCTCAACTCAGAACTTGAGGAGCTCAACGATTCGACGAACAATACCAAAGATTGAATATTTGGGTAGGCCTTATTAGTTTTACTATCTCATTAGTATTACTATCTTATTAGTTTTAGCCTTTCAGGGACACGACCTTCAGTAATGAAGTACGCGACCAAGAAGAAGATTATTTTACGTGACTCTCAAGAGACGGATAAATTAATGTAAAGTCATAATTTTACGAGTTTCTTACGTAATAACTTAAGGCATTAAACTACCACATGGTGTACCATCTGACGGCCACCCTACAACAGTAATGGCCATCTAAACTTAGATTAACAATACCCACCACAATTGCTAACTTTTATTTAAGTAACAGTACTACTAAATCAAATTTAATAACACACTAAAAATAAAAGAACGCTCGTAAACTGTCCAAATTTTTTTCAGTGCCACTAAAAGGTAGCACAAACCGCTCTGTCTCAGTTAGTCGACACCTAATCAAAGAAAATACTATTACACTATGCAAAACACTATCATAATTACAAATGTAATATCCATTGCCTGTTTATTTCGACTCTTTATCTGATAGACTAAAATAAATCCCGCAATGGATTGCATCTATAGTGAAAAGTTAGAAGATATTTGTTTCGTGGTGATGGCAGTACCGTGTACAGTCGTCAACATAAATACGTGGGTATAATCGCGCCAATAACTCAGTCGTGACAATGCTACTAGTGATTTCGAGATGTCACATATGGCGGTTAGGTTGGTACTGCACCGGGTGTGAAGTTTACTAGTTAACATTGAGATATTTTATGTGGCAGTTGGTTTTATTAGTTTGTTAAAACTTTTACTGCTGATGCATTTATACGATTGTCTTTGGTGGAGGTTGACATAATTTACAAGTGCAGTTTTTAAGGGCAGACAAGTTTAGCTAACAACGACCATTAAATCTGTTATGAAGAGAAAGAGGGTTGCATCAGCAGGATAGCATGCTTAATTATATTCACTGATAGTATTTGATCTGTATGGTGTCATATTGAGATATTCTCAAGCCTCTATAAGTCATTTATTTATTTATTAAGGTTCACCAACAGCTTCTACTATAGATCACAATAGTCTCTGTCGTACACAGTCACCATTTACAGGTTTACCAGCAATCTAAGAAATAAGTGATCACACATATAATAACAAAACTAAAGGTTAAAACTTAAGAATTATGCCAAAATACTCTTAAACTTAAGATTAATAAGAAAAATTAAAATGAAAAGACGAACAACATTGCAAGTTTGCCCACTTATTAAGACTAAATAATATAAATGGAAATGAGATATGTAAAGTATAGCTTCTCCAAACAAATTAAAAAAAAAGGTGAAGGATTCTTAAAGTATACTAACATAACAAATTATCAGATTGTGTTTTTCGGGACTTACTTTGGCTTTAAAGACTTTTATGGAATCATGCCTTTTGACTTTTATCGATATCTGGTACAATATCAAAGAATTCAACTCTCTACTTAGTCTGTTTTTCTGTTTTTTAACTCATGAATATTACATACTGCATCTTGGTAAATGTCTGAGAATTGTTAGAGGCAAACAGTTTACTTGAACGTAACATAGATGCACATATTTGTGCTAGGGTACAGAATACATGCAACCAAAATAGACAACTCTCTCACTGTGTCACCGCCAGCACGTCATGTCTCCGCCACATAATGTATCGCGACACGACAAACAAGTAATAACAGCGACTAATTGTCGCAGCGACGCGCGACTGCGACAGAGCGGAGATCTGGTGCTGGATGCGACTGTGTGTGCGGATGGATTGATGTATGGGCTCTAATGCGCTAGCGGCTAGAGGATAGAAATACGGAGAAAATACGAAACAATTAAAAACGTTGTCGTGATGGCCCAGTGGTTAAGGGCTCGCCTCTCACAGACGAGGTTTTGGGTTGAAGTCCGTGGTAGTACCAATGTAACTTTTCACCAATGAAACTCTGGAACTATATATGAATTGAACATATGTACTTTCTGAGTTTGGAAAAGACGCATGATGATGATGTAATTTCCGAGTTTATCTTGGACGTCACTGCCGTTGGTGATGGAAAAATATCGTGAGGAAACCTGGACCTTTGTAAGTCTTAATCACAAACCCGACTTGAGCAAGTGTGGTGATCAATGATCGTGTCTTCTCTGTATCAGAAGAGGCCTGTGCCCTGTAGTGGGCCGATAAGGCTGGTATTATACCTACATAAAAAAGGTTGAGTGTAAGCGATGTTTCATATTCAAAACCCATCCATTTATGCACTGAACTGAGAGCAAATACTTAATTAATTTCCCTACAACGCATATTTCGACCATTGAAATCCAGCTATATTGTTGTTAACTCAAACATTTTCATTAAAACCAGCTTAAAACGTTTTCAAAAAGATTTAAAACCACTTTACAAATATAATTTATTTTTGGGATTAAAAAATATGAATGCCTTTTAAAAGCGTTGGAACTGAAATAATGTGAAGCTTATATTTTTATAGCATTCGTCTAGATTTGTCTGAAATCGCTGAAACTACACAGAATATTTCATAATGGGGCAAAAATATAATGCTCCTATTTATTTATAGGATTTTAGATATTATACCGCGAGTTTTTATAATAAATATTGCTCTGTCACTTTGTGTGGGGTGGGCACCACTGACTTTTCGGAAACCAACAGCGAATACCAATACCTATGTGTAAAAATCAGTCATCTTTTAAGATATAACAGAGACTGAACCATATTAATTAATATGAGACAAAAAAAATCTGCTAATATGTACTTCTAAAATTGGAAAGTGGCACATTATTACTAAGGGAGAAACTTCTCATTCGCCTATGATGAAATTAATCGTGTGGCGCTTCTTAAGAATTGATTCTTTCCTCCCATTCACAATAAGCATTCGTTTGGGCTGGCTGATCTGAAGCCAGCCAGCCAGCCTGTGTATTCTGCATAAATCTTATTGGAAAACTTAAGTGAAGTGAGCTGTCAATAGTGCCAATCCCTAGCATTCTGGTTGGTATGACAGCTCACTTTACCTAAGTTTTCGCAGTGAGACCTTTACAGAATAGCACTACAGGCAACCCTCAACGATTCAAACTTCCGTGAACATTCGGGCACTTTCTTTTCCTTATAACCATGGCGTCTAATCAAAACAAACAGTACTATGACATGTGTTATATTTTTATTCGGCTGCACACGCATGTGTCGCGGCGATAAATCCCGGCGTGTAATTATTAATAACGCCATGCTCCGCCATATGGGCCCGCTAATGGAGAGGAGCGACGTGGTGCTATTGTTTCTAAGATGCGTGATGATATATCACGGAATTTGGGTTTGACAATGTTGGGAAATGATCTGCTTGATATGTTCCCAATTAGCCTACAGCTAAGTGTAATGTTACAATGTCCAAGATAAACTCAGATAGTACATAATTAATTGAAAAAGTTACATTGATCCTCGTGATTTGAACTCACAAAATGGGCTTAACTAGCTTTAATTTATTCCTGACGTGTTACTTCGCATCATTGCGGAAAAAGCTTCATCTACATTTCTTTCATCCATTTTGTTTTCTTATTCTTAATAACTTACGAGACATCCGACCCTTAAGACGTGACCTCTTAAATGAGCTCTGTACATTATTACAAGCTAAACCGTCACCCCATAACTTACCAACCAGCAACTACCAACTACAAACTAAGTACTTGTATAATTGCATCTCACTGGCAACACTGTTAGCATTCTCCGACACGTCTTGCCATAACATCCACACTTAGCAACAACACAGTACACAAACTGTGCACAAATGTACACGAGCTGTGTACTGTTGTAGGTATTATGTATGTTATGTGTTGTGTGTGATCTCCGACATCTGGACGACGAGTGGCCCTCGGGCGACACGTAAGTAGTTGAGAGGTAGGCAGTGAAGCAAGTGTGGATAGTGTTTCAATAGTTGCTGGATGTTAAGATAGAAGATCGTCTCTTATTTATTTATTTATATATACTTTACTAGCGGCCCGCCCCAGCTTCGCACGGGTGCATTTGTTTTTTTTTCTTTCTGCAATTACAAACCTGGTCCTGACAATATTCGCAATAAAATTATATTGTGATTATAAATTGAGATATAAACTATCCTATCTTTCAAGTTGGATGAAACTGCATACAGTGTGCAAAATTTTATTAAAATCGGTTCAGTAGTTTAGGAGTCCATTGCGGACAAACAACGTGAGACGTAATTTATATATATTAAGAAGATTAAGAAGTATACCACAAAAATACAACATGTAAAAGATACATCAAATACTACAAAATATACAATGGGCGGCCTTATCGCTTTCTTACCTTCTCTTATATCGAAAAAAACGATAATAGTTCATGTTGTGGTGAAAAAGTTAACCTGTCAGCAAGTTGATAGTGCGGTTGACTGTAGCTTATCACAAACTAAAACATTCATGATGATAACCAGAGTTTAGTGAAAGGGACTTTATAAACCACAAACTTTACACTAACTTATCTAGAATAATGTATTTTATCTGACGTTCATTAAGGCTTTCGTATCGTATGTCCTGATTCTCTGTCGAACGTACAATTTGTCTCTTTGAATTGATCAGCTCGCGTGTCAGTCGCCCACACCTCAGCCCGCTCATGTTAAGAGCAGATATTTTTCTGCAATACATCGCAGTATCGGTAAGGGTTTGTACCGATAACATGAGAAATTGATGGAGTTATTGTGAAATTAATTACTGTATTCCCTCTTTGTTGTCTTTCAGAATAAACTATGTCTTGCTGGTGTACAGTCACCAAAGGAGAGTAAATAGGGTCGTCGGTATAGTTGAAGTATAGTATGAAACCGATGAATGTTTCGAATAAAATTGAATTGAATTAATAGTAAACAAACAGTTCATTTATCAACTTAAATTTCATTCGAAACTATATTCGACGACCATGTTATTTATCTCTATTGGTGTCTGTACGTTGTGAATTGCCTTGATTTTGATAGATTTCTCCCTGAAACAAACTTTTAGACACGTTTTGATTGAAAAAAAAAAACAAAAAACTCTAGAAAACTGACTTATTTTACCCAACGATTATTTACAGTAAATTGTTGAGTGCGATCTCCTATCAGAAAATTACGTGACTTATATTATTACCCATTTTTTGAATATACAAACATTTGTACTATCCCTACCCGGTTATTACAGCAGTAAACTAAATACAAGGGTTGCTAATAGCTTCATAATTCGTGGTGAGCACTTCTTGCGCCTTTATATCGCGTTGGCACGTCATGTGCCGTATTAGGAGGAGGCTTTATTAGGTACCTAATGATAATGAACATCGATAAGTTTACTCATTAAGAAGGAAGGAGCATGGTTTAAGGTGTGGTAGATAAATGTGGCGACTTCAAGCATTTTCTGTTCAAAATTCCAGATCCCAGTTATATGGGGGAAAATGAAAAACGTAAGGTAGGACGCTTTCGGTCTAGATGGAGCGTCGGTTTTGCAAGATGGTTACATGGTAGAACCTGGATGTCAGAAGTTGAGGATCGAATTAGATGGCGGACGATTTGAGAGGCCTACGTCCAGCACTGGACTGCTACAGGCTGATGATGATGATGACACAACAATTACGGTCGTTGTAGAGCGATATTGATGTAGTAGACAGGGCAGTCATCAAGAGACAAGCGATGAGGCAGATAGATGGTCAAATATTGATGAATCAAAGTAGAATCCAGTTGCTCATTCCCTTGGCTACACTTTTGAAAGGAGGACGGCAATCCTTGTTAACTTCACGTACCTAAACGTAAAGACTCACGTGTCCTCAGATTTTACAGTCTCGTTCCCATTTTATAGCTCAAGAGTTTAAGAAGGACTTTTCGTTAAAGCGACGTGTCAGCTAAACTTGACTATGAAACCTTACCATTTAGGATCCAGCCATCTAGGTTATACTTACGTCTGTTGTACCCGAGCTTAACCTGTGAAGTAGTTCCAAGGTGTTCGTTCCGAATGGACTAATGTACAGGGAATTTGAATAGAGGCTTTAGTTGCCGCGTTCTAAGAATTCATCTGTAGGTATGGCGAAACTCTGCCGTTACTGCGCATTTGAAGTTTAACCTAGTTTCGGAGAATTCGGCCTTTATTTTCCGTTCCTACAACATGTTTTGTGGACCGGATGTTGAGTAAGGAGGTGCTGGATTAATTCCCATTTTGGATAAGCATTTATAGGTTTTCGCGTAGTGTGTTTATTTAGAGATGCCTGGGTTGTATTTGGGAAACTGGACCTTCCGTAATCTATATTGCTTTTAGCGATAAGACTGTTTACTACTCGTTGGTACTATTTGTTTTTTTCCTGTTTTGTTTGACCAACTGTGTACCTATGTGTTAAACAAACAGTATAACACATAGGTAGACATTTTAGTAGTTGGTAAATAACAGTTTTAACATAGTGGTTACAGTCCAGCCGTCATGAGAATGCGTCCTTGACACCTTTCAGTGAGACAATTCTACTAGTTAATAAAGATCAAATTCGCAAAACATATTAAAGCACAAAAAAAGCATATTATATTTAAGCATGGTGATGCCTTTTTTTTTTTTTTTTTTTTTTTTTTTTTTTTTTTTTTTTTTTTTTTTTTTTTGTGGATGGGAAATCATCCAATGACCCCTCCCGCTCTGGGTGGAGCAGAAGGGAGTGTCAGACTCTTACTGACTAAAACCCACCCGTGTTCCTTCCTTAGCCCTTTGTGTTCCGGGGTAGCGGTAACCCTTTCGGACAATCCCGCTGCCCCGGCAGGCTTCGGCCCTTTCGGGCCCCTTCCTTATGCTGACATCTCTTTGAGGCGCGCGTGGAACACGTACGCGCCGTCCGGCACGGGCCTGGTCCTGATCGGACGGAGAGTTACCCATTACTCTCCGCCCGCAGGCCCGCGCCTACGGTGGCCGGGAGTCGTCTCGCGGCTCCCGACGCCCGGGGCGTCTCCCGCGGCGGCTGGGACGTGAGGCCCTCTCCCTCAGCCGTCCCGCCACCTCCTTCGCTAGCATGACTGCTTCGCAGAAGGAGGTGACTGCCTCCCACTCCCTCTCGCCCCGGACCATGGCTTGAACCAGGGCCGGGCGCGAGAGGTCGCCGCCGCCGCCGATCGCCTCTGCGAGAACACGGCGGTGCTCCGCCCAATTAGGGCATACCGCCACCGTATGCTCCACCGTGTCCTCCGGGCGACCCTCGCAGTGGTGACACCCGGGCGTATCCTCCCGCCCGATAATGTGCAGGTACCTCCCGAAACACCCGTGTCCGGTGAGGACCTGCGTCAGGCGGTAGGTGAGGGCGCCGTGGCGCCTCTCTAGCCACTCCTCAAAGAGGGGTCTTACCGCCGCTATCGCGGCGTGCCCTGCGCTGGGTTGCGACAGTCGCTCTTTCCATGCCGCCATGAGATCGCGCCGGAGGTCGGTCCGCTCCGCTGCGATTTGCCGCGGAAGCGGAGTTTCCCCCCGGCGTAGTGCCTCCGCGCGCCACTCGTACAGGCGCGCGAGGACTATCGCCTCCAGATCCCACGGCGGCAGTCCGGCAAGGAGGCTTGCCGCCTCGCCCGAGATCGTGCGGTACCCCCGGATTAGCCTTACGGCTACCACCTTCTGGGGCGCGTTCAGGTAATGGGCGGCTCGCCGCCGCAGTGAACGCGCCCACACCGGGGCCCCATATAGGGCCATGGACCGCACGACCCCCGCGTAAAGCCTCCCATGGTGATGCCTGCGGATAAATAAAATTTTATGTTATTTAATTTCATATCAATTATTCATGTCACTGTTGGTTAAGTAGTTGCCTTAATTTATGAGTACTGTTTTATTTTATTTTGTTACCTATAGTACGAATCATTTGATCTGACTTGGTTTTCGTACGTCCTTTTCGGGTAACCACTGAAAATCAGCGCTATGCTGCGGGTCCCCATAGCACAACACCATGCTGAGTGGAAGCCTTCTTGTCACAGTCATGACGTGCAGCCGTCGACTATCTCTGCTTTGTGCTCATGTATATAGATATATTTTGTTTTTATTATATAATTATGGTGCCATTAGAATTAATTATCTTTTTGTTTGCACGTGTTTCTGTGACAAATAAACCTATTTTTCTTTCTTTCTATATTAGTTTGTATGAAACTGACAGATGTCACAAACGCATTCTCTCGTCGGCCGCGCTATAATGACCAAATGATGATGAATACACTTCTCTAAAAACAGTAAAAAATAAGGAGTACCTATACAAAGCTGCCTAGTCTGCCTAGTATTTCCAGTCATCAAATTCCTCATCATTCAAAAACGAAGGGTAAACAGTGAGGTGCAGTTAAACTATGTGAGAGATAACGAGCGGCTTCAAATGAGCTCAGTTACTCGCGTGTGCAGAAGTGGTGTACTGTAGCTGCTGTCGATGTCTCTACAGGGAGACATTATACACTCGCCTAGGGTGTGCTGTCAGTGCGTGCGGGGAGCGGAGCGACTTGTGAAACAGCGGTGCTATTCTGCGCAAATCTCACCGTGAAAACTTAGGTGAAGTGAGCGTGGAGTGAGCTGCCAATAGTGTCAATTCCTAGAAAAAACAAACTCACTTCACCTAAGTTTTCACGGTGAGATTTGTACAGAATCGACCGGCAGTCTCTGAAGTGAGTTTGTGAAGGTCACTTTCCATCAGGCGTGATCGAGGTCTAGAGCGGGCCCATACAGTAATAAAATCAAAGACAGATTAATAGGTCCAGCTTATAGAACAATCAGTGTATAATGTTGTTTAAATCATGGTCCATTAGGTACAAAAAACCCTGCAAAGAAAGTAAATGCTTGAAATTGACGCCTGTATGAATTGTCTTTAGGTATAAGAAAGAATTTGGTTGGAATACAATTTTGTTGTTGTGTTGCAATAATTGAAATCAAATTAATTCAAAACTAGAAAGAATAAATAAATTCTAATTCTGATCAACTCAACGTTTGCACATGCTTAACTTTTGAGTATAGGATCTCATAATTATGTAGTTATCATAATATTGTAGACATTATCAGAATTCATTACATCATACAACAATAATAAATGACACATCTCTCGTCTGGCCGGGGGACCCTACGTTTTCAACGGAGGGTAAGGATCTTTCCACGGATTCTACCCTGTAATGCTATTCTGTAAAAATCTCACCGTGAAAACTTAGGTGAAGTGAGATGTCAACAGTGTCAATCCTTAGCATCAGGTGGAATGACAGCTCACTTTAAGCTCACTTCACCTAAGTTATCACGTTGATCTTTTTACAGAATAGCACCACTGTTCCTCTTAAAGCCTTATAGGGCAAGAAATCGAGAGGGTTCAAGAGAGAGTGGCACCTATTCCATAACCTCTTAAATTGTATGCATTGTAGATAAATATTCAGCATGTATTCCGCTGTCACTAGACCCCACACCCTGGCATCGAATACTTTACATCGAGCCCACTCGAACGGCGAGGATCAGCCGGAGACACCGCTATTGCCATTATTGGCATCAGCTGAATTAATTTTATCGGCACCACGTTAACTAAATTCCTTGGTTCAGAAATGCAGTCGATATTATTGTAGTTGAAATGACATCTATTATTTCGTTCGGAACATCAAAACTTAACTTATTCGTATGGTTTAAGACTATGAAGACCCCACAGTGGCGCCCTCATCGTTTGTTTGGTTATTTCATCCAATTTAGAATGAAAATGCAGAAAATAAGCACGTTAAGTTGTGCTTCACAAGATTATACGTTAATATTATTAGAAGCGGTAGTTTTATATTGTTTAGTTTTATCATAATCCTTAAAACGGAATATAGTGGCCACTGTTATCCGTTTTAAGGATTATAATAAAACTAAACAAAAAAAAACTACCGCTTCTAACAATATTAACGTATAATCTTGTGAAGCACAACTTAACGTGCTTATTTTCTGCATTTTCATTCTAAATTTGATGAAATAACCAAACAAACGATGAGGGCGCCACTGTGCGGTCGGCATAGTCTTAACTGACTGATTGAATGGATTGTCTAATCTGCCTACAGATATTCTGTAGATAATAAGTAATTTACGGGCTGTTAATATGATTGAAAGCGTATTTACAAGGCAGATGTGAGCGGAAATGTCGGGACTTTATTGGTGATGTTTTTCAGAAAGGTGAAGGTCAGTACTTGCAACCGGTGTGAGTGTATGACCAGATATATGAATGTAAACGAGGCAAGGTGAGTATGTAAGAATCGTAGCAAACGTTCTGTAATTTCTGCTTATCGCCATTGGAAGAAGACGTGTGCTTATGTATGTAGCAGGATTGAAAAGCTTAAGTTAATTTTATGTCCAACTGATATATAACTTTTGCCTTTGGGGTCACTAAAAAAGAAAGCCTATTTGACCGATGTCCCAACAGCGATCCACATTCAAACGATTCAGACATCCACGTCCCCCCCGGGGAAAACAAGTCCAAAGTTAGATAAGAAAATGGCTTCCACAAGTTAACATTTGTTCAATTTCCATCTTCATTACTAAAGTATCACGTATAAACTACCCTACTTTTGTGGTACGAAAAAGTGTCAAAACTCCATTCGTCAGGTCCAAGTTAATATCCCTCAGGGGACGGGAGAAATACAAGCCGAGGCCGAAATAAGTGAGCCAAGTTCTCGAGGAAAAATTGAAATTAATAATTCAGTATAGATGGCGGCGCTCGCAGGCTTAATATTGAGGTAATTGGGATATTAAAATATACATATTAAGTTGCGAAGCGAAGTTCCCTTTATGAACTTTTGAATGGTTATTTGAGAATAGATGGAAGTGGTTGGATGTGATGTAGACGCTTATGTGCACGTTACTTATTAAATACTGCTTATTGCTGGACTTAATGTTGATTTGACAGAAATTGTAAAATCTTGATTAAGTAAGCATCATCTTTCCATGTATTTTTTTGTTCCTTTCTTCTTGTCTTGTTTATCTGTGTGAGCATATATGGTTGAACAAATAAATAAGTGCGTCATATACCGGTAAGATTCTGAATTATTGGGATGTGAAAACCATAATTTGACTTTCTGTAATGGAACGTCAACAAGAGGTTCCTCTAATTGTAAACGAGGTTCTAGTTTCGATATTATTCTTAGTCGCACTCGTTCGTATTCCTCGTTATACACCACACACGATACAAATTCACAATATCGTGTTTCGGCCCAATATTTCAGTTCAATTTTAGGGCCTAGAGATAGACAATGCCTAGCGGCCAGGCGCCTGTGCCTGCATAGAAAACAATTCGTTACGGGCCGGCTTCAAGTTCGTTGTCCAGGGCGTCAGGCGGCGCTCTACAAAGATGTATAGCTTTGACGTTTACTCACTGTGTGCTACAAGCCTGTGTTACTGGACGAGCGACGTGTGTTGAGATGCATCCATTGTTCCGTTCATACGGCGCAGCCTTTGTGTAAGATGTTAATTTATTGGATGCTGTTGATAGACTTGCCTGAAACCTAACGAGGAAAATAGGTGCTTTATTAATACAGAAAGTTATTGTCAAAAATTTACTCTTCGAAGTGATTATAATCGACTTTTAAGTAGCAGCAGATAAACATCTGTTATAGTCCTGAAAGTTTCAGGAAGTTCCAGTTTAACTCTCTTTAGTTTTTCTATAGAAAACACAGTTGACGTTTAAATGGTTCCTATGTCTTAACTCTCTCTCTAACACGTACTCGAATTTTGCACATATCGACAAACATAATATCCCTTCGCTATCAAGAATCGTAAAACCAAATCAATTCAATTGTCACGTCTCTCGGCTCCAAATTTGGCCACATTGAGTCGCTTGTAACGTGGCAACCCCCTCTCACACATACATCACTGCAGATACCATAGAGGGCGATCTTGACGGCCGAAGACGATATTTTCAGTCGAGCATAGCCCGCTTTAATATATGCGACAAAATGCTAATGTCTCTTAAAATTGGCACAGGCGATTAGATAGAATCACTGGTTCTTTTTAACTAAACAAGATTGACGTTAGATTTTCTAAGGAATCCGATGAAGGTCGACTTGCACATCAATATTCTCAGAATGTATCTTCTGATATATAAAATTCTCGTGTCAGCGTTAGTTACCATATTCCTCCGAAACGGCTGGACCGATTTGTATGAAATTTTGTGTGCATATCGGGTAGGTCTGAGAATCGGCTACTATCTGTTTTTTTTTTTTGCAAAACGACGTTTGCTGGGTCAGCTAGTTTAACGATAAACGTATTTAAAACATCAATCTGTTTCTGTCACCTTCAAACGATTGACAGGTATAGAATGATGTTTTAAATTAGTTAGTTAGGTAGAATTTAGCGCCAAACGAATTTATAATGATGATTATGATGTTTTAAATTCGTTTGGCGCTAAATTCATTTAATGATTTGTGGTGAAAATGGACTTAACTTTGGTTATTACAACGGAACAAGTAAATTCTAACAAATCCCTACCTTTTCAGTTACTTTGAAACAGTTGTTAGTGTTAACCAACTTAGAAGACACTATAATGAACCAGACTTTAACTAAACCTTTTTAAAATGTAATCGCCTCGCCAAACAAATTGACAAAAGATAGTAAAGGCACAAAAGATAAAGTTATTCATCAGCAATTTATTACACTTTCCACTAAACTTTGACAATTAAAAGGACTGAACAAGTTGAAAGAAAAAAGGAAATAATTACGTTCTTTAACGAGCGGCTCTCAAAGCAACACGTCGGGGCTGCAGAACCAACTTTGTACAGAACTTGTTCAAGTGTTAAAACCATGAACAGGGTACTCGAATTCTTCTAATTCTGACTGTCCCTAACTTCACAATCGTTTTGTATTAAAATTGGTGTTAAATATCATGAAATCTCATGTTGACCAAAAGAGCTGCAATAAACCAAGCCCTTGAACTATTAAAGGACACAAATAACTCATAAAATGTCCGATTATAAATAATATTATGTGGTGGTAATTTATGGGTTTACTATAGGTGCACCTCTATCTAACCTTTCCGGAAATACAGGCGAGGTGTTATGTTTATAATATTTCCTTACTGAACTATACATACATAGCAGCAAAAATAGATTGCAAAAAAGAGTACTAAAGCAAACAAACATTAGGGCTCTTCGATAAATATTAAGCGCAATTAATACTGATATGGCATCAGTCATGAATCTGCGCCTAGGTCATTAGGCAAAGGAAAACAGGCATTAGGCGGTCGGCACAGAGTTGATTAATTGTCGAAGGCCAGAGGCCGGCGGGCCGGGCCATAAATAAAAATAAAATACGGCCTTAAGTCGATACCAGGGTTGTAGGTATCGGGACAAGTCGGTATCCGAGATAACCGCGGCGGATATTACCGAAAAGGAAAATTGAAATCACTATTTTTTTCTTTTGTGCAAGGTGCGGTCTTTGTAATATTTTCAAAATTTTAGTATCGGATCTTGATTAAATACTGTAGTTACTACTTATGTTCTGATCACAGTAATAACTTGGCAACTTTAAGTTGGTCGCTAATCGACTGAAAGAGATACGAACTTAGTGGGTTCGGCAGATGATTGTGCATGTTTATAAAGTTTTGGAAAGTCTTTTATGTTTCTGTTAGTAGGTATGTATAATTGTGGTAGATGCACATAATATTCGAGACGTATTTTTTCGTTTTATAAGTCTAATTTTCTCATTCATTGTCGGTAATTCAAGTGTAAACAGAAACTGTTTAAATACCTTCATATTTTAGGGATGTACTTGTACCTACAGACGCCAGCGCATCAAGCTACTACAATATGTCAAATTTCTCTAATAGATTTTCAACTTTATCGCTAAAACATAGTTTCAAAGTTGATTGGGAAAATTTGACAGTTTCGGGTAGCTTAATGTGCTGGCGTCTGTACATACCACCATCACCACCGTACCATACTATACCACACTAAACCATTGTGGGTGTACTATAGGTACCCCTTTGCCTAATTCTTCGAGGATTACAGACGTGATGTTATGTGTTGTGTTATTTTGGAGAGTATGAGACAACCACGTTGAATAAACAGTTTGTAAAAATGTAGAAAAGTACATATTTTAGTAAGTTTATTAGCTACTTATATCCGTAGGGCGATTAGGGCGGATTTCACCAAACGTTTATACCTAGATTATGTATCCTGAGAATATTTTTTAAAAATTTTTGTAAATTTTTCCATACTAGAAAATATGTCAGATGTCAGTTTTATTCCACGGATAAATGATACCTGACTTTGGTAAAATCGGCCCTTAGTTGGATATTTCTAATCTTACCGCCATCCCTGTTTGTTAGTAGCGATCCTGCAGAATCTTCGGATATATTTTCTGAAAATGTTTCTTTCATTGGTCTCTTTTCGAAGTAACTAAGGTAGAAAAAAATCTCATATTCCACGGCACGCCTTCTTTATATCATATTACCTGTGTATGAGATTGAGACGTTTTTTATTTTATATGAAGTTTATTTTTATCACAAGTTTTCCTCTGAAGTAAAATAAAAAGGGTGAGCGTGTTTGAACTTGTACGTAAATGACTCATTGACGTCATCATCTGCTTAGCTTTTTCCCAACTATGTTGGGGTTAGCTTCCAGTCTAACCGGATGCAGCTGAATACCAGTATTTTACATGGAACGACTGCCTATCTGGCCTCCATAACCCAGTTACTGGATAATACGATACCCCTTGGCAAGACTGGTTGTCAGACTTTCGGGCTTCTGACGACCCGTAACAACTGTTAAAGATCCTCGAATGACAACCGGGACCAACGGCTTAATGTGTTTTCCGAGGCACGGAGGGGTCTCGGTATGTAAAGATGGTCACCCATCCACAGGCCAACCGCGGCAAGCGTAGCGTTAACCTGATCGATCGACCTGTGTGGTTGTTATTATTTAGCCACGGATGATTCATTGACATCATATTTAATTATTTATACTTATTATATCAGTAATTAAAGATCCAGCGACGAAAATAAATACTTAAATACAATATTCAATGCCCGATTTACATTGTCCAATAATCTAGTGAGTCAATCAAGTAGGTACACCATCCATATTACAGACTAGCGGCCCGTCCCGGCTTCGCACGGGTGGAAAAAAAAGAAAAAAAAAAGCCTATATTAATCAGTGATAATGTAGCAATTTTTAAAGTCGGTCCAGTACTTTTTGAGCCAATTCGTTACAAACATGCATACAAATCTTTCCTCTTTATAATATTAGCTACACTATTCCAGTGGCGCTGGAACGGTCGAGCTGGAACAAAAAAGTAGACTGTCAAACCAGTCACTAAACTAGATTGTTCACTGAATTCGGTATGTAAAGAAAAATAATCCTACGCTGATTCCAAAACCATGTCGAGATTTAAGGTTTCTTAACTTAATTTTTCTATTTTTAGCGCTTAAAATTATAAGATGGAGTTTATTTTAACATAAACACTTAATACCACTTGACTTTCATTTGACCTCCAAATGACGTCACAAGTAAGCAGATTGAGAATACTTTCGGTGCCTCCTCTCATATAGATAAAAAGTTAAAGTCATATAATGTCAACTATAGGGATGACCATAATAATATATGTAATGCAGTCGTGCGAAAATTTCGGCCTTTGAATCGATTCAAATCAAACATTGAAAATCTATTCACACAAAAAATCTAAATCCCGAATTCTGAATTATTGTTAATCGATCATTATAATGATAGCTTAAATAAAATGCATTCCCTTTAAATAATAATATTAAGTATAAAATCATTCGAACTATTTTGTAACCACAAATGGTGTTGGAAACTTGCAAATATAACTAGGTACTGTAGCTGCTTGTTATTGGTTTGATTTTGATAATGACATATTAATAATACCTATTATTTAATTTAATTATTAATTATTAGTCATTTCTGTCCCACTGCAGGGCAAAGGCCTCCCTTCCCTCCTTCCACTTATCCCTATACAAAATTAATAACTGTATTAAATAAATGTTCAATCGATTATGTCGATCATTCCCACCTCTAAAACTGTCTAGTGTCATGCTTGAAGTTTCTGATGTCAAGCAAAAAACGTCAAATTAAGGATTTTTATTATTGTGTTATACGTGGCATAGATATTGAACTCTTCAGCCTACTTTTGAAGCAGAATTTAGAAAATTTATTTAAAATTAATGGCTGCTTAGAAAACCAAAATTTTGAAATTAGTTGCATAAAATAACTAAATCTATAAATTAAAAATATAAAAAAAATACCTGAAAAAAACTTTACATACCCAATTGGGTTTCCAGTGCATTCCAGTGCACACAGGCATGATATTTTTTTTTGAAAGAATAATTAGGTATGACACCTACAGCTGGGTAAGGATCGCAAATCCTCTGCTCGTGTGGTGTAGTTTCTGGTCCTAGCTAAACTCCACACAGACAAAGTTATTAATAATATGTATACCTATTTACATTATTTAAATTAGGCTCTCTATTCGAGAACTTTACCATTCCCTTCGACTTTGAAACTGAGCGCTCTCCCTAATCTTTGAAACTGCTGTCTGCTAACAAACTTAGCAGCCTCTTAAAGTTAGCTGTAGAAGTCACGCAGACCGTTACATATTGGTGCGAATTTACATTGAATACGCCTATGTTTCACTATTTCAAAGTAATTCTTAGTTTCAACAAGTAATACATTGGTGTACAGATATTAAATATAAATAGTTTATCGATCAGGTAATACAGTAAATAGGGACATGTGTAACACCCAACAATCACCCAACAACCAACAATCGACAGTCAAACGTAGTTTTGTATTTTTTAGCAGGGATTACCTAAATGGTCACTGGGTCTGGACACGGTAAGATGGAACATCAAAATTAAAAATATCATTTATTCGAATTAGGCTGAGAATCAGCACCGTTTAAACGTCAAAATTATATAAGAAAGTCCCCCAAAACGCTCCCCGCCTTCACCACTTCCTATAGTGTTTTAAAGAAGTGGCACAACTACGCAGCACAGCGGTCTGTAAATATCAGTAGACACGAAAAGAAGAAGATTGCATGTCCTTAAGTAGAAGCAAATTACGAAGCATTGTTGTTAAAATAAAAAGACGTAAAGGGCTCCATCAGGAAATATTCAATCACTCTTACAAAATTAATAACCGAACAGCTGAAATAACATCTGAAAAATATAAACTTACAAAAAATATTTGCGCGAACAATTTGTTGGTGTGTTTTCCCCAAACGCGGCCCAATAAATTATGTAAAAACTTTGGTTTACTGTGTCATGAAGGTAAACACTAATAAAAAGTGTACGGAACCAACTTGTCGTAAACTACGTTTATGTATGTACCTATGTGTAGTCTCAACTACGCGGGGAAAACATTGAACATTTAGGAATCAGAAGGTTTAAGGCAGTTTCTGTTTTATCTGAGTGTGTGTATTATAAAAATCGACTTCAGGGATTTCGTCCGAAAAATTAACTAGGTATCGATTACGTAATGTTGATCGCAACTGCACGAAAAGAAAATATGTTTATGTGGCACACAAGAAAATAGTACATTACTGCAGCGGCCAGCAAAAGAGGCATTGATGGACGAACGTGTAAATGTGGACCGAGGCGAAGCCGAGGCACACTTACGTAAAAGTCCATCAATGCCTAGTTGGGGCCAAGGCTTGTATAGTACTTTTCTCAAATAATGCGCGGAAATTAAAACTGAGTAGTATTTAAGCAGAACTTTTTATTTGAAAATACAATTACTTTTCAAAATCAATGACGAAAAACAATAATTTTTCCCGCGTTATAGTGTTTATTATTTATTTAATACTACAAGCACATAAATGTACTTATGCGGACTTAATGCCATAGGCATGTCATTTGTTTTTTTTTTCATTATACAGCTTTCTATTTGCAAGCCAGTTCGAAATTTAAATAAAACCTTCGATAAGTTACCTCATTGGTTGGTCCATGTTTGGGAGTAAAAGATCGTTCTATTTTTAAATTACACGACAGATATGAGTTTACTATGTAATTTATTTGGCCGCTAAACCATGACAGATATAGATTTTCATACAACTTTTACCGGCCGCTGCTCGCATGTATTTATCTCGAAGAAGGTTGTCGAAATAATGCTCAAATTTCCAAGCATGTCTGAGAAAAAAAAAAATGAATTCTAAGAAAACTGCGATCTTCATTTGCGATCTTCATTTTAACAATTATGGACTTTTGTCTGAATAAATAAATAAATAATAATAATAATTTGTCCATTAGTTTGACTGGCCATAGCGTGATGAATTTAGCATTTCTCTTTTAGACATTGGTTTGTTTTTATTCTTTTTAAACTATACTATTTCACTATCTGAAGTGAGCTTGAAGGGAGCTGTGACACTGATGACATTATTGACAGCTCAATTTAAGCTCACTTTACGTGTTTGCTGTGACATTTTAACAGAATACATTGGCTGATGACTATCATTTCATAGCGCTCTATGAGTTGACGTCATGAGGAGAGGATACGCTTTTATCAGGAGTTGACGTAGGCCTTCTGCGCTTCATTCTATAAAGACATTAACATTTTGGTTCTTTTCAATTCTTGTCTTTGTTTTTTTAGATGCCATCGATCAGTAGCGGGGTCTCTGCATGAGGAGTTTTTGTAAACATCAAGGGACATTGTCTTGGAATAGATACAGGATGAGTATGTATAGGTACATACATATATAGATACAGGATGAGTATGTATTGTTACAATATTTTTTTTCTACGCGCATTTTATCGAGACGTTCTGGGGAAGAGAGTATATTCTAATCGCAGCGTTCTAATTCCTTGTATCGTGCACACAGATACCAGAATCACACTAGTGTATTCACCTACCGGCGAACCCATACTCGGCAACATACGCATGCTCTACAAGGATGTTACAAAGAGAAGCACTATGATAGCAGTGTCAGGACCGACGACGAACATTACACAACAGCAACCCGTTAGATCTAACTCAAGAACTAACCAAACCTCAAAACACAACTGAACTTTCACATAGGGGCATTCATGTGATATGATATGAACTCAGGAGCATACAACTAATACGAGTAATAGCCTCCCCGACCGATTTCGGTCACGGTGGCCAATCTCAACGGAGATTGGCCGGGTACGCGGGAGATATTATGGTGCACAAGTGTGTGCGCGAACACAGGTGCACTCTCCGTTCCTGTACTATCATGGTCCGATGGGACGGAGATCCGACACGGCCGGAGAGAGATCAACCGCAGGACCGACGGTTTTACGTGCTTTCCGAGACACGGGGGTATTAAACCGCCAACTTCCAAACTCCGGACTGCTACTAAGAAATTCCCAATAGAAAAACTCAATAACACATTGTCCGACCCTGGAATCGAACCCAGGACCCCACGCTCAGCAGTCGCGCTTGCAACCACGAGACCAACGGGGCAGTTAAACTATACACACCACGAATGGGGCGGCTCTCTGGACCCGCAGGTAAAGCATACAGGGGACTTGCAATTTTAATCAGAAAGGATGTCCAAATGGAATTAGTCAACAGCAATCTTAATGGAATAAGCATACCAACATGTGATGAAATTAAATACCTACGTACAACATACATAGCATCTACATTACGCAGAAAAATCACTATTAAAAATAGTTGCGAACAGGCCATGAGAAACCCCAAATCGTTTACTACCATAAAAAAAACCACTCTAGGAATAAACCAAGATAAAAGAAAATGCATGAAATCTTAGACGGAAAAACAATAACCAAACGTATCAAGAACGACAGGATGTGATACATCGCGCAAGTTAAAAGGCACCGCAAAACAACCCTAGTGCATACAGTAACGTAGTACAAGGCCAAATCCAAGAAGGTCGGCCGACCTATCTACACATGGAACGACAACTTAAAACAGGACATGAAGTACTTTGACAAGAGAATCAATTTTTGAATGTATACGCCGGAAAACAGAAATAAGATCAAGATTTCTGCTTGTGAGATTTACAAAAACCGGAAACGAATAGTAGCGAGACCTCCGACGATCACATTGAAAACAGCAACATCTAACACAATATAACACAGCAGAGCTATTACATACAAAAGGACCAAGAAAACAGTAGAACCCCGCTAAAAGAATCACCGATGAAGCTCGACCTGAACCAACCTGGAGAAATAAGATCAAGATTGCTGCTTGTGAGATTTACAAAAACCGGAAACGGATAGTAGCGAGACCTCCGACGACCACATTGAAAACAGCAACATCTAACACAAATTATCACAGCAGAGCAATGACAAACAAAAGAACCGAGAAATCAGTAGAACACCGCTAAAAGTCTCACCGATGAAGCTCGACCTGAACCAACCTGGAGGCAAGGTCGTTAAAAGATGCCCATCCATTGATAATAATTACCCATCTCTCCACTAGTCCAATGCTTGCTCTAGGATGCATATCCGGTAGGCTCTTAAATCCTTCCCTATCCTACGGGCACGTCCTCCTTACCAATTACCGCGCCCCCGGTCCGTCCGGACCCCCGGTCTATTCCTTGATATGCAATGGTCGCTGTAGCACCATGAACATGAGGCTACAGGAGCTAGTGCGAATCTTGGGGTTCATTCGATTAATCGAGTCTGGTTTAACCACGCTGGGATCGGTGCAATTCATTCATTCATTCATACAAAAGCGAAGTAAAGAGAAGAATTGTTAAGAAGATTTCAGACTATATTTCCTTATGAGTTATTGGCATTGTCAGCCTACTTAACTAGCAGGCTATGTTGTCTGAATGCGTTTGTGGGTCGAGGACTCGATGCATTAGTCATGAGTTCTACCTAGTAATGAGGAGCACCCTGATAACACAAAATCACCATTAGTATCATAGTCATTGAGGCAGGGGTTTCAAGACGAAATCAAATCATACTTTTACTTTATGTGCTGGTCAATATACACTCGACAAAGAGGAATAAATAAATTGACTCATACAATTAAAGAGCTACAGTCCGGCCAACGAGAGAATGGGTTCCTGACACTTGTCAAGTCTGTCAATTCTAGTTACTAATAAGGATCAAATTCGCAAAACACGTATTCGTTTCTATGAAACTGACGGGTGTCAAGAACACGTTCTCTCGACGGCCGGATTGTAGTCAGCATATCGCACGAATGTCTGGAATTTTACTTGTTAGAACGCCAAATATCAGTTTCAGCAAAACGGACACATTCAATTCAATAAGTCGGAAAAATGCTAACGTGGAAAAGAAAATACACAGTCCTTAACAAGACTTCCTTTCAAGCCCAAGTCAGCATGAACTAGTTCTAGGTAAAAAGTGTCAGGAACAGGCAATTTGTAGGTATTCGCCGCAAAATTTTCAGCAAATATGTCAGTATACAAGTGGAAATAAGTGGAAATGTTAGGAATTTCCCAAAAAGTAGTGTGTTCAATTTAATAGCAATAAGTCAGTGGAGAGGCGCGTGGCGTTCGATTGACGCAGCGATTTCACACTTTAGTGTGCAGACTCCTTTACACCGTCCGATTTTATTACGATCTCATAAAAATATTAATAAAGACTCAGTTTTAATCGTGTTCTAAGGAATAGAAATGAATTTTTGTAACTGTGATATTAGGTTTTTTTCTCGGAACCTATTAACGAACATGTCGAAATAACATTTTATTTCCAGCACTTTATTTGAATAGTCTGCTTCTTTTGATGAGATATTATTTGGTTATATTTTTCGGAGCTCTGTTTTAATAGTCTAGTATTGGAAAAGCTTCTTAATTGTTTTTGTTATAACCTAAAAGAAGTAATTATAATTATTTTCTCCATTAATATCTACTTAAATTACAAAATCAGAAATATACAACTGTCTACATGACTTTCCAAATAACCATTTGAGTTTCATAAGAATTAAAATATATAATAGTTATTTACGAAACTGTTACATTATTAAGTACTTAGTTGTTTGCAGTTCCATACACTACTTTATCTAAACTCATACAATTTCATCAAAAACATTAAAGAATATCGTAAATATGGCGCCCCAATCCGAAATTCCACCACGGGGGTAAGCAGCCGATCAGCTGTTGCGATGACGCGCCGCCATTTTCCGTCGCAGATAATGTAGAAACAGCGCTTGGGTGACTCTAATGTTATGCATATAATTCACAAGTTGGGCTTGACTAGACAAAAATGTTTTTCATTGCTGCAATCATTTTTGCTTTATATAATATATTTAATTTATTTATTTAAACATTATTATTATACATTATTCAACTTTTAGGTCCTTTAAATCCAACAAGGTGGTGAAAAACGCCTCTAAAGAGTTCATCGATTCCCGTCGCCAGGATTTTTATAGCAAAGTCATTAACGAATTTCCACTAAAATGGCAAAGTGCATCTTCGTTAATGGCCAATATTTCAATTAATGAAATAATATACTTTATTTTCTTTGAAAAAAAAAAAGTTCTATGTAAAACGCTAATTTCATAGGTAAGCTGGTAAGCACTTAATATAATATCCATATTGCGTATCTAATTTTGGCGTACCTACCTAATTTTATTCTTCGATAGCAACTAAAACACCACACAGGTAAAGGCTGTCTAAAAATGTTGTAAACTACTGTAGATTTATAAGTTAATAATTATTTCGCTCATTGAAATTTTATTGGATAATTTTTAGGAAAAATACACGTCCGTCACGACTCCTTTCCAACACATTAAAATCAGATTAAAAATCGTGTGTTCTAAAAACCCCCGGCCACGTACAGTCAGCGTTTCTTTAACAAGTAAGTGTTTATTTTTGCCGTCCACTCGGCGACGGAAACCACTGCCCACTGCTGGGAGTGGGGATCGCTTTGTGAACGAAACCGAGAAGCTATTTCATATCTCTTTAGGGCTTAGAGCTGAAGGTTTTGGTGGGTGAAGTGTTTATTTGACATAGTAATGTGCTGGTTATGTGATTTCACTATCGTGAAAAAGACTTAAGTGCTAACTTTTCACATGGATGATTAATTGTTTTGTTAATAATTAATACTTTGGGATTTTGTTCATAATTGCTTGTATTACAAATGTTGATGCATTGTACCTGTCTTCCATTTTGTTTCGAATTATAATAAGTCTTATCGTTTTTATACCTCATATATTTATTTAAATGTGTACCTCCAAGCAGAAGAAGTTATGTAAGGATCGTAGCTGGAGGCGTTCTGTAATTCCTGCCTAGCCAAATGAGAAGGAGCCGTGTGTTTATGTATGTATGTATCTAAAGTACCTACTTATTACGGAACTGCTGAAAAATAAGTTGTACAGAAATAAATGAACAGCCAGACAAGATAACGAACTGGAATCACGCAAAAACAATCGCAGCGACTTCAAAGTCAATTAACTCGCAAAAATATTGGAGCCGTCCGATTTTAATTAAGTTTTCAACTCCCAAAAATACTCGGTCCATAATAATTTGGTCCATCTTTAAAGTCTGTTGGCGCGAAACGTTTAAAGTAACACGAGTTTTGCGAGCGGTGCGAGTTGTAGGTACGAGTTGTGTAAGTTGTGCGAGTTTTGTCCGACCAAGATATGTTCACAGTTAAGGAAATTGATAAAGTTTGTAACGGAAAGGTTGGATTTATTGAAAGTCGTGAGCACAACAAAATTCAATAAGTGACTGTCACTGATTGGGAAACTCTGGGGAGGGTGTATCGGGAGAGGGGAGGGAACAAGGCTCGAGAGGTAGCGGGGATCCGGTGAGAGCTCTGATAAAATGCGCTGTTTTACTGAGTGTAACTTAATTTACCTATCTATAAATCCAATGTTGGAGTAATTTCAACATAGAATGAACAGCTATAGTCTTTTAGGGTTTTGTGGTGAAAAACGCCTCTAAAGAGTTCATCGATTCCCGTCGCCAGGATTTTTATAGCAAAGTCATTAACGAATTTCCACTAAAATGGCAAAGTGCATCTTCGTTAATGGCCAATATTTCAATTAATGAAATAATATACTTTATTTTCTTTGAAAAAAAAAAAGTTCTATGTAAAACGCTAATTTCATAGGTAAGCTGGTAAGCACTTAATATAATATCCATATTGCGTATCTAATTTTGGCGTACCTACCTAATTTTATTCTTCGATAGCAACTAAAACACCACACAGGTAAAGGCTGTCTAAAAATGTTGTAAACTACTGTAGATTTATAAGTTAATAATTATTTCGCTCATTGAAATTTTATTGGATAATTTTTAGGAAAAATACACGTCCGTCACGACTCCTTTCCAACACATTAAAATCAGATTAAAAATCGTGTGTTCTAAAAACCCCCGGCCACGTACAGTCAGCGTTTCTTTAACAAGTAAGTGTTTATTTTTGCCGTCCACTCGGCGACGGAAACCACTGCCCACTGCTGGGAGTGGGGATCGCTTTGTGAACGAAACCGAGAAGCTATTTCATATCTCTTTAGGGCTTAGAGCTGAAGGTTTTGGTGGGTGAAGTGTTTATTTGACATAGTAATGTGCTGGTTATGTGATTTCACTATCGTGAAAAAGACTTAAGTGCTAACTTTTCACATGGATGATTAATTGTTTTGTTAATAATTAATACTTTGGGATTTTGTTCATAATTGCTTGTATTACAAATGTTGATGCATTGTACCTGTCTTCCATTTTGTTTCGAATTATAATAAGTCTTATCGTTTTTATACCTCATATATTTATTTAAATGTGTACCTCCAAGCAGAAGAAGTTATGTAAGGATCGTAGCTGGAGGCGTTCTGTAATTCCTGCCTAGCCAAATGAGAAGGAGCCGTGTGTTTATGTATGTATGTATCTAAAGTACCTACTTATTACGGAACTGCTGAAAAATAAGTTGTACAGAAATAAATGAACAGCCAGACAAGATAACGAACTGGAATCACGCAAAAACAATCGCAGCGACTTCAAAGTCAATTAACTCGCAAAAATATTGGAGCCGTCCGATTTTAATTAAGTTTTCAACTCCCAAAAATACTCGGTCCATAATAATTTGGTCCATCTTTAAAGTCTGTTGGCGCGAAACGTTTAAAGTAACACGAGTTTTGCGAGCGGTGCGAGTTGTAGGTACGAGTTGTGTAAGTTGTGCGAGTTTTGTCCGACCAAGATATGTTCACAGTTAAGGAAATTGATAAAGTTTGTAACGGAAAGGTTGGAATTATTGAAAGTCGTGAGCACAACAAAATTCAATAAGTGACTGTCACTGATTGGGAAACTCTGGGGAGGGTGTATCGGGAGAGGGGAGGGAACAAGGCTCGAGAGGTAGCGGGGATCCGGTGAGAGCTCTGATAAAATGCGCTGTTTTACTGAGTGTAACTTAATTTACCTATCTATAAATCCAATGTTGGAGTAATTTCAACATAGAATGAACAGCTATAGTCTTTTAGGGTTTTGTTTTTTCCCCACAAAAACAGAGGGGTATTATAAATTTGATGTGTCTGTCTCGTAGCTCCCAAACGGCTGAACCGATTTTGATATATTTTTTTTCTAATGAATTAAAATTATTTCAACAGTGCTGTGTTTTAAAATGCTGTGCGTGTTTATTTAATAATTCTTCGTTTCTCCGTCATTATTAAGAATGAAAATCAGTTATGTATAGCACCCTAACTGCGTAACATACTTTAATCACAATATGAATCATTTTGAAAAATATATCTGCTCTACAATATAAATAACGCAACGAATGTTTTTGAACTGGCAAAAATGAAAGACATTGCTACTGATAGGTGATGTTACGCAAAATTTACCCCGTAGGCCTCAAATGGTGCATTCAAAATGCACTACTTACTATTGCCCCTGTTTTTCCTACAAGCAACATTGAATTGTTGATGCATCGGAAGGTTGTTTTTCCACGATTTTCTACAATCGCTTCCGCCCATCCCTCGCCCCATCGGCCATACTTCCTTGACTTGTAAACGTTTACGATGTTTTCTTTCAACTACAAGCTAGTGTGTTTATGCCCTGCGCTCAACGAGTTTTTTACTTTATCACCAAGTTTATCGGTACTTTCTCCTATTACTGCCAGCTACTGCCACGCTCAAGATAAAAGTACTAGTCACTGCCTCCCGGGTTACACGACAATTAGTGATGTTCATAAAAGTAAATAAGATGAAATTGTAAATAACATGGAGTCGGTAAACAGGTTTATTGGGCGATAAAAGTAATCTGCTAATGTTAGCTTGTGTACTTATTGTGACGAGGGTAGTTTGTATTATTGGTGTCTGTGCCTAGGATATGCGTTCGTTCATTCGTTAGAATGGTTAGTAATAATTATTTTATGTATCTTTAAAATTAATTATTTTATTTATCTTTATCTTCTTTGCCATTCAACGTGGCAATGCTGCCAGTCTTCTGGGCTGTTTCCGGATGACACCGATGCGGATGAGTACTTCGACGCCTAAGTGTCTTTTGTTTTTTGTATTTATTTATATGAAAAACACCAGCAACCTCTAAACCTTTATTATTTATTCACTGTAATATTGTTCCAATAAACAGCCGTAATGTGTTAATTATTCAGTTCGTCGGAAGGTCGGCGCCTGCGACCTTTTGCTTGTCACAGTAATGTCACAGAGGGTCTATAGTCTATGATATGACACTCAAGGCATAGATAAGTAATAAGGTTACGTCTGGCGCGGATTAAAAAATAAATATTTTATTTGATAATATTTTACGTAATCTATGTTATTTATTTATTTTTTAATTATTTTTTTTTTATTTTTTATATCTGTAACTGCCCATGAGTTCACAGCCGGCCCTATTAGAATACCAGCGCTGCGAAATTTATTTTTTAATTATCGCAGCATCATGCTGAGATAGGAGCCTTTTGGCCTCGTATAGGACTTTCTATTTCATTTTGTTACTTTTTATTTTTTATATAATTTGGTATTTTAATTTAGATTGTGTTTAGTTTAGTTTGTGATCCTCCTGTACGAGTCGCAATAAATACTTTTTCTTTCTTTCTTTCTTAAGAGAAAAAAAAATCAGCTGTTCCCTACATTTGGACGAGATAGACGAAGACAAATGTAGGGAACAGCTGACTTTTTATTTCGCGATTTCAGGTTTGGTCCCATAGTAAAAGTTGTTTATAATGATGAGTAGAATGACCTCTTAAGAGGTTGCTGGTGTTTTACAAATAACCCTGTATAGTAAGTTAGTTAGTCATTTAAGTTAGTATCTAGTGTAAATAGTTTCAAATAATCTGAAAAATAAAACATCTTTAAAGTAACTTTTAGTTGTACAAAGTATTTGATTTTTTCATTCTATTTAAACCATTGATTTGTTACGTTTCTTATGAAAATGCTTTCCGGTTGTATACCTGCGCCCTCAATGTATAACACGTTTTCAATCACAAACTGAATCATTTTGATGGAAATTACTAATCCTTAGCTTCATAAATTATGTTCGAAAAAAGATTCTGCTCAATTAAATAACGCAAAGAATGTTATTGAACTAGCAAAATGAAAACCATTGCTACTGATAGTGTGTTACGCAAATACCCCGCTGATTGATTCGCTCTTGCCAGTTACCCCAGCAAGAAGTAGCATAGGTTATGATCAATACTAAACCCTGAGTTCTAGACACTTCTTTTCTACATGGTAGAGAAAAAAAACAAAACAACACCTTTCCAACACAAGTATAACATGCTTTAACTTGCTATAATTCCGTAAGGGATGTTTTTATCGCCGGCCTGCATTATGCGGGTGCACGTTTGTTCCCCACCGCGCCCCGCGGGGCCCCTCTGTTCCCCGCCGCACCCCGCTCCTCATAAACATACCTACATAAATGCAGGATTAATGAAAGGTCGCCATTGCTGCCTTTTAGCAAAGCACCTCGTTTTTTGCCTGTTCTTTATGTGGAGGCACGGATTACACTTGAGGCAATGAGTTGGTGACGGGAGCCGGTGAATGGAAGCTGATGGTGTGGATTGTGCGTGTACTTAATTAGTTTGTCTTTGTTAATTGAGGACAGTGAACCCTTTTTTTTTGTTTGATTTGTTTGTTTGTAAACCATTTGACAGCGCCAATTCGCCAGGAACACCGCGATCGTCGCGAATGTTAGCTTTCCAGCGTTGTCGGTATGACAAAAGTTTAAAAGGTGTTTCAAAATTACCCCTACAAACTTTAAGAGGTGCTTTCGACCATCAAACTGAACAACTTTCACTATGGGACCAACTCTGAAATCACGAAAAAAAATCAGCTGTTTAATACAAAAGTTCATAGTGAAAGTTGTTTAATTCGATGGTCTAAAGCACCTCTTAAAGTTTGTGGGGTTAATTTTGAAACACCTTATATTTCATTATGTATTACCTATCCCACCAAAAACATAAATGTAAAAAAGAGAGCCAAGTTCAATACAAAAATTATGCTTGGCTGTGGGCTTCGCTGCAAAAAGAATGGGAAATGAGTGCCAAGTTCTATGCAAAATCCAAACAGGTACTTATAGGAACAAAATAACATTATGAACAAGTATTAAACTCTATTTCTTTGCTTTATTGGATACCTATAACAATTGCTGTTATTTAAAAATGTGAGATCTGAAAGTAGGTAGATTTGACTTGGCCAGTTTTTATCACAATTAGAAAATTTAGATATAATTATGTTGAATAACTTTATTTTCAAGATAGATTTTGAAAAAAATGGCCAGTCACCAAGAAAATGGGCAATTTTCTTGCCAATCGATCTTATTTCTTGTAAACATCAAAAATCTTTATGGACCAACTGAGGTTTGAGTCCTAGAAACGTCAGAAATCGCAAAATAATCCCATACATTTCGTAGGCATTGAGACTACAACTTATTTTTTTTTTATCATGATAATAGAATTGTAATATCTATGATCATGAAAGACCGCTACAAAGAAGACTGGCCGAAAATAACAAAAAAAAAAAATTAAACTTTGAATTTCGAACGAATACGCGTCATAATTTAATTTGCTTTGAAAACGGAATCACGGAATCTAGGTAGTTTGTTGTCTGGCTGCTTGTGATTTTCGAAATTTTGTGACAAAAATGACTTCGTTTAATTTAGCACGTCTAGACTTATTATAAGCTTATGTTCTTAATAATAAAAACCCGTCAGATGCTTCGAAGTGGTACAGTATCAATTATCCGATGCTTCGAGTGCCAAAGAAAGGTTTAATACAAGTCTTGTAAAGAATGTAAAATTGTATCACTCGTAGAAGCGTACAGATAGTGCAATCCACGAAGATGCGCCCCACTCTTCTTCCGAACCGTTAGTGGTTATCGCTAGTTAATTCCACTAGTGTTTTAGTTTTTTCGATACACACTAATTGGCCACTAATAATAATTAGTGTGTACTGTGTATCAACAAAACTAAAACACTACCGGATTGTTGCACACTTGTGCTGTAAGCATTAGGAAAAAGAGTGGGGCGCGTCTTCGAGGATTGCACTATCTGTATTCAGAGATGTCGCTAGCGAAGTGGATGTTCTACCTTGTTCTGAAGACATTGAAGAAGTACGATTACAAATGTATGTATGTCTGTTTTTTCCAATTATATTGTTTCACAGGTTACCGTGAACAAACAACAAAAATTCAGTACAGTTTTGCAAGTGATACCTACTGCAGAAATAATTTAAGAAAGTAATTGTAAATTTATTTGACAGTCGCTCTATGTAAAATACTGGTATTCAGCTGCATGCGGTTAGACTGCAAGCCGACCTCAACATCGTTGGGAAAAGGTAGGCAGATGATGAATTGACAATTTAATTTCTTTTTTTTAAATCGTCAATTCCTTACATTTGTTAAAGCATTTTTTCTCCATGAATCTTTTCAACTACTAAACTCAAATAAGAGCTTCGCGCTCATGCTAATGTGCGGATCCCCGTTGTGAGCACCATTACCTAAACATATGGCATGCACAAACATCCGGGGACGCGCCACTGCATCGTCAAGAGGAATAAGAGTACCATTACCATACATCTTCCAGGTTCTTACGTGTCTGATCTGGTGGTTCAATTCCTTAAGTACCTAACAACTACTGTTACGTGTGAGGCGTGACTTCTACTTACCCAATTGTAGTGTTTATGTGTTTCCAATACCGTTAACGATTTCAGGCGACATTTGCCGTCACTATGATTGATATTACATAAATATATTAATATGATAATAATATAATACTTATGAATAATATATTAATACTAGCTGACCCCGCAAACGTCGTTTTGCAAAAAAAAAAATAGATAGTAGCCGATTCTCAGACCTACCCGATATGCACACAAAATTTCATACAAATCGGTCCAGCCGTTTCGTAGGAGTATGGTAACTAACACTGTGACACGAGAATTTTATGTATTAGATTATTGATAACATAATTATGAATTGGTATCTTCACATACCAAGACCCCTCCGTGCCTCAGAAAGCACGTAAAGCTTTTGCTCCCGGTTGTCGTTCGTGGATCTTTGTGTTATCTTTTTTTAAGGGTCGTCAGAAGCCTGAAAGTCTGACAATTAGTCTTACCAAGGGGTATCGTATTATCCAGCAACTGGGTTGTGGAGGTCAGATAAGCAGTCACTCCATGCAAAATACTTGATATGGAGCTACATCTGGTTAGACTGGAATCTGACCCCAACTTAGTTGGGAAAAGGATAGGCCGATGATAAACATATGAATTGGTAATTGTATGTTTTTAAAGGATATAATCCTAAAGTTATCTTTGACAAGATGGTATACACGCATATTTTACTTAGTCGATACCATGCCTTCATGTCTTAGTTATGTTTTTTCATAAAGTTTATGTAAGTAATAGATACGCACAACTTCAATAAATATGCAAACGAAAACTTTTGAACACCAAGTAGGTACCATTGAAATAAATAGAACAGTAATTTTTATTACAAAAATTAAGCTGAAGTACTCGCTCTGGTCTGGAAAATTAAAAAAAAAACAGCTAAATAGCACATTACTAAGTTAAGTTAGCGAATTAGCATAATATGAACGTGCTCATATCAAAAGAGCTAACTTAAAAACTAAGCTAAACACACTTAGAGTGAGTCCTTAAGGTGGGGGGTGGTGTATGGCATGAGCGTGAGCGGGGCGGGAAAATAATAGGGTATATTGAGGTCAACGGACAGTTGGACTTGATGTTGCAACTGTGCCTTTTACTATTCTCATCCAAAACCCGACTTCTTAAAGAGGGTAAGCAATCCTGTCTACACCGTGCCCATTACGAACATATTACTATAATAAAAAAATATAAACATATTATTCGGGCAAATAAGTAGGCATATGATTGGATTACAGGCCCAAGTAAGTAGGTATATTATTTTTATGATAGTTTAGTTATAGTAAGCTATACTTACCCAATTGTTTATTATTATATGACTCAATGTCAGTCGCTTGGTAGCAGTTAGTGAGAAGATTACACAATGTTTTTTATTTCCCACCAAATGAATGACCGCGTTATCCTCTTATATTTTTATTCCCTTTCATACCCCACACCCGCCGTCATTCTATCCACCCTATCCATAACAAGCCGCCAATAAAGAAGTCTATTCACGAATATACGTAAAACTTCTAACACTTTTTATCACTTACATTTACAGCGTAATAAATCACGCACAATCCCGTGTCTTACAACTTGGGCCAAGTTATTTAAGTGCCATTCTTAACAATGTTTGGCTTCGACGTCGTTACGACGTAAACGCTAGGAAAACATGGCTCCCCTTTGAAATAACTTAAAAGAAACTGCCGGGAAATTTATACTGTCATTCATTAAAACGAGGAAATAAGGGACTCCACTCATTTGGAATGACCGGCTCTGACGTGACGCGAGCTGACGTGACGTGGTACGGGAGAGTAATGGTGTTTGACACTTGTTTCTCTTTTGACTTGCAGCAATTTCGATTGGGGCATGGCCGAGCGACAAATTGGTCGACCTGCGAGGCTTAGTTATGTTTAGTGAGGCTTAGTTACCCTTAATAGATGAGTGACTGATCTTGACACTTCCCAAGTTTGCCTAAGACAGTATGTGAAGATTTCTGTATCTCTCAATCGGTATTTAATTGCGATGCGGCTTTGTTGAGATCACATGCCAGTGCTTCCATGTAAACGAGTTATATTCAACAAAACTGCTCCTATGACTTTTCCACATAGAACTTGCCTTCATAATAATTTCAAAGCCGTTGCCGGTCGCTCCGATAAAGTAAAGTGTGTTGAGTCTCTAAAGCTCTGCAAAGTGCGTTATACGGAGACTTAATTTTATTTTTTAATGACATCAATTTGACGAGTGTCGTAAGATGACGCGTTCACTTCCAGAACTCGCGTATTTTAAATTTGGACGGTTTACGACCACGTTTTATGGCACGACCAATCTCAATTTGAATATATTGTCTACGTGTACCTATGGTTCACGTTACGTTCTTCATTTATATGTGGTTTTCAGTCTACAGACACAGCTTCGCAGACGCTCAGTAGAAACACAACTGCTCGAAATAGAAGAAAAAATAATTTTGGTCAGTATTTCTTAATAAGTTTTAGAGCTCAGATAGGCAGTGGCCCCACGTATAATACTGGTATTCAGCTGCATCCGGTTTGACTGGAAGGTAACCTCAAAATAGTTGGGAAAAGGTTAGGCAGATGGTATTGATTTGTTAACAAAGATTTTAAAACCACACCAATCGTCGCAGAATACTTTCTGTAGCGATTAATAAACTCGCTGATTTTCACCCCGACACAGCTCGAATACTCCAAAAATAAATAACAGAAAGAAACTAAAAAAATCGTAACTCGTTTATATGTATGAGGATTATTGTGCCAAATTAGATGGCAGGTGGTGAAAAAGTTATCCGATCGCTGCGCTCTCTAGGGAGTTCGGCCAATAAAGGACAGATGAAAAAATGGCCGCGATGACGTGATCGAACGGCCTCCCTACCTTCTCCTGTCCCAAGGCCTGTTACGGCCTATTGGAGCTTTCTGAGGCCTTTTGAGACCTATTTACACTCGTTACGCTGCATTTTGAATTTGAGAAAAGGGTACCTTTTTGTTGATGCATGGAAATGGTCTGTCCGTGAAGGCGTTACCGGTTTACTATAGTTTACAGCAAAGTGTGAGCCTAGAGCAAGTTATATAGTCAGTTTCTGTTATTACAATTCGAATGGCAGCCTACCTATTTAAAAAGTCTGACGTCGGGTATAAATGAAATCATATTATTTATGTATCAGATCATAAACTTTGTTACACAACACAACTTAAACACTAGTCAGTACATACATTTGGCAAAGAAACATTGGAAATCAGAATTGCCCAATAGTTTGACTGCGGAGGTCAGAAGGCCAATTCTCTTAGTTAAAAATGTTCAAAATCTAGTCGCAATCTCATCTCAGTGATAATCAATGTCAAAAACTTGTTAAAAATTTAGGGAAATTAGAGGTATTTTTGACAGATTGAGTCTGAGATCAGACTGTGAATGTTCTGAAAATTACGAGAATTGCATTGAATTGTTGGATATTATAACCCACATGTTATACAACGTGTAACGTTAAATGCGCAAAACCTGAAAAGTTTGTTCATAATTGACTACTGAATCGATTTCAGTCATTTTTAATATAGGTTTTTTTTTTTCAAAAATTATGTATTTTGCCATACTATCCGCCGATTGAGCCAAAGAAAATTAAGTTTTATTTTAAGGCAATAAGACTCAATTTTGAATGCATAAACTAATGCTAGGAGCAACACGATTTTCTTAATAAAAATAGCTTTAAAAAATAATAGTTTTGGTCATTGTATTATGCTTTTAACTCAATGCTCTAATTGGGGTGTATGAGGTTTTGCGCATTTAACGTTACACGTTGTATACCGTAGGTTACTAGACGAATAAAATGCGAATAACATCAGCAAAAGCATGCAACGAAACAAAAACAAATTAAAATATTATAAAATCTCGGAAATCTCAATTAGTTAGCAAGAACCTTGTTAGCAGAAGTCGTAGCAATAATACAAGTTTAATTAATTTCATTCGCTCAACAGATCTCGCTCGTTTTGTGCAACGGAGAAATGCAGAGGTGGGTTGTAAAGTAGCTACATTCTAGATGGCTTAAGAGAATTTACATTAATTTATAGCTTACGAATCGTAGATTTCAGGAGATAGAAACAGAGAGGCGAAATGCGATAGGGAATAAATTTTAGGGTAGTTTCGATATTCGTATGATTGAACTGATCAACTCTCTCGTTGGTCTAGTGGTCGCAAGCGCTACTGTTGAGCATAAGGTCCTGGGTTCAATTCTCGGGTCATGCAAAGTGTTATTGTGTTTTTCCATCATAAATTTTTCAGTAGCAGCCCGGAGAATCAAATCTGTCTGAATTAGTGCCCGGTTGACATAACTGAATACGTATCATCAGACCGCTAGTTGAACGGCACCGTTTAGTTTAAAAGCTAGGCAGTTAACTGAACGGCTAATTAGGCTAGTTGGCTGTGACATAGATATAGATTAGTCTTTTTATGTATTTAGTATTGTGTCATTCTATTTAGTTGGTGATCGTTCTGTGCGACTTTTTTTTCAGAACTGGGTAAGAAATGACACCACTGAAATGATTCGTGTTTCAAATACACATGATATGCACATACATAAACTCACGCCTTTTCCCATCGGGGCAGGCAGAACGCCCCCTACTGCAACCCTTGGATACTAGTACTACTTATAGTATTAAAAACAGGCATCTAGCTAGAGGTTTAATTTATAAACGTTGCATAAAATTAAGAGTCGTTTAAATGTCAAAAATGTATGGTTTAGTAGATGTCAATCATTATTTAACTTTAAACAACGTTTATAAATTAACCCTCGAATATTCAGAAATTATTGTAACAATATACAAGACAATCAATGAAAAATGATTGATTACCAATCCTCCAGCAACCCCAAAGAGACTCGATACACATAAAATAACAGATTCCACAAATCGTAATCTTCACCACCTCGCACCATTTTGTATATGATTGGCAATTTGTATGTCGTGTCACGCGTGCAGCATTGCTTAACTCGTTATTAAAACGAGCCTCAATATCGCGATACCTGTTCTTAACCCCTGCCTTTGATCTTCACACTTTGGTGTCTTCTGATTGAGACCTACATTCACTTTGTGACCCCTGAAAAGGGCTTACGAACCATAAGACACTGCCACTGAAATTTCAACGCGAAAAGTTTTGACGTAAGGTTGCATTTTCAGTGTGTGGTCTATCTTGAGTTTCGCACGAGTGACAACCATGTTTTTTTCCGTATATCAACAGATTTCGTAATGAGCAGCGGGAGTTACGCTCCATAGTATAAGTGCAAATAAGTGTGTTATGATTACAGCGGTGTAGGTGGGTAACGTGTTTGATGTCGGGGTGAGGCAGTCTCGTGGGTAGGCCGCGATCGTGGCGGAATGGTGACGTGTGAATTTTAAGTAGTTTTCTTATGGTTCGTAAGTGACACGTCTTGTGAGGATGAAATGTTGTTTTATTGATATCAGGTCACGCAGGGTTTCGTTTCGTAACTGCGTCTTTGAGAACCTACGAATCCACGTGTAAGATTAACGTGATTCCTCGATGAGAATCAATAATAGAAATTCAAAATAGTTGAAAAAAGACTAGACAGCTGATGATGATCATATTTAATCACTAGCAGCGCCCCGCGGTTTCACCCGCATAAGTGTCGATCCCGTGGGAATATCGGGATAAAAAGTATCCTATGTGTTATTCTGATGTATAAGCTATATTACTGTAAAGATTCATCAAAATCCGTTCAGTAGTTTTTGCGTGAAAGAGTAACAAACATCCATCCATCCATCCTCACAAACTTTTGTATTTATAATATTAGTAGGATAGTAAGTAGGATCACTCACTGTAGTGTCAAAACAGAAATGAAATATCAAAATAAATATGAAGACGAAGGGAATATCACTTTATCATATTATTATTATGCATTTCTGATCTCATATCGTCATACTTAGTAGTAAACAAAATAGCAACACACATAAATGTTTTAAAGGAAAAGTTTCTTTTGCTTGTGCTTAACTTACAAACAAAGCAATTCTTTGTTTTTTGTAATATAGATTTAATTAATTATTAACAAATGCCATAAATTAATTTGTAATCATCTAATCCTAACAACTTTTTATGTCCTTATTTTATTTTTATTAATTAATTAAAATTTTTATTTTTATATATTTTCTAGTAGTTTTAATTTTATTTTTGTAATTTTATCCTTTTGCTGTGCCCTTACAGGATTCATATTTTTGTACCTTGTTACATCTTGTTTGTAATAATATGGAATGCAATAAATGAATATGAAAACCTAATTACTGGGCGATGTTTCATCATAATGAGCCTATAATATTCCAACTGCTGAGGCTGGGATGTAATTAACCACGCAGGCCCAGGTCGGGTTGGTAGAAGTCACATGTCTTTGAATTTATGGTTCTAAGACATGCCGGTTTCCTCACGATGCTTTCCTTCACCGTTTTGAGAGCAGTGGTGATGAAATAATTTACACAAAGTATAGCGTCTGTCTGGGTTCGAACCTACGACCTTAGAACTCGTAAGCCGCACTCGTTAGTACTGGGCCACCGATGCTCTCGGCGGCGGTGTTTGCCAAGACATAATGACAGTATGGCAAACTGTGCGGCCATATGTCGACGTCCCGACTATTCCCGCGTCGAAAGTGCCCGCGACAGTAACTTTATCTGCTCTGCGCCCTTCACGGGCAACCCTATACAGAATGATCTATTTGAATATTGCGAACAATTTTGCAGACAATTCTTTTTTTTTTTATTGTAGCCTGAAGGTCTAACAACTAGACTTACTAAGGGATATCGTAACTAGTAACTGGGTTGTGAAAGTAAGATAGACGGTTGCTCCATGTAAAATACTAGCTGCATCCGGCTAGACTGGAAGTTGACCCCAATGTAGTTGGGAAAACACTGGGTAGATTAGACTTTTGATTGTGGTTCGGAGCTTTAATAATTCGTTATTATTGGTCATTGAAAAAATACTTCTTCAAAGTCCACCTTACTTTTCAAGTAAACTCAACATACTAGCTGAAATTGAAGAAACACGGTGTGCGATCTATCTAACTGAAATTCTTTAGCAAAATTGATGATAAATTATCGTTTATTTTATGAATTAATTTGCTCTAAACAGAAGATTATTAGTACAAAGTATTAGTTTTAATACCTGAACTAATCTTAGTAATTTTTTGTGTGATCTCTTGTGCGTCTTAAAAAAGGCTACAAGTAAGATGTACGAGTAATATACATAACATAACATCACGCCTTGTTTCTCCGAAGGGTTGTGCAGAGGTGTACCTACCTCCAGCACACCCATATTTTGCCAGTTATGTTTAAGTCCCTTATAATACGGGCAAGCATAAACCGGGCACATATCCACACTCCGGGCTGCTACTGAGAAATTCCTGATGGAAAAACAAAATAACACTTTTCGCGAACTGGCAATCGAACCCAGGATCAAGGACAAGTAAGACATAGTGCAACTAAGTGATACTAACATAGTTATTAAGTTTTATTTGCTAACAAAGTTGTTACTATATTATTATGTATACTTAGGTTAAGGTATGTGTCTGGTCTGTGTCTTTGTTACCTGAAAATAAATGGTTTATTATTATTTAACAAACCAAGACAAAACATAAGACAAAAATCTCAGCATCTATATCTCCCCGTACAGCCAGTCTTCATCAATTGCGGGCTCTACTCGGCTAATCTCCCTCGCATCAAATATTAAGGCGTGCAAAGCAACACTCTGTATACTAGTCATGCATATTTAAGGCTCTACACGTAAGGCTTTATAAGCCGCCAAGTAATGAGCTTGTGAGTGTATGCACTTGTTCTACAGTAGTACCGATGTTCCGCTAATTGGACAGGCAGACAAGGTCAAATGAGGTTATCTGAGAGGTTTTTTGGTTAGTTCTAAGGGTTACTATTTAAAGATTCTTGAGATAAGCATTTGTGTTTGGAGATCACAAACAAAGGCAGGCACAAGTAAAGAGCATCTCCAGCAGTGAATGCATTCAGACTGTATACAAGGTGTAATAGAAGTAACTGAAAACATCTGGAAGGGTGTCGTTGGTTCCGCATTTTCTGTTATTGACACCGACTTCCGAAATTAAAATTATTTTTCACTTTGTAGTGTTTTTTTGGAAGTCGGTTGTTTTTTTTTTTGTAAAAAAGTTTTTATTTTTCACTTTTTAGGGGGCCAGTTTGTAACTTACCTAAGTTACAATAGCCCAGTGTCAACTGCTCATCACCTTTTACAAAATATTGCTTTTCCCGATGCAGGGACGTTAATTGTTGAGGAGTTCTCCTTGTAAGAACTAGGAGAACTGGAGCTGATTGAGAAGTCACTATCAGCTCCACTTCACGATACGCATTGTGCTTAGCCTTAACCACATTAAAGTACCTAATCGAATCACAACCCGTGAAATATTTATTATTGAGTAGTTCCGATGGCCATCTGTGGTCTTAATCATCAGTTCCATTTCACCGAATGCTGCTTTTTGAAAGCAAATGCATGAGTTACTATAAAAAATACCCAAATCGCTATAGGTGTGCCTACAAAATTTGAGGGTTTCCCTCGATTTCCAAGGGATCCCCTCATCAGATTCTGATTTGGTGACAATGGGACTACCTCGGGAGCATACCCTTTGAAATAAAAAAATAATTTTGAAAATCGGTCCACAAATGGCGGAGTAATCGCGTAACAAACACACAAAAAAAAACATACCGTCGAATTGAGAACCTCCTCCTTTTTTGAAGTCGGTTAAAAATTACGTCAATTTACGTAAGTAGTTGTCATTTGATAACTGATACTTCTCATGCTCATAGGTACCGCTAACAAGTAAATAGTTCTCACAAACGTAATTCTAAAGCAAGCAAGTAGTGCGGGGAGATCCAGAGAGCGTGCAATGTACCTATATCTAGAATCTGCGGCGTTGTCTGTGTGTAGAACCCATCTATTATTACTTTATTACCAGCCTCTCCAGACAAAAATCAAATCTATGATGATAGATAAATATCCAGCGACATTGAGGGCAAAACCGAGACCAGTTTGCTTGTAGATATTATTTTTTTTAGTGAAATGTGTTTGAGCTAAGACTTTCCCCTGGTTTCTGGATATTTGCTCAAGACTTTTCTGCCGTCAAACGATAACTCTTGAAACGTCATTATCAGCTAGACGTCATTGGACAAATGACCCCCAAATCTTCGTCATAGTAACCTTGTACTTAGGGAGAAAAACTCCAATTAATCAATAAAGATAAAAAAAACCTTGTACTTGTAATGCCAGAATATCATCAGCCAATCATATTCACAATGGAATTCTTAAAATAATAGGTACCTACAGGCATTAAGCACCAATAGTTTTTCAAGCTACATACACTCTAGATCATTTAAAGTGCATTTAAACCAAACGAGCGAATGCTCATTGAAGTCCCGCTCTGTCACATTCGCTTGGTGTAGCTAGACATAGAACATTTTGTTCGTTGTTCTATCATTTCATTTCATTTCATTATTTATTTTGTGAACATAGGTGATTACAGGTGTTTTCCAATATAAATGTCGAGTGCACAAACCATGTTCCGCCGATAGGCATACAAAATTCGAGTCAAAGTTATAGTAAACTTATTTTTAAAAATGAAAACAAAAAAGAAATCATGCAGTAATTATAAATGAATCAACAATGTCAAGAAACATATTTTAGGCATGTCATGTTTGTTCACGCAGATTCTATGAAATAGGCTTGTCGACACTATCAATAAATTGAAAATCTATTTAGTCCGTCAGTTAGAGTATTGGAAAATAATGGACACATATTTTTTGTTTTTGTAAATCAATGAATATTGACAAAGATAAAACGCATCAAAACTCGGGAGTGGGGGCTCGTGATGTCAGAACGCACTAAAAGTTATACCAAGGTGTGACGTATTGAGAATGTTAAAAGCGTGGTATCTTCGTCAATAACAAAACAAAAGAAAAAACACGGGTTAAATATTTTTTGACAGTTTAACTGACGGACAAATTAGATTTTTTCAGTCGACAAGCCTAATGGACTACACTGTCCTTCCATACCTATTTAACACTGTAATTTAAAAACATTGTAAAAGCCAAGTATTTTTAAAGGAGTAAGCGTGAAATTTCTTGCCGGCTCTCCTCCATAGGAAACGACCGATTAGAACCGTGCACCTAGCTACTGAAGTTTCATAAGTGCCACCGTTTTATATGTGATAAAAATATTTTAAATTTAAAATGTTCTTAACCTCGAGCAGAGTCAGGGGGCGAGCTACGTGCGACACTGGAGCCGGAATCCGTGGCAGTGCGCCGGAGCGTGTAAGCCTGCGTGTCGGGTTGCGGGTCGGGCAGACGGCGCGGCGGCTTGACCGGTGCTATGTGTGCATGTGCAGCTATATGCAGGTGGGAAGTACCGAGGTGCTGTGTGCATCGTGCAGCTAGGTGTTAGTGACCTGTCTTGTTGTAAAAATACTTAGGGGTATTGATTTTTAGCATAGCATAGTCAGCCTATAATCTTCTCATTGCTGGGATGGGAAGCAGTGGGCCATAGTCCACCACGCGGGTCCAGTGCGGGTTGGCAGATGTCACATGTCTCAGAACATTTGGTGCAAGGACATGCCGGTTTTCTCACGATATTTTCCGTCATCGTTTTGAGAGCAGTGGTGATGAAATAATTTGCACAAAGTACAGTGCCTGCTTGGGTTTAAGCCCACGATCTACAACTTGTAAGTCACAACCATTACAACTTGGCCACCACTGCTTTCTCATCAATAATATATTGATTTTTGGTTGAGTTAATTTAAAGACTCATAAGATCGAATGTTGACTATGTTTAGCGAAATACTAGGATGATATTTAATAAAACGTCATTAAAGTATGACGTTTAAATACTAAGTTGACGCTTGAGTAGAAGTAGCAAATAGTTCAATAGTTAAGTTCCCTCGAATATCAATAATCGGTCCGTAAAATTAGTAATTTATTTAAAAATAAACATTAGAGTCGTTGAAATGTAATGAAAAGGGCGTATTCATTTATTTATTTGATAATTTTCAAACTGAGTCGGCAATGAACTGTATGTATTGATCTCCACTTTAGTTATAAGACGTTAATGAGTTAGGGGGAGGACGGTAATGAGAGCCAATAAAAATGCATTCCACCATTCAACATGTTTATACCAGAACGTAGGTGTCCCTTCGTGTGCCCATGCATCGGTCCTTACTCCATGAGTTAGTCGTGAAGTGCCAATTAAATCCCGCAGGCCGGTGTACCCTCGTCCTTAGTTTTAGCATAATGCTTACAAAGACCCATCTTATACCCGCCAACCCCGTTTGCCCCATTCGCCCCGTTCGCCCCGGTTGGCCCAGTTACCCTGCCTGCCCTCAAAAGTAGTGTTTACTGTTAAATATAGATTGGTCTTGGGTATTCCTAGAATAAATTATCATGTTTTAGTAGTGTTAAGCCTGTGTTGTGTGTAACTTTTTATAAAATAAATATTCACAATGTTTATTTTGTTATATTCTTTTCTCAGAAATGAAAACATTTGAGTCACCTTAATTTATTTCGTTAAAGCGTCAAAATTATAATAATTGTTCCAAGACGGAGCGACAGACTAACTTTTTGATTATAATTGACAGATTTCTCGACAATTCACTAGAGCCTTCAACATGACTGAGATTTCATAGTAACTTAGCAAGTTGTTCACAATAAATTAAACAACATCTCAGAACTCAGAACTAAGTAGGTACATAAGTATTATGCATAAGAGATAAACCCATCTCAATATTCTCAATTCTACGCAAGCATTGTCTCGACATATATTTCATGAGACAATACATACTCGAGAAACTGAGATATCTATGAGAGTATAACACAAAACACTCGCGCAATCATTACAAAATTATTGCTCAACTGCCACAATTAAAAGTTACATAATATTACCTGTGGGAGGAACCTAAGTCCTCACGCACGACCGGCCACTTGCAAGCAACTCGCAAATTCACAAAATGGCCGATTTAAATCTGTTTTGTGGGCACGAGAGGCGAATACCAAAATTTATCTCTTCACTCCACTGGTTTGATTTGAAATTATCGTCGTTAAGGAGTTACGCACTTTCTGCGCCAACGAGTTGCCACTGTGATTTCAGATTTATTTTGCAAACTTTAAAATTGTACCTGGAAAACTTTCCTCGGTCCTTATCCAGTTGTCCTTAAAATTCAAAATCATTTGGTTGATGCTCACCTGAACAACAAATATAACTTGGTATTTCCCACCCTAAAGGTAAGGGGATCCTGAATAGGTGTTTTTTCTGTAGCTGGTCGATGTGATTTTCCTTAAGGCTGTCAGTGTTGTGCATGTTATGGTACTCGTAAATATTGTGGATTTTCCGCTGGATGCATCGCATCTTTGTGGAAGCGCTCACGCGTTGCGCTCCGGGAGGAAGCCGGAGGTCTACGAGGTATACCGCTAAACTACTTCGGATAATAATAGGGGCAGGTAGTAAATATTGGAGGGACGTGCGTTTGAAATATAGGTTCTTTGTTATGTTTTTTATGCCAGCTCATCACACTAAGAATTTCCAGTAATATTTAGGATATACCTAACACCGTTTTACATTCAAAATCTTTTACATATACGAACAGAACGAGACACACGACGAGACGAGAGTTCGATGTTTGCGGACAGGTTTGATTGTCCATACATACAATAACCATAGTTATATGATTAATATAATGACAAATAAACAAATGACTCCAAGGCAGGCGTATTAGTAATAATTTTAATTTTTGTTTTATTTTATGATTTTAATTTAATTTAATTTTAATTTATATTATTTAATTAATTCATTATTTTTATTTAAACTTGTTGCGATTGAAATTGTAATCTTTTATATGATCTAAAATGTATTGAAATAAATGATTTTTTAAATATGAAATTTGAAATTTTACACAGTACAGCTTAGAGTGAAATGTGCGTTAAATATTTTGGAAGATCATTTTTCAAGATCATAACAGACCTTACTACAATAATACCAGTCTTTTATTGTCCCAGTGCTGGGCAAAGACTTCTTCATGAGCATCGATCACCACTCTTGCTCAAAACAGTCGGCGATTTCAGACTTAGTCCAGATTTTAGTTTCAATTAATCAATCGAATCAATTGGGTATTATTATCGATTTAATAATAAGAGCCGTATAATACCTACTTATTTCATATTGGACTGCTTACTCAATTTCGTTACCACTCGGTGTTCTGCTCAACCTATAAATCAAGTCTCAGCGTTAAATTAGATCTTTTCCATTCCCGTCGAGTATTTTTGAAAGATCTTGTCACCCTTGTACTATAGAAGTTGGCAATGGGGAATGGCAGGCGTATTACGAAACAAAGTTGATGTGGCGCAACTGTTGCGCAACATACATAATAAATACCTAATTAATCCACTACTAGGTATACTAATAATAAAGCTAAAGAGTCTGTTTGTTTGAACACGCTAATCTCCGAAACTTCCAGTTGGATTTAAAAAAAAAAAAATTTATAGCCCAACTAGCTGCGCCCCGCGGTTTCACCCGCATAAGTTTCGATCACGTAGGAGTATAGGGATAAAAAGTAGCCTTTATGTTAATTCAGGGTATCAGCTACCTCCATACAAAATTTTGTCGAAATTGGTCGAGCCGTTTGAGCTTGAAGAAGAGACAAACATACACACACAAACTTTCGCGTTTATACTATTAGTGTGATTCTTGAGGAAGGCTTATAGGCTAATAAACATCACGTCGAGCAGATATAAACAAAGTCAGAAAGAAGAACGCTAAGTGTAGTAGCGCCGACGAGCGGTGAGATGAAACAGGGTGGGTCGGGGGAGCAAGACATTTCACACGGGCGAAGTCACGGGTAGAAGCAAGAAAAATCGAGCTAATTTACAACGATTCATGATTTCAACAAGAATATTCGTACATTATTATGGATAAGAAACAATACAAACCTCCTCTATTAACAGGATTAGATACTCGTGTAGAAACACAACAAAGAAGAACCTCCTATAGGGGAACAATATCGTGAGGGAAACTAATCAAACCTATATGAAGATAATAGGTACAAGGGTTCCAATTTTACCGCGTGACTATTGAGACCGAAGAACATTATCGGTTGCGCCACAATCGCTCAACTTTTTGCCCATAATACCCGTGCCTTCCTATCTTCACCGCGACAGGGAACACAATATCCTATAGAAAGTCGGGTAGTATCTCGTGACAGGGGGCGAATCGCCAAATTTTCAATTAACCGCCCAATATAAGGTGACGGCTTGGACTCGCCCCGTTCAATTAAATTGTACTAAGAAACGGTATTGGAACGAAAGTAGAAGCGACAGTTCGCTTGTTAGAATTGAATGGGAAATCATTATAATGGATTTTGTTTTTGTTGATGAATTACGTTGTAATGAAATAAATGGTTTATAGAAAAGGTTTTTTTTGTTCGCCTATATTGTGTCCGACTGCTGAGTAAATAATAGATAATAATAATCTAAAAGAAAAGAAAAGATTAAATTAGAATTAATTAACTAATTTATTTAATTAATTAGTATTAACCTTTCCTATGGAAAAGGTCAAATCTATTTATTTGAAACTTCAAATTATACATTGGTGTCCATGTATTATAAATTAAAGTTCCTTTAAAAATAAAGCACAAATACTCTGTAATGTAATACTATGTAATACTATTTAAAAATGTAATTAGATAAGTATATAGACAAATATACGAAATAATAATCTCTTAATTTCAGAATAAAATTGGATAAATACAATACAAGAAGTTAGTAACATAAACAATCCAGTTTGTTGGAAATGACACTCGGGAGACTGTTGTAACTGGCACATACCTTATGCAACAAGGACGCTGCTCGCTTGCGCCTGATTGCAGCGATGCTGTCAATTTGGGCGTCCACGAACATCCCTGAGGCACTACAGAAGCGTGGCAGCCCCAACAGCATCCTGAATTTTTAGAGTGAAGGTAGACTAAATGCTACACGTGTAAAATACTTGACATTATACTTTGAAGAGGGTTATTTTAACTGAACCTGTGCAGCTTGAGAACCTTCGGATCAACATATTACATCTCACCGCCAATGCTCTTCGCTCTCGGTCCACATTTAAATTGCCCTTCAAATCCTAATCGTAACACTATGCCCTAGATATTTAAACTGACGAACAAGGTTCAAGACACAACTACTCAAAGAGACAGCTGGGTAGCTCTCAGTGACCTCTATAAAGGCCTCCCCTTTTTTCTTCCAAACCTTGTCTTGTGCGATCTCTAAGCCATGTTGACTCTGCAAACGTTATCAGATTGTCCCACCACCTTTGCCGTGGTCTACCTCGTGATGACCTCCCTCAGGTGTCCAGAGAGTGACGATCTTTACCCATGGAAAAAGTCAAATCTATTTATTAGACATTTCAAATTATACGAGTACATTGGTGTCCATGTATTATAAATTAAAGTTCCTTTAAAAATAAAACTTAAATACTCTGCATGAATCGGCAACTAGGATCGTGGACTACTTATTCATTAAATTAAAAAACAGAAATTAAAATAACAGAAAAAACCAACGCTGAAACACTTTTATTTGAAAAATCCTTGTGCTTTTAATAGCACCTTATAAAACGCAAGCTGCGTTTAGTTGTTAAATAATGTAAAAGTAAAATTAAAAGCTGCACAATAATTTGGTTCACGCATTTTCGTAATAAGTACATACAGACGCCAGCACATCAAGCCACTACAATCTGTCAAATTTGTTTAATAGATTTTCAACTTTATTACTAAAGTATAAGGTTCAAAGTTGATTGGGAAAATTTGACAGTTTCGTTTGTTTTTTGTACATAATCAGCCTATAATGTTCCCACTGCTAGGACAGGCCTCCTCTTTTTGAGAGGGAGTGGTCTGAGATCTACTCTAATACTCATATACACAATACAGATGTAGATCTAGAATTACATGTCGAACTCATCAAGCAATATCAACAGGCACTATTGACTCACTTAACAGGTACCGCAGTTAATACTAATACTTACTTGTATTACTTTAGTGCTAGATAAACAGTTAGCGCTAAATTAAGCCGCGCACCCACCGCCGCGTATTGACACTGCGTCTAGCCATACTTAGGCTAAACTCAGCTCAAGATTATATCTCAACTGAGCTAAGTTTCAGCCTGTACGTGTTAATGGTCGGAATTTGTTGGTTGATGTTTGGGTTGATGTAATAAGTTAGAGTGATTGTGTATTGTGGGGTTTGTTTAAAATAAACATTGTTAGGTATTTGCTGAGTTAGAAAGTTTTGGAGTAAATGTTGTGAGGCAGCAAATGTTGATACTAATTGGTGTTAAATTACAATGGTAACTTCTTCTATGAGTTCTATACTTCATTAATTATTCTTTTTTCTTTCTAAATAATCCCAATTAATAATTTAAAAAATACAATAATGGTTATTATTTTTGCTTTCATGACAACAATGAACGATCGAGACGATAACATTTTATCGTAAGCTAATACTTTATTACGATTTTGCCTGCATCGCATCTATTATCCTTCAACATCCCTTTGAAAAATAAAATAACACAGCCTCCTCAGCATAATAAACCAACTAGCACACAAACCCCTCCTTACGATTCAGGTAAAGGGACACTTAACCCAACGTAGCCACAAGCCCCCCATCACGCCGACAGGAATCGTGGAAAACAGTAAAAGCAAAGCTACTGCGATACTAACAAACATTCATATAAAAAGAATAAAAAGGGGACTAGTTTATTCACAAAAGCAAATGACATTTATATGGTAAGAGGCGATCGTAAAAGTTGATATTATACCGTAGGGATGTGCGTGTGCGTTTGCGGTGCTGTCGATATAACAATTACATGATATGTGTATTATCTTGTCAACGTTTTCAATTTTTGTTAGTAGGCATTCAGTGGCATTCTGTCATTTCTGCACCACCTCTATGAGAAGAAAGCGTGAGTTTATGTATGTATGCAAGTATATTTCAGTATTTTTTAAATGCAGACGATTCATCTACTGGGTGATAGGTTTGTACTTAAGATTTCCAGTTAAGTTCGCAAAGATTTTTGCTCAAAGGTTTACCAGAAATAAATAGTCCTGTTTGTAAACCAACAGATGCATGTCATGTAAAAACCAACGACAGTCTACCAAAGATACTCGTAACATAGGACCCAAATACGTCACAACAAACTATTTCATAGCCACAACTTGGTGCTAACAACATGTTACTGCAAGGCTCCACTGAAAGCCATACGTTCAGCTTTGATACCTCGTGTGACAGCCTAATGGGCAACGAGAGTGAACTCGTTCAGCCAAGCTCAGTAATGAAGTAATCAGTCACATGTCCAACGAATTTTCAAGCAAAACACGTTTGGAAATTTGAGTTTGTGCCAATATGTGGATACAATATGTAGATACTTGGGAAAGGCTTTATACGTGCACGGGAGGCTGTCGATCAGTTCATCAAAAGGTTTCAGCGAATATCGGAAAATGATTTGGTCAAAGGCTTGGCTGACTGGCTTTCGGGGTTGCTTTACGGGAGTAGATTTTGAGCTGATTTTCTTGTAGCTAGAACCGACAAAAACCGAAAGTTTGGTACAAATCATTTTAACGAACCATCTATCAGAGATCAGGCAGAAACATCTATTTTATATTAATCAATAATATTTTTTACCAAATCAGTTGAAACGTCGATAATCATTTATCGATAATCGTACCATCCCATCCCTATCCCACATATAAGGACACTAAAATTCGTGCACAAAATTCTAGCGGAATAAATAAATAGCACAATAAACTTGGGCAGGTATTCGCGTAGAGATTATGTTAAAATAGCGATTCCCAGTATATTTAGTTTATGAACTTTTGTTCAGATGCTGCTGAGATGCTAATGAGATGCGAGCTGGTTTTTTTGTTTTTGTTTTTGAAACGGTCCGGTTTATTGTTTCTGTTTATAGATCGAGACTTTGTAATAGAATTTGTGTAGTAAGTAATATTTTAACCTTTTGCTGCTTTTTTGCTTAATTCATTTCAAAGGCTTGAGGGGCTTGTGGCTAAGTAATAAGAGCCGCACGGGCCGATCGATCAGATCAAACTACGCTTGCTTCGGTTGGTCCGTGGATGGGTGACTATCTTTACATACCAAGACACCTCCGTGTCTCCCGGCTGCCATTCGTGGATCTTTGACAGTCGTTACGAGTCATCAGAAGCCCAAAAGTCTGACAGCCAGTCTTCAGTAGCCAAGGGGTACCGTATCTGTGTAGGTCAGATAGGCAGTAGTTCCATGTAAATTACTGGTACTCAGCTGCATTCGGTTAGACTGGAAGCTGATCCCGAAATAGTTAGGAAAAGGCTATGCAGACGATGATTTCAAAGGACTGTTTATTCCTTTGTAAACATTGGTTACGTAATAATGGTACCGGATTTTATAACAGCTTTCCAAGTTGTGTATGTTTCCAAGAGATAACGAACCACATCTAATTCTACACCAAGAATTATGAGATTAAATGCAAAGCAATTTCACACCTATGAACAAATCACAGCACACCTAAGGGCGTGCCACTATCACACAATCTCCAGTATGATTCGCAGCGAATTTACTGCAAATACGCTTTGCAATCAATTGGATCGCATCGCCAAAACAAACGGGCACCCAACTATATCGTTAGGGGATGAGCGGATGTGACGTCAGAGACAGCCGCCATGCTAATGGCTAATGCGTGTCGCCGGAAGTCCTGGCCCGGAAACGGAGCGGACATCTCGCGAAATTATCATTTAACATTTTATTGCTGTACGGCGCATGCGGCTTAATAGGCTTGTTTTGTTTGCTGAGATATAAATGTGTAGTTGTGGCAGCGCTTCCTTCGTAACCTGGTATTTGGAAACATAGTTTTTTGACCGCACTTAGAGAACAGCAGTGCTATTCCGTAAAAATCTCACCGTGAAAACTAAGGTGAAGTGAGCTGTCATTCCACCTGATGTTAGGGATTGCCCCTATTGATAGCTCACTTCACGCTCACTTCACCTAAGTTTTCACGGTGAGATTTTTACAGAATCGATCGGCTGATATTCCTTGGTCTGGAAAATCGTTTAAATGGAAAACTTAAATGTTTCATTTTCTTATTACATACAAATATTGCGCCTGTGTTCCCGACGGAATAGGCAGATGTGTACAGTAACACCCACATTTCGCCAGTTATACAGGCTGTCCCTGGAAGTATGGAAGAAATCGAATAGGGGCGTAGCCAAGGTCATTTCCAAACTTTTTAACCTTGAGAATGCCGGTGAATTTTTTTACGGTTCAAAGTTATAACCTATTTTTGTTTTTTTCCATCATGTTTTTAGTAACCCTCATTGTTTTTTTTACGATTTTTTAATTTGGGCTTTTGTACCTTCGTACATAAGAATAATTACCTAATGTAATATATACTAAAACTTTCCTGAAAGTATGTAGATCACGTTAACAAAGGAATCATCAAAATTAGTTCCTTCGTTTTTGAGAAAATCGCGGACATACTTACGGGTCGAAGACAGAACCTCCTTTTTTGAAGTCGGTTAAAAAAGGAGTATTGCGTTGTTTTGGAACAACGAGAATTGGGCGGATCAAAATTGACTCCGTTTTCCTAGAGTTTTAACTTTGTTAACAGTCACGTTAGCATACTTTTTCCACGTAACCTAACTGACCTTTCTGTAAATAAATATTTCATAATTTTTGGACATCCACTGACGGCGAACGGGATTGCAGACGCAGATATACTGTATTCGGATATTCACAAAGTGATTTACAACATCAATTAATTGTATAATACATTTATCAAACAAATACTCAATTTCAATTCGACGATACTCCCTCTCGTATTTATTGGTGAAATTTTAATCAACAAATAATACCAGGGTCGAACGCGTTTTATTAAGGCGCTTCTAATTTTAAAATTTATATTCGTGGTTTTAATTCGAAAAAAAATTAAAAATTCAGGATATAATTTGTGCTGTGTTTTTCTTTCAATTTGATTACTGACATTTGTTTCGCCGAAAAAAATATTATTCGATTCCATTTTTTGTATTCTTTGTCCTATTTAATGAAGCATCCAAATTAGGTTCATTAAAATTCCTTGAAAATGTACGTTTTATTGTAAAGAATGCCTGTAAAGTTTTGTAGGTGTGTATTAAAACGTTCCTTTTTTAAAAGAATTCGTAAAGGTGATAAGTGACTATTACTAGGCTAGCCTCGAAATTCCGCTCGAATTACATGGAAATGTCACTGGCGTTACCTAGCGCCTTAAACAGCAAATAAATAATAAAACAGGGGTGAACTCGTTATAATTTCAATATTGAGTGACAGGGCGGCTGACATTGTCGACACTTTAATAAGATGGCGAAGTATTCAGTTACCGTCTTGTTCGGTATTAAATAACTTGATTGTTTTTCACCTCCAGAATTAGGTGTTTCAAGGTTTAAGAGTATTTTGGTGTAAATAAAAGTTATTAACAGACGGTTTTCGGTTTTAGTTGTGATTATACTTGTACCAGATGTACTCGTTATAGTTTTATACAAACGAGGGAAAGAGAGTAGTTATAGGTGACAACACAAGAAGAGAATTGTTATTGGTTGGAGTAAGAGAAAATTAATGAATCAACGTACAAAAGTTGCAGTCTATATAATGTCGTACTTAAACGAATTTTTAAGAATGTTCTTCTAGAACTTTTCGTATCAAAAGCTGTACCTAAATAACAACAAAAATGCTTATACCTAGCTACGAGTATAACAAACCATGTTCATCCCCCGACACATCCCCCAGACCCCGCCAACACACACTTGGCACTTCAAAAGCCAGCATTTTATTCAAAATAAAGCTTGCAAGGCTAACGTGTTACCGCGTCGACCAAGGTTTCAAATAAACCGGGGCTGAACGCTGCGTTCAAAACGACCCACAAATCATATGGCGGAATTCCTAACTTACCGTTTCCTGAGAAGTGAGATATATACGATTGTATGACGATGTGTATGGGAGAGAATTTTGTTACGTGCCTGTTTGTTTTTAGAGGTTTGAGGGTTTCATTTTATTTTGAAGTAGTATTATATACAAAGTTGATACGACAGAAAGGCTTTCCTTTAAACTGCTTATACTAGGTACCATTTTCAAGCTCTGTACCAAATATCATTTAAATTGAAACAGTAGTTTAGTCGCAAATGACTTTTTAAGTTTTTGGCCCGTTTGAACATGATGTATTTTTCTTAACAGCTGATTATGTCTATAGGCATAGGTCATGCACCTTAAAACGATAAATCTACGATACGTTGTTGCCGCTCTTACGCAAGTCATAAGCAAATACGTCCTACAAAAGAAAGTGACAATCCCATTAGCAAAACATCACGCGCGTAAAAGAAATAGAAATAGGTCAGTGTGTTGCTATTGCATCTTTGGTCCTTGCGAGGGGGGCCTCTAAAAACTAAAAAACTTGGTTTTTCAGTGCGCCAACGCTATCCTTCCGGGACGTACGTTACGTAACACGGAAGTCCTGTGCCGCTATTGTTTTGTCGAACTCGTGCGCTGACAATTGTGATTTTGTTTTGTTATTATGAATAGGACACTTCTTTCTTTTTTTTTATTGTGACAAGACACGTAACTTGCTATTATAATTATTTAGTGTTAGTGTTTTTTTTTGTGATTTACTGTTTTTTTATTGTGATAGGACACGTAATTAAACTTTGGTTGTGTGTGTGTGTATACCTAATTAAAGTGTTCAACAATGCCTCGTCTAACTTACACGGCGTCAGAATACACTGACATGATTTTAATTTACGGTGAATGCCGTGGAAACGCAGCATTAGCTCTGCGAACATACAGAGAAAGGTATGGTGACAGCCGCAATTGCCCTAGGAACGCCCGCACCATACAGTTGGCAGTACAAAGATTACGGGACAATAAACGTGTAGTGCCACAACAGGAGGGAGTGCCACCGCGGCAAATACCCGCTGCATGGGACGAACGAATATTAGATCATTTTTCCCGCAACCCGACAACGAGTCTGCACAGAGCCGCCCGGCAGTTTAGATGTTGCCATAGAACCATCCACAAGGTTCTAAAACGTAACAAACGCAAACCTTATAAATATCGGAAGGTGCAAGCTTTGTTATCGAGAGACTTACCGATCAGGAACAGTTACTGCCAATGGCTATTAAATAAAACATCCGAAGACCGCCATTTCTTAACAAATGTAATATGGACCGATGAGTGTACTTTTACTCGGAACGGCATCTGGAATCGGCAAAACCTCCGGTACTGGAGTTTGGGAAATCCACACGTGTTTCGAGAATCTGAACACCAGTACAGATTTTCTCTCAATGTGTGGGCTGGTATCCATAATAATAATATTATCGGCCCTGTTTTTATTGACGGCACCCTTACAGCGGCGAAATTTTTAGATTTATTAAGTGGTCCTGTGGCCGAGTACACTGACCAACTACCTTTAGCCGTTCATCGCAAGTTGTGGTACCAGCTGGACGGTGCGCCTCCACATTCTGTGATGGCTTCCAGGGAGCGGCTCACAGAAATGTTTGGGCAGCAATGGATCGGTCGATTCGGACCTGTTCGGTGGCCACCACGATCTCCGGACCTCACTCCCATGGATTTCTTTTTGTGGGGATACATTAAGGGTGAAGTGTATGCCTCCGAGGTAAATACAATTGTTGAACTAAAAAACAGGATTATTTTAGCATTTCACAAATTAAAGTGCTTAGCGACGGACAGTGATTTAATTAGAAAACTAAATAACAATATTCTCCGTCGGTATAATTTGTGCATTAATGTGAATGGAGGACACATAGAGAATTTAAAAATTTAGTGTTTTTGTTGTCGGCGTACTTCAAAACTATCTAACATAACAGCCAGCGCGAGCGGAGGCCTAAGCCGCCGCCCGCGCCACCGCCGGCCGCCCGCTTCGACACGAAACACATGCCGCGCCCCGGCGCGCGTGCGACGACGTTGCCACTTTGTAAGGTCAGTCGCCAGGTCCAAGTTTCTATGAAATTTGGGTTTTTCCTTTATTTACAAAGGGTGGTTGCGTTTTACTCTGATTTGTAAGCTATTTAGTTTGTTTGAAAAAAAAAAATTCTCAATTTTGGAGCTTTTTATTTTTATACCTTATCGAATTAATACTAAACACGTATAGTATACGTAGTGTAATTTAATGCCCCTCTGTCGTATCAACTCTGTATATGTGTAATATACTCACTTAACTTTGAGCAAATTGAAGACAATTTGATGTTTTGCAGCATTATTAAAAATGCAGAACAAAGATAGTAAACTAAGTTTTATTTTGTCCCAAAAGGATAATTTTTTTTTTTTGCGAATATGTCTACTAATACATTTCGTTATTGGTAAAAAATTATAGACTTTAATCCATTAACTTATTTACTGTTTTATTTATTATTTACACACTTTTGTGTGTTCATAATTAACCTCAACAACAGCTGATGTAAATTGTATTGTTACTAAATAAAAAGTACGCTAAAATAATATCTTATAAGCAAACATAGCAAGACAATTTTATCATGGCGACGCATTCGCTTGTAGCGAAGTGGCTTCATGTGGCTCGCTTTAGTGCTTCCTTTTGTGTCGCAGATTTGATTCCCGGCCACTCCACCTGCCTACCCCTTCTTTGATATGAAAATATTTAAGTACTTACTTGATAATAACTTGCATGGAACACTGAACACTTGGAAAAGGGATTTTGATCTAATAATATGTTGTTTTGACATTTATGTTGGTTCTAACCTTTAAGGTCTGAGGTCACATGTTATTTTCTAAAGGTTTTATACTAATATTTGTTCGTAAAATGTGTGGACTTTATACCCTTTGGTAGACGAATTTCCAGACAGTCTATGTAAGCCTGAGTTAACATATTAGAGGGAATGTCACTCCAATGTTGATTAACCTTATGTTTATATTGTGAATTTGCGATTAATATTCAGAGAGAATAAATTATAGCTACAATAATGAAATTATGTATCATGAACGTGGTTTTGCTTACCTACACATGAAATAAAACTTCAATAGTAGGTGTAGTCAACCTTATTCATTGGATGAATGTCTTGACTTAGAATGAATGACGTGACACTTTTATTTGTGTACTAGCTTTTGCCAGTGACTTCGTCCGCGTGGAATAATGACTTCCGGAAATTGAGGCACTAACTCTCATAGAGTTTAACCGATGTGCTCTTTCTTCTGCCGATTCTTGAGAACGCGTATTTCTCATTCAACGCGTTTTTCAAGACAATAGCGGGCGGACGCCGGCGTCCGCTTGGGGCTTGAATAACTAAAAATATATAACTACGTCTAATATATAAAATAATATATAATAAAACCTACTTCACTTAAAACTAAATACCTATAACTACTATAATTAATAATACCTATACCTATAATTAATAAAAGTACCTACGTTTTTACCTACTTAATATTAAAAAAAAAACTGAACATAAATTAACCAAAACTTACCTACTACTAACTAACTACTACTAACCTATTGCTACTTCACCTAAAAAGAAATCCTGTTTTCCCAACATTTCCCTTCACTGCCCTGCTCCTATTGATCGTAGCGTGATGAAAAGTATACTATAACCTGCCCAGGAGTATGAAGAACAATTGTACCAAGTTTCGTTGAAATCCGTCGAGTGGTTTTTGTTTCTATAACGAACATACAGACAGACAGACAGACAGACAGACAAAAATTTTACTGATTGCATTTTTGGCGTCAGTATTGATCACTAATCACCCGCTGATAGTTATTTTGGAAATATATTTCATGTACAGAATTGACCTCTCTACAGATTTATTATAAGTATAGAATAGATGTGACAGTTACATAGTTTCAACCATATTGATGTTTTTATTCAATTTGAATTGTTATCGAAAGTGATAAAGTAAGTAAAACATTTTAATGTATCTTCGTGTTGCCGGCGCGACTGTATTTTAAATCTGGTTTACTCCAGCGTTGTCGGTGACAGCACAGAGGTCACTTTTGTACTATATACTAACGAAAAAGTCGAAGTTTCAGTGTTTGGGGAGGCCTTTGTCCAGCAGTGGACGTCTTACTATGATAATATTGTAAGACGCCATCGACATATTATAAGACAAGATGAAACATCACAATAAATCCAACTAAAATCGAAAACCGATAAAAAACCGATTCAAAGATTCGTACCCTTTCTTACAAAACATTTGAAGGTTTTTAAAGACGACTCCTTAACGCCCCGTGATCGGAATGAAGGGTAGGCTGTCAACGAGGTTTGATGTAGGTAAATTGTGTTCGTATCGGATCCGTATCGGACCGGTGGACGTGAACCGGATCCGATACGGGGGTATACAAATTATTGAAGGATGAATTTCAGTTTTCAGAGTTCGGTAGAAGTTTTGGATAACTTGCGTTTGGGTTTGTCTTGTGTTCGTTTTAAGGTAGTTTGGTTTGTACACTCCCGTCTTCTTATGGGGTAAGCAGAAACAACAGAACGCCACCTGCTACGATCCTTACTTACTACTTTTGCTTCATTTACTTTCATACATCTGGACATACACGCACGCCGGTTGCGAGTAAGAAGCTCCTGACCTTTCTAAAGAACATCACTAATAAGGTCACTATATTATGTCCTCCTAGGGTCTCCCCTCCCGACGTTTTCACTCACAACTTTTATTAATCGCCTTTCATTCATCCTCTCAATGACCAAACCTAAGCATACTCTTTAAAATTTTTGAAAAGAGGATCGGGGGTGGAGGGTTTGTAGTTGTGAACTTTTGACGATGGATTTATCAGATTAATATTTGATACAGTAACCTGTTAATGGTCATCGAGCTGAAGAAAGAGAAGGAATTGTCATGATTAACAGCTGTGTCAGTGTCGTTCATTTGATCGTCAATACTGCAGATATAGGTTTTTTGGAATTTATTAAGTAGTGACATTACCTACATCATTATATTCCGGAAAGTGGGGTAGATTCTTGGCAGTCTCGCACTCACATTGGGTTGCCGAACAAGTCTGTAATCCCCCATTTTGCCAAGTTGTATTAATGACGTGGTGTTCGCGTATTATGCCTGAGGCATATCCTCGACAACATAAAGCCTTGTGCTTATATACGGCAACGATTAGATACCTACCTGTAGGCCAATTCTCGTAATTAAAAACGTTCAAAATCTAGTCGCAGTCTCATCTCGGCCAAAAGCTTGTCAAAATGTAGGGAAATTAGAGGTATTTTTGACAGATTGAGACTGAGATCAGACTGTGAACGTTCTTAAAACTTACGAGAATTGCCGCTCTGATGTCGCGCAAAATCGTGCGAATCCATTCGTTTGCCAAGAACTAACATTCTATTAATTAACTAAAAAATTCAAACACTTCTAAAATCCTCAATAATATTTAGGTATAATATGTTCAGATAGGTAGCACCGTATAACCCTCTGGGGATGTTGGGAGAATCCGCCTGTATGTGTTCTTCCATAGGGGGAGTCCCCCGGGGACGGCGCGTGCTTCAACTGTGCGACTGGGGTAATCAGGTTAAGGGGGAATGACGATTAGACGACTTTATAGTTTGATTTTTAGTTTTTGCTGTTGGAAGAGATTAAAATGGGTCGAAGTGGAAGTAAAACATTGCAACATAATTGTGGGTTAAGTAGCGGGTATTAATGGCAAACTTAATGGGTGTATGTGAATATATACGAAAAAAAATCCGTGATTAATGAGCTTACACACTGCGTTGATACTTAGGCAAGATTCAAACAGCAAAATATTCGTCTACCTATTACAGCCGAATTCTTTGGCTTGAAACATAACCGTTTATGAATAGTAGCTATTAAATTGAGTTCAAAACCTTATCTTAAATGATTACAAATCAAATAATTAATAAATTTACCTACACTCAAAGGCTCTCTCAACCAGCAAAATCAAATGTTTAATATCTCTCTCTTACATTTTCCCAGTATATTCTTTTCAAAGCAGCCTAAAACATATTAATGAACCAATCAAGAGGTCACGGGGTCGCCTGTGACGTCAGCAGTCCGGTAATTATGTGTAATGAGGCTCTCCGGTACATTCACCCGGGTAATACGGTATTCCGGGCAAATCACCCGGTTTTATTGGGCACATCCTTGGGTGAGATGGTAGTTTTTAAGTGGTTTTTTTCTGTGTCGTGTAACGGTAATTATGTGAATATGGTATTATTGAAATAACTGTAATTAATGTTAAATCCCCGCCGCTGCCGTATCTGCCCCGTTGGTCTCGTGGTTGCAAGCACGACTGCTGAGCGTGGGGTCCTGGGTTCGATTCCCGGGTCGGGCAAAGTGTTATTGAGTTTTTCCATTAGGAATTTCTTAGTAACAGCCCGGAGTTTGGAAGTTGGCGGTGTGATACCCCCATGCCTCGGAAAGCACGTTAAGCCCGTTGGTCCTGCGCCTGATCTCTCTCCGGTCGTGTCGGATTGCCGTCCCATCGGACTATGAGAGTGAGGGAAGAGAGAGTGCACCTGTGTCTGCACGCACACTTGTGCACTATAATATCTCCTGCGTACCTGGCTAATCTCCGTTGAGATTGGCCACCGTGACCGAAATCGGTCGGGGAGGCTATTATAATACGTATTTAACATTAAACAAACGAAAGAAAATCATAGCCGACTGACTTCAAAAAAGTAGGGGGTTCTCAATTCGACTGTATGTTTTTTTTTGTATGTTTTTTACGCTATATCTCCGCCAATTGTAAATCGATTCCAAAAATTCTTCTTGCAATGGGTAGGGCAAACAACGAAAATGCGAATCCAATGACACTGACTTCCAAAATTTAAGTTATTTTTCACTTTGTAGTGTCTTATGAAGAAGTCGGTTGTTTTTTTTTTTGTAAAAAAGTTTTTACTCAGTAAAAGTTTATTAGCTACGAAAGAACGTAGCTCTGCTACGCGGCGTAGCAGTCTACGCAAGAGTTAGCAATACGGTTACTGGCGTAGCAAAGACCGTAGCATTCAAATTGTGTAATCAAATACGTTTTCAACTATAAAATACGATTCCAACTAGTCTCGAAGCCCGTTGCTAAGAATGTTGATAGAGCTGGTTTTCTCATAGCTTTCTTATATCTTTCAATGATTTACATTTACAGAATAAAACAATAATCACATTCAAATTAATTTATTCATTTTGTTATAATATGAAAATATTACTTCAAAACTTCATCATCATGAAATATCTTCGCACATATTTCTACAGCAAAATACATACATTTCTTCCTGAATACAATGAAGGAAGAATATGAAATAAACAAAAAATCTTTATTTACAGAATCGATCCTAATATAACACACGCATCCGTCTACGGAAGATGTATCTTTTAAACCTCCGTACTGTGTCATACTCACCTTTGTAAGAAACACGTCACTATCGATTATCGTCGATCCATTGCGCGTCGAATACATCTCTGTAGGAGTACCCCTAGAACAGAGACAGTAATGTTAAACATAAAGATCTTTTTGTAATATTATGATAAATATTCTACGAATGTACTCACCGTGATTTTTAGCACCGAATTTATTTACATGGGTAACCCTATTGGGGTAAGGAGAGCTGGGAGAATCGAGGCTCGTATAATATGCAAGTATGTTTGATAGAAGCCAATATATATTTATTGTATGTCTTTATGTATATTGTGCTGAAGTGAGTTCGTTGCAGGTTTTATATATATGTTGGAATAAGTAAGATGAGGTTTATCAAGATGTGCGAGGTTGCGGTTTCTATATGAGAATAGGTAAAATTAACAAAAAGATTGCGTTGTACATATATTTTATGTAGCTGCGTACAAAACTGATGGTTCGGCTTTATGAAGTATAACCGCGATATTTTCTTTAGCATTTTGTTGGCTTGGCTAAATAAATTATTGGTAGGTACCGAAAGTTACTCAAGAAGATTGTAATTTTTTAGGGTTCCGTGTCTTAAAAGGAAAAACAGAATCCTTATAAGATCACTTCGTTGTCCGTCTGTTGTCCGTCAGTCAAGGCACTTTTTCTCAGGAACACGTGGAGTTATCAAGTTGAAATTAATATCAAATATACAAGGCAAAAATCAAACTTCTAAGTCAGCGTAATCAATAGATACGGGCGTTTATATACCGAAATCAAAACTTATAGTGTACTTCCCGCTGACCTAGAATCATGAAATTTGGCAAGAAGCAATGTTATTGTAGCACAAGTAAAGAAAAATCCGAAAACCGTAAATTTGTAGTTACATTACAAAAAAAATAATTATAAAACTATTTACATACCTAAAAATTTGTATGGAACCCTCGGTATGTGAGTCCGAATCGCACTTGGCCTTTTTTTTTAAGTTAATTCAATAAATTCTGAAAATATTTTCTATCGCCTCCACGCAGACTTGTATATACTATAACACACTAAACTTTTACGCATTTTAAACATTCATCCAAACATAAAAGCGTCTATTCTAACACCACTCGTTGTAATGAAACAAAGAGCCGCAAATAACTCAAAAAGCGCGCATTTGTGATGGAAGTGGGCGCAAACATAAAATTATTTATTATTATTTATTCGATACACGCAGTAAACTCGAGTTGTTATCGTTCGTTAGTCTTACATTATCGAGACGTGGACTGTAATTGGTGGGCTGAATACACCCCTAGTGCGTTTACAGCGCACGATATGCTACGTATGTTTTGACAGAGGGATGATAGATATTAAAGCAGAGTTCATAATCTCAGATAATTTACGTTCCATCGCCACTTACTTAATCAGTTATCTAGTTTATGTAGATAGTATAAATGTATTCTAAGTAGAGTTTTGAGTGACCATTTGTAACAAAAAGGTCCTAATAAGTTGTAATGGAATTCGAACTTTGTTAAGTTTTTTTTTTTTTGTGGATCGGAAATCATCCCGCTCTGGGTGGAGCAGAAGGGAGTGTCAGACTCTTACTGACTAAAACCCACCCGTGTTCCTTCCTTAGCCCTTTATGTTCCGGGGTAGCGGTAACCCTTTCGGACAATCCCGCTGCCCCGGTAAGTATACCTTTAACTATTTTAACTACTACTACTACTAACTACTTTAGTAACTTTGTTAAGTATGGCATTCAGTTTGTTGTTTCGTAACTTGAAAATTATATCAAATTCCTGTCTGTCTCAAATATAGAAAACCATACTTTCAGAATGATGACAACTCGTTATCGTGATCGTTTATTACCGAGCATGTTTTTAAAATAATTTTTTAAATGGTAAACCCTCCATATTGGTGCCCAAGATACAGGCTTGCCTAGTTTGGGGCCAATGTAAAATCTGTGTAATATTTTGAGCAATAAAGTTTTTATTATTATTATTATTATTTTATTATCTCTGTCTCAAGCATGGTAGAAGATTTTGGAAATATTTCCTTTCCGGCTTTGTTTTTTACCGTCTGTGACGACTGTGACGGATACGTAGTAGACGAAGTAGGAGAAGTAAGAGAAGAAGAAGTAAGTAAGTAGTAGTAAGGTGTAGTCACCTCAAGTAGCATTCATATTGCTCTTCCGAAAAAAAAGTGGAAAGCTTATTTAGAGTTCTATTCGGTAACGTGCAAACGACAATTGACAGTCTGTAAAGCTAGCATCAATTCCTGTAATAAATAACGTTTGCAATCTCATCTCAGGGACAGTCAATGTCAAAACTTGTCAAAAATTTAGGAAGTATTTTTGACAGATTGAGATAGAGATCAGACTGTGAACGTTCTTAAAATTAGGAGAATTGCCGCTCAGGTGAGATATTGTGGCTGATCAATATCATACTGTGGAAATCAATGGTAATAAAAAGGAACATAAGTTTTTGAACTCAAACTCAAAACTCAAAGCATTTATTTCAAATAAACCAATAATAGGCACTTTTGAATTGTCAAGGTCGGTCAGTCAGAAAGATAAAAAAATGACAGGTAATCGAAGTAACACACAGTGAAACACAAAGTAAAATAAAGCGTTATTTTAAATTGGCTAGCTAAACTCCACAGATGCGATGAGTGATCGATGTCTAAACACGATAAAATAAAAAGATTTGATGTTGTTTTTTGGGAGGTCAACGACCGCTGTTACTGTTGTAACTTGAAATATGAGTTGAGAAAAACAGTCTTCTTAAGATTTATTACAGTAACTATGGACGACGACCTCACAAAAAGAAATTGTTTTAATAGGTTTAGATATCGGATTAATTCCAGTCTGTTCCCCTAAGCCCCCCCTAACGCCCGGATCCCTCGCTAGATCTACTTCTGTTTTAAACTCGTGTCTTATCCACAATATCGATACCCATCGCGTCTGCGGAGTTTAGCTAACTTATTTTAAAATAACCCTGTATACTTGAGTAAACGTGTACAGTCACCAAAAGAGATAAGTAACCAGTGTCGTCAATATAGTTGAAGTTTAGTAAGAAACCGATGGATTTTTTCGAATGAAATTTAATTTGATAAATTAACTGTTTGTTTTCTTTTAATTAAATTAAATTTTATTCGAAAACATCCATCGGTTTCTTAATAAACTTCAATTATACCGACGACCCTATAGTGCTATTCTGTAAAAATCTCACCGTGAAAACTTAGGTGAAGTGAGCTGTCACTCCACCTGATGTTAGGGATTACCCCTATTGATAGTTCACTTCACCTAAGTTATCACGATGAGATTTTTACAGAATCGACCGGCTGGTTACTTTTCTCTTTTGGTGATCGTACATAAGAATCGTATCGCAATCGAGTCGTACCTTCTAAGCCGCCCTTTCCACACGACTCCCTCTTTCACACGAGCTCGTTAACACACATTCATGTTTACCATCGTAACGGATATTTTAGCCATCCACAACCCACCAACAAGCATCCACTACCGTCCGCTGTTGTTCGACAATCGTTACATTTATTTATAATAACTTTGTTTGTCGATCACTGGCTGTTGAGAATTGCCCTTAATTCTGCCAGATTATTTAGGCTTGTTACACACGAAAACACTGCTTGACACATGGAAACACAAGAGTTTGATTTATAGAACACAAATAAATATTGTTCCTATGCTAGCAATACTCAATGTTATTGTAGGTGTAATAAGTTTAAAAAAAAAAACTTAGTCACGGTTGCACAATATATCACTATATGCGTATAATGCTAAACATATTGAAAACATCATCCTGTCTCTGTCATTGCAGACGATTGACAAATACAGAACGATGTTTTAAATTCATTTAGCGTTAAATGCATTTAATGATTTGTTGTGCAATCGAGTACAGCTCGCTTGCACAACAAATCACTAAATGCATTGCATAAAATGCATACAAGGTAAGAGAGAGAGTGGTATCAAGAATGTTATCACTCAGCACAGAAAGGAATAAAAATAACTAATTGTTGTCTTGCTACTTACCTTTTTCGTAGGGCTGTACATAATTACTATATGGCATAGGCGTAGCTGCATTTTCCCAAGCGTGTCGAAAGAAATGAGTAAGTATTAACATTTGGCAGTGGTCAGCAAACCTACCACGTTCCTTTAAATTCTGCGAACACTACTACAATATTCTACTAAAATAAATCTCACACTTTCAAAACTTACGTTATAGCATAAATCAGACATCATTAATTTAAAGAAAGAAAAAAAGTTTATTTGGACACATTTCGTGAAACACAAAACACAAAAACGAAATAAAAATAATGTTGCAAACAACAATTGTGTGTGCCTCACGGCTAATTAAATAATAACATTTTAATTAATTTAATAACAACATATTTATATCTGAAGTATAAAAATGTAATGCAGCTTTTTATCCCTTTTCCAAACAGTTTTACGGAGGAGAAAAACTTAATTAATTCAAGCGTACAAGAAGTGGCGCAACTTTGTATATCTCGGTGTGCAGAATGCTTTGTTATAATCGTCTTGATAAATTACAAATAATGTTTCAGCTGAATGTTAGTTTTAGTCCCAGTTTTATTGATACCGGGATATATATTTATGTTTATGGCGTCTGTGGGTAGTCTCTGGTTGACAAGTGGGGAACCGGGACATAGTCGAGAGCATTGGAAGTCGGCTGAAAGTGAGGGACCGAGTGTGAGAGGGCTAGCGAAGATATTTATGTGTGGGCTATTATTATGTAATTTTTATTCTTTTGCCTTAGAAGTTATTTGCCTTTGATCGCGGCTTTACCTCTACCTTAAAATAATTATCTACCGGGTTAAAAGTTTCACATTTACATATCTATATATATAAAATTCAAAGTCAAGCAGACTGTACACAGTTTATCGTTTCATTTGTCTGTCCGTTTTCCTTATAGCGAGAACCAGGAGCATAAATTCATAGACCAGATGACTGATTTAACAACGCACAGCCTAAACCGCTGGTCACAGAGACATGACATTTGGAGGGTGTTTTTAATGAAGAGTAGGTATCCACTAAGTAAGGGTTTTTCGAAATTCCACCCCTAGGAGGGTGAATGGGGGAGGTCGAAATTTCACGCGGACGAAGTCGCGGGCAGAAGCTTGTAGTAAGATAATATAGTAGGATTACGTCGGGTTAAATTTCGTTTGCGTTCAGCATGAACGGGGGCCTACATTAGCTTCTTCATTTTCGACTATGTAATTAATGCGACAGGGATACTTTGTGTTCCATTATACCTGCAGGGTAATGTAGTTACACTGAAAATGGGTACTGTTAACGATTGTGTGGGTTAGTTTCTAAACTTATATTCTTCTATTCTTGAACATTCTACATTTATAAACTGAAAATCTGTCGAGCCTTTTCCAACAATGTTGGCGTCGGCTTCCAGCCTCACTGGATACGCGGCTGCAGCTGAATACCAGTATTTTCCATGGAGCGACTGCCTATCTGACCTCCAAAACCCAGTAACTGGGTATCACGACATACCCCTTGGTAAGACTGGTTGTCAGACTTCAAAATCTATAAACTAACTAACACGAAAGAAAATACAATATGTGACAGAACCTAAAATTAGATCAATTTCTAGTTTATTTATTTTCCAAAAATTATCACTATCATTTTCTATAATAAATCGTCAAGTTTTTCAATCGTACTCACAAAACTATTGACGCACTTAAAAAACTATAGTCTCAGTAATCTAAAGCGACACAGTTTCCGCTCAATTTGAGTGCTTACCCGACACCAACCTAGGTGGGTTTAAAACTCATTTCTTTACCGCAACCAGAATTCATTGACTCCTGGAAGTTTGCCTTTCTTTCTTACAATATACAGACTGGACAGACCAAGTTACAGTGGTTCGTTGCATTAGGAAAGCGACTCACGTACGGGCATTCCGCTCTGATCTCACGTGCTTTCGAAATTGGCGAGTCGAACGGAAATGTTCCCGTAAGTCTACCGTGTGTAAGCTGCCTAAATTTTTTTATACAAATTCTAAGAAAAAAGGTTTTTTAAAAGGAAAATGAGAGTTTATTATTATTGTGATTATTTTTGCGTAATTAGGACGTGTTTTGCGTACTTATTTAACTGAGATGAGAATTTTTCGTGTTGATTTTAAAGTTGTTTTTCTAAATGTAATGGCTTTATTAAGATTATGAAAGTATTTTCGAGAGAAAACGCTTAGGTGCTGTTTTGGGTCGGCTCTATTGATATCATGAGGGTTTACACATAACATAATCAGCCTATAATATTCCCACTTTTAGCTTATAATATCCACATTGCTGGGACATAGGCTGGGCTGTAATTAACCACGGGGGCCCAGCTCGGGTTGATAGATGTCACATGTCTTCGAATATTTTGGTTCTAGGACATGCCGGTTTCCTCACGATGTTTTCGTTCAGCTTTTTGAGAGCAGTGGTGATGAAATAATTTACACAAAGTAAAGCGTCTGCCTGGGTTCGAACCTACGACTTGTAAGACGCGACCGTTAGTTACCACTGGGACATCACAATCATCTTAATAATGCATGAGGGTGAAGTAAGTAAAAGTAAAATGTTATTTTTGCCCTGTTGAATGCTCAACGCCATGGATAGATAGATCGATAGATAAAACGTTTATTCAGTGCAACAAAAGACACAATACAGGTAGGTACTTAAAAAATAAACATCGAAGAAGGTGAAAGAAAAAAAAAACAAAAATTAAAAAGATAAATTGACCCATAGATATCTCACAAACTACTCCAACTTAACTTAAATTTATTCCAACTCACTAACGTCCAATTATTATTTATCTGTCACCCTGGCATCTATTGTCACTTTAATTTCAATAATCTGTATTTTAGTCGTGCCCGCACATAAATGCAGCCCATTTATTTAACAGCACTCCCATTCAGCACAGTCGGGTAAAAAGTAAGCCGCTTTTTAAATCACGAGTAAGCCGACCGCGCTTCACAGCCGCTTTACAGATTTTTCAGCGGCTTAGGGATCGCTGGATGGCAGTTTAAATCGTTTTAAAACTTTTTATTGAATTAAAATGCAAAGTTAATGTGTAGTATGTTTTATCAACTACAGGAAGGTCTGATTTTGAACGTAATTTTTATTATGCATCGATAATATATCTAACACCGAATTAAAGACTGCTTCGTTGGTCTAGTGGTTGCAAGCGCTACCGCTGAGCATGAGGTCTTGGGTTCGATTCCCGAGGCGAACAAAGTGTTATTGGGTTTTTACTATACATAAAACTATGATTCAGCTACTATGATTCAGTCAATTCCAAGCCCACTCTGCCTATCTATATAATATGTTTCACAACAAATATACAATATACAACCTTCAATTCCATGAATGTAAAAAAAACAATCGTTCATGAGCTCGAGCGGCTTGGGTACTGTGATATAGAGAACTTATTATTTAAATACGAACACTAGACTATATTTCGTGACTTCTAGTGGTACTTCCCGATCCCAAGATATTACATCGTAGGGCTAGAAGTTTCCTAATTAGGAGTCAAATTCACACAGCCTCTAAGAGAAATAGTATATTCTAACTATCATTAAGGCAAACACACACACACCCTCTCACACACACACACACACCCTAACACCCTCACCACACACACACACACCACACACGCATGCACGCACCCTCACATAAAGAGAAGTCATTCCAGTAACTCTAAATTTCATTCATTGTGTATTTGTTTGTAATTTACTTAAAATAGTTTAGTATCTAGTTACCTAAAAATATGTTGATCCGAGGGAGGAGCAGAACCACCCAATACAAGCATTACTACATGCTTACTGGGAGGTTCTAGCCACAGAATAATATTGTATAAGAAAGTTACAGAAATAAACTATTTTTTTTTTTTTTTATTTATGATAAACTTTGCAGTAGCTAGATGGTAAAGTTACTAGATTCAGAATATGCAATTAAAAATATTATGAATCACTATTAGGTAGGTTTAATCACTATTACATTATTTTCAATTATTTGTATCAAAATGCTGCATTTTATGTTAAATTGTTATTATCATGTAGATAGGTGCACCGGACGTATCTTTTGTTCTTCATTCGCTTCTTCTTGCCAGGTTACAAAGCATACAATTTATTTCTCTGTGAATTCATGTCCTTAGCGCACTATTTTAAATGCATAATTATTTATTTCCGTACGGAACCCGGAATTCAACTACGGAAGTAACTTACATAAGTAAACTTGTGAAAATGTATTGTGGTCGGGAATATTATGTTACTATTCGAAGTTTGTGAACCTTGAAAAACGTTTCCTGTCTATCTACCCGTAGGTACATATTGAGCTAAATATGACGCCTTTACATCGAGTGACATCACAACCATTCGATTAGATCTCAGAAACCTATTACTGGGCGATACCAACACTCTAAAGTAAGACCAGTCGAGATTCCGAAATAATGGTTTAAGCTGAGGGGCAATTCTCGTAATTTTTAAGAACGTTCACAGTCTGATCTCAGTCTCAATCTGTCAAAAATACGTCAAATTTCCCTACATTTTGACAAGTTTTTGACATTTGTTTGTCGCCGAGATGAGACTGCGACTAGATTTTGAACGTTTTAAATTACGAGAATTGGCCTACTGCTCTCTGTCTTGTACAGACACCTTATTTTAAATTATTAATTAAGCTAACTTGCTGGCCTAACTCTTCAAATGTCAATTTTCTGGATACGCCACGACCTCTAAAATGCATTTTCTGGATTAAACTGACTATGTTTTTTAAAAGCCAAAATAAACGCTGCATTTATTAGGTTCTCGCACATCTCAATCAACAAGCAAGCTGAACGTTTCTGAAAACCCCTGAAAAATGTGCGAACGCATATTTTTTCTAAAAACTCCACCTAAACTAGACAGAGTGGGTGTGCTTTATGAAATATCGCAGTTTTCAGCTTATACAGTCGTTCGATATTTTCAGCGGCTAGTTTCAGCCGGGCATTTATCTACGAGTATAGGAGTATAGATAGGCATTTTTATATCCCCCGTGAGTTATGATCATCCCGGCCGGAGAGATATTTATAATGAATTTTGTGGGGATATAGTCGAGTGGATTTTTGTTCGGGGCTGATTTAGATCTTTAAATAATGGTCGGGGATTGAGAGTCCGATGGGTTGATACGGAATATGGTTATCATGTAACAATTTATAGCCAAAAGTAACGTGTTGTAAATATAGGTTGCCTAGAAAACCGGTGCCGTCATATTATAACGGTCGTCATGAAAATTTGTCATTTTCACCAGTATTTGACATTACCAGTATTTTTTATTCATTATTTTTGCGCATCCAATATAATAATGTTTTTAGAATGCTGTTGGGACTGTCCCGTTTTTGTAGCGCATCTGAGATGTTTGCGCTGAATCGAACCGACGACTTTTATGCGGTCATGAGGAAAAAAATCTCGTCCTTAGTAGCAAGTCTGTGGGACAGTGACAACAGTATTCTGAGGACAGTGGCGGAGAGCATCTACTCTCCTATTCTGAGACGTTTTGTGGTACTTCCCCTTCGCTTGTGCGTCGTCCTCATGAAGCGATCTCGGATAAACAAGTTTTAAATAATAATATGTCACTAACATTAATTATAAGGAATTTACTAACACAGTGGATCTTTTGTCGTCCGAAATAAAGAATTTATTATTATTATTAAGTTGTCAAAAAATGCTCTGTATTTGGACAGCCGTTAGTGTGTGGCCCTTGTCCACTTTCTTTAGGAAAACAAATCTTTAGTAAGTCGCGTCGTTTATGGACCACCATTGAAATACTAGATGCTATGACATGTTTGCTGCTCATTGGTGATTTTTGTTTGTAACACGTTAATTTTGAGCAGTGTCTGCGTCGTGGACTTGTCCTAGGCATTGTGAACGTGATTACGGTCGCCTACGCAGATCTACACCGCAAAAGTTAATGTTGTAATGTTGACTTTAAAGACTTTTGAGTCATACTCAGCGCTTTTCCTCCACTTTTATTATGCGCACAGCCAAAGTGTGGATCACTCTGCCGGCATCTGTGTTCCCTCCCACATTTAACCCATCTGCCTTCAAATCAAGAGTGAACAGGTATCTTCTGGGCACGCTAGTTCCATCATAGGCCTCATCTCTTGCCTTCCATCAGGCGTGATCGGAGTCAAGAGCGGGCCCATCTATACTATCTATACTAATATTAAAAAGAGGAAAGATTTGTATGTTTGTAACGAATTGGCTCAAAAAGTACTGGACCGATTTTAAAAATTCTTTCACCATTTGAATGCTACATTATCACTGATTAATATAGGCTTTTTTAATTACAAAAAAAAAAAATGTTTAAAAAATAAATGTCCACTAGTGCGAAGCCGGGACGGGCCGCTAGTTTAACAATAAAAATAAAGTCTAATGTTGACTTTGAAGTCACCGTTGACAAAGTATCATTCTTTATTGTAGGCACCAGTAGCACAAACTGAGACACAAAAATATTGGTGGAAGAAATATGTAGAAGCAATGAAGAGCAGTTACATTAAAATAACATCCAAATAAACCAACAAACAAAATGATTGATTGTTTTACAACAAATCAATCAATGATGTGCTGTAAAATTACATGTAAAACCCATGCGCCATCATGTCAACATCAAATAAACACCACAACGACACAATTACAGCGCTCAAAACGAAAATTAATACAAAATCAAAAGACTTGAGACTTTGTGTGTATACTTTTTGACTTGTACTGTTTTTATTTTTATTTTTGACATTTCATTCGTAGTTATTAAATATACAGAAATTGTGCATAAGAAACTTAACAGTGTATAAAAATTAACAATATACATCTGAACTAATTTATAATTATATTCTTTGGGATCTAGCTGCTTCTTAGCGTCAAACTAACTACCATTTATATTGCTGCGGCCTAGAACTTAGCTAGTTTGACTTTGTAAGTTAATTTTAATATTTCTACACCGGCAACGGTAGTGTATGTGAAACTGTTTAATATTAAGATCTTAATGTACCATATACTCAGAAATAATATTAAATAAAAAAAAAATCAATATGGCTATTAACTCAAATAAAACCTTATCCACGTTTAATTAATTCATTTAAAAGCCAAACAGAACAAGAAATCATTTTACACTATATTACTCCAATATCTGGTGTACAATCCAACCAATAATTTCGCTCTGGGACAAAACAAAACGTTGTATTTAACGGCCGCCACTGCGGGGAGGGTTGTACCCGAGTAATTAAATTTGAAAATCATCGGAAACGTATTAATTGTTATGTTGGGGCCAGGAAACTAGCGGTGGGGGCGACGTGAGGAGCGTAGGCAATGGCGAACTAGCGGTGGGGGCGACGTGAGGAGCGTAGGCAATGGCGAACTAGCGGTGGGGGCGACGTGAGGAGCGTAGGCAATGGCGAACTAGCGGTGGGGGCGACGTGAGGAGCGTAGGCAATGGCGAACTAGCGGTGGGGGCGACGTGAGGAGCGTAGGCAATGGCGAACTAGCGGTGGGGGCGACGTGAGGAGCGTAGGCAATGGCGAACTAGCGGTGGGGGCGACGTGAGGAGCGTAGGCAATGGCGAACTAGCGGTGGGGGCGACGTGAGGAGCGTAGGCAATGGCGAACTTAAGGGCCTATAGTACCTCAAATGGCTTAGCATGATCCTCCGTTATATCGAAAATACTGCAGCATTAATTTTGAAATAAATATATGGTAAAGTTAAGGATTAATGTTAGGTCTTATGTTAGACGAAAACACGATTCCATAAAATTTTCTCGATAGAAAATCCAAAGTTACCTCCAAACCGAACAATAAACCGCTGGTATTCAAAAAATACTTCAAATTAGATCATGAAACTTTGTATAATAACCGAACTAACTATAATGCAGGTCTTATGTTATTTTTTTTTAATTACCATTATTTTCACCGTAAAAAGCAAATACCTATACTATTGGCGCTGCCTGCCGCCTAGCACCGCACTCTGTCTCGCTCTCACTCAGTCCGCGAGCAGTATCGTGCGAGCGAGATAAAGAGTGAATTTTAGCTGAGGTAGTATGTAGGTATTTTTGGCTCTTAAGTGTATAGCGTGTTTCAGAAATGCGTGTTCATATTTACGTACTAGCCTCTGCTCGCGACTTCGTCCACGTGAAATTGCGGGCTTTCCCACCCGTCGCGTCGCATCCCATCGCCACTACTTCGTTTTCGATTAGCGTTTTTTCTGACTTTTTTCTTTTCGCTCGGCTCCTAAGGGTAGTAGTGTAATGTTAAAAAAAATAGGGCTAATGCAAATAAGAATTTTTGAGTTCCAGAGATTTACAAACAAACAAATTTTACCTTTATAAAATATAAAGTATAGATGTGGTATTGAAGATTTATGTTCAGTTTGATGGTCTGTACCACAAGTTTCTGTATCTAACGTTCGACTGGCGTAATTGTTTTACTACGTACATATTTTATTCCGTCATCCATGAAGAAGCTTTAATTATCTAATTCCCCATGTAATCTTAATTCTTAAAAACAAAGAAAGAAAAGATAATGCACCTTTTAAGAAGAAGAAGATGTATGTGAATCATCCCTTACCGACTCCCGCTATACATTCATTCATTGCCCGCAGTGTCCCGATGTCACTCATTAAGTCAATGAGATCACTTAAGTGTGACAACCAGATAAATTGGCACTTAGTCCTTCTTTCCTGTATCATGGTCATGTGATAAAAAATGTCCTATGAACCTATCTTGAAGGGCAACTGTGCAAGATTGTTCTTTAAAAATGACTTGTAATTATCAAAATTATCCAATGCATTCTAATTTCAATTTTTTTGTTTCAGAGGCCGTTTTATGACGCTGAAATGCCATGAGGATTCTAGCGCAAGAGAGAGATGGAGCTATACATGACCGATAGCACCATCTCTTTTTTCAGACTGGAATCATAATGGCATTAATATTTCATAATAAATGGTAATCAACTCTTGGGCAGATGGAATCTGTCACTGTAACAACAAAAGGTTTTTCTGTAAAATAATTTATCATTAGATTGCCAACTTTAAGTCATAATTTTTTTTAAAATTAATCTTTTTTGTCCCACAGCTTGGCAACCGAAGGTCTCCCCATGTTTCTTTGTCACTAAAAATAATATAAATTACACACACACACATAATTATACACAGGGACTTTTTTAACTGGGACATAGTAAAAATGTTTCAGACACAAGTTAATTCTACTATTTATAACGAAGTTTCTCTTTGCTTGTATGATGAAAAAGTGTGTGTGTTTTGTATTACGTAAATTCAACACATAATCCTTGACTGATAAAAAAGCTATCTCATTTCATTTCTCGCTGGCTTCGTGGCCCGCCTCAGTCCCGATGATGCTCATTAAGGCAATGAGTTCAGTCTGATGTGACGACCAGATAAATTGGCTTTTAGTTCACTTTTTACTGCTTATAGCTATTAAGGACTTGTTACAATGTAAATAATGGCGAAGTTTGTTTGCGTGGGATTAGGTTGTAATCTGGCTGTGATTTTGTTTTAAAGACAACAATTATTCAAATGAGATATATTTTTAACCGACTTCCAAAAGGAGGAGGTTATCAATTCGACGCTGTTTTTTTTTTTGTGTGTTTGTTACGCGATTACTCCGCCAATTGTGGACCGATTTTCAAAATTATTTTTTTATTCAAAAGGAGATACTTCTAAAGTGGTCCCATAGTCACCAAGTCAGGATCTGATGAGGGAATCCCATGGAAATCGGGGGAAACCTTCAAATTTTGTAGGCACACCTATAGCGATTTGTGTATTTTTTATAGTAACTCATGCATTTGCTCTCAAAAAGCAGCATTCGGTGAAATGGAACTGATGATGAATACCACAGATGGCCATCGGAACTACTCAATAATAAATATTTCACGGGTTGTGATTCAATTAGGTACTTTAATGTGGTTAAGGCTAAGCGCAATGCGTATCGTGAAGTGGAGCTGATAGTGACTTCTCAATCAGCTCCAGTTCTCCTGGTTCTTACAAGGAGAACTCCTCAACAATTAACGTCCCTGCATCGGGAAAAGCAATATTTTGTAAAAGTTGATGAGCCGTTGACATTAGGCTATTGTAACTTAGGTAAGTTAGAAACTGGCCCCCTAAAAAGTGGAAAATAAAAAACTGTTTTACTAAAAATACAACCGACTTCCAAAAAAACACTACAAAGTGAAAAATAACTTAAATTTCGGAAGTCGGTGTCAATGAAAAAAATGCGGAACCAACGACACCGACTTCCGAAATTTAAGTTATTTTTCACTTTGCAGTGTTTTTTTTGGAAGTCGGTTGTATTTTTAGTAAAAAAAGATTTTTTTTTGGTCTTATTTAGGTACCTTGTCGAACTTGTACTCGCGTGGTCTCTTATACATAGACTTTATAATCGTCATTATTATATAACTGTTTATTATTATCCCACAGCTGGGCAAATGCCTCTTCTCATAACGAGAAGGCACAAGCATTAATTACCACGCTTGCTGAAGACGGGTTAGCGATTTTAAATTTACATTATGTAACTACTAGCTGCGCCTCGCGGTTTCACCCGCATAAGTGTCGATCCCATGGGAATATCGAGATAAAAGTTGCCTATATGTTAATTCAGGGTGTCATCTACCTCCATACAAAATTTTATCAAAATTGGTCTAGCCGCTTGAGCGTGAAGAAGTAACAAACATATAAACACACACAAATTTTCGCCTATAAAATATTAGTGTGATTGTGATAAGTTCAGAGGGGCAATTCTCGTAATTTTAAGAATGTTCACAGTCTGATCTCAGTCTCAATCTGTCAAAAATACCTCTATTTTCCCTACACTTTGGCAAGTTTTTGACATTTGTTTGTCGCCGAGATGAGACTGCGACTAGATTTTGAACGTTTTAAATTACGAGAATTAGCCTTCAGGTTTCCTCGTTTTCCATGCCTTCACCGATGTCAGTCATGTTCAAGAAAGCTCAGAAAGTTGAAGGCTTTTTAAGATATTCAATAAAACAACGTAGGATTAATCTGCTTTTGTCCGATTTATTGTTACACTTTTTAAAATCGCCCGCTTTATTCGCCTCCTCGCAATGATCTGCGTTGTCTATGTCGAAGTGACCGAATGATATCCATGTGTCAATGTCAAAACGTCAACTGTCATTTCATTTTATTTTTTTATTTTATTTTATTTATTTTTACAATTTTAAGAAAGCTTACAGACTAATACACAAAATGGTAACGAAATAATTAACAACTGACAATTGCTAATTACAAGCTTCCACATTTCGGCATAGACTTTTTAATTAACAAAGTTGCCACACATATTAATCAAAATGCTTTATAACAAAATATGTAAGTAATTTAAACAGATTAGGGGATTGATTCTTACAAAGTATATACATATGAATTTGAAAAGTCACATTGGTACTTGCTCACATTTGTACCCGCCTCGAGCATGAGAGGCGAGGAGGCTACTGGACCATCACTATTATCGGCATAAACTGCACTGGGTCCTTACTAGTTAAGAGCCTATACTACCTCAGCTAAAATTCACTCTTTATCTCGCTCGCACGATACTGCTCGCGGACTGAGTGAGAGCGAGACAGAGTGCGGTGCTAGGCGGCAGGCAGCGCCAATAGTTTAGGTATTTGCTTTTTACGGTGAAAATAATGGTAATTAAAAAAAAATAAAAATATAAGACCTGCTTTATAGTTAGTTCGGTTAGTATACAAAGTTTCATGATCTAATTTGAAGTATTTTTTTAATACCAGCGGTTTATTGTTCGGTTTGGAGGTAACTTTGGATTTTCTATCGAGAAAATTTTATGGAATTGTGTTTTCGTCTAACATAAGACCTAACATTAATCCTCAACTTTATCATATATTTATTTCAAAATGAATGCTGCAATATTTTGGACATAACGGAGGATCATGCTAAGCCATTTGATGTAGTATAGGCCATTAATACTGCATTACTAGGTCTCATCGGGTAAAACTATAGCTGCTGTGACATTCTGTCGGCTACTCGTTGATTACTTTTGAGTGGCGTCGCTGACGAACCGGCTGTGGGTTTGTCGCCTAAAGACAATAATAATTAAAACACATGTTTTTTTTAATCGCAAAGGCGTTATAATCTATACTAGGTCATACTTGAAAAAAAATGCAGTGAAACCCTGTATCGATACAAGGCAGGGCTCTTCAATAAAAATAAAATTTCGGTGCACAAAAAAGCATCCCCCGTCCCACCAGCGCGCTCGTGTATCACATAACAACTCTCGTGTACTGCAGAAGGGGTAGGCAGAGTTATACACGTCTGTTTATACCGCTGTTTATTCCTCTGTGTATAAATATGGGTTTACTACTCACATTTCGCATGGTATAATATGATAAGTACCTTGTAATGGATCCCTCTTTAATTTAATTAGAATCAAATTAAACCTTCATAATTTAGTTCTATATATATCCCCCCTCTTGGCTAAGTGCTCGTGGCTAAATAATAACAGCCGCACGGGTCGATCGATCAGGTTAAGCTACGCTTGCCACGGTCGGTCCGTGGATGGGTGACCATGTTTACATACCGAGACACCTCCGTGCCTCGGAAAGCACGTTAAGCCGTTTGTCTCGGCTGTCATTCGTGGATCTTTGACAGTCGCTACGGTTTATCAGAAGCCCGAAAGTCTGACAACCAGTCTTACCAAGGGGTATCGTGTTACCCAGTAACTGGGTTGTGGAGGTCAGATAGGCAGTCGCTCCATGTAAAACACTGGTATTCAGCTGCATCCAGTTAGACTGGAAGCCGATCCCAAAATAGTTGGGAAAAGGCTAGGTAGATAATGATGAGTCTCATATGAAAAGATCAAAAAATGGTTAATGTGGATTTCACAAAAATACAGTTAAGTACGTATGTGTGAAGCTCCATGATTCGACGTACTTACCAAGGGGTATCGTGTTACCCAGTAACTGGGTTGTGGAGGTCAAATAGGCAGACGCTCGTTGTAAAATACTGGTATGCATCCGATTAGACTGGAAGCCGACCACGTCATAATTGGGAAAAGGTTAGATAGATTTATATCGGTCCTCTTCTATACATACTACATCCTACAAATAAATAAAAGTGAAGTGTCTCTTTGTAATGTCAAAATAACAGCTTTTTACGAAATGCTTAAGAAAGTACGGACTTTCACACTTTCAAAGGACTTTCACTGACAGAAAGCTGATGTTAAATGATAAATGATAAATGATTTTATTTCTGTAAGTAGGTTTGTACAAACACTTTTACACGTCAATCATATTTTTTTTAAAACGAGATGAGGGCGGCGTTTCCTATCTGACTACTCTGAGAAGAAAGGCCGAAACAAACTCAGAGGTCACAGTCTCTTTTAAAGTCCAGACATAATCTTGGTGAGATCATGTGGAGACCATGTAGATTGGTGTCTGAAATGGTCTTTTGAGGAAAGAACCACACAGATTGAGTGGACCCGTCCAGTCAGTGCACGCATTTGTCAGTAATCATGCAGCTCAACTCAAACTTAGGGAGCTCAACGATTCGACGAACAATACCAAAGAAAGGACATTTGGGTAGGTCGCATAAATTACTCAAACTGCCAGACCATGACTAAAACTATCTGAGAAAAAAACAAAGGCAAACTAAAATTAACCCACATAGTCTTCACATTCACAGTCATTAAAAATAACATAATACTTTACAAAGTAAATATTCATGTCACTGTATATGTAAAATTTATCAATGTCAATGTGTATATAAAAATCCAGAAATAGTCTTGGTCAGATCATTTTGAGGACCATGTAGATTGGTGTCTGAAATGGTCTTTTGAGGAAAGAACCACACAGATTGAGGGGACCTGTCCAGTCAGTGCTCCCATTTGTCAAAAAAAAAATGTGCAGCTCAACTCAGAACTTGAGGAGCTCAACGATTCGACAAACAATACCAAAGAATGGACATTTAGGTAGGCCGCGTAAATTACTCAAACTGCCAGATCATGAATAAAACTAACTAAGAAGGAAAACATAAAAAAAAGATAGAAAAAGTGTGTGTGTGTTATAAGGAGTTTCGCGCAAAACTTCAAAATCTCTGAAATTTCCGACATACACGCGGGCGAAGCCACGGGCAGAAACTAGTTATAGCTATATTCCATATATAATCATTACACTATTAAGTAGGTAGCTATACTTAAGCTCTATAGTATAAAGTCATTATCAAATAATAGCAATCAGTTCCGCTAGCCTAGTCATTGATCTTCAAAATGATCGTGCGCTGACATTTCAATAGGCCCCATTACATTGATTCGGGAATCGAATTTGTGACCGAGTGGAGCATTCATATTGTATTAACGGAATTAACGAGCTATATTAAGTATGGAGTAGTATAGAAGTCAATGGTTTAGGGAGTATAAATCAAGGTTTCAGATATCTAAAGGGCTACAGGTTAAGTTGACCTAGATCCTTTAAGAGGTTGTAGTTTCCATCATTCCTGACTGATTTGACAATAAAACACCGCACCCCAAACTTAACCGTTTTCAAGATAGACTTTGAAGAGAGAGACTTTGAAGTTTTTTTTTTTGCAATTTTTGTGTAGAGAATAATAAAGCAACTTATCTACTTCACAAAAATCGCTAACACAAATAAATTAGAGGCAAAACACAAAAAAAAAATAGGTCAATAGAGTCCAATATCTAGAAAATGGTTAAGATTGGGGTGCGGTGTTTTATAGTCAAATCAATCAGGACTGATGGAAACTACAACCTCTTAAAGGATCTAGGTTGACTTAACCTGTATACTTTTGAAGTTCTATCTTCACGATAACTTTATGCAAGTACTGAAAATCAGCGCTGTGCTGTGGGTCCCCTATAGCACAGCATCATGCTGAGTGGAAGCCTTCTTGTCACAGTCATGACGTGCAGCTGTCGACATTTTGTTACATTTTGTTTTTATTTTTCTGTATTATTAGAGTTAATTATCTTTTTGTTTGCACGTATTTCTGTGACAAATAAACTAATTTTTTTGCTTCTTTCTTTTCAACCACATTCATCGTTCTTAGTCATATAGCGAATTAATTTTAGCAGCATAGATCTTAGCCTACAGAATAATGTCTCTTGGACGTGTCCAAGAGAAGTCATCCTGACATGGCTATCATTTTAAAACGAAAAGCAATCATTAAATGCGACAGAGGACATTCCTCTTTTTCGTCTGTCGATGGCTATCCAAATAGAGTCGGCCCAGAATTTGGCTACAGCTAGAGGATATTATGGGACTTTTATGAAATCCACGGAAAGAAAAATAACTAATTTTCCGACTATGGAAATCCCCTTTTCCAGTAAATTCGCAGACAGATCAAAATCCACACACAAAATAACAGCTAGCAACACCAAACGTTTGCTAAATCACACTGTTTTAATAACAAACCAGTTTCAGCATTAACATTAACCAAATTAACTATAACGTAAGGCATAGCACACACAGTTAGCCTCTCCCGATGGATAAATTGAATTACATCAGACCCGCTTTAACCCGATTAAAATCTGCAAGCGCGGCGCGGATTGGATTGTGAACGAACGTTACGTGTTGACGCTCAACTATTTTTACAACTAGCGTTAATTGGTTGGTTGTAATGAATTGTTCGTGTATGCAGGGGTTTGTGTGTTTTTCAGTTTGAATTATGGGTGTTAGGAAGTCTTGTTGAGCGGTGGTTGATGAGATGATTAAGTTGAAAGTTTTTGACATAAATGTATTACACTAAAGGCTGATTTTATCAACGTTAGTCTATTATCCGTCGAATAAAATTACGTCTGACACTTCTAGTATGGAAAAACTATCAAAAACTCAAAATTTATTCTCAGGATAAGACTTATTATAGGTAGCTATACAAGTTTGGTGAAATTCGCCCTTGAGCGTATTGTGAACGCCATTTACGAATGAAACTGGATGAAAATAAAGTAGCCCTGCTGAAAACATGAGCCAGTTGAAATAGTAAAAGCTTATTCATCTGATCGTCTTATTTATGTTCAATAAGCAACCTCCTAATGCTGTCGTAAAGTCATATTACAAAGATCTGCTGTTTCTGTGCCATTAGCAACCGTGAACATAGGTACGTCGTGAGTTCTCGCGCGGAGTTACTAACGCTGACTAGGAATCATTAGGCCTCTGATGTACAGAAAGATGGGCTAGAGCGAAAGTATGCGATGTAAAGTCCCCGTTACCAAGGACCGCTTTTTTTTAATGGCTGTCTAGGCCAGTCTTAACAAATCACGTCTTTTTTCAACTTTAACCACTTTACTTTTAGATGCTGCAGATGTCGATGCACTTGATATCAACTAAGTATTTATCTCTACTACTCACCGGACGATCTAAATCCTTTGCATAAGAAAAACTATCGTTAATCAATAATGGTCAGATAACCGAACATTTCCGGCTTCAAGTAGAAGCCCCTGAAACGGGAACAGACAAAGTGGAAAAGAACTTTCATTAAATTTTCTCTATTTTAGTAGCTTGACTATATTAAGAGTATCTCTTAACAAAATATACAACAAGCCCAAAAATAATTTGAGTTTCTTCAACGCGGCGTGAGCGTAATGGTAATTGGGAGGGTGTGGCCAGGAAAACACAGTTTATGTGTACATACACAGTACACACTACACACCGCATACATGAGTACAGTGTAGGGAGACACAGAGTCGCTGGGGTCAATGTACCCGGGGATATCGGATGACTTGTGATCCTGCAGGGGTGGGAAACTTTACACTACAAATTATCCGATGGTTTGAGATCTTCTATGATAAGGGATCCCTTGATACCCTCATCAGTAGTAGTTTTTTGACGCAGATTTCTTTCTGAAAAAATTTCAGGTTGCTCGTCTGCTAGGCAAGTTTATTAAGTTCAGACAATAGAAAAAGTAATATTAGTATCATATGAAAAGAGGGGCCCATGGCTAAATAATAACAGCCGCACAGGTCGATCGATCAGGTTAAGCTACGCTTGCCGCGGTTGGTCTGTAGATGTGTGAGCATCTTTAGATATCGAGACCCCTCCGTGCCTCGGAAAGCACGTTAAGCCGTTGGTCCAGGCTGTCATTCGTGGATCTTTGACAGTCGTTACTGGTAGTTAGAAGCCCGAAAGTCTGACAACCAGTCTTACCAAGGGGTGTCGTATTACCCAGTAACTGGGTTGTGGAGGTCAGATAGGCAGTCGCTCCATGTAAAACACTGGTATTCAGCTGCATCTGGTTAGACGGGAAGCCGATCCCAAAATAGTTGGGAAAAGGCTAGGCAGATGATGAGATCTAAAAATGGTTAATATGGTCTTTCACAAAAATACAGTTAAGTACGTATGTGTGAAGCTCCATGATTCGACGTCGCCAATGTTTAGCGCAATGGGGCTTAACCAACTTATTACACACCACTGCATGGCCCTTCGGGAGACAGAAGCGTGCTGTTGTGTTGTTATTAAAAAAAAACAAAAGACATTTATAATTTGGTTCATACGAAATTATAAAAAAATCCGGTCGCGCACAGTGTTCCGTACAAATTAGTAGGTATGTAAACAGTTTATCACAAGAAAAAAAAATGTAATATAACTAAAAATTTACTGTTTTCTGATTTTTCCTATACTTGTGCTACATGAGATTGCTTCTTGCTAAATTTCATGATTCTAGGTCAACGGGAAGTACCCTATAGGTTTTGATTTCAGAACATAAACGTCCCTTTCTTTTGATTGCGCTGACTTAAAAGTTTTTATTTTTCACTGCTTTATGGGTTTGCAGACTTGAGAGTATTTGATATTAATTTCAACTTGATAACTCTACCCGTTCCTGAGAAAAAGGGTATTGATCGACGGACAGAGAGATGGACAACGAAATGATCAAGGGTTCCGTTTTTCTTTTTGAGGTACGGAACCCTAAAAAAATGTCGCCAAATCTTATCCTTGACAACAGAGCCCCTGTTGTCAAGGATACAATAAGGAAGTCATTAAAATTATATAAATGTGGTTACATGTGAATTACATGTGAATGTTTTCCGTATTAGCAAGGTGCAACACTTTCCTCAAAGGAAAGCCTCGTGTTTATTTTTTAAAGAACGCCTTAGTTTTTATCCTCAGCAACTGTCTTTATAAATATAACATAATTTTACTTTGATACCCGACGTCCAACTGAGGTGTGGTTCGTGACGCTCGTGGCAAGTAATAACAGCGGCCCGGGTCGATCGATCAGGTTAAGCAACGGTTGCTGCGGTTGGTCTGTGGATTAGTAACCATCTTTATCTTATAACAAGACCCCTTCGTGTGTCGAACAGCATGTTAAGGCGTCCCGGCTGTCATTCGTGGCTCTTTGACAGTCGTTACGGGTCGCCAAAAGCCCTTCAGACTTTCTTTGACAACCAGTCTTACCAAGGGGTATCGTGTTACCCAGTAACTGGGTTGTGGAGGTCAATTAGGCAGACGCTCGTTGTAAAATACTGGTATTTAACTGCATCTGATTAGATTGGAAGCCAACCCCAACATATTTGGGAAAAGGGTAGGCAGATGATGACTACGTCCAACTGAGCGTGATTCCTCGTAAAAAAGGCATTTTCGTTTTGCTTCTTTGTTATTGTGGATATTTTTGCCATCCTAATACAGCGATGATCTTCTCATTCTTACAGATAGTGCAATCCACGAAGACGCGCCCCACTCTTCTTCCGAATCGTTAGTGGTTATCGCTAGTTAATTCCACTGGTGTTTTAGTTTTTTCGATACTGTGTATCAACAAAACTAAAACACTAGCGGAATGTTGCTCAGTTGTGCTGTAAGCATTAGGAAAAACTTCGTGGATTGCACTATCTGTAAATGCCGTCTAGTATTTAACTTAGGATCAAATTACTCCCCTGTTGACACACAGGCAGTTTCTTACTTTGAAACCACCTCATTAAACACATACCTCCCACTTCGTCCCTCTGTCCAGTCGGTCAAACTCTCTGTTCCGACACTAGTCTGTGTAATATTTCACGCACCACTAAGACATAGTGTACAATTATCACTAATTCGGTAATGCGATGTCTGTCAATCTGTGTGTCAATGTCTCTATGCTGTGGTTAGGCCGTAGCGCTACATGACATGGGCGGAGCCAAATCATAATGTTTTCCTCAAAAAATGTTTGAATTGTGTTAGCTAAATTGCTTTACAGACAGGCTAATGAGTTCGAAAACCAGTACTCTAGGCGGGTCCAGAGATTAATTTTATAATTTCTGACTCAAGTACTATTTACTTTAAATATTGGTCAATTATCAAACGAAGCCCAAAAAGTAAAGACTAAAGCAATGGATAGAAGAAAACCTTTTGAGATTATTTAAATTCCCAGAAAGTTGTAGGATTAATTAAGTACAGTTCGAAAAAGTAACAAAAATTTCGACTACTAATTGTTTGTTAACTAACAATTATCTAGCAATTTTTTTCAACTTAGTCCTGCATCAAATTACAACAAAAAATATCGTTTCTAAAATGAACACATAATGTACTCTTATAATTACTAGCTCTTATTAAGGTGCCGAAGCATCCGTTTATTAAAAGCATATTAGTAATAAAATATGTTTTTCGGCTTGTTGAGCGGTGTAATTAAAGCCTTATTTTATGAGTACATGTTTGCTTAGAGGGAGAACTCGAGTGAGTAATTATAAAGTAGATGGTGGATGTAATTGGTGGGTAGGCAGAGTTTCAAGTGTGCTGAATTTCTGTGTCGAAATTAGATTATTTCCACATGAATAAGGAATGGAACATGAAGATCATGTTGTAGTATTTCAATCTCATCAGATATGACTAAAAATATTGGTATATTTTGACAGAAATGATCGCTCTCCGAATTTGCAACACATTTCACGAGATGATGATGGTAGAGTATAATAGAATGCTCTTTATTACGTTATTACGTACGCCATGCGAATTACAGATATAAATATGTATAATATATATTTAAGATGATCTTAGTTGAGACTAGTTACCAGAAAGTCAGAAATCCAAAGTAATGCACACAGACACACATTATGTTGCCAAAGAACAACTCCAACAACAATTCGCGCGGTTTGTTAAAACTCAAACGCATTTTTGGCCTGTCAATCAGTCTGTTGTTCATTCGAAAAGCCAAATTCCTATGGGAAATATCGGTAAAGAAACTACAAGGTTAATCTTTTATAGACAGCAGGCCGACTATTCGTTCGTTTATCCCTTTGACGTACACCAGTTCAAAAGGGAAAGCAGTGACTTATTTGAACCGAGGACGGTACAGAACAGGGCATCATATTAAGGAGTTGTCTTAGGAATTTGTTTAAGCACACACATCTTTCTCATTAGCCGCCTCTCATTAACCTACACTATCAATATAATCACGCACCATAAATCACTCGACACCACACTATAGATTGATTTACTATCCACTGCCGGTCGTTTATCAATCGCTCCCCCTAATTATTAAAGGAAATACGCATTGTAGCGAAAATGTGACTAATTGATCGCGATGTGTGAGCTCGTGTTTGTTCTGTTGTGATTTTGACTTCTTAAATAACTGAGAATGTTTAAAGGATCTTGAATTACTTGTGAATTAGGCAAAAGATGGTTGTGTGACTTTTACCAAAGTAAAACCTAAAGTTTAGCGGCCAACGTAATGTAAGATAGAATTCTAATTGAATCCCATCCATTTATCCATGAATTCCAAGAAACCTATGTATTGTTAACTAAATACAAATAGGTTAAGTACCTATACGTAATGGTTATAGGTGAAGGTCTCCTATGAACAGCTTCGATTACCTACTAAACACAGTACTTATTTAGAAGATTAGGTAAGTATGATACTTACCTAATCTGCGCGCTAAACATTACTGGTAGGTACCTATTTCTATTTAGGTATCTCTTCATAACATAACCCTCTCGCCTCAAATTCCCTGTGGGTGTAGCCAGAGAATACAAACCTATATTTTACCAGTTATGTGTAAGTCCTACGTAATAGAGGGCGAGCCATAGATATCAATCGAGCACAAATCAGACTCCGGGCTTTTTTTTTGTGGATGGGAAATCATCAAATGACTCCTCCCGCTCAGGGTGGAGCAGAAGGGAGTGTCAGACTCTTACTGACTAAAACCCACCCGTGTTCCTTCCTTAGCCCTTTGTGTTCCGGGGTAACGGTAACCCTGTAGTGGTATCTACAACGTCACATGCAAACAACGCGTCATACTGACGTCACGAAATCCTGCATCTCGCAAGCAGAGTTTACCGCGCAACTAGCATAGATACAATGGCCCGAAACGAATCATCGGGCAGTTGCCCGCCAGACACAACACCCGTCTGGTCGGAGGATCCTCCCTTTTCTATGGAGGTTGAGTGAACTTTACACCCTGTTCCTCATACTTCTATAACCCTTTCGGACAATCCCGTTGCCCAGACTCCGGGCTGCTAATGAGAAAATCCTGATAACATAAATAAAGAAACATTTATTTCTCTTCTACATAGGCACCTTAAAATATGAAGGCACTGATAAATCCTTTGTGGGAGACTGGTATCTGCACTAAGAAAAATCTGCCACACAGATTACCAGGTCCCCCCAAAAACAATGATTGAGTATTACATCATAAGATAATGATAACAAATTATTTCAACCTTTGGTAGGACAACACAGTAAACCGAAGTAAAGGGAAAAATATACAAAATTTAAATTATTATTGAGGATTGTGGGTACTAGTGAAGTGGTGTGGTGTACTGTGATGTTCTGTGGTGCGATAGGTAGACTGAGAACACATTTATCTTAACACAATTAAGAGGCTTTCAGTGCTATCGTAATGAAGGTTCAGTAGATACGTGGTGAGAACTTACGTGCACTTTGCTTTAGTAAGAGAGTATATTTTTAAAGTAGATTTTATTTTATTGTTCACGTAACTGCTAAGGAAACAAAAGTTACGGCGCGAAAGGCTTCTTTTACACGGTTGAGTGGAACATTTGTTCTAATGCGTTTACACGCTCAGTGTAAGAATGGGTAATTGCAGTTCAACGAAGAATGGTTACGCAAGATTGTTTGAACGATTAACAGTTGTAGAACAGTTAGAACCTTGCATTTATCGTAGAGTTCAGAGGTAGCGTGAAAAAACGGTAAAGCATGGGCTACCTTAAACACTGCTCCTTGTGCTCGCTACACTTTAATCATGAACGATTTAGTGGCACCACCCCAAACATAAATGCAATAACTTAGTACAGATTGACAGAGTGTAAAGTATACTGTTTTAAAAACTTTTGCATCTGCAACACGTCGTAGGCTTTTAAAAATGAAGACGAGCTTCCTATTTCTCTCGGACAACAGATCGATGTGGGAATTAAACTAAGCACTATTAGATATTCTGTGGTTTAGGTTTTTATTTATTTAGTTATTTATTTATTTATTTACAGGAAAACCAACAGCTACAACAGATGCATAACAATTGTATATGAGACGTAAAGCCAATTACAGGTTCTCACGGGTAAAAACAGAAAATGCGGTAGAAATCTTAGGATCACTAACAAGCACAATAGAAAAGAATACATATATAAGGTATATAAACACTATTCGCTTTTGAAAAAGTCAGCATTCAGCCATTATTTAGAATAGAATACTCTTAATTAAGTACACCATATAAATTACAGATATAAATATAGAAATTTTGCAAAGGGTGACACAATGGGCGGACTTATCGCTAAAAGCGATCTTGTAAAGACAACCTTTGGATGGATCCTTTTTGTCTATAGTTACACCGAGGTATTTTAATAGTCCATTTTTCAAATTAAGGGAATGAGCAGTGGGAAGAGCTGTTATTACACGAGTGGGCCGTGATCCTACTATCCTACTAATCCTATCCTATCCTACTTCCTACTTCCTATCCTACTTAATATTATAAATGCGAAAGTTTGTGAGGATGGATGTTTGTTACTCTTTCACGCAAAAACTACTGAACGGATTTTGATGAAACTTTACAGTAATATAGTTTATATATCAGAATAACACATAGGATACTTTTTATCCCGATATTCCCACGGGATCAAAACTGACGCGGTTGAAACCGCGGGGCGCAGCTAGTAATATTATAAATGTGAAAGTTTGTGAAATGTTTGGATGTTTGTTACTCAATCACGCAAAAACCGTTGAACAGATTTGGATGAAATTTGGCACACAGATAGTTAATAACCAGGATTAACATATAGGATACTTTTTATCCCGATATTTTTCGGGATCGAAACTAACGCGGGTGAACCGCGCTGCTAGTGTTTAATAAGGCGTTTTGAGTGAGGTGACTGTTTGTTAGTGTGCTTGTTATGAATTTCGTTTTGTCTGTATTAAGTTAAAGTAAGTTGTTGTTTAGCCAGGTTATAACGAGTGAGAAATTCATTTGAACAAAATGGTACACTTCCTCCTAAGTATCAGCAGTGAAAAGAAAAGCCGTGTCGTCCGCGAAAATAATAATCTTGCCGTTAGTAAGGTTTAACTAACAGGGGATATTGATAAAAATGTAAAATAAGGTTGGCCCTAAAATATTCCCCTGAGGAATACCGATGTTGAATTCACAGTCATCACTCAACCACTCAACGAAAAAAATAAAAAATTATAGAAAATCTCAATTACACACACTCAGCGCCTGCGACCTCTAGACTCTAGCTAGACCAATAATGCTTTGTAATCCATCATGCTTTGTAATCCAAAGCATGATGATTGGATATTGTCGCATTTCAATCTGAAAGAAAAAACATTAACCTATTACTTTTATGTACCTATTCATCTCACTATTTCTTAACTGTTTCAAGATACGCAAAGATCTTTAACTCCTTATAATCATGTTACAGCATGCTATTTTGTACTCCACTTTTATGAAGCACTAAAATTACTCAATAGAGTTTAACGATCGCCAGAGACAAACATTGGCTATACACACAGAGGCTATAAATTATTTTAGCGTCCATGAAGCATAGACATGTAGATTTCCTTAATCGCTGTCATGGCTAGCGGCTATCGGACGCACGTTTAGGAGACGTTGGCTTAGGATGGATAAGACTGTTTGAAATAATGTTGTTGTATTGCAACAATTCATGTGTTTTCTTTTAGCTCATGCCATGATAAAATACATGGAAATTAGACACTCTGATAGCGGCGTAGCAGAGTCGACTGCGCAGAGGCCGCCATATGCACTGTAATTAAGTAACGCAACACGTGGCAATTATGGTCGAAATCTACATAGATGTCACTAAAAGGTGGTCTACAGAAAGCATTCATTTCTAAAGATGCACAAAAGATTGTTTTTATACAATTGTGAAAGTGGAAAGTTACTTTAATTGTTTTCAATAAACTATATAGGTAGTATTAATATCTCACAAAGCGACGCGCAATTTACTTATGGTTACCAAGTGTACAAACATACTGTGAATGTGTGTGTAAACGCATGAGCCGAGCTACCCGTCAGAGACACAAGCGAAGTCGGAAGTGTGTGTACCGCGTGTTTGTACACTTGGTAACCACAAGTAAAGCGCGCGCCGTGATAGTGATAAAATATTACACTATATTATAACTGAGTGGTCGATTACAAGCAGCGGAATCTAAACTAAGGCCTGTACCTTATGGGTTTACGGTTCGATTCAGACATGGAACAATAATTAAATGGGACTTGAACAGAACTGGCGAAATGTGGGTTTACTATAGGTTCACCTCTACCTGGGGTGCGGTGCCAGAAGACCTCCACGTGGTGCACCCTGGAGACAGGCGATATAATCGCCTGTTACTAACTTCTGGACGGGGACGGGGACTTTTGCACTGTGTCGTCTGACCATATGATGGGCAGAAGACACAGTGGAAAAGCAAGGGCGGTACAGGCTTGGGCTGAGAAAGGCCAGAGTGGTCAGGGAGGGAAAAAAAAAAATATATATATATATAAAAAAAAATAAAAAAAGCAATAATAATAATAATAAAAAAAAAATAGGTTTAGATAGAGGACTCCACCTCTTAAAAAAAATAAATTTAAAACTATGAAGGCGCCTTGTAAAAATAGACTACCCCAGGAGGGTACCGGTTGCGCCGCAGCCGGAGAATCCCTCACCGAACCTAGTTCGGTCAGCCCCTCGTACTCTGGGGGGGGCAACAACCGCCATCAACCGTCAGTCGACGCAGAGAGCCAGGGTGGCTCACGTCCCCGAGGTGTGGAGTCGTCGGATGTATCCAACACGTCCGCATCTCAGGGACCAAAACAGCGGACGCAGAGCGTCGCAGAGGCACTTCCAGTGTCAGAGGGGAGGGTGACCCGGTCTCGCTTCAAGCGGCCGGCTACACCTATGCATGAGATGATGAGTGACAGCGGTGAATCCGACTGCTCGCATATGTCGCTCGCCTCCAAGGCGTCATCAAAAGGCAAGCGAACGCGGAAGGCGGCAGAAACGAAGCGAGCGGCGTCAGGGGAGAGTGGTCTGCTTGTTTCGGATGGGGCCATAGTTGAGAGGCTGGAAAGAGAGAACGCGGACCTACGTTCGCAACTCGCTAGCCTCACAGCAACGGTGGCACAAATGGCGGAGCAACTTAGCCTCATCTGTAAGGGGCAGTTGGGCCCCAGCGTTGATGGATCCATAGCGGTGACAGGACTAGCACCGGAGGCAGAGGCCCAGCTCCGGCGTTCAATCGCCATAGAAATTGGGGGTATGATGGATGCCAAGTTGGCTGCCATTATGAGCAGATTGCCTCCTGAAAAGCCACTACGTCCGCCTCTTGCATCCGACGCAAAGAGAGCTGTGGCTCTATTGCCAACTGGCAATGGAGCCAAAGCTCTTTGCGCAGCGCAGGATCCTAACACCAACAAAAAAAAAGGAAAGGGAATGAGAAAGGGAAAAAACGGGAAGGAGAAGTCGGTGGCTCCGGTGGTGGAGCTGCCCGCTGTACCTGCAGCAAGCGCACAGGCCTTACAGCCCGCGTCAACGGTTGAGGCGGAGGCTTGGTCGACTGTGGCAAAAAAGTCAAAGACTCCCCAGTCCAGCACCACAGCTGGTGCCCCAGCCGCTCTGTCTGCGTCGTCTACCCCTGCAAAGGGGAAAAAGCAGCCGGTCAAACTGCCTCGTGTTCCCGCTTCGGCGGCGATTACTATCACGGTAAGGGAAGGATCATCTGCCACTCTCGCAGAAGTTCTGTCGGTAGCGAGGCAGCAGATTCGGTTGGCCGATCTCGGCATAGATACTGTTGGCCAGAAGAGGGCTGCGGATGGTGGAATGGTTCTTTCCATCTTTGGTGCAGACTGTCCCACTAAGGCTGACAACCTCGCAAGCCTTGCCGAGTATGACGTGCATATTGCACGTCCGATGAAAATGGCTGAGGCGAGGATCATGGACCTCGATGACGCTGTCACGCCAGCAGACGTGGCGATAGCTATTGCCGAGGCGGGTGGTTGTTCTGCCGGGGACGTAAAGGTGGGTGAAATACGACGCCCGCCTACTTCTCTGGGGCACGTCTGGGTTCGTGGTCCATTGGCGGCGGTAAAGAAGCTGGCATCCAACAAACGCATGCGGATAGGATGGACGTCGGTAAGGGTTGAAGTGTTGGAGGCACGTCGTATGATGTGCTTCCGTTGCCTCGAACCCGGGCACGTCCGTCGCCGGTGTACTAGTGTGGTTGACCGGAGCACTCGGTGCTACTCTTGCGGAGGACCCCACAAAGCAAGAGAGTGCACGTCCCTGACTGTGCGGTGTCCGCTGTGTGCGGACCAAGGGGGTCCAGCGGACCACAGGCTGGGAGGCAAGAAATGCACTCCGCGCAAGAAGAGGGCCTCACTTGCCCCGGCCACATTACAGGGATCGGCGCCGGCACCACTGGGTGCGGGCCCACAGGAGGAGATGGACACCTCATCTTCCCAGCCCTGAAAGTCCTCCAGTGCAACCTGAACCACTGCTGCAATGCGCAAAATCTTTTTCTACAGACTATTGCGGAGTGGTCGGTTGCCTTGGCCGTGGTAGCAGAGCCCTACAGTCTCCGGGATCATCCTCGCTGGTTCCGGGATACCTTGGACTCTGTTGCTGTTTACTGGGCTGGTGGAAGCAGTGGGCCTCACTGCTCCCTGCTCGATAGGGGGCGGGGATATGTCGCGGTTGAATGGGGACATCTGGCAGTAGTGGGCTGCTACGTGTCTCCCAACATTTCCCTCGCCCAATTTGAGGGATACCTGGATGGGGTTGCGAACTGCATTCGAAGCAAATGCTCACCCCGTCCAGTGCTTGTCCTGGGTGACTTCAATGCTCATTCCAGAGCATGGGGTAACACCCGGGATAGGCCAAGGGGACACGCAGTACAGGACTGGGCGGCTTCGCTTGACCTTCGACTATTGAATCGAGGGTCCGTTGCCACATGCGTTCGATGGCAGGGGGAGTCAATCGTGGATCTTTCATGGGCGACACCTTCTGTAGCCCGCATGGTGTCGGAATGGAGAGTAGCGGAGGAGATGGTCACTCTTTCTGACCATCGCCACATCGTCTTTGATGTGGCACTCCGTCCTTCCGGCGGCCCGAGCCGTACAGGCTCCAGCCCACCTTCGCGTCGTTGGGCCCTCAAACAGCTCAATCGAGATTTGCTCGTCGCAGCTGCAAATGTCGCGGCATGGCCAGATGGTGGTGAATCTCAGAGGATCTCGCTCGATCCAGAAGAAGAGGCGACCTGGTTCCGGGACACAATGACGTCAATTTGCGACGCTGCCATGCCCCGGGTTAGGTGCGCCCAGCGTCCTGGTGCGGTTTACTGGTGGTCGGAAGATATCGCGCAGTTGCGGACTGTCTGTCTTAGAACCCGGCGCCAGTTTCGGCGCACCCGGCGTAGAAGGCAGCAGAGAGCTACGGAGGAGGAGATAGCCAGAGTTTATAGAGCTTACCGAGTAGCGACTATGGCGCTTCAACATGCTATCGCAGATGCCAGGTCTCGGTCCTGGAGCGAGCTTCTCGAGGGGCTGGACAGGGATCCGTGGGGGAAACCATATAGGTTGGTAATGGGCAAATTACGCCCATGGGTCCCCCCCATCACGGAGACCATGGATCCAGGTCTGCTGGAGAGAGTCGTAAACACACTCTTTCCAGTAGCCAGGGACAGTCCCTTGCCGCCCCTGTCATTAACAGACTGGTCTGACGAGTTAGGGGTGACGGAAGGGGAGCTCGACCGAGCCGTGAAGCGCTTGGGGGCTCGTAACACCGCGCCAGGTCCGGATGGTATCCCTGGCCGGGCGTGGGTTCTAACTCTGGCTGCTCTGGGTGACCGCCTGAGACGGTTATTTAATAGCTGTCTCCGTCCAGGCGTGTTCCCCTCCGGTTGAAAGGAAGCTGGATTGGTCTTATTGAAGAAGGAAGGCAGGGCCGCAGAGTCTCCCTCTGCATACCGTCCCATATGCCTGCTTGACGAGTCTTCCAAGCTCTTTGAAAGAGTGGTTGCTGAAAGGCTTGTCGAGCACTTGTCGCGGGTTGGTCCCGACCTTGCTGATAGCCAGTATGGCTTCCGGCAGCGGCGTTCTACCGTAGATGCGATTCTTCGCGTCCGCGCGCTGTCGGACCAGGCGGTGTCCCGGGGTGGGGTGGCGTTGGCTATAAGTTTGGATATCGTCAACGCCTTCAACTCTTTACCCTGGGGTGCAATTAGGGAGGCACTGGTACATCATGGAGTGCCTCTCTACCTGCAATGCATTGTCGGAGCATATCTACGCGACCGGCACATTCACTATGTGGGCCGAGACGGTAGCGTTCAGCGGAGAGAGATTACGTGTGGGGTTCCGCAGGGGTCAGTTCTAGGTCCTCTCTTGTGGAACCTAGCATACGACGCGGTCCTGCGTGTCGATCTCCCCGTCGGCGTTAATATCGTTTGTTACGCAGACGATACTCTGGTGTTGGCCGGCGGGGACACTTTCGAGGAGACCATCCAGCTTTCCGAGCTCGGGGTGGCAAAAGTCGTGGCGGCAATCCGCGGGTTGGGTCTAGAGATAGCGCCTCAAAAAACTGAGGCGTTATGGTTTCATAAACTGCCGAGGAGCAGAGAGCCACCCAGCTCGTTGGTCCATGTCGGAGATGCGCAAGTCCAGGTGGGGCGATACATGAAGTATCTTGGCCTCACCCTGGACGGTCGGTGGGGCTTCGAAGAGCACTTCGAGCGCCTGGTTCCCCGGATCGAGAAGGCGGTGGGTGCTTTGCATAGACTGCTGCCCAATCTCGGGGGACCTCGAGAGGAAGTTCGCCGCCTCTACGCGGGTGTCGTGCGATCGATGGTCCTTTACGGGGCGCCTGTTTGGTCAGGTAGACTGTCAGGCGTCCGACGCTGCAGGACTAAAGTCAATAGATTGCAGCGGAAAATGGCCATTCGTATCGCACGAGGGTATCGAACGATATCCTTTGAGGCGGCAACTCTCCTGGCGCGCTTTCCACCGCTGGACATCCTGGCGGATATGGACGCGAAGGTCTACGACCAGATTCGCAATATCCGCCAAAGCGGAAATAGTGTGCCAGGAAGCGCATTCGTAAGGCTGAGGCGGCGGGAACGGCGACACGCGCTCGAGCGATGGCGCGAGCGGCTACAGCAGCCGCAATATTCGTGTAAGCGCGTTGTCGAAGCCGTTCTACCGCACTTCGCAGCCTGGCTGAAAAGAGGGGAGCGCATCTCCTTCAGACTCACCCAGGTGCTCACCGGACATGGTTGCTTCGGTGAGTACCTGAACAGAATTGGGCGAGAGGCCACGGCAAATTGCCACCACTGCGGAGGCAGCCTGGATTCCGCACAACACACGCTTGAAGAGTGCCCTGCGTGGGCCTCCGAGCGGCGGGTCCTGGTCGCTAAGATCGGGCGAGACCTGTCTCTACCAGCAGTAGTGAAGGCTATGCTGGCGGAGACAGAGAATTGGATGGCAGTAGCCTCCTTCTGTGAGACCGTGATGGTCAAGAAGGAGGCCACCGAGCGGGATCGGGAGAGGGCTGATCCTGCTCGGAGAAGAAGGCGTCGAGGAGGTAACCGCCTTGGAGCCTAATATGCCGAAATCCACTTACCAATCAAGGTAGGTGGACCCTTGGGGTCACGGGCGCATAGAGTGGGGACTCTGTCCGCTCACCAAGTGATCCTAGGGAAGACGGTGGCACAGTGGTCACGTGCCGCCGTAAACAGCGAGGCTCAGGGGAGGCCCCTTTACTCTCTCCCCAGGGATGTGCCTTACAGGCGTTGCACGGGGGGGTTCCGGAATTGGTCTTTTAAGAGGAACCGGGACCACCCCTATGTGCTGATGGTGACCACCGGGGTGGTTTTAGTGAGGTAAAAATCCCACACTCCCCGACCTCCCATCCCCAGAGGTCGGGCGCCTTTTGAAGGTTTCCCCCCCATAACAAAAAAAAAAAAAAAAAAGGTTCACCTCTACCTAATCCTTCGGGGATTGCAGGCGTGATGTTAATAACATCAGGAACTAATATTTTCCTTCATGGCTTAACCTTTTCTTTTTTACCTCGAGGTAACACCAGCGTTAGAAAATTTAAGGACCCATCCACACTATCCGTAAACGCGACGTGCCGGGGCGTACGCGTGGCGACTAAAGGCGGTGTATTTGCGCGTCACACGCAGCACCGCTGTGACCTAATTAACTGACGCGCACATCTGTGTGTCGCATCCACGTTGTTATGAATACTGTGGAAAGATGTATGAACGTTGCGTTTCGTACACACAGTGTGGTTTCGGCCTTATAATTGGAACGAGATGAGTTTTATCGTGGGACAGATGCCTCACAAACAAGACATGTCGTTAGCGTATGACAAATTAACCATTCATTTCGAGACCAAAATTATTATTTTGGTCTTATTATTGGCAAAAAAAACCTCTTAGATTTCCGACCTCTGAGTTCTGTACTCACTTTTTGAGGGCCTCACAGTGAGACAGTTGTTCGTCCTACAGACAGTTTTCAGGAAGCACCTGCTTCTGCCGTACGACCCCCATCAGCCCTTAACAAAGAAACGGCGTGCCGACAGAGTTTGTAAAACTGAGCGCTGCAAGTTAGCGTTGGTTAGTCACCACTTCAACCATATCAGCTCTGAACTTTAAAATGACATAAATACAAGAATTAATATTTACCCAATGACTAAAAGTCTACCGAAGAGAAAAGTGGCTTAACTCCTTGTCTTATGAAGAAACTGAGCAACTTATGGTATCATGAACATGGTAAACACACCCTCACACACACATACACACTTCACCCCAACTCCACTCTACATTTATACTACACAGTAACCTCCACATAGAGAATATTCTCTTTTTTATTCCTCTTTGAAATGTTTGTAATTCTTTTAATTATTAATTAACTTTCTTTGGGAAGTCTGGAACAATGTCTTTGTATATTAATTACGTTGAGTTGAGCGTTGATAGCTGCGCCACAGTACCTTTGTAAATTGTAAACTGAAGTTGTTCCAAATAAACTTTATTTTATTTTTATTATATTTTACAAACTGTGAGGCTTCAGAATTCCATCGTTGATAGCTTCACTAACACGTCACTTTACAAAACCAGAGTAGTAACGTTTGCTGTAATGACTATCTATAGTCTGTAGGTAACCACTAAATGTTTCCATGATTCTTTGTGACTTGTGGAACATCTTGGGCACTGTGGCAGATCGTTCATGTGAGTTGGTCTGATTGCCCTATGTAAGTGTACCAGGAAAGCAAAATTTAGCGAAGAATATTTTTATTCGGTACCAACAAGAGAAAATATACATTACGCCATAAAAATAGGTTAAACTTACCAAGTTCTAAGTTAAAAATGCACTCAATAAGTACACTAGTCATGTCAATTAAAATATGTATACAAATTAAATTGCTAGAAATAATTTTCAAATTCAAAGCATTTATTACAAATAAAGTAATTACAGGCTCTTGTAAATTTTCAAGAGATCGATTAGACAGAAAGACGAAACAAGTTGCCCATTCTAAAGTGTAATAGATAGGGAGAAAAATGGGCAAGGAAATACACGGACACTCTTTTAGATCAAAATATTGTTACAACATATTGGTTACATCAGTCGGTACCCCATAGTAGCCGAGACCAAGATTTTTCATACCTAATATAAACACCATTACAGAAACCTTTACAATCTTTGAAAATTCCCACCACAAAAATAAAAACACGCATAAAAAATGTAATACGTCCAAATAATCACCAGCATTAACCACAGAATTGAGTTGGCAAACATTAAATTAATCTATATCGGTCGATCAGTTCCCGAGGTTAGCTCACACGTACGCACATTTAGATCAGCTACGAGATATCCGAGTATGCATAGAGAGGAGCAGAAGGTTTATTCCATTGTAATTACCTAACCACTGCTGCTTCTCATATTATTAATGCGAAAGTAACTCTGTCTGTGTCTGTTAACTTTTCACGCCTAAACGGCTGAACGGATTTCGATGAAATTCGGCACACTGGTAGACCATTAACTGGGTTAGGACTAAGGATTTAACCCAGTACTACGTTCCCATGGGATAATATGCGGCCTATACGCGGTCGAAGCCGTGGGAATAAGATAATAATAAAAATAAAATGTCAATGTTCAACTTTAAAATTCAAGTCTCATCTCTGTTAAAAACTTATCAATATATAATCAGAATACGCGCATTGACGTGGAATTGCGGACACCAGCCCGTATCACCTATTAATGTAGGAAAATTAAAGGTTTTTTTGACAGATTGAGACTGATATTAGAATGAAAATGTTCATAAATTGGAGTTTAGATTTGAGGTAAATAGCAATTGACTCATCCCCTACATAACATGAATAGAACGGCTACACCCACATTGGCGAAATGTGGGTGTAGTGTCCAGCTCTGCCTAACCATTTGGGGCTCCAGGCGAGGTGTTATGTTATGTTAGCATAGCCTCCACGAGGGCCGATATAGGTCGACGACTTCCTTAATTGCTGGCATTTAGTATTTTACCATGACTTGGGATATTTATGACTTGACGATATTTTTCTACGAACTTTAAGGGCGATAAAGATCATCGAGATGACTAAAGATGCGCTTTGGGTGTCTTCAGACAGAATATCAAGATAAAATTTAGTAAATCTACAGATGATATCGGAATTGTATTTTTTTTCTATAGCCATTTTCTGTGGATCGTTAAATTGTAAATCGAGAAATCCACAAGTGATGTCTAGGTATAAACAAGTGATGTCTAATTTGCAAATTCTGCCATAAAAGTTTCTGCCATAGGGCAGAAACTTTTATGGCAGAATTTGCAAATTTTTCGCAATTCTTGGCAATATAACATGCGGGCGTAGTTATCAGTACTGCAGTAAGTAACTAAAAAGTTCAAACAAATCATGACGCGTCAATTCTAACAACATTTTACAGGAAAACAAAATAAAAATAGTCCTCGTCATGACACGATTTATTTTTCGAACTTAACGAAATTATCTTAAAGTTTTATGCTAGATAATAATGAAGAAGTAAGGATATCAGCCGGTCGATTCCGTAAAAATTTCACCGTAATAACTTAGGTGGAGTGAGCGTGAAGTGAGTTATCAATAGTGGGAATCCCTAACGTCAGGTGGAGTGACAGCTCACTTCACCTAAGTTTTCACGGTGAGATTTTTACAGAATAGCACTGCTGTAGTGCACTGGTGTTTCTAGACATGCAGTAGCTTGTTTGCGCGACTAGTTTTGGTGTAGGTACTGTTGCTCTTTTTAAGGTTCCGTTCCTATACATACACAAACTGTGCTGAGACCCTATTAGTGCAGCTACGCTGTCTGTCTGTCCGTCTGTAACAGGGCTGTGTGTTTTTACCAGGCTTAGCTGTTGAAATTTTCATAAAATACGCGCAACCATGATCATGGCAAGTAATAAAAATAATGTCATAAAATAGAGAAGTTTTGGCGGTCCTGAGCCGAGTACGTCGCCCGTCCGGTACGCGAGTCCGATTCAAATTGGTTTTTCTTATGGACTTTTTAGCTTAAAAGAACCCGGTGGCCACTGAAACTTGGAGCTGTTCTGAGGTTTTGTATAGCGCAGCATTGTTCCGAGTGGAAGCCTTACTCACATTCACGATGTGTACCTACCGACTATTTCTGTTCTGGGCTCGTGATCTATATATATAAAAAGACAAGTCCTGACTGACTGACTGACTGACTGACTGATTGACTGACTCATCAACGCCCAGCCCAAACCCCTGGACCTAGAAAGCTGAAATTTTGCACAGATGTTCCTTTTATAATGTAGACGAGGAATAAGGAAGGAATTTTTGAAATTCAACCCCTAAGGGAGTTAAATGGGGGATGAAAGTTTGTATGGAAAATCTTATTCCTTGAGTTAATAAACTTGAAACTTGGCACGAATACTTTCCTAAGTAAATTATGAAAATTGGTCTTTTTTGTTTTTCTAAACTACCTTCTAAAGGGGGATGAGGGGGTGTCAAAATTTGTATGGAAGAATTTTAATGCACGGTCCTATTAACTCAAAACTCAGTATTTATACTTAATACCAAAAATAAAGAATTACGTGTATCAGGGTTTTTCGAAAATCTACCCCTAACGGGGAGAAAAGGGGTAGTTAATTTTACAGAGCAAATTTTACTGCCTGGCTTAATTAACTCAAAAATTGGTATAAATAATCTGTGAGTCAAGTAATGAACACATTCCAAACGATTTTTCAAAATTCCACCCCTGTGGGGGTGAAAAGTGGGGATACAGCTTATATGAAAAATCTTATTCCTTGGGTTAATAAACTTGAAACTTGGCACGAATACTTATCTAAGTAAATCATAAAGTTTGGCATTTGTTGTTTTTCTAAACTACCCCCTAACAGGGGATTGGGGGGTGTCAAAATAAGTATGGAAGAATTTTAACGCGCGGTCCGATTAACTCAAAACTCAGTATTTATACTTAATACCAAAAATAAAGAATTACGTGTATCAGGGTTTTTCGAAAATCTACCCCTAACAGGGAGAAAAGGGGTAGTTAATTTTACAGGGCAAATTTTACGGCCTGGCTTAATTAACTCGAAAATTGGTATAAATAATCTGTGAGTCAAGTAATGAACACATTCCAAACGATTTTTCAAAATTCCACCCCTGTGGGGGTGAAAAGTGGGGATACAGCTTATATGAAAAATCTTATTCATTTGGTTAATATAGGTACTTGAAACTTGGCATGAATACTTATCTAAGTAAATTATAAATTTTGTCATTTTTTGCTTTTCTAAACTACCCCCTAAAGGGCGACTAGGGGGTGTCAACATTTGTATGTAAGAATTTTAACGTGCGGTCCGATTAAGTCGAAACTCAGTATTTATACTTAAGACCAAAAGTAAAGAATAACATGTATCAGGGTTTTGCGAAAATCTACCTCTGACGGGGTAGTTAATTTTCCATTTTACTGCGTGGCTTGATTAACTCGAAAATTGTTGGAAATAATCTTTGAGTCAAGTTATGAACACATCCCAAACATTTTTTCAAAATTCCTCCTGTGTGGGGTGAAAAGTGGGGAAAAACTTTATACGAAAAATCTTATTCATTTGGTTAATAAACTTGAAACTTGGAAGGAATATTTGTCTAAGTGAGTAATAAGAAATGGGTCTTTCGAAAGTAGATCCCTGACGGGTAAAAAAGTGGTAATTCGATTTTTAAGGCCGGTATTATAGTGCGTAGCTTGATTTACTCCAAAAAAATGGTATGGATAAATTTAAGCTTCAAACTTGGCACAAATACTTATCTTAGTAAATTATAAATAATCTTTATATCATAAAAATGGAAACGTACCAAATGCAAAAACAAGCCCTGTCGTGATGAAAAGGGAGGATAGTTTATTTGAAACATCTTAGGTAGTTTAACTAAAATATTGGCCCGAATACTTATTTCTTTAAATAAAGTAAGTATAAAGATCGTAATCAATAATTTTCGAAATACCTTTCAGAGAGAGGTGGAGAGGGTGTTAAATTTATTTGAGGAAAGTACGAAACCCACGCGGACGAAGTCGCGGGCAAAAGCTAGTTAAAGATAAATGTTGTTTTTTTTTAATTTTCATTATTATTAGAGTTAACTTATCTTTTTGTATGCACTTGTTTCTGTAACAAATAAACCTATTTTCTTTCAATTCTAACTTTCATGATAAAAAAAAATTGAGAAAATTGAGAAATGTTCGTCTGTGATTAACTTTAGGTAAGTTCGTTTAAATGATAAATGCTTTTATTTCTGTAAGTAGGTTTGTAAAAACACTTTTACAAGTCAATCATATTTAAAAAAAAAACAGGATGAGGTCGGCGTTTCCTATCTGGCTACTTTGAGAAGAAAGGCCAAAAAAAAACAAACAAACTCAGAGGTCACAGTCTCTTTTAAAGTCCAGACATAATCTTGGTCAGATCATGTGGAGACCATGTAGATTGGTGTCTGAAATGGTCTTTTGAGGAAAGAACCACACAGGTTGAGTGGACTCGTCCAGTCAGTTAAATTTAAGTACATGAAGACCATGAACGTCATTATAAAAGCATGAACCTTTTCAATATTCATGTTTGTTGTGTCCCGAGCGATTAGCAGCGTACTCGACCTCGTTAGATGAAAGAAGCTATTCATTGGGACACATTAAAATTACGATTTATAGACGAGTGAGATGTTTACTATGCATGCACTGATTGCTCGCAGATTGTACTTATTTTTGAGAGGATTTCGAAATGCTGGTTTTGAAAAATATGTAATTTGTGAAGGATGAATTGAATGCCTTCCGATTGCGAGGTTGAGTATCTGGCTTACACCAATACTTCAATATCTACTCAACTGAAACACTTTTAATGGACAGCTGATTATTTTTCTCGATTAAGATGTTGGTCCCATGGAGAAAGTTGTTTAATTTTATGGCCTGTACCACATACTTAAATATGACCAAACATTTTTGATACAAGCTGTATAGCTGCTTCAATAGCTTTCTACGTTATTATGTATTTTCTAAAACACCACACCACATTTAGTGACCAAGCATGGTGATACTCGTAGATGATAGTTTTTTTTGTTGTATAAAAAGATGCATAAGCATCTTTTGGTTTGGATAAGCATCACCTTTGTACCTATTTTTCTGTTCTGTTTTTTTTTTTGTCTATTTATCTATGTGTGTACATAAATGGTAAAATAAATTAATATTATAAAGAGGAAAGATTTGTAATGAATTGGCTCAAAAAGTACTGGATCGATTTTAAAAATTCTTTCACTATTTGAATGCTACATTATCACTGATTCATATAGGCTTTTTTAACTGCAAGAAAAAAATAAAATGGTTAAAAAATAAATGTCCATCCGTGCGAAGCCGGGACAGGCCGCTAGTAAATAATAAATAAGGATACATCTGTCTAGCAGAAGAAACATCATGGGAAATATAACTAGCGAAATGTGGCTGTTCTATTTTCGACATAACGGAGGATCATGCTAAGCCATTTGAGGTAGTATAGGCCCTTAACGCCTTAGGGCCGATTTGATACCACACAATTACAGAAGTCTCATCAATTCGTGATATTATGGTAATAGTAAGAGGGAGCCCCAAATCAAGTTCAAACGCTACCAGAAATAGCGCATACAATAGCGCACAATAGGTACCGGATCGGTCCGTACGAGCTCCGATGTTCACCGGAATAGTTACACAACTTCTAGGCTAGTTTCTGTGAACACTGCCGGACGAGAAAACTGTGCCGGAACGGTTTTATTCAGTATTTTTTGGATGCAGTTTAGTTGGGTCGTTTATTGTTTTTTTTTTTGTTGAAAATGACAAAACAGTTTAAATTGTGGCTCAGCATTTATCGGCCTGCTTAAGAGGAGAAACCCCTACAATGACTGCCTGCCGCCAGCTGAGCGTGGTCTTGCCTGAGTTTGGATCTGCAAAGTACAGGCAAAATACAGACTGTAAAAAGACAGTTAACGGAGCTGAGAGTCACTTGTACTCCCCGTTATTGATTTTACCTGGGACCTTCTGGTTACAGAGATATTGAAGGTAAAAATTCCTACTTTTACTGACGTTTTTTTACGAAAACAAGTTTTTAATTTTACAAACAGCTTATACAACGTGTAACGTTAAATGCGCAAAACCTCATACACCCCAATTAAAGCATTGAGTTAAAAGCATTATACAATGACTAAAACAATATTTTTTAAAGCTAACTCTTTTTATTAAGAAAATCGTGTTGATCCTAGCATTACTTTATGCATTCCAAGTTGAGTCTACCTTAAAATAAGACTTAATTTTCTTTGGCTCAATCGACGGATAGTATGCCAAACAAACTACATAATTTTCGAAAAAAAAAACCTACCTATATTAAAAGTTACTGAAATCTATTCAGTAGTCAATTATGAACAAACTATTTTCAGGTTTTGCGCATTTAACGTTACATGTTGTTTATCCCACGATCCCTGTGCTGTTGTATGCGCATTGTTTTACGTGTGTTACATTGCGCACTACCGCAAAGAGCAGTTTTTACACCAAAAATAAACTCGTTTCCCAGCAATTATTTTTATGCAATATAGTTTGATGAACAGAATGCGTATTTGACGGCCATGTGATGTTTCTTTTTATTATACCCTGCGGGGCAATGGTGTAACACATTATCAATCGGAATCGGTTTCATGTTGACAGCTCAACAACATTCATTGCGTTATTTACGTGTTGAACGGACAAATTTTTCGTACTTATGAAGCAATGGATTAGCAATTTGCTTCAAAATGATTCAGATTCCGATTGATAGTGTGTTACGCAATTAGGGTACAGTTTTGTCTTTTTCCATTAGAGAATTTTCAGAAGCAGCTCGGAATTTAGATTTGCAATGATCGCTCCTTGTGTCATGAAATTTATGACATAAACAGAAAGACAGAAAATACGTTTTTTTGCGGTAAACAAGATGCAGAGAAAGAACACAAAGACAAAAAAAGACCAATTTGTGGGAAAATATGCGTCATATCCACGCAAAACGGCCATTGCTCCGCATAATCCTACGACCCTATGCGAGGCAGATCCTCAGTGCTGGTGGAATAGCAAAATGGATTGGTATACCTAAACACTTCTGCTTTCCCTTACTAAGAATACAGGCGTGATGGTTTGAAAATGTAATGTTCTCCCAAAATGTGACATGAAGAAACTCACACAGAATCCAAAATGAGATGCTTGTTAGTTTTCAATGCCACACTTAAAACTTTAAACATAAAAACATGTCCCATAAAAGTGGGTCATTTATTTGTCCCCAACAATACACAGCAAGTAACATAAGTGGCGACTGTCGGTACACTGTAGTGCAATAGAGTTTCTTAACTACATATTCCCCATTCGGACGGCTGCACACTTTATTGTGCTAACTCCCTGGATTTCAATGAGATGATTTCTCGAGGGATAAACTTGAGGCTGTGAGAGTTTTATTGTTCTAATTGTAGAATATCTAGTAATAGGCAGATTCTGACTTTGTAACTAAGTTTGTGAATATAGACCACCTCAGTCTGATATCAGACTCAGTCTGTCCAAAATACCTTAAGTTTCCTACATTTTTGACAAGTTTTGACATTGCGAACAGATTTTTAAAGTGAAACTTTTATAACATCGTCTCAAACTTTTTCGTCTATGTGTTGCATGTCGCGTGACGGTCGGCCGCGGAGTAGGGATAAAGTGAAATTTGTATTTAAATGTCTATAATATGAAAAAAAGTTTCACTTTTACCGTGGTTTCACAAAACCACACAATCCTTTTTTTTAGGTCTTCAGAATTATGAAGGTAAACGAGTATGCAAGCTTCGTAGCAGGTTGCATTCTATAGTTTCTGCCTATCCCCATGGGAAGAAGGCGTGAGTGTACAGTTATATGAGTACGATAGTCATGAAAGAGCTCGAATTCAACATCCAAGATCCAATAACTTACATCTGAACACAACAATGAAGTTCTTCCATAAATCGTGGCTTCCATTTGGGCACAATGTCGCAGGTAAATGAGTATTTTCGTCGACTGGGCTGGGCAAACAATAATGGGCAATTCCCAGTAATGACCGCGGCATGAACGGTACACCCGCTGGCGAATGTGGCGGGATATGAAAGTAATAAATTATGATAAGAAAATACTTTTTTTAAACGTAAACTATCAATATATAATTATTAACTGTCGGAGGTAAGCATCAAGTTTGATTATGAATATTCTGTTATATGCCAATTAGTTTTATCATGTCTGTAAACTTTCGTCGTGTTTAACGATCGAACTGAATACTAAAAAAATGTGATAAAACATAGGCTTAATGGGCTTAGCATATTTGTGAACAAGGTGCGTTTAACAATTAAATTTTTCCACAGATACAAACATTTCTTAAAAACATATCCACTAGAGCTACGCCATAAACAGCTTTAAAATTATCTTTATCCAATGTGTCTTCCACGTGTACTCTACTAGTATCTCTGCCGAGCCCTTTAAATCACATAATCACGGCGTGTCGCAACGGCTCAGCGGTTAATAGAGCATGCTGTCCAATGCGAGGTACGTGAGTCATTGATTAAACTTCAATGTTACGCATCCGGCCATGGTACGTCGTACTGATTAAACTAAAGGTAGGAAATTGTTATAATAGCTTGTTTTAAGTTTCTTGATGTCAGAGAGTTGATAGTTACATATCGGCCCCGATTCTGTTGTTCACAAACTAAACTAAATTTAAGTTCAGTGCATCTTTTTCTTTCTATTTCATTAAGAAAAGGACAGAAGATAAATTTTAGTTTAGTCCTGTGAAATTAGTTAGCGCCTGACGTAAAGTGACGTATTTTTAGTAGTACATTTTTTAATCACGTCTAAACTTGTCTATGGATTATCTAATTTGACAGGACTAAACTAATATTTATCTCTGTCCTTTTCTTAGTGAAATAGAAAGAAAAAGATGCACTGAACTTAAATTTAGTTTAGTTTGTGAACAACAGAATCGGCGCCATTACCGACCTTTAATCGCTGCACTGTAAAACAAACGTCAGTTCTACTAAAGAATATCTCTTAGAAACACATCATACTCATAGCTACATTAAAATAATACTGTTATAATTAGCATGTCAGTGACGCGAACCCATACGATTTTCCCGTACCAAAAATCACTCAACACGCCTAAAGAAGTTTTCACTTCAATAAAAACTTTTTTTCTCAAAAAAAAAAAAAAAACAACCGACTTCCAAAAAAGACGCTACAAAGTGAGCAATAACTTTAATTTCGGAAGTCGGTGTCATTGGGTTCGCATTTTTGTTGTTTGCCACCGACTTCCGAAATTAAAGTTATTTTTCACTTTGTAGGTAGTGTCTTTTTTTGAAGTCGGTTGTTTTTTTTTTAAGTTTTTATTTTCCACTTTTAAGTTGTACTAATTCGTATAACACTACTTGCTATGTAAATATCAGTGACAGGAAGTCATTATAACATCCAGAATATAAACTAATTGGCAAAAATACGTATTATTGCAGCCAACTCAAAAACTACCCAAGAAAAGTTAATAATATTTATATGGGACCACCTCTGAGGCATACTTTTTCCATTAAAAAATAATTTTTGAAATTGATTTACAATTATTGCCGAAGATATTGCGTGACAAAAATACAAAAAAAAAAACAACATACCTACAGATTGAGAACCTCCTCCTTTTTGGAGTCGGTTAATAATAACATCACAGATGATACCTGCTCGATAAATATTACTACAGCAATTTTTTACATAATTATCACACCGACTGTCCTCTGTAGAACTACGGCTGAACTTTCCACATTGATTCTTTAGCCCCATTAAGACAGATGACGTTCAATAACGCCTTCAAAAAACAAATCTTAACCCTTTAACCGCTTACGTCGGCTTAATCCGACAAATATTTTCGTGTCCATTTCGCCAGAGTCGTATATTTACGACCAAATACCACAGCTCTTTACTGTGTTTTTTTTATTTAATTAATAAAAAAACAGAGTAATTAATATTTTTTTCGAATAACCTTCGCTGTACTCTATCGTTATTAAAAAAAAAAAAAAAAATTCCAAACACTGTGCCGGGCGCTGGGGGCACGACAACTGTAGGCCAATTCTCGTAATTTAAAACGTTCAAAATCTAGTCGCAGTCTCATCTCTGCGACAAGCAAATGTCAAAAACATGTCAAAATGTAGGGAAATTTGAAGTATTTTTGACAGATTGAGACTGAGATCAGACTGTGAACGTTCTTAAAAATTACGAGAATTGCCCGTATGATATGAAGCCGGGCGGTTAAAAGGTTAAGGGCCTATACTACCTCAAATGGCTTAGCATGATCCTCCGTTATGTCGAAAATACTGCAGCATTAATTTTGAAATAAATATATGGTAAAGTTGAGGATTAATGTTAGGTCTTATGTTAGACGAAAACACGATTTCATAAAATTTTCTCGATAGTAATAAATTCCAAAGTTACCTCCAAACCGAACAATAAACCGCTGGTATTCAAAAAATACTTCAAATTAGATCATGAAACTTTGTATACTAACCGAACTAACTATAAAGCAGGTCTTATGTTATTTACTTTTTCTTAATTACCATTATTTTCACCGTAAAAAGCAAATACCTAAACTATTGGCGCTGCCTGCCGCCTAGCACCGCACTCTGTCTCGCTCTCACTCAGTGCGCGAGCAGTATCGTGTGAGCGAGATAAAGAGTGAATTTTAGCTGAGGTAGTGTAGGCTCTTAATCAGTGAACACTCCGCACTAACTCAAGTCTAAAACCAAAATTGTCAACCAAACTAGCAACAAAGGTACTTATTCCCATGCTTTATGGGGACATTTTCTTAGCTCTAACCATCCCTGTTGACTTTTAAAGCAGGCCATAAACTAGTCCATAAGATAATTTAAAACACCCGGGCGGGCGATGCCGCGGGATAAAGCTAGCGGCGATATATCACCGCGGTCGGAACGCCTTTACAATGCACTCAGACGTACGTATAATTTTATATATATCCCCCAATGAAAATTCGGATTATTATGGAAGGAAACTGTGTTTGTTTTACAACATAACTGTACGAGGATCAGTATAAGCTGTCTAAGTAATCAATAACTATTAATTATTGTACTTCGTATCCCTCTCAAAGACGATTGTTGATTGCATGCAGAAGCGCGACAATGATGTCGTAATTTTTTTTCTAGATTTTTTATTGGACTCCTTGCTCCTACCATAGACAGCCCGCCATATACTATATGCCTGCGAGCTGTCAACTGTCATTACGCGATTTTGCGTTTTACAAGTCAGGAAAAAAAAACAGTGTAATTAAAAATTCCGGGTAAGTGAAAGCGGTAAAGTAAGTAGTCTTAGCGATATTATCTAATTCTAAGTATAGAAAGTTATAAAACTGCCCCGTTGGTCTGGTGGTTGCAAGCGCGACTGCTGAGCGTGGGGTCCTGGATTCGATTTCCGGGTCGGACAGTGTTATTGAGTTTTTCAATTAGGAATTTCATATTAACAGTCCGAAGTTTGGAAGTTGGCGGTTTAATACCCCCGTGCCTCGGAAAGCACGTAAAGCCGTTGGTCCTGCGCCTGATCTCTCTCAAATCAAACTTCACCCAGGCGAGTTCGTTTGATTCTCAATTATTGCAGAATCGCAATTGTATAGCTTGGGACTTCTACATAATTTAAAATAGTGAGATGATAAAACAGCTCCGTTTGTGACCAACTCATTAGATGCTTGACTGGCAACGAACACATGTCGTATACGAAGTTGAGGGTATTCGCTAGTTTAACTATTGCCGACTATAATTTATAATAGCTCCATATACGAGTGAGTACCGGTCGGTGTCGCTACCTCAAACATTCAGTATATTCAGCGCATATCCATCTTCTATTTCTATACTTTTAATAAAGCTGAAGAGTTTTTTTTTTTGTATTTTTGCGCTAATGTCTGGAATTACTCTCTCATCTGTGGTCTTCATCATCAGTTTCACTTCACCGAATGGTGCTTTCTGAGAGCAAATACACGAGTTACTATAAAAAATACCCAAATCGCTATATGTGTGCCTACAAAATTAGAGGGTTTCCCTCGATTTCCATGGAGTTCCTTCATCAGATTCCGATTTGGTGACAATGGAACCACCACGGGAGCATACCTACCCTTTGATGTAAAAAAATAATTTTGAAAATTGGTCCACAATTGACGATGAAATCAGTGAACATACATAAAAAAAAAAAACATTCATAAAGTCGAACATATAACCTCCTCCTTTTTGGAAGTCGGTTAAAAAGTTACTGAAATCGATTCAGTAGTCAAGTATGAACAAACTATTTTAGGTTTTGTGCATTTAACGTTACACGTTGTATAAATAATTGTAATTGTTTTATTGTAGAATCATAATAGTTACTTTACTAGCGTCGCGCTCCCATCACACCACCAATTTGATCGTTAAATCGCTCAGTGCGCAGGTAAACGCTTGCGTTCTTATTACGTGACGGGATCAGGCTTATCTTGCCGCGGTCTGTTCGTGGGTGGGTAACTAACTTTAAATAACATGACCCCTCTGAGTCTAGGAAAGCACATTAAGCCGTAGGTCCCGGCTGTCATTCGTAGATCTTTGACATTCGTTACGGGTTGTCAGAAGCCTGAAAGTCTAACAACCAGTCGCATCCGGTTAGACTTGAAACTGACCCCAAAATAGTTGGGAAAAGGTAGATGATGATTTAAACACCTGTGAGTCGATTGAATGTTAGATAAATTTAGTACTTACAAAGTTTTCAACACGCAATTTGGTAGATTTGGTGGCTTTCTTTTTTTTTGGTCGTTTTTACTGCAATTTTGTTAGTATTAAATGCTCCTTTTTTACTGTTTGTATTTCCTGTACGTGTACCAAATTAAATGCGCAGCACAAAACTCAGCTTAATTTCTTCACAATCATTATTTTATATAGCAACTCTGAAGTTCTATATTTATGTCTGTAATTTATAATGGTGTACATAATAAAGAGTATTCTATTCTATTCTGAAAATTTTAACTAAGCCGGTATCAGTTATTAGCGGTGTTCATTTACTCCCTGACGTGCTATTACATATTAACTAATATCGCTGTGAATAAGCGAGCAATTTTCCAAAAGCGACACGTAAAAGTTTCACTGAGTATGAACAAAATGTTAGTGGACGCACTGAGTGTTTAAAATGCAACGGGTGATGTTATATTCATGGTATGATAAATTATAGCTAATAAAAAAAAAAATGGTCTAAAAAATATAAATAAAAAAGAAAAAATGGTATACAAACATAAATAAAAAAAAAAAAAATGGTCCTTCGATCCGCAAAACTTCCTACTACCTGCCATTAGACCCGCCGCGTTTTTCCCGCGTGTTGCGTATCACCAACGCATAGTCTATGATAACTTGTCGGGATCGCATACTAACTCATCAGTCACCGCTCGCGTGCTGTTAAACGTCAACCGTGTTTGGGATTCACAATTTTCATTAATTAAAAATGGTAGTTTTAAAGTTTGCGTGACTAGGCGGATAACTCGTTGTTTCTATATTATTACGTTAATAGAATGTTTTAGTTGTCGTTATGTAGGTGGGAATTACTTTGGGTAAAGTTATTTCCTTGACTAGTTTTCAGATTTATATTGAAACACAGGCGAGTTTTATTTATAAATTCCTCCGAGGACTCTTTCGATACTTTTAATCGATATCAGAGAAAATTATAACTGTACTTAGATTGAGAACTGATAATTTAGCCAATAATCGAACCCATTGAATAATTTTTACAAAAATAATGCATTAATTACATATGAAATTTCTCGGTATCAGCCCGGAGTCTGGATTTGTTCCCGGCTTACGGCAATGGCGGCGAGATGGGTGGCTAACGTTGTTGCCATAGCGGGTAGAACCTGGATGAGGCTGGCACAGGAACGTGGGGATTGGCACAAGAAAAGAGAGGCCCAGCAGTGGGGGAAGTCGGGCTGTGGTTGATGATGACGGTAATAGACTCACCCCCTTACATGGTACTTTAACATAATTGAAATGGGAGCACCTCTGCCTAAGCCTTCAGTGAATACAGGCGTGATGTTATATTCTGTATAATTATTCACCGTTTTATGACGGATTTGACAAAAATCAAGATGCAAAAATTCGAATCATGAGGCAAATCCGTGAATTTCGTGTGCAAAATTAACTTTACAAGGTTGATTAACGTCAATTTCAATCAGGTGGGGGGGGGAGGGGCATCGCCCTGTTTGCTAACCTACACCATTAAAATTACACATGTACCTATCAGAGTTTGAAATCCAATGGCCTGACATGATTCAATTGGGGAATTAGGTCACCGGTGCTCATATGGTAAGGTAATGGGCTGGCGACCTTACGCTACTTGCGACCAATTGCGACTAATCTATTGCGACTAATCTAATTTGTTATTGCGTACATAATTATCTGTAGGGCCGAATATTAATCTCGTTGAATCTGTCTATTTTCATCTCTGTTTATATTTATGTGTGTACATAAATGGTAAAATAAAACAAATAAATTATCATAAATAACTAGACGGTTAAATTCTTTACCTAATCTTTCTGATTCAGTCAACAAAACATCCACAGAGTTATTCTCAATCGAACGGCTTACATAACAAATGGCCCCCATTTTAATATAAAAAATGTACAGCAACATCGACTTTCAATTTCCTTCCCTTACTCCAGTTGCCAAACTTGCGAAATCCTTAAAAAAAATACTCCCGCATTCCTTCCATTACGATTCATTCATTATATATTATAGAGACGTCAATTTCCGGCCGCCATGTTGGATCGGTGCCCGTTCGCAATCTCCAGCGGATATGACGTTTTGATCATTTAAAAATACTCCCCAAGTACCTACCAAGATGAGAGATGTTACCAAATTTTGGTAAACAACCTGTTTAGGTACTCTCTTAAAGTAGGTACCTTCTTCTTTTAAGGACCTTGAATGTTGACGTAAAGTTTCGCATAACAGGGTTGCTAATAATGTAGGAGATAATTTGTGGCTCGAATTCATTGCGTTTTTATTTTGAGTCTTCATTTAAAGCAGTCACTGTTAAAATTCAGTTCAAGAGCACTAAGTAATACGTAGTTGTACCTCGTATTGCCGAGTGAGATACAAATATCAAGACACTCTTCAAAGTTCGTTGATTAGCCAAAACACATATCTAGAGGGTTGTCTAGAGACGAGCCAGGCACAACATAACATAACACAATCAGCCAATATATAATTTATTTTTTATTTATCCACTTAGGTATTTCAGGCATCAAGGCCCATAGTAACATATACAATACAATATTAATATAACTTAAAAATACTATAAATACATACAACATTATAATTATACTAAAAAACTAACACACACGAAGTGTCTGCGTCGTGTTTCGCTGACTGGTGTCATGTAGCTGGCCACGAAACCGGTGGTACACAACACCCTTCCCACTGCTAGACACACGCTTCTTCTATAAGAGGTAAGCCGTAACTCAACCACTCGGGCCCAGTGCGCTTTGGTAGATCACTATCACTTGATCCTCACGATGCTTTCCTTCACCGTTTTCTGAGCAGTGGTGATGAAATAAATTACTCAAAGTTAAGCGGCTGTCTGTGTTCGAACCTACGACCCACAACTCGTAAGTCACGGCCGTTTCCACTGAGCCATGAGTGCTCATGTTCCCAGGCACATAATATACTCCAAGCCTTAATTACCAACCAATAGACAACATAATCTTACTCTCTCAAACCACCCCTAAAGCTTGTTTGCTTTAAGTTTAAAATTGAATTACAACAGAAAGTTGCGAACAAGAAATGAAACAATTGGCCCGTCAAGTCCATTGCGAGCCTGTAGCGGTCGAGAGCGCCATTATAATAATATAAGCCTTAGGCTCCGTAGTGAGCGGAAACGTTGCTAATTAGCGACAGAAGGGATGTGGAGGAGATAGGGGCGCCAAGTGGGGACGGGCTCGTCAGGAAATATGGAGCTCAGTGTGAGAGAGATAGAGAACTTGGTGACATTGGAGAGCTTAGTGTCAAAGAGCTAGGTGTCAAAGAGGAAGAAGAAATTAAGTGTATGGATTTAAAACTGATCAATAAGTTTGTCGTGAAAAGAATAGATGTTGACATGCATACGTTGGTGTATGTGTTGTACTTTGTTTTTGCCCAACTACGGCAACGCCAAAAGGAAAGATAATGATCCTTGTGGAAACGTAGCGTGTGGACCTCGTACTGAATGCTGTGAACAGAATTGTGTGGTGTAACTTTCCCGCGGCACCTCTCGCTGCGCTCGCTCAGCTCGCGAGCGGTTGGCCACACATAACCCATCCTAACCGAGTGGAGCTGAGTTTGAAAGAATTGAATTAACTTGATAGCGCAAGTGGGATTTTTGAAGAATGACCATGTAGACTATATTTTTAGTACCTCTTTTTCATACATGTCGCGGTAACTTTTTTCCAGTAGCTTCGAGACGTGCCCGCACACAAAGCACCCCCGTATGTTGTCCATCGTTGCGGGCCGGTAGCAAGTGTACAGAGTTTTCATAATGGTGAATTGTTTTCGTTCGTATCGAGTGCACATTTTGTGGCTATTCACTCGGATCACGAAGTTGCCCGAACACTGAACATACTCCATTGTATAGCTTATTTTGGTGGTTAGCGTATTTTGGGAGTTCGAGTTACCCTGTTGTTCTCGAGTTGAGGGAAGCCTAGCGTGGAGAATGTTTAGCTGAAAACATTTGCATGTTTTGGCGTCCTAGACTGAATTTAGTACGGTGTAATCCTGATTAACCGTTCGGTTTTAGGGTTAGAATTTTCCTTTTCTGGAATAGTTTGTTTATAGAAGACTAGCATCTGCACGCGACTTTGTCCGGTGTTGTTGTTTAAAATAAAAAATATCCTATGACATTTGGCAATACCTTAGAGCTTTCCATCAATGAAGGAATTTTCGAAATCGTATCAAAGTTCTGAAGACTATCCCCTACATCCAAACTCACAAATTGTACGCATATAGGTAATAATTATTAGTATAGACTAACAACTTCAGATACTAATGGTTTCACATACTTAATCGACCCAGTAACAATTTTTAGATCTCGTTTCTTATGGGGATCAAAAACGCGATGTAAAGTGTAGTACACTGGGCCGCAAAGAAAGCGGGTCGGTTATAAAAATATGTAAACTAAAATAATTAAAGTTTATTTCATTGCAAATATAGGAAGAAGTTAAACCTTTTTATTTCTTTTTAGTGGTTGTATAAAAAATCATAAATAAAAATAAAGACGATTTTTTAAGGCGACGCCGACCGCACAGTGGCGCCCTCATCGTTTTTTTATTATAATCCTTAAAACGGAAAATAGTGGCCACTATTATCCGTTTACTATCGACACGTGACTCGCCAAACCCGCGCAGCTGTACGTATTTTTACCATATTGAAGCTAGTTACTCGTGGTCGTTGGCGTTCATTCCATACTAACGTATTCGTCTGTTTTAACCGCCATAGTAGTTATTGCTCTTTATTAAAATACCTATTTATTGAGATGTGTTTAGTTGTTATTGGCCGTGGGGACCATTTTGTCCTGTCCTTCCATTTCTCTTTCCTACTCCATCATCAGCATTTGGTGACCATCTATCTATAACCTATTCATTGAGACCATTCCAATGAGCCCAAACACGATATCTCTGCTGTAAGTTAGGGGAGTTCAGTATTCTGCAAATTCCAGGTGATGCTGCATCAGTAGTTCAAGGTTTATATGTTCTTTTAATATTATTGAAGTAACGAAATGCCAAATTTCGAATCAATCAGACCTGTGGAAGATGCTCACATCAATTCATTAACTAGAAAAGAGTTGATAATCTTCAAAAGCCTGAACCGATTTTCATAAATCATACCTAAAAACACTCTCGATCAAGTCACCTTTCAAACAAAACAAAAAAAAAATCAAAATCGGTTCAGCTGTTTGGGAGCTATGATGGCGCAGACAGACACATATATACACAGATACACATGTTAAACTTATAACACCCCACTGTTTTTGTCACGGGTTAAAAATGGCACTACGTGAATATTTTAAGCAACAATGGGCGAGAACGCCATCTTTATGCAATATAACGCTCGTTCCCATACAGTTCAAATAGTGTTTGTCTGCCTTGAAGATGCACATCAGATGCTTGGAATGGCCAGCACGCAGCCCAGACTTAAACCCCATCAAGCAAGTCTGGGACGAACTGGGACGACGTGTACGCAAGCGAAATTCCCCTCCAAACACGCTTCGTGAACTGAACAAAGGAATGGGAGAATATTCCTCAGCTTTGCCTCAGAATTCTGATGGAAAGCATGCCAAACCGTATAACAGCTGTATTAACAGCTCGTGGTGGCAATATAAAGTACTAAAATGTGTAAAAATTGCATATTTGATACCGTAGCACATTTATCGAAATCCAGTGAAAATGGTTATTTTTACTTAACTTACTTTTATTAAAAATAAACTTCATAATCTTGAACTTTTACAACATTGATTTGGGCACTATAAAATTGTCTATAATACAGTCTTTATTTCATAAAGCTAGCTCTAATTTTTGGAAATTATTAAGGTTCTCCTTACCGACCCGCTTTCTTTGCGGCCCAGTGTATGTAAAACATCCAGCCACTGAGGCTTTTATTTTGTCATATTCAATTCCTAGTGAACCCCACAGTGTAGGATGATATTTTCAGTTGCATAATATTATTATTTTCTAGAGCTACTATCTACGGTTTGCCACATCAAACATTTACGTAGGATTTGCCTCAATTTATATTTCGCAGAAACGAGATGTTCATTGAATAAGCTCACATGTTGCCTTTGAGAACTTACAATAGCATGTACGTGGGATTCTCTACCTGGAAAATGAAACTACCCTCGGTTTTCATATTTGTGGAGATATTTTCCTTTTTGCAAATGAAATTGAAACCTTATTTCTTCAATGATTGTGAAGCTTTGAACGTTTTAAAGGAGGTAGAATATGCTTATATGCAATAGTTCACTAACAAGGGATGTTTCTATCGTCATTAAGTTTGAAAAAATTGTTAAACATTACATGCGACATTTTAATGCGATTATTAGAAGATTGGCTTCCCACTAGGTGAACTGGGGAGGGGTGGGGGGTTGGACGTCTTACGACTGAAATGATGATGATCATGATTACAATCTGATTAGTATTTTTCCGTGGAAAAGAATATCCCTTCCCAATTATTTACCTACTGAGAAAAGTAAAGTACATAAAGTATTCAATTAATAAAGATGAGAATTTCTTGGACGAACCCCAGTTCTTCCTACCAAGTAATTTATCTCTTAGGAATCTGCATTTATTTCAGTTATATATGCTACCAGCGACTCGCCCCTGCATCGAACGGTTTTCACGACTTGATGAAATATCGAGATTTACATCGTGTCCCAAAATTAAACGATAAGCGGGGACCAGAGGGTAGATCTCATCATGACTAGTCGAGAAAAAATAACGAAAAAAAAAAAATATCTCAATTTTTTGGTAATTACGAACTGGGCTGAAACTAAAAAACATTGAATATTTTAAGGAAAAAAAATATTTTGATTGATTTTTGTGTAAAAACTACAGGCATTCTAGGATTGTTGAGAGTTGTGTATCCACCACAACTCTCAACAATCCTAGAATGCCTGTAGTTTTGCAGTGCTACTTAGGTTGCCGATAGAAAAAAAAAAAACAGAAATATTTGAAAAATATCTTAAGGGATGTCAATTTTCGATGGATTTCAATTTATTTTTTGTATTTTCCAAAAAATAATGATTTTTTTCATTATTTTTTCTTGAGGTCACACAGACACGAAATGCGACTTTGATTTGTACTGCCATGGCCTGCTCAATCGCCAGACCTCAAACCAAGCACGCATGGGATATGCTCCAAAGAAGAGCTTTGCCGAGTATGGATGCCGTGCATACTGCATACCCCATAACAACTTTTTGAGTTGTTAGAAAGAACGTGGGCGGCCATTCCTCAAAGTTATTTTGATTAACTGATTTTAAGCATGCCAAATCGCTGTGATTGTGTGATTCGTGTCATTGGTGGAAACACAGATTAAGTATTATTTTTGTTTATTTAAAATAAAAATATTAAATATCTTCATTTTTACCTTTTTGCCATTTAATAATGACGACGTTAACTTATGTTAATTTCCCAAAATTTGAAAAAATGCAATTATTCTAAATTTTTGTAAAATATAAGATAAATTGTTAACTTAAACATAGGAATTAAAGTAAGAAGCCAGTCTGGAAGACGAGATTTGGTAAATATTAATTGGATATTTTTTTATAGTTGATCCCAAGATACTTTTGATGTATGTATATTGATTATATTCATAAGCTAATTGAGAAATCTTTCCTGTGATCAGTGGTCTCGATATCCCTCTTCGTTTTCATAGTTGTATTGAACGCACTAATAACCACATCAATTCATAATTTGTTTTGCTCAATATACATTTAGGAAATCGACAGTCAATTTATATTGCTCAAAGCTTCCATTTCGATTAAGATTAAGTACAAACCAATTCAGAAGCAAACAGGACAACGAATACTAAACTATATTTTATTCACGGACCCAAAATGGACCATCTTAAGTAGCTTAAAGAAATAGCCCGAACCGTTCCCATTACTGAGGCTAAATGAGAAAATTCGTATAGAAATTATTCATAAAGTGACTTACAGATGGACTTCAAATAATAGATTCCCTTTGGCGTCTATGGTTGCCACTGACAGCTGATTATATGTAAATTATGCCAATTCGTGCCAATTGGCGTGACCAGTAAAATGGAGGGAGTGGTAATTGGCTGAAGCCTTCGCCCGACGTCTTCGCATTTTTAATGAGAACGGTCTGTGATTTGTTTTCAGTTAAAATAAAGGATTTATTGAATGATTTGTTTGTTTGGCTGGGCTGAATTGGGGTTAAAATACGTAGGTTAAATACTGAATGACGAGGTACTGCTACAGACTTGGTTCGATAAGCAATGCTAGAAGACCTACATTTTACAATAGTAGCATACATTTATATAGTGCCCTTTTTGCCATAGTCGTAGGCGGAACATACAGAAAGTACGTTTTAAAAACCCCTGACTTTTCTTCAATTCTTTTTCTATATTTATACATCTTCCTACACATTATGCACCGAAACATTTTAAAGGACTTATACACGAAACGACTGCGCGACCGGCCCAGAAAAATATGGCGAGATGTGCTGCCCACAATCGCAGTAGACTGAGAAAAGTCGAAAGAGGGAAAGGAGGCCTTTGAACTGCAGTACGACAACACAGGCTTATAAATAACTCACTATACATTGTGTGGACAGGGTGTTATAGCACAGCCTGGGAGAGGCGTATGTCCAGCAGTGGACTGTGACAAGTCGCTCACTTGTCTTTCTCTATAACTTACAATAAAATAATACTTACAGTTGCAATAGTCTCGTAGTAATTTAGTCATGACACACGTTTTCCTAAAGCTATATCGATCACAAAGGAAAAGTAAACTATTTCTACATCCAAGGATTGTGTGTCCGATGACATCATCTGATTCTTTCGGGACTTGAGTAAGGGGTTCTATTTTCTATAGAGTATAGAAAAATGGGGTCATGTGAGTCATTTACCTTTATGGCTGTATGGTTCTACACCATTGGTAGTGGTTTATAATGGTGCAAGGATGAAAGCATAACATGACCTATATGGCGTCCGTGCCGTCGAGTGGCTGACATCTGGTGTTTTTGTTCGGTTCGTTAGGATGTATTGAGATTAATTACTATCAAACATAAAGCGTTGATCAAGTTGAAAAGTTTTTCTTGAGGTGTTTTATTTCTTTACTAGCTGTTGCCCGCGTCTTCGTCTGCGATCTAGGATAATATCTATCTTTCAAATTTCATAACGATCCGTTCAGCCGTTTTTGCGTGATTGAGTAACAAACATATAAACTTTCACATTTACAATCTTAGTAGGATGGATTTAAGAATGATCGTCAGATGTATTAACGATATATGTCTCACGGGTTCAATTTCCACAAGAAATAAACAGTAGTATGGGCTACATAGAGAGCCCAACAATATCTTTTGTTACTTGTTCCGCGGAACCAAGTTATTGGTAAACTTACAAAAAGATGAGTACGGAACCCACCTAACATCACAAATACAAAAACCCTAACATTTTACACTGACTTATTTATTGTTCGCACTTTATTTCACCGACTGTGCCATTAGTTAGCATATTTCGCTTCCATTTTAATTTTATATCACCCAAATGAAATTCAACTCTATGGTTATTGAGCTAAGGTTATATTTCGATTGGTGTTATCACTAGTACAATTTCTTTTGATCATCCAATAAATTCAGACGATTTCAACAGAAGTTAGCTCGTTAACGAGACGGCTTTTGTTAGAATTATTTGTTTAAACAACAATCGGGTGATATGTTTGTATAGAAAGTGTTTGTCAATATGTCATGTAGCTACCTACTGAGTTTCGAATTCCTTGCTCCTCACAGAGTTTGTTGATTGATGTTGTTGTTTTTATAAGACGAAGCTTTGAACTTTACAAGTACTTGTGTGTTTTGGTTATGTTGCAATGGTTATTTATTTCTAGCTTCAGTGGAGTTGTTGGTTAATTCTGTATAATAATTTAAACATGACGGAATACAGTTTTATTTCATCACTTCATTTATTGTACTAGTTGTTGCCCGTGACTTCGTCTACGATCTAGGATAAAAAGTATCTTATGTCCTTCTCCAGGTCATGGTTTACCTATGAGCCAAATTTCATCCAAATCCGTTTTAGCGTGAAAGTGTAGCAAATAAACAAACTCATTTTCAATATTATTTAGGATTGGATTACTTATTTTTTTGAGTGTTACTTGAAATAACTTCTCCCGCTCTTGGCGGAGCGGGAGGGCGTGTCAGACTTTTACTAACTAAAAACCACCCGTGTTCCTTCAGTTGCCTGTGCCAGAGGCCACGGTATCTCTTTCGAACAACCCGCGACCCTGGCAGGCATCGGCCCTAGCGGACCCCGTCAGTTAATGCTGATATCTCTTTGAGGCGCGCGTGGAACACACCGCGCCATCGATCCGGGCCTGGTTCTTGCCGGACGGCGAGCTGCCCATTGCTCGCCGTTCGCAAGCCCGCGCCGGGAATCGGCTGTCGATTCCCGACGCCCAGGGCGACTCCTGCGGTGACTAGGGGCGTGAGGGCGCAAAGATTACTTATGCCATCCTTTGTTGCTCATGGCGTCAGTGTCCAGAAACTATGAAAATAAAGCCCATCGTCACCTGCATTCTCTTCAAAGAAACACAGTTAAAATACTATTCAGAACCAGTAAAACATTGTCAATGATGTGTTAGTTTCCGCACTAATTCCTCCACCTTGGTTCGGTAATAACGCCATCTATCACCTCGAAGACAATCACACACAACTCCTAAACAGCGTAGAAATCTATAAATACATTTATTTCCCTACAAATGACACGAGACCGTGACTCCAGACAATATGTTACGTCACGACTGTTCCTAATTCCTATTTGAAGTTTAACATTTGGGGAGCAAAGGACCATCTTCTTCATACACATGTTTCAACCTCTATGACGGCCAGATAAGGTTTGTTTTTGAATGTGTTGTCGTTTGTAAACGTTGTAGTTTTGATGTATGAGGGTGACAAAGCAACAGTTTTAAGATTTGAGACAAGTATTAAGCGTAGTAGTTACACAGTCGTTTATTAATCGTTTGGAATGACATAATGAGGTGTGCTGGATTTTTGTTTTAATTGGACACTGCTAGATATGATGGACATATTTTGGACATAACCCATTAGGGGGTATCGATACAATAGTTGCTATACTGTACCTACAATATTTCTTGTGTCAATAGTGGTCTTGTGGCTAAGTAATTACAGCAGCACGGGTCGATCGATCAAGTTAAGCTACGCTTGCCTAGGTTGACCCGTGGATGGGTGACCATCTTCACAAACCAAGACCTCTCCGTGCCTCGGAAAGCACGTTAAGCCGTTGGTCCCGGCTGTCATTCGTGGATCTTTGACAGTCGTTACGGGTCGTCAGTAGCCCGAAAGTCTGACAACCAGTCTTACCAGGGGTATCGTATTACCCAGTAACTCGGTTCTGGAGGTTAGATAGGCAGTCGCTCCATGTTAAATACTGGTATTCAGCTGCATGCGGTTAGACTGGAAGCCGACACCAACATAATTGGGAAAAGGCAGGCAGATGATGAGTGGAATATTGTTTGTAATTTATTTATAGTCGTGCGTTGTGAAATAATAGTACTCAAGTGCTTTATATTGTCAATTAAGAGTGTTATATATAGGTAGTATGTAATTACATGCAAAATAAATATCTGCTAACATAAGAATCAATTCATTTTATTATCGAGAATGTTGACTTTAACTAACCAACATATAGTTTACCATGTTTTACAATAAAAAACCATAAAAGTATCAAGTCAAGTCAAGTCAAATCATTTATTTCAAATAGGCACTTAAAAGGCACTTTTGAATGTCAAAAATTAAAATTAAAAAAATAATAATAATAATAAAAATTTATTTGTCATCATAGTGGTACAATGTAGACACAGACATGGTGCTTAAAATAAAAACAGAGGTCAAGCAGATATATTAATGTCCCCCATGCTAGGGAAACCCTGTGTTATGGGGGGCAATATAATTGATTCTAGTCGCCCCTTCCAAAATGTAGTTTTCGTGTGGAGAAGAATGGGCAAGAAACTCCACCGTTACTCTTTTAAAATGTTTTACAAATTTTTGTATACCTACATTGATTATATAATTATATGTGGAGACGATATGTATGTTATGATAATAACTACTGTACCAGTCTGATTAATCTTGCTAGGAAAAATAACTCGTAAAATAAAACGTCAATGTGTGCGATGAAATGAAATTAAATAAAACTGTTTGTTCTGTAAATACATGGACATCGGAATCACTTTTACAGGAAAAAATAACAAAATAATAATAGACGGAGTCGATACTTTCTACTTGGGGTTACATAAAGATACAGGCCGATACATTTATAGATATTTTCTGCCAACCTCTCACAACTACCGGTAACTCTTAATTACCGCCCCAACAATACTTGCACTGCATCAATTACGCATCCAATTTTAAGTATTACATCATTAACACCGTAATGAATGGTGTGCAAACTGTAACCTCTTGTCTGAACTAAACCCTAGTGCACATTAGTTATTATGATTGATGGCGCGTGCGCAGGGCTGCCGCGCTCGCCTCGCTCGCCCTATTGACATGAGAGGCCATCATTATATATGGACATGCTATCATTCGCAAATGAAAGCCGCATTTGAATTGGGCACTGGTTTCTAGAATGAGATATTGTTATAATGTTGGTAAGAGTGTGTTTTTTCCGGCCGGTTACCATTACCTATAAATTAGTCGTTCTGGCGATTTTTAGAGAAAGTTTGCCTGCAGTAGAACACTTTCGCTTGAGATAATATTATTACGATGATAAATAAAAACATATTACTTTGTAAAAAATAACAACAAACTTGTGTATATTAATACATTTTATTTGAGTTGTGTATATTTACGTTCTTATAAACTGCGCCAAAGCACATGGAACCACATCTTGCATTTAAAATTTTTATTGCCAATTTCATTACCCATCAAACTCCTTGCTGCATCATAGGGTTAGCAGTTGTTACATTTGTTATATTATCTCATGTTTTCTGCGGGGTAATTGCGTAACTTTTCACAATTGCAATGCCTTTCTTTTTGACAATTCGACAACATTCATTGAGTTAATTTACGTGATTGTGCAGACGAATTCTCCAAACACATGAAGCAATGAATTAGGAAATTCTTCCAAAATCCTTCGGATTGTGAATCCTACGTTATGTAGTTGAGGTGCTGGTCTTTCTAATTCAATAAGGAAACAAAGTAATTGGCCTATACTACCTTAAATGGCTTAGCATGATCCTCCGTTATGTCGAAAATACTGCAGCATTCATTTTGAAATAAATATATGGTAAAGTTGAGGATTAATTTTAGGTCTTATGTTAGATGAAAACACGATTTCATAAAATTTTCTCGATAGAAAAAAATTCCAAAGTTAGCTCCAAACCGAACAATAAACCGCTGGTATTCAAAAAATACTTCAAATTAGATCATGAAACTGTGTATACTAACCGAACTAAGTATAAAGCAGGTCTTGTGTTATTTACTTTTTCTTAATTACCATTATTTTCACCGTAAAAAGCAAATACCTAAACTATTGGCGCTGCCTGCCGCCTAGCACCGCACTCTATCTCACTCTCACTCACTCTGCGAGCAGTATCGTGCGAGCGAAATAAAGAGTGAATTTTAGCTGAGGTAGTGTAGGCTAAGCCAAGTCCCTCTCACACCCTTACGTTACTCCTCTGGCGCCTTCCCTTCACATGGAAATGTGTAGTACAACTTGTAATCTAAGTTAGCTATGTACTAATGTACTCGTAGGTACAAATTGACTATGATCACACCAGGGGACCTGTGGTCTTCACACTGACAACTTCTATCTCGCTGAACATAGTCAGGGCACAAAGTAATCATTAGTTTTGATGCCACTTACATTTTACAAGGGTCTTAGTTCATATTATTATTTTAACTTTGTGGTTTTGTGTACAAAACCCTTGTGGTATTAAAACAAGCCAGTTGGATTGCTTTTGAAGTAGGTTCAGATTTTATAATGGTGCTAATATTATCTCGTTGAACTGTCAAAGTTCCGTCTCTTGGGGGTTAAGTTCAGACAACTAATACTAGGCCGGAGGACGTTTCTAGAATCTATCTAAATTCTGATTTTAAATTTGCTAGACTTAAATGATTTTTCGCTAACATGACATTATTTAGTAATTATATATTAACTGTTATTTGGGTTCAGCAAATTGAAAACCAGAGTTTAGTAGAGTGCAGTGTGAACTAAGCGATAATGAAGGTTGGAAGCAAACATTTAATATCAGTAGGCCAATTGGGTATGTAAAGTTTTTTTCAGGTATTTTTTTTATATTTTTAATTTATAGATTTAGTTATTTTATGCAACTAATTTCAAAATTTTGGTTTTCTAAGCAGCCATTAATTTTAAATAAATTTTCTAAATTCTGCTTCAAAAGTAGGCTGAAGAGTTTAATATCTATGCCACGTATAACACAATAATAAAAATCCTAAATTTGACGTTTTTTGCTTGACATCAGAAACTTCAAGCATGACACTAGACAGTTTTAGAGGTGGGAATGATCGACATAATCGATTGAACATTTATTTAATACAGTTATTAATTTTGTATAGGGATAAGTGGAAGGAGGGAAGGGAGGCCTTTGCCCTGCAGTGGGACAGAAATGACTAATAATTAAATTAAATAATAGGTATTATTAATATGTTCATTATCAAAATCAAACCAATACCAAGCAGCTACAGTACCTAGTTATATTTGCAAGTTTCCAACAACATTTGTGGTTACAAAATAGTTCGAATGATTTTATACTTATTATTATTACTTATTTAAAGGGAATGCATTTTATTTAAGCTATCATTATAATGATCGATTAACAATAATTTAGATTTTTTGTGTGAATAGATTTTCAATGTTTGATTTGAATCGATTCAAAGGCCGAAATTTTCGCACGACTGCATTACATATATTATTATGGTCATCCCTATAATTGACATTATATGACTTTAACTTTTTATCATATGATGAGAGGAGGCACCGAAAGTATTCTCAATCTGCTTACTTGTGACGTCATTTGGAGGTCAAATGAAAGTCAAGTGGTATTAACTGTTTATGTTAAAATAAACTCAATCTTATAATTTTAAGCGCTAAAAATAGAAAAATTAAATTAAGAAACCTTAAATCTCGAAATGGTTTTGGAATCAGCGTAGGATTTTTTTTCTTTACATACCGAATTCTCGTAATTTAAAACGTTCAAAATCTAGTCGCAGTCTCATCTCGGCGACAAACAAATGTCAAAAACTTGTCAAAATGTAGGGGAATTAGAAGTATTTTTGACAGATACTCATGCTAAGTATGAGACTGAGATCAGTATGTGAACGTTCTTAAAAATTACGAGAATTGCCCCTCTATTGTTTTTTTTTTATATCGTTATTGTTAATTACTTATTTATTCTGTTGAGTTTCTTTAACAAGAACGGTTCTTGTTACTCATGGTATTAAATCATATAAAAAGCGGCCAGATGCTAGTCGGACGCGCACACGACAGATTCCTTACAAAAAAGCATAAAACGACGAAAAAACTTTTCTTGTTTAAATAATAGTAATAAATCTTTATTGAAATAAATTAGGGTTAGAAAAACCTATGAAGCCTCTGTAACCCAAAATGTAAGTATGTCCGATTTAAGCGCCTTCTCCAAATTCATTACGTTATATTTTTATACCAACTAAGATTTTTAATGAACACGATAATTTTGAGCATACAGAAATTATAAAAGAGATAGTACTTTAAGGTATTAAAAAAATGTAGTGTGAAAAAGTGTGAAAATAGTCTGTGGATGTGGAGTATGGAGACCCCTTTCATTTATAACTTTGTTTTTGATTGATGGACGGACGGACAGCGGAGGCTTAGTAATAGGGTCTCTTTGGCGCCCTTTGGGTACGCAACCCTAAAATCTAAGTTCTATAATCGCATCGATTTTATTTCACTTGCCTCTAATACTCTTCACATCACACAATTCTGGTAATAAGTATAACAGCTGCACCGGTCCACCGGTCAGGTTAAACTACGCTTGCCGCGGTTAGTCTGTGGATGGGTGACCATCTTTACATACCGAGACCCCTCCGTTCCTCGGAAAGCACGTTAAGCTATTGGTTCCGGTTGTCATTCGTGGATCTTTGGCAGTCGTTACGGGTAGTCATTAGCCCGAAAGTCTGACAACCAGTCTTACCAAGGGATATCGTATTACCCAGTAACTGGGTTGTGGAGGTCAGATAGGCAGTCGCTCCATGTAAAATACTGGTATTCAGCTGCATCCGGTTAGACTGGAAGCTGACCCCAACATACTTGGGAAAAGGCTACGCAGATGATGAGGTACTATGAAATATAAATGCACAACTCCAAAACTTTACGAACACATTTTGCGTATTTTCCATATTATCGGCAAAAGTTACATTTTATTTCACACTAGCGGCCCGTCCCGGCTTCGCACGAGTGGACATTTATTTAAGTATTAAACATTTTATTTTTTTCTTGCAATAAAAAAGTAAAAAAAATGAAAAAATAATAATGATGAATGAAATTTAATCAGTGATAATGTAGCATTCAAATGGTGAAAGAATTTTTAAAATCGGTCCAGTACTTTTTGAGACAATTCGTTACAAACATACATACAAATCTTTCCTCTATAAAATATTATATATTAGTATAGAAGAATCCTTTTATCACGTTGCACTTTTCTAAATCAAACTTGAAAATAAAATAAGTATCCAATACATTCCCACGTACGTGGCAGCCCTAGAGGTAACAGAGGTTAGTACGAAGCTAGCTATTAAAGTTTTAGTTGAGACACTCGTTGTGTTAAATGTCACGCTTTGGGCTGCGCCAGGCGGGCCCGACATGCTCTAGAGATGATGATACCATGCGAGATTAGGGCACCTACCTTCGTAAGTAGGTAAGATGAGACGCTAGTGCTATATTGTATACCTTGGTAGGTAGGCATTGTACTTACCTAAGTATGATTAAGTGTAAATCGATAGGGTTTAACTATATCACGCATAGATTGTTGAAAACGAAATGAAGCCATATCTATTTTTGAGATTGTAAAATCATGCTTGTATACATATCTTGTAGATATTCTTTTATCATTATTAACCTAGGCATTTTAATCATTCAATTCACTTCTTTAAATTAGTTTATGTTTAGAAAAACTTGAAAACTGAAGTCCGATTCTCAATTAAATGCAGAGGAAATGTGCAATGTCAGCCTTGATTGCTATAATGCTAGACTAGTCCGGTAAGAAAGTATCTAATTTCCGTGACAAAATGATGTAAGGGTCATTAATTTAGTACAGAACAAAAACTAAATTTTCAACGATGAATTGATAAATACCGAAACATTTTATATTCCAAACAAGATCACTGACAGCTCTATAAAATCTCCTTACAAATTACAGTTGCGCAAACGCAGCTTCAGTGGCACATCGACGGCCAATTGGCCGCCATCTGGCGCCGTAATAGATCCTAACCCGCCAGGCCATCACGCTACCATAACCCCGATAACATCAACCATTGCCGGCCTATAACTACGAGCCATCTACTAAACAACTATAAGACAGTAATGGATATCAATTTAGGCGAGTTGGTCGTATTATTTTCTGTTTTCAAAGTGGGATGGCCTTCCATTATCTCAATGACACAACTTTAAACGATGTTTCCATTTCGTGTAAGTAGTATATTAGTATCTGCAGTAATTGCTGTTTTGTTTACTATTATTATGTTTCAGTTCTGTTTATAAAATTACCGAAGCAGAAATTCGAGAAAGTGTAGTTAGCGTGTGCATCAAATCAACCATTTAGGGAATATATATATAGGTGATGTTATGTTATGTAAGCAGTGATAGGGGTAAGTATGATAATACGGACCTATAACACTGCTGCACTCAGCCCCCTTACTAATAAACGTGTATCAGATGTATAGTTACACATCGATTTCTCTCTTTCAGTCGTCAGTAATTTGACTTTCGAAAGAAGAAGACAACGTCGTGTAACCATACAGACGCTATACAACGTTTGGTTGTCATGCTGAGAGATATATCAGCATGACAACCAAGGTGTGCTCTCAAAATGTAAAACTCTTTTATACGTCGTGTACCTTTATACATGTATTTGTATTTATTTTCGGCTTAACATATTTGTGCACGTAGATCTTTTAAATTACATAATCAGCCTATAATGTTCACACTGCTGGGACAGGCCTCCTCTCTATGAGAGGGAGTGGGCCGTAATCCACCACGCCAGCCCAGTGCGGGTTGGTAGATGTCACATGTCTTCGAATTTTTGGTTCTATGACATGCCGGTTTCCTCACGATATTTTCCTTCACCGTTTTAAGAGCAATGGTGATGAAATAATGGATAAACTTTCCATTATGGACCGTCGAGTTGGAAGTTCATTTTTTTTTTGTAGATAATACTCATTAACAGAAGGCTTTTTACAATTTTTTAAGTTGCGGAGACTCACGGTTTACGAGATATAGCTGAAGCTGCGGAGGTGAGCATGGGTGCCTATGCTTTGTTACGTAAGGGCGAAGGGGCTGCACTTCCCGCAGCGCCGGAGATGTTACAGAAGCAATTTTGTTTTGACAACAAGTGTTTTGAGGTTAGGTTACAATAATTTATTTTTCTTAAGAATGGTGCGTAACCTTTTCATGGGAATGGTACCACGGGAAAGGGGGCAACACCCCACCTCCCCCCCCTCACAATCCCAACCCCCTTCTGCAATACAATTCTAAAGTTATACCTTCAATTTGATGGAAATTAGTGTTTTGACCTAACCTAACCTCAAAACTTTAACCATGGATATCTCCATAACCATAGGCCTCCGCGGGGTGGGGTTGGGACAGGGGGTAGCCACCCCTCCCCCCCTCTCCCCTACCCCTCCCCGACCCATAAATCGACGGACCATAATGGAAAGTTTTACCGAAATAATTTACACAAGGTAAAGCGCCTGACGGGGTTCGTACCTACGACCAACAACTCGCAAGTCGCGGCTTTTATCACTGGGCCACCACTGCTCCTGCTCCTTTTAAATTGTCTGTCCCGATTTAAGGAAAGATTAAATGTCTTGTAATTAGTTTACATCAAAAGCAATTTTCACATAACATCTTCACTTGCACTTAAAAACATTTATTATTCTACGATGGCTAACCCATCTGCCTATCATGGTCCAATATAATAATAAATCATAGTGTAGAGATTAGCAAATCAACGAGTTGCATGTGGTGGTAATTGCTTACCATCAGATTACAAGTGTACCATAAAAATAATCACTAGATTCAATCTAGATTCCTATCAAGCTTTAAATCATTCGTGTATGTAATCACAATATTTAATTTTAACATTAAATAAGCAAGGTGCTTTCTCCGTGTCATTCCTGAAACGTGTCTAGAATAATCAAAGTAGGGAAATTATCACACACAAATGGCCACAGATCATAGTGCTTTTGACAATAAAGCTGGGCTAGAAATAGCCTGCAGCTGATGTGCTCTTTCCTTTATTTATAGTTTTAATTATAGTGCTATCGTTAGTTGGTACTTCTAGAAATAGTGCTTTTTATGATTTGCAAATTGGATTGACAGATGTCTATACTTTTCCACCTGGCGACTTGTACAGGGATTTTGTGTAGATGACACGAATACTTAAGCCTTATATTAAAAGGTAGGATACAAGGTGGAGACGACGATACGACACTAAATTAAACTGTGTATATTTAACGACGTTCTCGGTCTGCAAACGAAAATTCAATAAAATATGTCCTATAGTTTTGTCAGTCAAAGATTGGCTCATCACTAATATTTAATTAATTTTAAAACATCACTTTTTTAATTACGATGTTAAGATTTATTTGATAGTTCCAGAATACTCCAATGCATTAGTACTACCAGTGTTTTAATTTATTGACGTATTATCATCTCCCCATTGTGTAAAATATTGGTCTTAGATCGCCTATGCAATGATGTTCAATACAACTAACGAGGTTGTCAAATCTTTTGTCAATCGAGGTAGCTAGATGATTGGTTCGAGTTGTTTCGATCAAACAATCATAACAGCTAACAAGGTCAGTCTGCTGTCAAGCTGATTACCCACCAGAGATTTGATTAGGCTGCCAAAAATCGAATGTTAGGTAAGATACGTTGTTTTGATACGTAATCAAAGCACAGTAAAACCTTATATTATATCTATAATTTACCATACAGCAAGTGTAAGCTCGTTGTCCGTGCATGCCTCCTGAATAAAACCTACGACGAGACTGAAAAGTACCTATTAAAACTAACATGAAAGTAGGGTTACTTTCATGTTATGATGTTAGTTTTCCTATTATTCAAATACACACACACACGCTTACTCCCACATACTCATACACACCCTCTCACTCGACTCACCACACTAACACTCCTCATTCTAATTTATTTTAAGTATTTAATTTTAAGATGTTTACTTTTGTGTTTTGTTTCGTATTTCGTTGTACCTACACCATGTAATTAATAACGCATACTTTGTAAGTCCCTCATGTACTACAAAACCTTTATTTACTTAAATATAAATAAATAATATTATAATAATAAATATTAAATATAAACTTGTGAATTCTGAGGTACCGTATTACAAGTGTGTACCCGACCTAGTTCTTGAAAATGACCATGTCACGATCATTACTGATAGGTCTATTGTCGCCAATAAGCCTGATATAGATAATCGATCTATCACCAGATAGATCGATTAGCGCGCCGCACAATAATTGTCAATGTTACCATTCCGCATGACCTCGTGAAAGCTGAGAAAGAGAAACAAATTAAATAACGCGGTTGTGGGACATGTGGAATGTAAGCTCGGCTGTCATTGTGCCGATTGTCGTATCAGCCAATGGCCTGATGGCCGAAAGCCTCGATCAACATCTATCGAGGCTTTCGTTAGGCGGTTGGATCAAGGGCCTGATTCAAAAGGCAGTACCTACTTCTTGATACGGCTCGCATTGTGAGGAGGTTTCTGTCTCAGGAGCCCTAACCACCGGTACCTTGGACCCTGCTCCCGACATCAGTGGATCACTATTTTTTATATTTCTAAATGTTTTTTATACTTATTTTATATTTTAAGAAATATTTAAAAATGTAATTATATAAGTATATATAGGAAAATAAACGAAATAATAATATTATTGAAATCAAAATGCACCCTGACCAATGCAACTTCGGTTCTAAGTACACTACCGGTAGCTCGTGTTCGAGTAGTAAGTTAGTCTGTGGTAGTACACGGTCTGTGTATACTTAGGCTGTGGCAATATGATCACAATAAGCCGTTTGTACGGTGGTGCCGTATTGCTTGAGTCGACACTGGTACTCTAGCCGCAGGCTAGTTGCAAGATGGTGCGACTGTTGTTTCAACTTTTGATATCTTAAAGGGACGATTTATAAAAAACAAACAGTTCTTTAACAGAGACAATCTTCCAAGAAAAGATTGTCATGAAATAAAAGTCTGAGAGTGCTTTATGGATCTTTCGGCGCCTGAATGGCATCGACAGGGGGCGTTGTTGGTACACAATCATGAAACTGTACTGACAAAACAAGATGGCGACGTTAGTTCCGATTTAGTTTACGCGCCAAAAAATATTTTAGCGTTATAGCAAAGTCAAAGTCAAAGTCAAATCATTTATTTCAAATAGGCACTTAAAAGGCACTTTTGAACGTCAAAATTAAAAATTAAAAAATAGAATTGATTCTAGTCGCCCATTCCAAAATGTAGTTTTCAGCAGCAAGCCCTAGAGGCTTGTAGCTAAGTAATAACTAGCTAAATAATTAACCGCACGGGTTAATCGATCAGGTTAAGCTACGCTTGCCGCGGTTGGTCCGTGGCCATCTTCAGGTCCCAAAACCCGTCCGTTCCTCGGAAAGCACGTTAAGCCGTTAGTCCCGGCTGTCATTCCTGGATCTTTGACAGTCGTTATGGGTAGTCAGAAGCCCAAAAGTCTGACAATCAGTCTGTCAACCAAGGGGTGTAGTATTACCCAGTAACTGTAAAATACTCTTTTTCAGCTGCATTTGATTAGACTGGAAGCCAACCTCAACATAGTTGGGAAAAGGCTAGGCAAATGATGAATAATTATAGGGTCCACCTGATAAAGAAAATAATGTGCCAGGCCAAACCTAAGCACATGCTTAAAAACATGAAAGCATGTTTACTGTTAAAGCATTATACCTGTAAATAATTAAAATCTTCAATCTTTCCATCAATAGATCACAAGATTACCGAGAAATTAATCTTATACATATTTATAGCAATATTCTTCATAGGATTAACATAAAGACCCGCACATTGATGGCGCCACCATCGACCTTAGTTGTTGATAAATAAATTAATAGAAATCTGAAATTAATGCAACGACCTGCCGATTTCTTATGGTAATGATGTTGTAACTTGTCTCAGTGTTTACCTCTGTGTATAATCATAATATGGCAATTTTGAAGGTGTGAAAAAAATAGTGGGTAGGCACTGCTATTAAAATGTAGGTGAAATCTTTGATCATTCGGGATGGTGAAAATTTTTATATTTAAATTTAAAAAAAATATTTATTTGCAAATAGTGCAAACAATATTACAAAAAGTTTAAAAGATTGCAAAGTTATAAGTGTCTTAAAATAACTGCTAGAAAAAGACGGCACAAGTCACGACTATGTAACTTAATTCTACCCGCGCGATAAGGACGGGAATATTTCCCTTTCAAAAACTTTAAAGCGTCTAGGTAACTTTTCGATTTTTCCATCGAGTTAACAGATTTTTTTTGATTATCATAAGTTACTATATCTTACTGGCCGCAGGAACACGCTGGAGGCGGGAAGTACAAAACCGGTCGAAGTGGAGGTGCTTGGAGCCTAAGTCTAGCAGTGCACGTCTTTCGGCTGAAATGATGATGATTATGCCTTCTTTGAAATTAAAATATTTGTTCGAACGTATGTTCAAACTTACCTAATATTAGTCGTCATCTCTATTGTAAGACTTGGTGAGATTGTCATACAATTGTGTTATCGTTGGCAGACTAATTATATGAAATTGCTGCATAATTCCGATTGTCTGTAACCCCATTTAGGTCAGTGAGTCGTCTTAGGGGCGGATTTCTACTGTTTAAACAAGTGGGTATAAGTAACGTTGCTTTTCAATCGTAATTTTAGGTAAATCCCGACTGGTCGTTTTAATTCAATCTGTCTGTGTAGATGTCGGATATTCCCCCGGGGACGTAGAGTGCTACAGGGATTAAAAGTACCATACATGTTAATCCAGGTTATAAATTATATGTGTGCCAAGTTTTTGCGCCAATCCGGAACATACACAAACAGACAAACGGACAAAATTTCTTCGTTGCTATTTTTAGATAACTTTATTTGTTATGTAGTTCCAATCAAAGGACCACCTATGATATTTTATACAAATCTACTATTAATTACTTACATTGTTTTAAACAGCTATGTGTGTTTACATGCAAAAATGCACCCTCATAATTTAGTATAATAGATTTCGATTCATTTTCTGATCACAATTTTACAAGCTTTCACTTCTCTAAAAAAGCAGTGCTATTCAGTAAAAATCTCACCGGGAAAACTTCGGTGAAGCGAGTGTGAACTGCAGTGCGATTCTGTAACCATCTCACCGTGAAAACTTAGGTGAAGTGAGCGTGGAGTGAGCTGTCAGTGTCATCCTGATGCTAGGGATTGATGCTCTTGACAGCTCACTCTAAGCTCACTTCACCTAACTTTTCACGGTGAGATTTTTACAGAATCGATCGACTGAGCTTGAAGTGAGCTGTCAATCCACAGTATGCTAGGGGTTGAAACTATTGACAGCTCACTTCACCTAAGTACTCACGGAGAGATTTTTACAGAATACATCGGCAGGTCTGCAAACAGCCTCAGTCAGCCCCTTTCACTGATCAAAACCAACACGTGATTAATTTAATGACAGTAGTTAGTACAGATCACATACTACTGACTTTATTATAAAGTTTATGGCTCTAATGAATAGTTATAGTGTAATGGCCATATGTTTTAAATTGCCCCGCACAGCTAGAGAAGCAGTGACAAAATGGATGGTAAAATATGACACCAAGACATGTGTTAGGTTGTTATGAGATATCAAAGCTACTGAGCTTACTTTGACGTTCGAAAAGTGCTGAAGAGCTATTCTCTAAGGATACAGCCTTGCGGGCAGCGCTGTATCCTTAGAGAATAGCATGGTTGATTCTCAGCCTAATTTGAATAAATGACTTTTAATCTTGACTGTTTTTTGTTGTTATGTAAGTAAGCATGTTTTAAGAATAACTCATTTGATGGATTTATTCGTATGAGAGTATGTGGGTTGCTTTAATTGTAGTTGTGTAAGCTTAAATACTTTTAAAAAAATCCTATATTTTTTCCGGTACTTATTCAAAGTAATATTAATTTTTATGCGACTTAAAACGATGATAAATGATTTATATCTGTAAGTAGGTTTGTACAAACACTTTTACACGTCAATATTATTATTATTATTATTTTAAACTAGATGAGGTCGGCGTTTCCTAACTGACTATTCTGAGAAGAAAGGCCGAAACAAACTCAGAGGTCACAGTCTCTTTTAAAGTCCAGACAAAATCTTGGTCAAATCATGTGAAGACCATGTAGATTGGTATCTGAAATGGTCTTTTGAGGAAAGAATCACACAGCTTGAGTGGACCTGTCCAGTCAGTGCACGCATTTGTCAGTAACCGTACAGCTCAACGCAGAACTTGAGGAGCTCAACGATTCGACGAACAATAGCAAAGACAGGACATTTGGTAGGTCGCATAAACTACTCAAACTACCAGACCATGATTAAAATGATGATTAATGATTTATTGTTTTTTTTTGTTTTTATGCAACTCCCAGGTACAGGATGTCAACACAATATAATATGTCACAACAATAAATCTGACTACACTTTGTCCACTAGGTTATCCGTTATTTAACAGATGGAATTAGTGATTGCAGCAACGTCATAATCATAACACAAAAATTTACACTTTATTTGTATGTAGTACTAATTATCAATGTTTTGCTATCGAATAAAAAATGGTGCAGTTTCTATGCCTGTGTAATATATTTACAATTACTATACGGCGATGGGAACAAACAGTCTCACTAGTACCACTAATATTGATTAATATAAATGGTGGTACTATACGAAAACGAAATTTCCCGCTAGTACGACCGGTGGTTCAGTTCGGTGGTACGGAACACAGGGACAATACGGATGTTTGGCTTGTAATTATTTGCTATGTACTTACACAAATAATTAATTTAAATGTCGTACCTTAGCTTTATAAAACAAAATACGAATAACAAGCTATTATATACAAAGGTTCAGCATCTTCAACTTGGTAAAAACATCAGGTTTGCTGGCCCTAATAATCATAGAGTTATAATAATTGAGGTCACGTTTCAAAATCATGGAAGGAAAGGGCTTTATTTACAGTTTCACTAACTTCTCAAGAATCACTCAAACATACTTCATAATGTACGGAAACTTTCGTGGGTACTGAAGGATCAATCAAACCTGTTTGAATTATGATTTTCATTGGGTCGTGGCTTCATAAAATAATAACAGCCGTGCAGCTCGATCGAAGGTTAAGCTGCGCTTACCGCAATCGGCATGTGGATGGGGGACCATCCATTACATATTGAGACATCTCCGTGCCTCGCCAAGCACATTGAGCCGTTGGTCCTGGTGTCAGTCGTAGATCTTTGACAGTCTTTACGGGTATTCAGAAGCCCGAAATTCTGACGACTTGAATGAAGGCTTGCCAAAGGGTATTGGTGTTAACCAGTAAGTGGTTTGTGGAGGTCAGATAGTCCGTCGCTCCATGTAAAATAGTGGTATTTTCCTGCTTCTGGTTAGACTGGAAGCCAAGCCCAACATAGAAAACCCTTTTTTTTTTAATATATTTTTTTTTATCGCGGAGAAATGCTCATGCATTCTTCACTACCACGGGGAGATAGTGCAGCTATGTGGGACTCTTACCCACTAAAACTCCAGGATCATTCTCACTAGTTCCACCAGCAATTAGTTCCATGGAACTAGTGAGATTTTTTTTTTCTCAGTAGTTCCATGGTTCTTTTTAGTGGAACAAGTGAAACTAAAGTTAATCAATTTGAATTTTTTAGAAAGTGGAACTAATGAGAATGATTCATTAGTTCCACTTTCTAAAAAATTCAAATATGAATAAATAAAGAAAACGCACAAAAAATATAAAAAAATCAAGTAATTTAATGTTAAATAAACATTTTTGTTTTTCTTAATTTTTTAACGTGGACTTTGAAGAAGCTGCAATCGCGGCCTTACACCAATACGACGAAAAAATTATAATCAATGGATGCCACTTCCATTTCACTAATTGTTTATGGCGAAAGGCAAAAGCTTTGAATGTTAACAAAAATAAGCGTTCCAAGAAGATAGTGTCTTTATGTTGTAATCTAGCTCATTTGCCTTTAGATAAAATTAAAGATGGCTGAGATTACATAAAACGACAATCCTTACCATGGAATTAATTGCTGGTGGAACTAGTGAGAATGATCCAAACTCCACGGTGTCCTCCTCTGCCGCTTACGGCGGGAACACGGGCACGCATTAGCACTCATCCGTGAAACATAGAAAACCTAGAATAAGTAACAATCAACAGTGTAATCTGTATTTTTTCCGCTTTTATAACTTACGGCATTTGTGTACAAGTGTATAATCCGATTTAAATGTAACTAGGTACTTATGATTTGGTGGAGACCTGAGGGGCAATTCTTGTAATTTTAAGAACGTCCACAGTCTGATCTCAGTCTCAATCTGTCAAAAATACCTCTAATTTCCCTATATTTTTACAAGTTTTTGACATTTGTTTATCGCCGAGATGAGACTGCGACTAGATTTTGAACGGTCTAAATTACGAGAATTGGCATTCTGGTATCCTGAAATATAGGTCTAGCTCATGCACCCCCAGTATAATTTAAACCATTATATATATTGTTCTTGATCTTTTGATGTACTTCCTACTTCCTACTATCCAACTAATATTATAAATGCGAAAGTTTGTGAGGATGGATGGATGGATATTTGTTACTCTTTCACGCAAATACTACTGCAGTGCTATTCTGTAACAATCTCACCGTGAAAACTAAGGTGAAGTGAGCTATCATTCCACCTGATGTTAGGGTTTGCCTCCATTGATAGTTCACTTCACGCTCACTTCACCTACGTTACCACGGTGAGATTTTTACAGAATCGATAGGCTGAACGGATTTTGATGAAACTTTACAGTAATATAGTTTATACATCAGAATAACACATAGGATACTTTTTATCCCGATATTCCCACGGGATCAAAACTTACGCGGGTGAAACCGCGGGGCGCAGCTAGTAATATATATTATGGTGAGAAATAAATAAAAAAAAAATCATAGCTCAGGGATATATTTTGTAGAGTAGTATCGAAGTCCTATAAGATTATTTTTTAATCTTAAGTCTCAATGGAATTTATTGTATTTTACTTTTTCAGTTTGAAAAAGAGAGAGCTGTATAGGATTAAACTATCATCTCTATTTACCACTTGTAGGAAAATATAGATATTACAAGGTGTAAAAATACCCATAACGAAGCCCAAGGTCATTTATTCTAACTTTTTTTTTGGACAGTTTTTACGAAAAGCAGTTTTAAGTGTGTATACTAATTTTAAATACTCCCACGATCGCGAGGTAGTGGATAGTGATCCACGATAGTGGGACAAACAAAACAAAATAGGTATATATATTCATGAAAAACAACTATCCGATAGTTGTTTTTCATGAATATGTATACCTATTTCTGGCTGCAAAGCAGTGGCGAAGGTACCATGAAACTCTATTCCCGCCGGCTTCCCTTCGAAAATTCAGAACACAACCACTCTATAGTCAATTCATCATTGAAATATAATGAAATGGTTTAATGACATTTTTTTCTTGCTCCGGCTTACCTCTGTCATAAATTCACCCTTCGCCACTGCTACAAAGGCATATCCGGCCCAAGAATCTCACAACAATATTTACTCCAATTTCCAAGAAATCACACCAACAGCCTTCCAAACAATCAGTCGCACATTACTTCGTGTGTTCATCAAAACTCCTGGTGCTGACAGCCCCCCCCCCACTGCCCAGCCTTCCGACCAGATAATAGCTTTTCCCTGTAAAAGTATCGTATCAGAAATCTTTATTAGGTAATTATTTCTGGGCCGCCCCCCGTCGCTAACTATGACAAACATATTTGTGTTTTGTTCGCTCAAGTACGGCAGTGCTGGTAATCATTTAGGCTGGTATTTTTGCAAGGTAAGGTTTTGTTTAGTTGCAATGCTTGTGAAGGCTTCGTATGTTATCCCTTCCTTGAACTGATCTGGTGTGCTGTTTGATTAGTGCAGCATGAGCTAAATTAGCTCTATTTGTGTGACCAGCACCGTAATTGTGAAACACACTATCGATCTCAATTTGAATCATTTTGAAGCATATTGCTAATCCATTGCTTCATATTATGTTCGAAAAATGTGTCTGCTCAACAGTGTAAAAAACGCAATGAACGTTGTTGATCTGTCAAAATGAAACCCATTGCTATTAATAGTGTGTTACGCAATTACCCCGCTGGTTAAGATGCAATTCATTTATATTGTTTCAGATATAGACCCATTAAGTGAAGGCTATATAGGGTGGCCATGTGGTTGAATGCATCCGTCAAAAGGTTGATTCTACACGTCATACTATAGGGCCACAGGTGACTAAATCACCACCCTGTCGATCATATCATGTTCTCAACAAAGCGAAGGAAAAAAAATATAATAAATTAAATATCTGATACGCGTCAAACATTAGTTTAAAAGAAAAGACGAAACCGAAGTTACCTACAGTATACTATCATTGTACTGCCTACCAAACAATCCACTAGAGCTTTGAGCACTTACCTACATGATACCAGCGCGTCCTCAAATCATAACAATCAATAACGTAACAGAACTGCAGGCATGACAAATGACCGGGGGGGTGAGGCTGGCGCGAGGATGAGTGGAGAGGGGTGTCGAAGGTAAGACAACGATAACTCAGACCAACGGCCGAGTTTGTGCGAAAAACAAAGAAAGGTGGCACGATATATTTGTTAGTTATAGGTAGGGTGACTGTCGCTGTCGATGGGATGTCGGGACAGACTCCATCATCATTGTTTTGGTGATATGGTAGGCACTTCCACGCGTAAAGATTCATCTTAATTTTGGTGATATTTTAGGCACTTCCATATGTAAGCTTCATCATTATTTTGGTGATATGCTAGGCACTTCCATGTGTAAAGATTCATCATTATTTTGGTGATATGCTAGGCACTTCCATGTGTAAAGATTCATCATAATTTTGGTGATATGCTAGGCATATCCATGTGTAAGCTTCATCATTATTTTGGTGATATGCTAGGCACTTCCATGTGTAAAGATTCATCATAATTTTGGTGATATGCTAGGCACTTCCATGTGTAAAGATTCATCATTATTTTGGTGATATGCTAGGCATTTCCATGTGTAAAGATTCATCATTATTTTGGTGATATGCTAGGCACTTCCATGTGTAAAGATTCATCATTATTTTGGTGATATGCTAGGCACTTCCATGTGTAAGCTTCTTCATTATTTTGGTATATGCTAGGCACTTCCATGTGTAAAGGCTAGCCCAGTAAGCGGCAGCCTTTTATCCCAATAGTTCCATAATTATAGCTAGTTCCACATGGAACTACTGCAATTCACTAGTTCCGCAAACATTTTGTTTGAGTTGGTTATTGGACATAAAAGAAATGATAAGTTTACTAATAACTACCCAGCATTATATATCTATCATCCGAATAAAAAAATATGTTTGCGTTTATTCTACAATGAAGTTTAAATATATTGGCAAGGGTATATGGGTGTATGCATTTATCGTAACGAATAAAAGCTTACATAATTTTATTATTATTTTTGTATTTTATTGCGTGATAAAAGCGTGTTTTTAGGTTTTAATTACAATATTTATATATAATCGTTATTGTGAAACTAAATATATAGTTGATTGAGTAAAACTGGTGTTAAATGAAGTGGAACTAATGGCACAAAATATTCTTCACATTTTAAGGTTGCATAGTACAATATGGAACTCAACTATAACATGGAACTAAATAGTTGCAGTAGTTCCATACTTATGAAAGAAATGACGGGATATAAAACTAATTTAAAATTACGTGGAAGTTATGGTACAAAATGTTCATTTTTTAGGTTGCAAATTGTTACATGTGGAACTAGCTACATGGCACTACTGGGAATAACGGAGCGGTAGACATTGCTGGGTTCCGATCAAATCATCGGCCAATCCAAAAACATGGGCATCCTCGCTACCCTAGGCATAAATGTCTATGTGCAGAGGATGCTAAAGTTTAGACATTCAAACTGCAGAATTTCAGAACAGTTCTAATCAGCACTAACAATAACGCACTTTTTTGCTGATAAGGTTTCTTCATTATTTAATTAATACAGTGGTCCACTACAAAAATGATGCAAGTAAAATAAAATTAATCAACATCTTTCCTACTAAATATTTTAATATGGTTTCCACACTTATAGACAAGATTTTCTCCGAGGTTTTTCCCTTTAGGGGTTGTGTTTCTGAAAATATCCCGGTGGGTGCCAACACCGGGGGTAGCAACATCCCTTTTATTGAGTTCGCCCCATTTTTACAACTTTTATTACTAATTTTTTTTTATAAAACTTGTTATGGAGGCCTTTGTAGGTACTAATTTGGGGATGAACAAAAATAAGTTACTTAATCATTTTTTTAGGCTAGGGATATTTTTTCTGTTAGGGGAGTAGGCTTGTTAAGCCATAGCTTTGTGAGTATTTTTGAGGATGTTGCCAGTTTTAATAAAACTGGAGACTATTGTTTAATTAAAGTTAGTTTTTTATTTACCTACATTTTATTTTTGGTCCTTTTATATAAGCTGTTGTTTATTAAATAAATTTGACTTATCACTAGTCCTGCTGTTTGAAAGAGGCTTCTTTTATATGCCACAAATAAAAAAAAGGACCAAAAATAGGAATTGCTGACCCATATAAACGCGATTTAACAACATTCCATTTGATCTATTCACAATTTTCATTGAACGCGGTCGATCGTACTCTCATCTCTTAATCCCCATCAATTTGTCAAACCCCATTCAATAACTCGTAAACAAAATCAACAATATTGGCCTAAAAAAATTAACGGCACAGAAACCCGTTTACCCGCAAAACGGTAACCGTTCTCCAATACAAATCTGACAAATAAAACAATATTTTATCTTAATTACTTCCATCCCAAATGACCATTCAAATACGTGGCACGGGATTCGAACCCATGACCGATCCGTAATTAATTTCGCCGTGAACATTGACAAACGGACCGGCCGGGATAAATCTACTGCGTATATCATTACGATTTGGGCCCTTTTCCATTTATAAATACGCGTTGGTCGGTATAGGGTGGTGCCTAAATTCGGGTGCTCCGTTGTTTACGCTTATTAGCGGGTGAGCTGCGAGATTAATTAAATGAAGTATTGCTTCGACTTAATATGATATGATACCAACAACCTGATAGGTTAGTATCTTTAATTTAATGTTCTGTGTCCTGTAACGTCAATAACTTTGCATACCTAGTACCTATTGTATACAATGAAGTTTTTTCTAACTGAACAGACAGCTGTGCTGCTGGGGAGTTTGTTGCGCCACTTTTTCTCCACAGCGAAAGTACTAGAAAGTGGTGAAGGGCGGGCGTTTTGGGGGGACTGTCTCTTGTAATTTTGAAGTTTGAAAAGTGCTGATTCTCAGCCTAGTTTGTTTGACTTTTGATTTTGATTTTGAAACAAATTGGACTTCCCTTATCTTCATTCGCAGAATGCGCATATTTTAGTAAGGCAGTACTTCCTGTCTTTCCATTGTCTCACTCATTAGCGATGCTTCCAGTTCTTTCATTCCTAATATGGCCATTCCCGCCACATTGTGCCATAGTTTTTGTCAACGTGTGTCTTAGGATCACCATTGTCAGAATTTTCCTCAATTAACATCTTTTGTTGTCAAATGCAGTGTAAATGTCCGGGAGATGGGCCATAATGCCATCAGCCGATAATAAGTGCCATGCGTGATATTACGTGCATATCGATTGTGTTATTAGTATGTTGTAAATGGCTAGATATATAGGAGTGCCTCGTAGGTCAAGAGGTCGCAAGTGCTACTGTTGAGCATGAGGTCTTGGGTTCGGTTCTCAGGTCGTGCAAAGTGTTATTGGGTTTTACTATTAGGAATTTCTCAGTGGCAGCTCGGATATTAATGGCAATAGGCTGGCCTCCTATTATATGGGACTTATATATAAGTGGCGAAATGTGGGGGCAGGTACTATAGGTACACATCTGCCTAACCTTTCGGAAAATACAAGCGTGATGTTACATTATTTATGTTATCTGTCTATATACTAATAATAAAGCTGAAGAGTTTGTTTGAACGCGCTAATCTCTGGAACTATCCGTAGATTTGAAAAAATCTTTTTGCATTTGATAGCCCAAGAGAGGAAGGCTATAGTCATCTGAACATCACGCTAAGGCACTTAGGAGCCGAACAAAAACAAAAAAGTCAGGAAGAACACAGTAATAGTGCGGGCAGGCGACGCGATGCGACGGGGTAGATCGGGGGAACAAGAAATTTGAAACGGTCGAAGTCGCGGGCAGAAGCTTGTGTTAGATATAAGACTTCAGTCGTGGTTATTATGCTAAGTGTTTGCTCCGGATTTGTGGTGCATTTGCAGAAATCCTTGCATGATTTAAGTAACTGTTTTGTTAATCAGTTTAAAACAAAGATAAAGAAGTAGTTCTTGAGGTGTAAAAATGACCTGAATCTACGGGTGCAGGAAACATAAAACAGGTCTTTGTGGTTTGGACGAAGCCTATGTCCAGCAGTGGGCATCTTGGCTGATTACCAACCTTGAAAAAGGCATCCATTTGAGAGAGAGTGATTAGTTTACAAAACACCAGAGATGAGGTTGAAGTATTAGGTTAAAACTAATACTTCAACCTCATCTCTGGTGTTTTGTAAACTAATCACTCTCTCTCAAATGGATGCCTTTATGCATAATACAATAACCAAAAGTTATTTTTTTAAGAATTAATTAAGTATTATTAAGATAATAGAGCTGAGGCCCTTTTGGCATTATTATCTTTGTTTTCTGTTTTTATAGTTTTAAGGTGTATTTATTTTGCTGTAATGCCAATAAACGCATTTTTCTTTCTTTCTTTTTTGACCCTAGCGTTTCTTTATGCATTTAAAATAGGTCTTATTACCTTAATATATTATGATTGAATTTTCTTCGGCTCAATCGGTGATCAGAATGGTAAAATTCATAATTTTTTACTGAAATCGATTCAGTAGTCGATTATGAACTTGAGTCTTGATTATGGACTTGCGTTTATTCTGTTACGCCTTGTATGATTAGCAGTAGTAGGTACTTTCTCAAGCCTTCTCCACCTCCAGGGTATTCTCCACCCAGTTTACACATACCTCACTACTCAGTCCAGTTCTTGTAGTACATTTTACTGGTGGTGCTAATTTCTATTACATTAAAACTAACAAATAAGTCTGGGTATAGTCCTCCAGACCGAATTTCGGTCATGGCGGCTAATTTCAGCGGAGACTAACCATTGACGCAGGAGATATTATAGTGCACAAATGTGTGCGCAGACAAAGGTGCACTCTCCCTTCGGTCACTCTTATAGTTCGATGAGACGGCAATCCGACACGACCGGAGAGAGATCAGCCGCAGGGCCAGCTTAACGTGCTTTCCGAGGCACGGTGGTATCACACTGCCAACTTCAAAACTCCTCACTGCTATTGAAAAATTCTTAATGGAAAAAAAAAACCGGTCAAGTGCGAGTCAGATTCGCGCACCAAGGGTTCCGTACGAAGTAGGTATGTAACTACAAATTTACGATTTTCGGATTTTTTCCTATAATTATGTTACATGACCTTGCTTTTTGACAAATGTCCTGATTCTAAGTCAACGGGAAGTACCCTATACATTTTGATTCCCTTGAGAGTGTCAAAATATACGTTTTTTTGCAGCATAAACAGCCGTATCTTTTTTTTACTTGAATTTAAAAGTTTGATTTTTTCACAGCTTCAAAGGACTGCAAATTTGATTATATGGTTTTAATTTCAACTTGATACCTCAACGCGTTCCCGAGATAAAGGGTATTGACAGACAGACATACAGACGGACGGACGAACGGACAACAAAATGACTCAATAAGGGTTCCTTTGTTTCTTTTTGAGGTACGGAACCCTAAAAACCAATAACAGTTTGCTCGGCCTGGGAATCGAACCCAAGACTCCACGTTCAGCAGTCGGGCTTACGACCACGAGACCAACGGGGCAGTTGAAAAAAACTGGGTAGTAACTAAAAGAATCATTACACCAATAAATATTACATAGTACTGGGTTTTTTATGGTCAGATTGGTAAATTGTATTTATTCACCATCGTTATCATCATAAGCCTACGATTACTTGCAACATTTCATGACTATCTTCAGCCCGTTATCCATTATCTGTAAGATATCTATCCAAATAAGTAATATCTTTTTACAATCTTTAATTACATTATCAATAGTCTTGTTGATAAGGAAACTCATGAAATAATATTGTTTACAACGCGAACCTATTTCTAACCGCTATCGCTACCGGCACAATCCACGCGTTTCTGGTGGAAACGCCTCTCGTTCCCGCCTGGCCAATAAGAGCGAGTCGATGCTTCTAGAACATTCTAGAAGCTTCCTTTATTTATTTTTTCATTCGACGCGCACCTTTTTTCAATAGTCATGTGACGTCCGTCAAGGGCTTATCACCGAAAGTGTACAATACGTATTTACGAGTCTTTATCTTCGCTCCAAACCCTATTGTTTTATATGCATATCATTGTGTGTAGGTATGTTAAATTTTTCATTAGGTTCCATTACTGTGTACTTTCAGAAAATATCTTGATGTGAGATTAACAGTTTACTGATTATTCTATTATCTAGCGCTCATTTTCTTCTTGAGCATTTGAGATACGGAAAATTACAAGCAATGTGTTAGACTACAAAAATGAAATCTGAAAAATAACTACGGAGCAAGTTGGCGACTGAGATTTCATTCTTTTGTATCTATAGGATCGATACCTACCAGAGCATTTGCTTGATGATACACTGGGTCAGTTTTGACGTAAACTCGTACAATGTACGTACTTCACTGAACACAGGTAAAATTTGTACGGCAAAAATATGGTAAAAATACGGGCACGAGTTCACCACAGTTTGTCAAAATTTCAATATTTTTTAAAGGTCTAGGTGAGATAAGCATAATCAGCCTATAATGTTCTCACAGCTGGGACACAAGCGTCCACTTTTCGAGAGAGAGTGGGCTATAATGTACCACGCAGGCCCAGGGCCAGTTGGTAGATGTTCTTCGATTTTTTTGGTTCTTTGAAAATCGGCGTGTCCTAGAACCAATCAAGGTTTTAGGACATGCCGATTTCCTCACGATGTTTTCCTTCACCGTTTTGAGAGCAGTGCCTGAGCACCTGCCTGGTGAGGACGTGGTGGTGTTTGGTGAGAGGATGGCAATTTACTTCTAGTCATTCCGCTTACAGAGGCAGGGATTTTGACAACAAGCCTACAAAATGACGTTATTAAAACGATCCTTTAATCTGCCAACAATTGAGTGTTCCATTTACGTAACCTCCGGTCCATGATAAAGCCTACTTAGCACACGTACCTAGCTGATAACACTACCATGATGACACAGTTCGTTATTATCGATTTTGTACAGGTATTACCATTAAACATTATCATTACTATTTTATAAACATTACCATTAATATTATTATTATTAGGATCGATGGCCGGTGGAGCAGACGAGTCCTGTGTTGGAGTCCACGTATCGGCAAACGTAGTGTGGGACGCCCCCCAGCTAGATGGACGGACGACCTAAAGAAGGTGGCTGGGACAGACTGGATGCGGAAGGTGAAGGAGAGGGTGTTGTGGCGCAGCCTGGGAGAGGTTTATGTCCAGCAGTGGACTGCGATAGGCTGAGTTGATTGATAAATATTACGCCAATGTCTTACTGTTTCGAAACACAAAGCAATATATAAAGAAAAAGATGAAATAATATGATTAATTTGCTATAGAATGAAACACACTCCTAAAAATAAATTATTTTAATTAAAAAAAAGCGATTGTACAATAGATGGTATATTACTATGAAGAGTTCAATATTTTCACTTTCACTAATTCAATTTAGATTTTACAAACTCTTCATACTGAGCCTGCCCAGGTAGATTCCCCTTCTGGTACCAATCTTCTTCCTGCAGGCAGCTCCACCATGCTTTCAGCTTAGTATATTTGTCATCCACAGGCACCAACGCAGACAAAGTAGATATGCTAGCAACACATGACACATCAGCTACCGTCAAATGGTTTCCTGCCACGAACTTTGACTTCTGCAAGTATTTGTCCAAAATTTCATAACCAGTATTCACGTCTACGACTTGTTGTGGAGTGACTTCCGTTAATCCTTGATTCAGGATTGCCTTTATTATCGCGTTGATGGCGGGATAGAGGATGGAAGTATCAAAATACATCCTCGAGTCTATTGTAGCTCTTACACTCAGCTCGTTGGGGTACAATGTCGCTCGTTTTTCAGCACCATACTTGGAAACCAGATACGTAATGATTGCGTGGCTGTCAGAGAGCAAGTAATCACCATCTTCTAACAGAGGGATAGACTGTAGAGGATTTTTCTCCTTGTATTCTGGTGTCAAGTTTTCTCTGGCAAAGAGGTCACACTGCACTGGCTCGTAGTTCAGCTTGAGGATCTCTGTCGTCATCAGGACGGCCCGAACGCAGGGACTGGCGTCGATTTTGTAGATTTTGAGCGGCATGTTCACTGTCACGATGTTTCCACGGAACTAAAGGCTGGTTATCTTAACATCGGTTTCAGCTAATTGTGATAACTATAGTCACAGAGTTCGTACGTGAAGAGTGGTTTAAGCACACGCGACCTAAGTCCATCCATATTTTATCGCCCCTCCGCCGTATCTCTACGTTGACGTCGTAGTGGGGCTTGCGCGCTCCGTACTCTAGACCTGTGCCGGGTAACGTTGCCTTGCCGTAACAGGTCTAGGGTGAGACGCCAGACCAAGAGAGATACAGAAACCCGCAGGGCAGCATGTGGCGAGCTGTTGGGCAGTGGCGACCCCACGGTCCCACCCCATCTCCCGGGAGCAGTCTTGTTCCTCATCTCTGGCTTGCCTTAATTGGCCGGCTGGAGTGAACACTGACGAGGAGCAGAGCTCCCACCTCTTTCTTGCCTTTATTCGCCGGCTTGAGTGGAGATTCGCAAGAGCAAACGTGCTCGGGGGAAGAAAGTATTCCAGTAAGTGCTCGTAGGGATCTGGACCATCTTCCGGGCTCTGGGATTGCTCTGAAAGCCGTGGAATAACTCTCCACTCAGGCACCTCAATTAAAAACACCTCAGGAAGTCAGGACATGTTGCCCTCTTGTCGCTAATTCACTATGTGGCTAGCCGTTTCTGTTTCCGGGGGCCCATTATTGAGTGTGCAAGTCACCCCCTGCCATTTTATCCGTGTATATATAAACATTGATCAGGCAGGGGTCATAGTTCTTGGTAACCAGTACACTTTAGCCACCCAAACCCATAGTCCAACTTTTTTTTTTTTTCGCTGAGCAATGCATTACGCGTTCCCTCTCGTGGGGGACGAGACGGGATATGTGGGACTCCCTGTCGGAATGACAGTATACCCACTAAAACTCAGCGGTTTTCCCACATCGCCGTGATGGTGGGGCCATGGGAAACCGGCTCAGCCTTTACATCCACAGCCCTCCTGGCGGGCCCCGCATGTCCTCCAGGGTGGGGGGCTGCGAGTGTGGCCGGGAACACCTGGCCACTCTCGTCTGACACTGGCGAAGGCCCGTGCAATACAGGCAAGGGTGCCCCCGCCCCCGTTGCCTGCTGGCCTTCACCTAGGAGGAGTCGGAGATGATTGTCAAACTGACGTCTTCTTCGACCCCTCCTCCGCCTTCGGAGCGGCGCCGCGTGAGGATCGTCCTCCCGCGCGCGCTCCGCCGCCTCCTTCTGGGACATGACGTGTTCGCAGAAGGAGGCGACTGCCGCCCAGGACCTCTCATCCCCCAGCATGGCGTTAACCAAGCCGGGCAGCGAGAGGTCCGGACCGTTCACCGCGATTAGACTGCGGCGCGGCTCGGACCACGACGGGCATACCTCAAGGACGTGCTATTCTGCAATAGTCCTACACCAACCGAGGGTTATCCTTAGGTGCACTTGCATAGTGCATACAGGGATTATCGTCGGTTGGTGCCGCATTTCATTAAAATTTCCTAAGGGGCCTCTGCGAGTTGTCTTCAGCCCCTCGTACACCTTCCAAAGGACCGGAACCCCAGGGTCCCGAGATATGTAAAATCATAAAAATAAATATTAAAAAATAAATTAAATATTAGCACTGCGGAACCTAAAAATTATAGGCCGATCTCGTGTTTACCGACGGTCTATATTGTTCTTACATCCATTTTGATAGCTAAAATTAACAAATTATAGACACAAACTCCACCATGTCTGCCTCTCAATTCTACATGGTCTTCACATGATCTGACTAAGATTATGTCTGGAATTTAAAAGAGATCGTGACCTCTGAGTTTGTTTCGGCTTTTCTTCTCAGAGTAGTCAAATAAGAAACGCGACGTTATTTAGATTTTAAAATATGATTGACATGTTGAATTATTTGTACAAAGCTACTTACAGAAATAAATTTATCATTTATCAATATTAAAATGTTTTTTCTGTATTTATTTAGTTATTTCCTGGACATTATCATATTATTAATTATGTTCTGTGACACTACTCATTAGCCAGCACACGTTATGGGGCGTATGCGCAGAGTGCATGCATGGCTATGAGTTTTTCAACGTCCTCTCTATACAAAGTGTTAAAAAACTAACCCAACAAACTTTAAGAGGTGCTTTAGACCATCGAACTGAACGACTTTCGCTATAGGAGCAACTCTGAAATCCCGAAAAAAAAAAATCAGGTGTGTGAGGTGTTTTTTCGTGATTTCAGAGTTGGTCGGTGGTTGGTTGGTTGGTTGGGTTGGTTACCACTTTACCATTTCCATTTACATTTATAGCATCATCATCTTACCCTATGGCCAATACCTGCATGTATTTTTCTTCTATCCAACTCACCCTTCATCTCGGGTCTTATTTCCTAAAATCTTTTTTTAAGAGTGCCTAAGTTATGTTTTTGTCTACAATAGTAGTATGTTTCTAAAATACTGAACGTAAGTGTCTTAAATAAATATTTAGGTGACTAGTTAAGTACTTGGACATTATTATGATGGTTAAAAAATATAACCTTGAAATAGTTGTGAACTTGCTCAATACTGACTTGCTAATTTTTTGCCATACGGAGGGTCAATAGTATGTTATACATATACCTACTAGCGAGTGGTCGACTCTTCACGTGACCAGAGGGGCTGGCCTTCTCAATGAGCTCTTCCCTTTTTTTACCTTTATATATGTGTATGGTCACCAAAGGAGATAAGTAACCAGGGTCGAAAGAAAAAGAAAGAAAGAAAGAAAGAAAAAGTATTTATTGCGACTCGTACAGGAGGATCACAAACTAAATTAAACACAGTCTAAATTAAAATACCAAAATAAAAACTAAAAAAATTAAAAAAATTACAAAAAGAAAAATGAAACAAAAAGTTCTATACGAGGCTAAAAGGCTCCTATCTCAGGCTCTCGCCTGTATAGTTGAAGTTTAGTAAGAAACCGATGGATGTTTTTGAGAAGAACTTAATTTAATTAATACAAAACAAACAGTTCATTTATCGAATTAAATTTCATTCGAAAATATCCATCGGTTTCTTAGTAAACTTCAACTATATTGACGACCCTGGTTCATTATCTTTTTTGGTGACTGTACTTAATACACGTGCAAGTTTAATTAAAAACTAAACACAGAATTCTATACATCAATGTAGAATTCCTATAGAATTAGCTAAACATACATTTATTCATGAAAAAAACTTATAATGCTAAGAACTACTACTGTTTTACCATTTATCATTATCATTACCATTTTATGAATATTACCATTAATATTAATGTTATTAGGACCGATGGCCAGTGGAGCAGACGAGCCCTGGGTTGGAGACCACGTATCGGCAAGCGTAGTGTGGGACGCCCCCCAGCTAGATGGACGGATGACCTAAAGACGAAGGCTGGGATAGACTGGATGCGGAAGGCGGAGGACAGGGTGTTGTGACGCAGCCTGGGTGAGGCCTATGTCCAGCAGTGGACTATGATGGGCTGAGTTGATTGATAAATATTACGTCAATGTCTTACTGTTTCGAAACACAAAACACTATACAGGGTTACTTTTCAAACTCAAACTCACACTCAAAGCATTTATTTCAATTAAACCATTTCCAAGCACTTTTGAATTGTCAAAATTAACTAGTCGGTCAGTTAGTCAGAAAGTTGAAGCTAGTTGCCCATTCCAAAACGTAGATCTCTTGGAGAAGAACGGGCAAGAAACTCCAAGGACACTCTTTTAAATTAAGATATTACAAAATCCTGAGTACAGTATTCTTGTTGCTTCTATATGTGAGAACAATGTTATGAAGAAACAATTCAAAATAGGTATAAGATTAAAAAGAAGCCCTGGCAGCTAAGAGATGACCAGTCTCAACTGACAGCGCCCGTTCACGAACATGACGCATGGATCAGCACCATCCAGCTCAACCATTTTGAAGGGAACCGAATGATCCAACACACGCGCCACCATCAGTGAGACATTTAAGTGAGCATGACACATTCTCAACTGCCATGCTCTTTCAAGTCAATATAAAAAAAAATATAATAAATGGATCCATGGTTCTTACATTTACAAAATTTAAGAAAAATGCTTCTAAATTATACAAAACTATAGTTTCCAATTTATTTACGAGATGAATAAAATTTTACTAGAAAGAGGTATATGATATTAAAGTAACAATTAAAACTTGATTGAATTAAAAATACACATTAAGTTCGAATGTCAGAAACACTTAAAAAAAAAGAAAGAAAAGGAAAAAAAGGGAAGCATGTCTTCCAAATATTGAAATTTTAACTAGTGAGCCCAAGTGTCTGTGGAGCAGGACCAGCATTTAGCCAAGCATTTTTATCTACGATATAATCATCCAACTTATAGTATGCTTGTCTACATAGTGTGCGTTTAATGCATGTTTTAAATTTCTTCTCATTTAGTTGAAGAATATCGAGTGGTATTTTATTATAACACTCTACACAATAACCCATAAAAGAAGTTTTTACTTTAGACAATCTGAAACGAGGTTGATCTAATTTGTTCCTATTTCTAGTGTTAAAATTATGCCTGTCTTACTAAAAAGATGTAGATTTTTTCGAACGTACATAATTTTTTCTTAAATATATTGACAAGGAACCGTCATGATGTTAATTTTTTTAAACAGTTCCCTTAGAGATTCACGTCTGCTGAGGTTGTAGCTCTGATAGCCCTCTTTTGCAAAATGAAGATAGATTCAATATCTGCAGCCCGTCCCCACAACAAAATACCGTAAGACATGATGCTATGAAAGTAACTAAAATAGACCAGTCTCGCGGTATCCACGTCTGTTAATTGACGGATTTTCCAAACAGCGTAAGCGGCTGAACTTAGCCGCCCTGCAAGTGATGTTAAGTGAAGACCCCACTGCAGCTTTGAGTCAAGCGTGATCCCCAGGAAAACCGTATTTTCGACGAATTCAAGTATCTCCTTATTCAATACAACCTCCTTTTTCAATGACCAGCTAAATTTAAGTATGTGATACAGAACATCAAACTAAACAACTTTCTCCATGGGACCAATATCGTAATCGCGAAAAATTTATCAACTGTCCCATAGAAAACTTCAATACCTACTTGACCTAAACGTATGGGACAGCTGATTTTTTTGCGCGATTACGATGTTGAAAAGTAACCCTGTGTAAAGAGAGATATAATGAAAACAAACTCCTAAAAATAAATTATTTTAATAAAAAAAATGCGATTGTACAATAGATGGTAGGTATATGTACTGTGTAGAGTTCAATAATTCACTTTCACTACTTCAATTTAGATTTTACAAACTGTTCAAACTGAGTCAGCCCAGGTAGATTCCCCTTCTGGTACCAATCTTCTTCCTGCAGGCAGCTCCACCATGCTTTCAGATTAGCATATTTGTCATCCACAGGCACGAACGCAGACAAAGTAGATATGCTAGCAACACATGACACATCAGCTACCGTCAAATGGTTTTCTGCCACGAACTTTGACTTCTGCAAGTATTTGTCCAAAATTTCATAACCAGTATTCACGTCTGCGATTTGTTGTGGAGTGACTTCCGTTAATCCTTGAGTCAGAATTGACTTCATTATCGATTTGATGGCGGGATAGAGGATGGAAGTATCAAAATACATCCTCGAGTCTATTGTAGCTCTTACACTCAGCTCGTTGGGGTACAATGTCGCTCGTTTTTCAGCACCATACTTGGATACCAGATACGTAATGATTGCGTGGCTGTCAGAGAGCAAATAATCACCATCTTCTAACAGAGGGATAGTCTGTAGAGGGTTTTTCTCCTTGTATTCTGGTGTCAAGTTTTCTCCGGCAAAGAGGTCACACTGCACTGGCTCGTAGTTCAGCTTGAGGATCTCTGTCGTCATCAGAACGGCCCGGACTGGCGGACTGGCGTCGATTTTGTAGATTTTGAGCGGCATGTTCACTATTACGATGTTTGCACGGAACTAAAGGCTTGCTATCTTAACATCGGTTTATATCAGTTAATTGTGATAACTATTGTGCACACAGTTTGTACGTGTGCAGTAGTTTAAACACACGCGCACTAAGCCACACACTGATCGTGATTAGCTCATCGACTGCGAGTAATACTGTTTAAAAGTGGCGTATCAACATGGAAAGTGTTCCCGACGACCTGGCTATATAACGTAAGAAGAGATGCTGGATGGTGAGAAGGTAAAAAGATAGCATATATCAGTTAATTAGTTCGATTATCACTTAATTTTCAAAAATATTTCATCACTTTGTAAATTCGACCATTGCCAGCATTATCGACTGTTTCATCGGCATCTCTAAATATTTGAACTTCGATCGATAGCTGATTAAATGAAGATGTCTTCTCCGTAATTTGTACGCTTAACGCAATAGTATAATTTTGAGATAACTGGGGTCAAAGTTCAAGTACGTAGATAATTTCAGGAAATGGTGAATAAACTCCTTCCTTTATTTTTTAACTGTTTGATGTTTTAGAATATTTGGTAACATCGAAAGATTTGTTAAAGTATCAGGTATTTAATGGAAAATGGAGATGGAATGCAAGCAATGAAGGCCATTAAATTCGAGAGTTAAGAGAAAAGTGATATCTAATGACGAATTCTGGGGAATTTTCAAACATACATAAACATTGAGTTTTCTCGAATCCCATGAGTTTTCGCCTAGGCTTTATGGGGTGCTTAATTGTTGCGAATGTGTCAAACTATGACGTCCTGGAAGGAATATGTCAAATTACAAGTTTGTCTGTTATCTTTTCGCGCCTAACGGCTAAACGAATTTTGATAAAATTTGGTACACAGGTAGACCATAAACTGGCTTGAAACATAGGATAATACTCGGCCTCCACATGGGCGAAATCACGGGCAAAGGCTGGTAGGTAAGTAAATAAGCGTAAAACCTGTTAGTCACGTGATCAGTTCGTTTCTATTATTTATTCAGATGATGATAGAAATTGGTTTGTTGTTTGATGAAAGATTAAAATCGTATTGTTATGGGTTATCATTCCTTATCAAATTGGCCTTCAGATTCACCATATCTTTTAGTCATTCTAACCGTGAGTATCATGTCTCAAGGCCAACTGAATCCTGTGGCCGAAGCGATAAATACTTAGAACCATGTTGTTCTGATTCAACTATTTCGTTTATGTTTGTGCACTTCTCAGTCCGAACTGAAGCAGCAGTGCTATTCTGTAAAATCTCACCGTGAAAACTAAGGTGAAGTGAGCTGTCATTCCAACTGATGTTAGGGATTGCCTCCATTCATAGATTTTTACAGAATCGATCGGCAGGTCCGAACCAGCCTATCAATTCTATAAAAATCTCACCATGATTACATAGGTGAAGTGAGCGTGAAGTGATTTATCATTAAGGGCGATCCCTAACATCTGGTGGAATGACAGCTCACTTCACCTTAGTTTTCACGGTCAGATTTTTACAGAATAGCACTGCTGTTCAGTTTGGTTTTCTATGTTTTAGTCATAAAAAAAGTAAAAAAAAAAGTAAAAAAAAAAATTAAATAAATAAAAAAAAATTATTAAATAATTAAAAAATTATTAAATAATTTTTTTTTTTTAAGTATACAGTAGCCAAGGTTAGCCAAAATTTGTGATGTTTTGCCTGCTTAATTGGTTATTACTAGATATTTAGTGAATTCATAATATTACCCTGCATCAGTCCACTGTTGTACATAAGCCTTCATGAATTCCAGCTGTTTCAGTTTTTGAATCCTTATTCCAAACTGGGTTTATAATATGAAAATATACGTTAGGTACCTAAAAGGGAAACATTGATCAAATTTAGGTACGAATCAATCATTTAATTATTACAAACTAGCGGCCTGTCCCGGATTCGCACGGATGGACGTTTATTTTTTAAACATTTTATTTTTTTCTTGCAATTGAAATAGCCTATATTAAACAGTGATAATGTAGCATTCAAATGGTGAAAGAATTTTTAAAATCGGTCCAGTACTTTTTGAGCCAATTTGTTACAAACATACATACAAATCTTTCCTCTTTATAATATTAGTATAGATACCACAATAAATTGGTTTCATCTAAAAACTAAGCACTGCCAGTGTTTCACTTCATCATATATTTTAAAAACCTTCAAACTGAACCAGTATAGGTACATTTATCTTTTTGTAATAATCTTTTTCCTTCAACAAGTTCCACCCCGCATGCGCCTTGGTGTATTTTGTCATCCAGAGGAACTATCATAGCTGCAAAAGAGATAGCACCAACTATTGACACATCAGCTACCGTCAAATCGTTGCCAGCCACGTAATTGCTCTTCTCTAAGTATCTGTCCAAAATTTCGTAAGCGTCATACACACTTTCAATTTGTTTAGCAGAAGGTATCTTTTCTCCCGCCATGATCACTATCTCCCTGGCTGTAGCAGTGAGGTTGGCAGTTTCGAAATAGTCTTTGATCGACTGTCGCACGTAATTTCAGGTTACTATGGTACAATTTCGCTTGTTGTTCACCGCCATATTTGGATACCAGGTATGTGATAATTGCATGGCTGTCAGCTAGCAGGAAGTCGTCTTCTCCTATCAAATGGACGGTGTGCAGAGGATTTTTCTCCAAGAATTCTGGCTTCATTGTGTTCTCCGGTCACAAGATTTACGTCGCGGGCTTCGTAGTTCAGTTTGATCATTTCTGCCGGCATTAAGACGGCGCGGGCGCGCGGGTTGAAATCTAATTTGTTTATTTTGAGAGTCATGGTGACTGTGCCGATATTGGCGCGCAACTCAAGGTTGTTGACACAAACTCAAAGCATTTATTTCAATTAAACCATTTACAGGCACTTTTGAATTGTCAAGAATGTTTTCCTGACTGACCGAGTCAGGAAAAAATTAAGCTAGTTGCCCATTCCAAAGCGTAGTAGGTACCTATGGAGAAGAACGGGCAAGAAACTCCATGGACACTCTTTTTAAATTATATTTTTACAAAATTATTAGTTACATCATATGTTGAATTTATAAATATGTGAAAACGATGTAAAAAATAAATAAAAAACAAGTACGCGATAAAAGTGTCCAGAGTACAGCAAATAGTAACAAAATAACAATCCAAAAATAAAATAATTAAAAATAAGCCGAGGAAGCTAAAAGATGACCAGCTCCAGCCCAGCTAAAAGTTGCTAGTTGTTATCAGTGGTTTATATCTAGTAGTGATAATACATAATATAGCGATAAAGGAGCCGGCGAGATAAGTTTGCCGGACTACATAACAAACAACTGCTAATTCAAGTGCGAGTCGGATCGCAGCAACGAGTGCAAACCCTTAATACAACTTTTTAGTTTTCCAACACTGCAATAGTCCTACACCAACCGAGAGTTATCCTTGGGTGCACTTTCATAGTGCATTCAGGGATAATCGTCGGTCGGTGCCACATTTCATTAAAATTTCCTAAGGGGCCTCTGCGAGTTGGCTTCGGCCCCTCGTACGCCTTCCATAGGACCGGGACCCCATGGTCCCGAGATATATAAAATAAAAAAAATAAAAAAATAATAATAGTTTTATTTCTGAATGTGATTGCAAAGTTTACAAATGTTGCATGTACCTATTCAATTTATAGGTTCAACTATACAATGAAGACGGGTGAAGTACTGTTCTCCTATAATATAAATAGTAGTTAGTTTGTCATCGAAATGCTAAGAAGATATAACCCCATTAATATAATTATAAATTAGTTGAGATGAAAGTAGGTAATTTTTATACAATGTCAAGTTTTAAAAGCACATTTTTTATATTTATTAGTTATGAATGAAATGTCAAAAAAAAAAACAGTACAAGTCAATAGGTATACATACACAAATAAAGTATTGATAAATGTAAAGTCAAAATTGATAGTAAAACAAAATTAAAACTTCATTACCTGAAAAGAATTTAGCCAAATTTTCCATAGTGCATAAAAATAAACTAAAACTAAAATTGGTTTTGTTACAGGTACAAGTAATGATTTTTAAATATAAAGATACGCATAAATCTATTTAAAACTATATAATACATATAAGGTGTTAAAAAATTAACACGATAAACTCTAAGAGGTGCTTTAAACCATTGAACTGAACAAATTTCACTATGGGACCAAATCTGAAATCACGAAAAAAAAAATCAGGTGTTTAATTCAAAAGTTCGATACCTACTTGACCAAAATGTATGAAACAGGTCATTTTTTTCGTGATTTCAGATTTGGTCCCATAGTGAAAGTTGTTCAGTTCAATGGTTTAAAGCACCTCTTAAAGTTTGTCGGGTTAATTTTTAACACTTTTTATATATACCTAATTAAATATAAATATCATTTATTTAATAACAAATTAATAAAGATTTGAATTTTTTAACTCACTTAGCACTATCTAGCCTGTATTGTCTTGTTCCCCACTGCAAGGCCTGAAAGCCTCCGTCTCCCTCTACAACAAAACTCTGTCGAGTGCCGGCCAGTCCTGTCGGTAGGAGGCAAGCTCGTCCTCCCATCAATTAGCACTATCACTGTTTTATTTCATCATTGATTTTATAAACACTTTATATAGATCCACGCTCGGTTGATTTATGTTCTTGTACCAATCTTCCTCCTGGAGCAGTTTCCACCATGCGTGTACCTCGGTATATTTAGGATCTAGAGGCACATACACGTTGGTGGAAGAGACGGCAACGACTAATAATAGATCTGCTACCGTGAAGTGATCGCATGCTACAAACTTTGTCTTCTGCAAGTATTTCTCCAGAATTTCATAAGCGTCGTTCATGTTGTCAATTTGTTTCGCAGTAGGAGCTTTTATACCGGCCATGAGGTCAACCACTATGTCCCTGGCTGTGGCCATGAGGTTCGAAGCCTCGAAGAACAACCTCTGATTGATTGTCGCTCGTAATTTCAAGTCACTAGAGTACAATTTCTCTTGTTGTTCAGCGGTGCCATATTTGGAAACCAGATACGGAACGATGGCATGTCTGTCAGCGAGTATAAAATCGCCATCTTCTAACATAGGGACGGTGTGCATAGGATTTTTCTCTAAGTATTCTGGTGTTTTATTTTCTCCGGCCAAGAGGTTAACTTCTATAGCCTCGTACTTGAGTTTGAGCAGCTCAGCAATGATGACGCAGGTCCGCGACGGCGGACTGCAGTTCATTTTATATATTTTGATCGTCATGTTGACTGTTTCGACGTTTGCGCGGAACTGAAGTCCGGTGGTCACTGCTACGGCTTATATCTAGTACAGACGGCACGATGACTGTGCACTTATCAATTGAGATAATGGTCCAGTAGGTGTCTGTATCACTTCATATAGAAAAACTTTACCAGACATGTTTTTTTATTTACTTTCTGGTCAATATTTATTCCTCAATTTTAATGATTGCACCTACCACTGTTTGTCTCTCCATCACCCAAAGGTTGACTGGTAGAAAATGCCTATGGCAATAAGTCCGCCTCTGCACATTTATGTGCTTGAAGTATTAAATAAATAAATAAATAGTAAAATGGTGAATGGAAATACTTTGGCCGTACAACAACCCACCCTTCCTTAAAAGGAGATGCGCACTCGGGCCCTATGATCCGAGGGTTTCGACCGCAAACTATGGGGCCACCCCATCGTGTTCCATAGGAAAACAGTTTTATCGACGAATGCAGCCACAGACAGCCTAGATTTTTTTCGTCGATTCATCATAGTAATAATATATGCTGAATTTAGTGGTTACAGTTTGCGCGTCGGTGTCCCTGTATAGGTACACCTCTGCCAAACCATTCGGGGATTACAAGCGTCATGCCATGGCATGTTATGTTAGTAGGTATATTATAAGCGTGATGCCATGGCATGTTATGTTAGTAGGTATATTACAAGCGTGATGCCATGGCATGTTATGTTAGTAGGTATATTACAAGCGTGATGCCATGGCATGTTATGTTACTAGGTATATTCCAAGCGTGATGTCATAGCATGTTATGTTAGTAGGTATATTACAAGCGTGATACCATAGCATGTTATGTTAGTAGGTATATTACAAGCGTGATGCCATAGCATGTTATGTTACTAGGTATATTACAAGCGTGATGCCATGGCATGTTATGTTAGTAGGTATATTACAGGCGTGATGCCATGGTATGTTATGTTATTAGGTATATTACAAGCGTGATGCCATAGCATGTTATGTTAGTAGGTATATTACAGGCGTGATGCCATGGTATGTTATGTTATTAGGTATATTACATGTGTGATGCCATAGCATGTTATGTTACTAGGTATATTACAAGCGTGATGCCATGGCATGTTATGTCAGTAGGTATATTACAGGCGTGATGCCATGGCATGTTATGTCAGTAGGTATATTACAGGCGTGATGCCATGGCATGTTATGTTAGTAGGTATATTACAGGCGTGATGCCATGGCATGTTATGTTAGTAGGTATATTACAGGCGTGATGCCATGGCATGTTATGTTAGTAGGTATATTACAGGCGTGATGATATGGCATGTTAGTTGGTATATTACATGCGTGATGCTATGGCATGTTATATTAGTAGGTATATTGCAAATTCAAACGATAATGATGACTGTGCATAAAAGGTAAAGGTTGGATAAATAAGTCGTGGCATGACGCAGACCAATTGTATCTAGTTTGACGTTAAACTGATGCAAGAATTGAAAATCTGAACGGGTTGTAACTTGCACCCAAAATGTAGATAGATACTCTTTCTATTTGTAAATGTGTACATAATCTTTTCTTGCTAGAGAACGAAATATTATTATCGTTATGCATTATTTTCTCTTAATCGGCACAACTATTAAAAGTGGGTCAAATCAGTCTGCCTAGCCTTTTTCAAATGATAAAAAGTACGTACATATTGTGTAACATTATCTCATGTTGTGCTAACAATATTAGCCTATTAACAAGATGTTAGCGGAGCAGCCGGTCATTCATTCAGATTTCCAATAATAATTAAACGAATGGTGTCAAACTATCGTTATTACGTATCGTATTATTCAATACTCAATACTCAATACTCAATTCTTTATTGCATTCCATATTATGTACATAGATGGTATGAAATATTGTCAAGATCAATATGGACCCTGTCGGGCACAGCAAAGGTAGGAGAAAGGATGGCGCCAAAAAAAACAATTCACGGAATTAATTATTGTAGGTAGATCTAATAGATGTATATATACGTGTATAAGTATTGGTAGATTGTGTCCGATTTTTAATTTATTTTTGTATTGTGATTTTTTAATTTATTGTGTATGCATGTTATTATAATATTATGACTATTGCATAAGAATTTGTAAATTATGTTAGATATTTTATTTATTTTATCGTCAAATTGTTATTAATTAAATTAATTTATGTACGTATATTATTACTATGTTTTTATAAGCAGGTTAGGCAGCTTTTGTCAGGTATTTATTCTTATCGTCATCATTATTTATATATTCATTTAAATCAATTATGTATAATTATTATTATTATGTCCGTGTGTAAGTAAGTATTAATAAATTAAGTCAGGTATTTTTATTAACTTTTTATCGTCATTATTATTAATATCATAACTATTTTAAAAGAATTTGTAAATTATGTCAGATATTTTATTTATTTTTATTGTAAAATTATTATTATAGCAATTAATGTATGTATGTATATTATTATTATGTTTTGTATAGTAGGTTAGGTAACTTTTGTCAGGTATTTATTTTTATCGTCATCATTATTAAAATTATATATTCATTTAAATCAATTATGTATAATTATTATTATTATGTCCGTGTGTAGGTATTGATAAATTAAGTCAGGTACTGTTATTAATTTTTTTTTATCGTCATTATTATTGTTAATAGTCAGTTAATTTAAAAAATACCGTAAGGTATTTGCATAACACTTAAATTAGAAATAATCGAACAAACACAGGTGACCTTGGACCTTGAATGACTCTTAAATGTTTTGTTTTGATTGTTGATTTCTGAAATGTTTTGTTAGGCAGCATGCCTTTTTTTTGTGCTTATCGATTTCTAAATATCTTCTAAATTTAGGGTGTTAATTCGTATTTAAAATTTAACCTACAGAATTTAAACTGTGATCCAAAATTTGAGAGGGTGTTTTTCGCGCTTTTTTTCAGGTGTTTGTTTTGGTTAGCTGATACTGTTAAATTAAACACTTTTAACAGCTGAGACTCTAAACTATAGTATGAAATATTAACCTAAGACACTTAACATCCTATTTTTTGTCCGCGCGCTCGACTCGCCTAAGTGAGGCATGTTTTTGTAAAGCTTGTGAGGTGAAAAAAATGTATACGGGATGCGTTCTATTTATTGATTAATGTTAAATAATGTATATTTATGTAAATTAAACTGTAACTTTTTGAAATAATGGTATATTTTTTTTATATAAAGTTATTTGGCGTTGGAAAAATCAGTCCTAAATAAAAATAAATAATAATTGGCATTAAATGTTTTGTAATGGTGTTGCAAGCCCAACGTGCCCAACGCGCTGAGAATTATGCCTGTTTACATTTGGGCGACAACTACGTAAAAAACCTGGCTTAGGTATTAAATTAGGTGTCGCTTAATGTTAGGGAAAACGGGCATTAGAGGTTCATAAAGCTATGGTTTCCCAATACGGCGGTGGCCGCCATATAGCGCCCACAATTTACCGTCGAATAAAGTTACTGAAACTTTATCTATGAAAATAAGATGGTGTGTGGCGCTAGCGAGCGTTTTTTGACACGGTAAAGTCAAACACCGTTTTCATCATTTTCAAGACGACAGTCACTGCGGCCGTTATGTGGCGGCCAACGCTTTCCTAAGAAACCGTTACTGAAGCATGTTTGTCTTACAAAAACCTTTCTGTTTTTCAAGTCTCAACCTTACTATTCGCTAAGAATTCTTGGCGAATATTAAATATTTATTTATTTATTTATTTATTTATTTATAGGTATATACTTTATTGTACACCAGAAAATACTTAACAAAAAAAAAAAACAATTATTACTACAAAACATACAATGGGCGGCCTTATCGCTTTTTTTAAATAGCCGAATTCTGGGTCGAGTCCATTTAGATCGAAGTAAGAAGAAGTTTCTACTTGTTGTCTAATTAAAGCATAAAATATTCCCTGTTTACGTATCATATTATTTACCATTATTGTCCTAGCTTTATTTTTGTCGATATCTCCAATCATGACCCACCGACCTCGTGTGACATTGACTCATATCCAAAATATGATTGTAAACAACCAAGCAAATAATAATGACTTGGGAAATTCTTATCAATAGGCTACGAGCGGAGGCGTGCATTCGCTCTTATCAGTGACATTATAGCAACGATGAAGTCACTGTTAATTTTATCAAAAACATACTGTAGTTAATCCGACTGTTTGAGGATGAGGCTCGAAGTTTAGCAGTTTGATATGGAAATAAACTAGATCACTCAGACCGATGGTCCATGACGTTACTCAAAAGCACAGTCAAAAGTAACGTGTTACAAAGTCAAAAAACCAATGAGTCGCCGGAATCCAACCAATCACTTCGTTCATACGGATCGCCATTGAATAACTACTGCTGTGACATTCTGGCTACTCACTGTTTATTTGAGTTTGTAACACGTTTTGCAGAAGCTATCTTTTCTCCCGCCATCAGGGTGATCACTATCTCCCTGGCTGTAGAAGTTAGGTTGGCAATCTTAAAATAGAGTCTTTGATCAACTGTCGCACGTAATTTCAGGTCACTATGGTACAATTTCGGTTGTTGTTCACCGCCATATTTAGATACCAGGTATGTGATAATTGCATGACTGTCAGCTAGCAGGAAGTCGTCTTCTTCTAGCAAATGGACGGTGTGCAGAGGATTTTTCTCCAAGAATTCTGGCTTCATTGTGTTCTCCGGTCACAAGATTTACGTCGCGGGCTTCGTAGTTCAGTTTGATCAATTCTGCCAGTTGAAATCTAATTTGTATATTTTGAGAGTCATGGTGACTGTGCCGATATTGGCGCGCAACTCAAGGTTGTTGCTAGTTGCTAACAGCGGTTTATATCTAGTAGTGATGATACATCATAATATAGCGATAAAGGAGCCGGCGAGATAAGTTTGCCGGTATACATAACAAACAATTGCGAGTTCAAGTGCGAGTCGGATCGCCGCAACGAGGGTTCCGAACTTTAGAAGTAAATGTATATATTTGTAATAAAATTTATACATTTAATAATAATATAATTTAATCAAAAATATAAGGATCATAAGTCATCATAAGTTGGTATGGTACATTAAGATCTTAATAATAAACAGTTTCACATACACTACCGTTGCCGGCGTAGAAATATTAAAATTAACTTACAAAGTCAAAGTGGCCAAGTTCTAGGCCGCAACAATATAAATGTAGTAGTTAGTTTGTCATCGAAGCGCTAAGAAGAAGATATAACTCCATTAATATAATTATAAATTAGTTGAGATGAAAATAGGTAATTTTTATACAATGTCATGTTTTAAAAGCACATTTTTTTAATATTTATTATTTATGAATGAAATATAAAAAAAAAATTGTTGATAAATGTAAAGTCAAAATGTATAATAAAAAAAAATTAAAACTTCATTAGGAATTTAGCCAAGTGTAGCAAATTTTTCATAGTGCATAAAAATAAACTAAAACTAAAATTTGTTTTGTTACAGATACAAGTAATGATAGTTTGGAAGTAGCGTGTTAGGTAGCGACCCGCCTGGACAAGGTTTATTCAAACCTGTGTTTCAGGACATGACTGTGTTTCAGGACTTTACATTTCAATTAAATTGGTAATGGTTTTTTAATGAAAATAATTTATGTAAAATCAGGTCTTTAGAATCATTAGATTATACAGAGGCGGACTTAATACCATAAGCATTTTCTACCAGTCCACTTTAGGGTGATGCAGAGACAAACAATAATGAAAATTGAGGAATAAATATTTTTAAATATAAAGACATGCATAAACCTATTTAAAACTATATAATATATTTAGGGTGTTAAAAAATTAACACGAAAAACTCTAAGACGTGCTTTAGACCATCGAACTGAACAACTTTCACTAAGGGACCAAATCTGAAATCACGAAAAAAAAAAACAGGTGTTTAATATTAAAGTTCGATACCTACTTCACCAAAATGTATGAAACGGCAAATTTTTTTCGTGATTTCAGAGTTGGTCCCATAGTAAAAGTTGTTCAGTTCAATGGTTTAAAGCACCTATTAAAGTTTGTCGGCTTAATTTTTTAACACTTTGTATATGTATTACCTAATTATCAATATCATTTATTTAATAACAAATTAATAAACATTTGGATTTTTTAACTCACTTAGCACTAACTAGCCTGTATTGTCTCACACTGCAGGGCCTGAAAGCCTCCGTCTCCCTCTTCAACAAAATTTTGTCGAGCAGTCCTGTCGGTAGGAGGCAAGCTCGTCCTCCCATCAATTAGCACTATAATTGTTTTATTTCATCATTGATTTTATAAACACTTTATATAGATCCACGCTCGGTTGATTTATGTTCTTGTACCAATCTTCCTCCTGGAGCAGTTTCCACCATGCGTGTACCTTAGTATATTTAGGATCTAGAGGTACATACACGTTGGTGGAAGAGACGGCAACGACTAATAATAGATCTGCTACCGTGAAGTGGTCGCATGCTACAAACTTTGTCTTCTGCAAGTATTTCTCCAGAATTTCATAAGCGTCGTTCATGTTGTCAATTTGTTTCGCAGTAGGAGCTTTTATACCGGCCATGAGGTCAACCACTATGTCCCTGGCTGTGGCCATGAGGTTCGAAGCCTCGAAGAACAACCTCTGATTGATTGTCGCTCGTAATTTCAAGTCACTAGAGTACAATTTCTCTTGTTGTTCAGCGGTGCCATATTTGGAAACCAGATACGGAACGATGACATGTCTGTCAGCGAGTATGAAATCGCCATCTTCTAACATAGGGACGGTGCGCATAGGATTTTTCTCTGAGTATTCTGGTGTTTTATGTTCTCCGGTCCACAGGTTAATTTCTATAGCCTCGTACTTGAGTTTGAGCAGTTCAGCAATGATGACGCAGGTCCGCGACGGCGGACTGCTGTTCATTTTATATATTTTGATCGTCATGCTGACAGTTTCGACGTTTGCGCGGAACTGAAGTCCAGTGGTCACTGCTACGGCTTATATCTAGTAGAGACGGCACGATGACTGAGCACTTATCAATTGAGATAATGATCCAGTAGGTGTCTGTATCACTTCAGATAGAAACACTTTACCAGACATGTTTTTTATTTACATTCTGGTCAAAATGGTGAATGGAAATACTGTGGCCGTAGAACAACCTACCCCTATGGTCACGTGAAGGAACGACCAGTCAGCTAGAAATTCCTTAAAAAGGAGACGCGCACTTGGGCCCTATAACCCGAGGTTTTCGACCGCAAACTATGGGGCCACGCCATCGTGATCCAGAGGAAAACAGTTTTATTGACGAATTCAGACACAGACACAGTCTAGAATTTTTTCGTCTGTTCATCATAATAATATGCTGAATTTAGTGGTTACAGTTTGCGCGTCGGTGTCCCTGTATTGGTACACCTCTGCCCATTCGGGGATTACAAGCGTGATGCCATGTCATGTTATGTTAGTAGGTATATTACAGGCGTGACGCTATGGCATGTTATGTTAGTAGGTATATTACAGGGGTGATTATATGGCATGGTAGTTGGTATATTACAGGTGTGATGCCATGGCATGTTATGTTAGTAGGTATATTACAGGCGTGATGCCATGGCATGTTAATAGGTATATTACAGGCGTGATGCTATGGCATGTTAGTTGGTATATTACAGGCGTGATGTTATGGCATGTTATGTTAGTAGGTATATTACAGGCGTGATGCCATGGCATGTTATGTTAGTAGGTATATACAGGCGTGATGCCATGGCATGTTATGTTAGTAGGTATATTACAAGCGTGATGACATGGCATGTTATGTTAGTAGGTATATTACAGGCGTGATGCCATGGCATGTTATGTTAGTAGGTATATTACAAGCGTGACGCTATGGCATGTTATGTTAGTAGGTATATTACAGGCGTGATGATAAGGCATGTTAGTAGGTATATTACAGGCGTGATGCTATGGCATGTTAGTAGGTATATTACAGGCGTGATGCTATGGCATGTTAGTAGGTATATTACAAGCGTGATGCTATGGCATGTTATGTTAGTAGGTATATTACAGGCGTGATGCTATGGCATGTTAGTAGGTATATTACAAGCGTGATGCTATGGCATGTTATGTTAGTAGGTATATTGCAAATTCAAACAATCATGATGACTATGCATAAAGGTAAAGGTTGGATAAATAAGTCGTGGCATGACGAAGACTAATTTTGTCTCGTTTGACGTCAAACTGATCCAAGAACTGAAAATCTGAACGGGTTGTAACTTGCACCCAAAATGTAGATAGATACACTTTCTATTATTAAATGTGTACGTAATATTTTCTTGCTAGAGAACGAAATAATTATTATTATCGTTATGCATACTTTTCTCTTAATCGGAACAAACTATTAAAAGTGACTCAAATTAGTCTGCCTAGCCTTTTTCAAATGTTTAAAAGTAGGTATATATTGTGTTAAATTATCTCATGCTGTGCTAACAATATTAGCCAGTCAGGAATGTGTTAGCGGAGCTGCCGGTAATTCATAATTTTTCGTATTCGAAAACAAAATAACTTCCTTCTGGATATTTGGTGAGCTTGATTATTTAGATCTTACTATACCTTGTTTATTATTATGTATTACAGTGGCGATTAAAATGAGCAAATAATTGTATTTAGCATAATCAGCATATAACGTTCCCAGTGCCAGGACACAGGCCTCCTCTTTGTGAGAGGGAGTGGGCCGTAATCCACCACGCGGGCCCAGTGCGGGTTGGTAGATGTCACGTGTCTTCAAATTTTTGGTCCTAGGACATGCCGGTTTCCCCACAATATTTTTCTTCTTCGTTTTTTAAAGCAATGGTGATGAAATAAATTACCAAAAGTAAAACACCTGTCTGGGTTCAAACCCATGACCTAGAACTCGTAAGTCGGGGGATTTACCACTAAACCACCACTGTTCTTAATTATATTTAACAAAAAAATATTTTTACTTGCAAACAAATAAGTCACCCCTCTTACATAACCCCATCCAATTACCAGTAACATTCAAATATCGAACCAATTAATTTCGTTTCAACGCCGGCGTTTTGACGGTGAAAAAATAAAGCCAAAGGGAGGCAAGCACGTAATCTGAGCATGAAATATAGCAAGATAAAATCACGGGTAGTTATCTGAATAAAGTCGTTCCCATTCAAATGTGCGCTGAAAACTGTGAGAGCCCATTTTGGCTGGACCTTTGTTGTGGGACAAGTGGTAAGAGGTGAACGTGGAGTTGACTTTGTTTGTGTTTCAACGTTTTATTAATGAAAAGTATTCTTAAGTTTTATTAAGTACTTAATGGTATCTTATCTTATGTTACTGGGAAGTACTGTATACTTATTTTTTATAAAATCGGTATTTACACAAAAAATTAAAAGTTTAATGAATAAATATGACCTCAAATAGAAAATGTACTCATGAATTTGTCATGCGGTAAATTTACGAGACGAAAAGTAAATAAACAAAAAGAAGTTCATCTTTTTCCAGTTCCTATTCCCAATCTCTATTTTGATAAATTCACTCGGTTTAAGGGGACTACATGACCTAAAGCGCGGTCACTGGCAGACTGCATATAAAAGAAAGAGAAGCGGGATGACACCACGCTGGTAATTTATTGCAAAATATGAAGCAATTATATATTTAAAAAAATCTATTGTTTGGACTAAAAAATTAAAACACTAGTGCTTTAGTATGTTGCTTTTAGAATAATCTGACACAAAAACCAGAATGATAATATTAGTTTTTATTGTGAAAAGAAAGTTTTTAAAGGTATCTTCATGATTTTTTTCTATCGTATCAAATTTTATGTTTTCAACACTCTATCTAACTAGCAATGTACAGACGCCAGCAGGTCAACCTACCCCAATTTGTCAAATTTCTTTGATAGATTTTCAACTTTAGCACAAAGGGATAAGGTTTATATTCAATTGGGAAAATCTGACAGATTGGGGTAGCTTGATGTGTGCCCTCTGTACCTTGAAGAATATCATATATTTTTCTGATTTTGTTTTTTGTCTACTGTAGTCGATCTTAAACTTGGAATCATAAAACTTGCGATTTTTGCGTTTAGGTCCTGTAATCCTCTTAAGATTGTGCAATCCACATTCATAGGTACTATTTAATTTTCTACTTACTTTTTCACACAAATCCTTTTTTCGATGAAATTTCGCACCGACGTAGACTATGGCGTGAGTTAGGACATAGAATATTTTTTTATCCCAATAAGTACGCTGGCATGGGGTAATTTTCGACATCCACGCGAGCAAAAAAGCAGTATTTTCCAATAATATGTAATACTTATAACAAACCAAGAGTAATGATTTTAAAGGTCAAACTCATAATAGCACGTGTGCTACGCCCGTGTGTGCGTGTGTGTGTCTCTAAAAATAAATAACGGATGACATCATTTCGATTGAGATATTCAGACAAAACAGCTTTTTCACCGTGATAGTGCAAACAACAGATGTATGGAGATTTAATATAAAGCCGTATTGTAAGCATTATTAGGATTACATTAGTACCTATTCATTCACAACAAGTGTTTTTGTATGATAAGGGAGAAAGTGTGCAAACCTATTTCACTTAAAACGACAATGTAAAACGAAATTACTTACAAAATTTATCCGAAACATGAGAATGTAAAACCGTAATAAGTGTTTTAAAAGAAAAACACTTCTAAATGTAACAGATAGGTACAATATTTTTACAGAATCAAAGTGTACCTAACCTATTATAATATGTGTTTTTAAAGTATTAATATGTGTAACAAAAAAGAGGGGCCCGTGGCTAAATAATAACAGCAACACAGGTCGATCGATCAGGTTAAGCTACGCTTGCCACGGTTGGTCTGTGGATGGGTGACCATCTTTACATACCGAGACCCCTCCGTGTCAAGGAAAGCATGTTAAGCCGTTGGTCCCGGCTGTCATTCGTGGATCTTTGAAAATCGTTACGGGTTGTCAGAAGCCCGAAAGTCTGACAACCAGTCTTACCAAGGGGTATCATATTACCCAGTAACTAGGCAGTCGCTCCATGTAAAATACTGGTATTCAGCTGCTTCCGGTTAGAATGGAAACCGACCCGAACGTAGTTGGGAAATGGCTAGGCAGATGATGATGTGTAACAAAAATATACATTTGTAGATATAATTGCTCGGTACGCGCGGCGAACAGACGGACGCGGCGATGGCAAAATAGCCTCAATACAGTCGTGATTGCGGGTATTTTGGCAACGCTGTATTTACCGGTTACACTTATTAACACTGTTAACACTTTTGTATCAAAGTGGAATCATTTATTTCAATTTCAAATAGGCACTTACAAGGCACTTTTGTACGTCAACTCGTATCGGTTACAGCACCCTAATTGCGAAACACACTATCGATCTCAATTTGAATCATTTTGAAGCATATTGCTAATCCATTGCTTCATATTTTGGAAAAATGTGTCTATTCAACATTGCAAAAAACGCAATGAACGTTGTTGATCTGTCAAAATGAAACCCATTGCTCATAGTGTGTTACGCAATTACCCCGCTGATTACTGTTACACTTTTAAAAGTGTTTTGGATTAACTCATAAATGTTAAGAGGGTTACATATTTGATTCTGTTATCAATTCAATATGTAACACTTATAATTCTGTAACCTTTATGAAGGGTTTTAAAGTCCCTGTGTGAAATTCTATCTATTCTGGACAGCGGGCGTGTCTTTTTCTTCTTCGTGTCACTGGCACGACTGTACTTTAGATCTCTTTGGCCCAAAACTTTGCCACTTCCACGGCGTTGTCGGTGGCAGCGTAGAGGTCACTTTGCCTGTATGTTTTGTGACACAGAGGACAGGATAGGAGGAGACATAAACACACCCACAATCACACCTTACTGCCGTTCCGTCAATGTAGCCCCACTTAACCAGGTTGGACTTATATTTTCTCACCTGTGTCCGAAGACGATTCAGGGACTTCCAAGTGGACCACGGAACGTTACACTGCAAGGAGATGCTTCTTTGGTGGTAAGTAGTAAGTAGGAGGGGGAACAGTATCCTGACACAGTTTGCGTCGGCCGGATTTCCTGATAGAAACGAACGGCCGGGCCGGGGATCGCGCGTGTTAACAGCAATAAATGCGCTTGTCCCGTATTACATTGAACTTCAATGGCCCCTTGAGATCTCAATACAAGAACTTGCTACATTCGGGTCATTACAAAACAGGACAGCTAAGGAAAAGTATTATGACAATGGGACCTATCATATACGATAAAATACTTCATGGTTATAAATATTATTCTGTTAACATTTTTAAATCTAAAGTAACTGCACTACTTCTAGGCAAATGTTATTACTCAGTGAAAGACTTTCTAAATGATATGAATTTATCCAGATTATGATTGTTATATTAATATTCCAAAATTGACCCTGTAAGACTTATCTACCCGACTATAATATTATTAATATTGACTTCACTATAATTTCTGTTTTTATTTTTGTTGACATTCTTTGTTTGTATGTATTAATATTTTAAATAGTAATAATTTGCACGTCATAAGGTAGACTGTAGCCGATTTCTTTAATTTATATACACCATCTTATACCTGTACCTACATTCATCTATACTTATAATAAATCTGTAGAGGGGTCAATTCTGTACATGAAATATATTTCCAAAATAACTATCAGCGGGTGATTAGTGATCGATACTGACGCCAAAATGCAATCAGTAAAATTTTTGTCTGTCTGTCTGTCTGTCTGTATGTTCGTTATAGAAACAAAAACCACTCGACGAATTTCAACGAAACTTGGTACAATTGTTCTTCATACTCCTGGGCAGGTTATAGTATACTTTTCATCACGCTACGATCAATAGGAGCAGAGCAGTGAAGGGAAATGTTGGGAAAACAGGATTTCTTTTTAGTTGAAGTAGTAATAGGTTAGTAGTAGTTAGTAGGTAAGTTTTGGTTAGTTTATGTTCAATTTTTTTTAATATTAAGTAGGTAAAAGCGTAGGTACTTTTATTAATTATATAGGTATAGGTATTATTAATTATAGTAGTTATAGGTATTTAGTTTTAAGTGAAGTAGGTTTTATTATATATTATTTTATATATTAGACCTAGTTATATATTTTTAGTTATTCAAGCCCCAAGCGGACGCCGGCGTCCGCCCGCTATTGTCTTGAAAAAGGCGTTGAATGAGAAATACGCGTTCTCAAGAATCGGCAGAAGAAAGAGCACATCGGTTAAACTCTATGAGAGTTAGTGCCTCAATTTCCGGAAGTCATTATTCCACGCGGACGAAGTCGCTGGCAAAAGCTAGTAGCAAATAAAGTTCTGATTCTGATTCAATACTCTAAGCAAGCGACATACGTATATACTATACACCATTTCCTACCCCTTCGCGGAAAACATGTTGAATGCTCATTTTCGTGGTACGGGAGAGGTTATAAAGGTTCAAAAACCCTTCAGAGGAGCAACTCGCTTCATCCTTCATTTTAAACCAAACCCGCTCACCCGATTACGAGCAGGTACACACTCAAAGCTGGATTTCGATATAGCTGTTAAGGCCGTTTACCATGTATCACGCTTTTTAGCTACGGGATAACGGCAGAGACCGAAATAAAAGTGTTTTTGTATGACTATCAAGCGGTCGGTTGTTGGGCTGTAAAAGTGGATGGGCTAACTTTGAGGACAGGGTTGGTTTGCTATGTTTGTTTTAGATAAAAGGGTTGATTAAAATAATTATGTGGATTCTTCGTCCAGTTTGAGGCAGTTATAGTATAGGTATCATCGTTAGATCTGACCGTGGTCTACATTTGGGCTAGACATTTGGAGGAATAAAATAATAGTAGCCTGTAATATACTTTTGATTTAAAAGTGTGCATGGAGCTTTCTGCCCATTCTACATAATTGGAATCAGCAATGTTCCTCAACTTTCTAACTGACCGACTCCTTGACAATTCAAATGGTTTAATTGTAATAAATGATTTGAGTTTCAGTTTTACACGCTATTTGGCCTAGGATGATCGTTGGGTTTATTTCTAACTGGCTTGATTTGAAACGAACCATATTTCCCGCCTCAACGCGCTCAACCAATCAGACGCGCGGAAACCTGCCAGCGCTCCGCGCGAATGAGCGATAGCGTCACCTGCGCCACCTGGCGAGACATCTTGAAAGAAACGCGCGCGCGGCTCCGTAAAATATTAAGAAAACTCTGAAAATTACTAATTATAAACTGTGAAAACGGTCTAATCCTCTTGTGCTAAGTGCTGTGAACCTCTGTAAATGGATTCCTAGTCCCGGGACAGCGCAAAGCGGTGAAAAGACGACGGTACGGTCGGAGTAGCCAGAATGTCACAGCAATAGTTATTCAATGGCGGTGTGGCGCTGACGTCCTGCACCTAAGTATAGGTTCGGAGTTTTTGGAGATTATAGATAGAATTTTTGTGTTTCGAACATAACGTCTTAGTGTTTTGAAGTTTCGAACATTATATTTAAGTTTTTAAACGACTCGACTTAAAATCTAATTCAAATTCTTTATTGCATTCAAATTCTTTATTCAATTACTAACGCGTTATTAACTAATACTCGTAAGTGATTGGTTGGACTCCAGCGACTCATTGGTTATCTGAGTGTGTAACACGTTACTTTTGACTGTGCTGTGGACCATCGGCCTGAGTGGTCTAATTTATTTATATATCAAACTGCTAGACTTTGTGCCTCGTCCACAAACAGTCAGATTAATTATAGTATGTTTTGGTAAAATTAACAATAACTTCATCGTTGCTATAATGATGTCACTGATATGACCGAATGCACACCTCCGCTCGTAGCATATTGATAAGAATTTCCCAAGTCATTATTTGCTTGGTTGTTTACAGTGAGTTTTGGGCGGTTGTCCCGGGTCTAAAGATAAGTGGGAACATACCATTGGTAGGTATACCGCCATTTTGCTAGTTATGTATTTAAGTCCCATATGATAAGGGGCGACCCAATAACCGGCACGAATCTTGACCCCAGGCTACTACTGAGAAATCCCTGGTGGAAAAACCCAATAACACTTTGCCCGACTTGAGAATCGAACTCAGGCCCTCTTGTTCAGCACTAGACCAACGTGGCTGTAAAACCAAAACCAATGACATATAAACACAGAATAAACTTATTCAACCATCGTAATATCTAAACAATTTCTTTTCCCGATTAGAGTGTATACAGGGTGATATAAACAGCGTATACAGGGTGTAACATACTAATAACAGCATAACGACGTATTGTGGAAGTCGATGGAAGTCGCTCGCTCTGTCTAATGGATCCCGCTTTGTACACTTTCAACGTGAAATCATAAAAATTGTTGGCAAGCGCGAAATGGAAGCCGTTGCGGGAATCCGTGTTATATTTTTTAAAGAATATTATAAATGTGTGATGAATGTTATTTGTATTTCTGTTGCTTTAGAATGAGATAAAAATGCTTTTTGAAACAAGTAAGTTTGGTTTTCAATTTTTTATTTTGTTAGGAACTTTTAATTGGATGCATGTCATTTTTTTTATGTACTTGCTTTTGCCCGCGGCTTCGCGCACCTGGATGTCGGAAAATATATGACGGGTACGTAATACCGGGATAAAAATTACCCTGTGTCTTAATACAAATAAATAATGTATTATTCCGTAATACATTGTTTTCTTAAAATTCTATTGGTTTACGCGGCACACGTTATTAAAGCTCCCAGTCAGCATAATTTTTTTCCGATACCTTCAATAATCATTGCCATATTTCAGTAAATTTTCACAACAACTTAATTAATTATAGATACTCGTAAACCTTCCTCATGAATCACTCCGTTCATTGGTGAAAATAATATGAAATCCGTTTGGTAATTTTTGAGTTTATCACGTTTATATAGACAGGCGGACAGACGCAGTGGGAGATTTTGTTTTATAATAAGTAAAGAAAGAAAAAAAAGAAAAATTGTTTATTCTGCACGAACAATACGCACATTATAAATAAAAAAAAGACATAAAATATACACATACAACGTACAACACTACAACAATTAGTGATGACAAACATAAATTGAACAACGGACTAATGACCACGACGGTTTTTTTTTAATATTTGACAAATTAAGTAAGAACCTAATCATGCATTAATCTATCGAGTGTAATTACAAATAATGTTGTAATTAAATTAAACATTGAGAATTTTGGAAGATCTGTTAAAAATCTTAACATCAGTCAACAGTTTCACTCAACATTATGTTAAACTGAACCCTAAAACATACAGGATGTATATTTTATATAGCTTCCAAACAAAATTATGTTCGCAAGTAAGCTAGCTAAAATCAACTTATTGGTATCTCGCAGAGTTTCGTATAATACTCGGGATATACGCACACAGAAGGCTGCCGTTTTACGAGATAATATAAAGAAATATTTAACGACCCTTGTACCATCACCGTGTGTTGGCTAAAAAGGTTATTATCTCGTCATTTTATTTTTATTCTTATGTTAGATACTTTCCGTCGAATTTCTTAAAGGCCGTTTGATTTTCTGGGACGATGAAGTCTATTAGTTTACTAATTAATTTTAGAAGGAATGCTAAATTAGTTTGTTCTTCTTTTGATAAGTGTATTTAGCTGTTTGTTATGGCATAGCTTAATCACCCTATTAAGTTGACTGACTGACATCGCTATAATCACCCAAGCGGGCCCAGTGCGGGTTGTTGATGTGACATTAGCTCCGATTCTGTTGTTCACAAACTAAACTAAATTTAAGTTCAGTGCATCTTTTTCTTTCTATTTCATTATGAAAAGGACAGAAGATAAATATCAGTTTAGTCCTGTCAAATTAGTCAGCGCCTGACGTAAATTGACGTATTTTTAGTAGCCAATTTTATAATCACATCTAAACTTGTCTATGGATTATCTAATTTGACGGGACTAAACTAATATTTATCTTCTGTCCTTTTCATATTGAAATAAAAAGAAAAAGATGCACTGAACTTAAACTTATTTTAGTTTGTGAACAACAAAATCGGGGCCAGTGTCTTCGAATTTTTAAAAACCAGCAACACACGCTGACATGACGGTAAAGAAAACCATCGTGAGGGCACGATGTTTTTCTTCAACGTTTTGAGAGCAGTGGTATTGAAATTATTTACACAAAGTAAAGCGCCTACATGGGCTTGAACCCACGACCTAACCAAACATATAAATACTTATATCCTACTTCCTACTTCCTACTAATATTATAAATGCGAAAGTTTGTGAGGATGGATGGATGGATGTTTGTTACTCTTTCACGCAAAAACTACTGAACGGATTTAATGAAACTTTACAGTAATATAGTTTATACATCAGAATAACACATGGGATACTTTTTATCCCGATATTTCTACGGGATCAAAACTTACGCGGGTGAAACCGCGGGGCGCAGCTAGTAGTTCGTAATAATATCAACCTATTGATTGGACTTATTGTCCTCAGCGACGGTAAAAAAGCATCTTGTCGTTCAGAGAAGAAACGAACTTGCTCAATGCGTGTTTATGTTAGCCATATTTAATTATTCGACATTAATTCAGTATTGTCTTTCACCGTATCCAACTCAGAACCACAGCGGTGACGTCACGATCAAGTCAAAAACTACTAGTCTCAATTATATCATAATTTTATTCAGTCTGAAAAGGTTAATCGCCTCAACTAGCGTGTTGCTAATATCAACAACAGAATATCACGCCTGTAATCCACGAAGAGTTCGGTAGAGGTGTACCTATTAGTTCCCCCACATTTCACCAGTTATATTATAAGTCCCATTTAATAAGGGGCGAACCTATTGCCATCAATCGGGCACGACACATTCAGATTCCGGGCTGCTACTGTAAAAATTCTGATGGAAAAACCCAATAACACGTTCCCCGACCTGGAAATTGAACTCAGGACCTCAAACTAAGCAGTAGCGATAGCGGCCGCTAGACCAGTGAGGTGGCATAATCAGCCTATAACGATCTCACTGCTGAAACACAGGCCTCTTCACTGTGAGAGGGAGTGGACCGTGTCCACCGCGCGGGCGCATTGCCCGTTGCTAGATGTCACATGTCATCGAATTTTTGGTTCTAGGACACGCCGGTTTCCTCACGATATTTTGAAGAGGTAGCAGTCTATCTACTAGATATCAACAACTTAGCGGGAAATAAGCACCACTTAACCACAGATAAAAAACATGGCCTTTAAATATTAGGTCCTTACATATGAAATTAGCGTACCACTTCGATCTGAAATATCTCCTCTTTGGTTAAGAATTCCAAATTCATTTAGCTGGTACATTTGAGTTTTGAAAATCATCATGTTTTTTCCTCATTATTTTTTTCTTTGGCGTCGCCTATTACCGCACAATGGAAAACATGAAATATCGATATATTTACGAGTACGAGTTCTACCGTGGCACCAGTGCTGCAGAAACAGCTCGAAGGATTAATGATGTGTACGGCGCTGGTGTCGCAAAAGAAAGCACGGTACGTTTTTGGTTTCAACGTTTTCGTTCTGGAAATTTCGACCTTTAGAACCAACCCCGTGGACGGCCGGAGACCAAAGTGGAAAATGAAGAATTAAAGGCTATTGTGGAAGCGGATCCATCACGAAGCACTTCAGAGATAGCTGCAGGCTTCGGGGTAAGTGATAAAACTGTATTTATCCACTTGAAGCAAATCGGGAAAGTAAAAACATTACGGAATTTATATTCCTCTCGTACAAAACGCCAATTTCATATGTAAGGACCTAATATGTCCTTCTTGAAAGATAGGTACATAATTTTATTGTTGATAAAAAACGTCAGAGTTGTTTTGTAGGAGCCGAGTGCTTCAGGGATCTTTTGTACAAAAACAAGCCTCCAAATACAACGATACAGCCTTTATTAGATTTACATTAAGAGCCCTGTGGCTCGGGACAGGGAAAAGGCTGCAGTGGGAAATTAAACGTGAAAAATTAGATTTAGATTTAATGGATATTTGTGGCAATAATGAATAGAAAAAATACCGTCCTTTTGGGCTTAGCCGAAGTGGTTGGAATACATTATCATAAAAACCTAGTCTGATAGATTTGGATTAGCCGTAAACCCTACGAAGTGTCAGGCGATCATCATTGGCAGTTCTCGTAGTATGAGCAAGGTAGATGGTACAAGCTTGCCGCCAAGTTCTCTTCAATGGTACGACCGTTCCTTTTGGTACTGACGTGAAGGACCTAGGCTTGCACATTGATTGTACCCTGAGCTGGCGGACTCAAGTCGCTAGGGTGAGCCAGAAGGTTACTGGAACGCTTCGGGCTCTGTACCGATTGAAAAATTTATTACCATCAAGTACGAAGGCAATGCTTGTGCAGAGTCTTATTTTCCCTATCATCGATTATGATGATGTGTGCTACTATGACCTGAATGCAGATCTCCTCAATAAACTTGACCGTCTTCTCAATAACTGCATTCGATTCGTTTTCAATCTGCGTAAATATGATCATGTCTCTGCGCATCGTTCGCTTCTAAAGTGGTTGCCCATACGCCAGCGCAGAGAGCTAAGGGCGCTGACCACCTTGTTCTCATTTCTTGATTCTCCGTCTTCCCCTGGTTATCTAGCCCCCCACTTTCAGTACATTTGCACCAACCACAATAGAAATCTACGTTCTTCACACAATCGTCTTCTCCAATGTCCCACTCACCGCACAGACTTCATACACCCTTCCTTCTTCGTTCAGTCTATCTCTCTGTGGAATGCGCGCCCCCAAGAAATCAGGATGGCAACCAACCGATTTTACTTCAAAGTTAAAGTTCGTGAGCACATTCGCAAGAAGCTGGCAGTATCATCACAACGGTAATATTTTCTCATTGTTTGTCTAATTTATTTTTAGTAAGTATATTCATGTATTTATATATATTTATTTGTGCTTATATATATATATGTAACAAGGTATATATTATATTCAGTTTTAATAGGTTTATGCGTATCTTTATATTTGAAATATTTATTCCTCAATTTTCATGATTGCACCTACCACTGTTTGTCTCTGCATCACCCAAAGGTTGACTGGTAGAAAATGCCTATGGCATTAAGTCCGCCTCTGTACATTTATGTGCTTGAAGTATTAAATAAATTAAATTATCTACCTTTTGGGCATCACCACAGACGGGTAAAAAAGGGAAGTCAAGGTTAAAAAGTAACTGTGATTTTAATTTTAACCTAAGCCTGACTGAAATCCTAAATTTTCTGGACGAAAAGCAGCAATTTAGAACAAAAAGTCATCTCCACACGCTCCACGACTCTATTATTAATTTATGTCCTCAACTTGTAAACTCAAAACTGTACACTTTTTCTGCCCTCAATTGTACGGTAAAATTGTATCAAGCGGGCTCGTTAGACGAGCCATTATATTGTGTCTGCGTCATTACTCAAATTTGGTGAATTTTTCCTTATCAACCGTTATTGTAGCCATGTAGCCACGTATCCTGAACCAACCCGGCCGTTACACCGGGTACAGAGGGCACTCTATGGGAGACACGGAGTACTTAGCAAATGGAGTGAGCGGGCATGAGGGTATTACTCTATAAAGGTATGAGGAACAGGGTGTAAAGTTCACTCAACGCCCATAGAAAAGGGAGGATGGTAGACGACTCCGCCTTGGAGTGTAAATGTGGTGCTGTTCCACAAACGATGGGACATTTAGTATCGTGTCCTGCGTGTCCTGTCAGCTGCACGTTACAGGAACTGATGGACGCTGGTGATGGCGCCACACAGGTAGCCGAATTCTGAGCCGAGTCGATTTAAATTGCTATCGACACGCTAAGAAGAAGGAGAGAAGGGAGGATCCTCCGACCAGACGGGTATCGTGCCTGGTGGGCATCTTCCCGATGATTCATGTATCATGTCGGGCCATTGTATATTTGCCAGTTGCACGGTAAACTCTGCTTGCGAGATGCGGGATCTTGCGTGACGTCAATATGACGCGTTGTTCGCATGTGGCGTGAATTGATCTGATGACATAATAACAGAAATACCACTTTTTCGTTAAAAATTCAAAGCAAAATAAAAAAAAAATACATCCAATAGTTACGAGTACCTCCCCACTTTTGACGGTTTTCTGTAATTATTGCAATTTTATCGTGAATTTGCAATGTAGCGGTCTAAAAGATGGCTATGTTTATCAGTACACTGAAATTATTTTTATGAAATTCACATTATCACTCCATTCTGTATCTATTCTTAGATAGAAACGGACAAAAATATACTCGTAATGATAATTTTATTGGGCTCCTCTTTCTTTGTAGTTGACAATTTTTTGCTCGAAAAGATTTTGAGTATAAAGGAGTGCATCTGTTTAGTGGTAATGTAGCGTTATGCTTTTTATGGCGTCTTTGATATGTGTACATTATTAATTTTTATCAAGAGGAGGTGGTTTTGGCCCCGACTTGCGAGTTCTGTAGGTCGTGAATTCGTGAGTTCGAACTCAGGCAGGCACTTTACTGTGTGTATTTAATTTCTTCACCACTGCTAAAAAAGGTGAAATAAAACATCGTAAGGGGCATATCCTAGAAGCCAAACATTCGAAGACATTTTTTTTTCCTTATTAATAAGAACTAAAATTCTAAGTAATTGATTACAATCTAGCCTAATAGACTAATAAGCAATTTAACTCTAACTTAATATTTTACGAGATAGATTATGTTATAACTAAGAATAGTGTCAGTTTGCACTTTTACACAGTTTCATAGCACTTTCTTAGGGTCTGATAAATTGGTAAAACACTCTGTTCATGTGTTACATGTATAGCACCACTAGCACCGCACTATTATTCACTAATCAAATCAAATCAAATCAAAATATTTATTTGCTAGAATACGGTACATAGGCTGTTACAGTGAATTTGTTTCAGCATATCCTGCCATGACAAGGCGTGCAAATGTATTCACAATCAGCGATGTCAATTAATCTATCTTACAAATTGCAGCTTCTATTGAATTGTCTTCGAAGTAGTCCTTAATGGTATAATATCTTTTAAATAGCAATAGTTTGAAAAGTATTTTTTTATTACTATATTTTACTACATAAATATTACACTAACTCAAATGGTTTAGTTCTCTTTAGCCTACGCACTATGTCCGTGTTGTCTAGCAGCTGAATTGCCTCGACATTCACATGTCGGTGAAGTCTGTGTTCATGGGCTTCAGCAAATTTTTGAATGATGGTGGTGACGTATCCCATTTTAATATCATGGTGGAGGTCGTCATTTCTAATGTACCATGGAGCATTTACAGCATCCCTTAGTATGTCCAACATATATCCCTGAGTACGTAGACATGTGACATTTACCAACCCGCATTGGGCCCGCGTGCTGGATTATGGCCCGCTCCTCGTCACAGAGAGGATGCCTGTATCCCAGCAGTTGGAACATTATAGGCTGATTATGATGAACCATGTTTAGCATAGACTTGGGTTGTTTATGAGGGAGAATGGAAAAAAAATACTTTATGCAACGTCAACGGTGTAGGAAAGATCAAACAAGGAAAATTAAGTACGAGTAGATAATGTATTTTCGACTATGTTTGTGCTTGAATTAACTGTCAATTAGTAATATTGTTTTTTGGAACCATAGTAGAAACTGTCGCCAAAAGTCGGTTAAGTCTTCGCATTTTGAAATTTTAATTGTCAAACAAGATATTAAGAAAAAATCGGAATAGCAGTGCGATTCTGTAACCATCCCACCGTGAAAACTTAGGCGAAGTGAGCGTGGAGTGAGCTGTCAGTGTCATCCTGATGCTAGGGATTGATACTCTTGATAGCTCACTCTAAGCTCAATTCACCTAACTTTTCACGGTGAGATTTTTATAGAATCGATCGGCAGGTTTTCAATTAGGATAATAAATTATATAAGATTTCACTTTATTTATTACCTAAAGAAATTGTTGGAAAGCAGTGTAGCGAATTATTTTGTGATGTAAAAGTGTTAACAGACTTTTGTTGCTAACGGTACCTATTACCAATTAATCTTACCAAAAAATAAACATTCCAACGGCTATATCGTCGGACTAACGAAAGTGAGGTCGTGAGTTCAAAACCAAACTTGCACTCTTGATACCAACACCTTTTATCACAAGCTTACGTAACAGTAGCTATAGATACCTACTCACTACTAAAAGGATCCACGTCGCGATAATACTTAAATTAGAATAAACCTTTAAGTTGGTCCCAAGTTATAAGTTACATTTAATGTCGCGAAGTTGGTAAATTAGAAACATAATATTTTGGCTGGTATTAGGGACACGCCATCAACTTCCGTGATAGCACCTGATAACGAAGGGATGTTTGTGTTCATTGATACTTGCAGAAAACCTACGTTTTTACTCTCTATCGCATTTTTTAAGCCGGATATTGCGTAACACACATAAAATGACAATTGATCGCAATGTCTCATATTGACAGTTTACCCACGTTCATTACGTTATTTCAAATTTACGAAGCAATTGACTAGGATTTTTTTTCAAATTCAGATTCTGATTAATGCACGGTTCCTATAAACAAAAACGAATCATTTTGCTTACCAATGGTAGCAGTTTTTATGGACAATCTGGGCATATACATAGATTCTTAAGCTAATTTTACCTGTGATAGCTACTTTCATATGGGAGGGTCTACTATGGAAAGCTATGAGATATCTGCATCATTATTGGTAAACATACAAGAGTTTTAATTTTAACCAACAACGGTCCGTAATTTATAGGAATCGGCCATAAAAGTGTTTTACGTAATTTGGATGCTGCATCTTCAATTTCTTTTAATTATTAGTCACTTTTAGATAGATTGAGGTATATAAGATATAACAAGAGTGAGGAAATTTAAACTTTAATGGTAAAATTAAGGGATGAAGCGTAGAGCCAATCAATACCAGTTCTTTCTTTTTTTATGAAAAGAGACACATTGCCACATTGCCATGCAGTTTCATTTATTGGCTGGTACCGATGTCAAGCTTACTAGAAAACTTCTAATGTCGACATCTTTCGCGACTTCGCGACGCATCACTAGTACTTGTATACATCCAGGGCTCAGTTTCGCAAAATTTGTTAAGTTTTAATGGTGTAACGTCGACGCTGACGCGGAAGTGCGTCAAGGTAGGAGCATCCTTGACGCGGCACGACTTTGCACAACTTTTGTTTGTTACTCTACTGTTATTGGAGACAATTTGCACTTTGAAGTATAAGGCGGGGTATAAGGCTGCAGCCTGGAATATGATGGGAGACGGTAACTTTTGAATAGCGTCGTAGATGATGGATCTGTGTAACATTTCTTAGGCCCTTTGTACATACACGTTCTTCTTGCCGTGAAAAACTACGGCTTATTCGCCGTGGGTAGGCATGGTCGAAAGTGTTATAAGGATCAATATGGAAGTTTACTGACGTACACGTTTTCCTACGGCGCGGTTTATACGCCGTGTGTAGGCACAGTTTGTCAGTGTTGTATCCATTAATCACTATAGAAGTTTTTTCTACGGTGTGGTTTATACGCCATAATTTAAAGAATCCGTGACGTGTACAAAGGGCCATAAGGTACCGAATGCAGGTTAGGGAACGGGGGATTTTTATCTGAATTTTTCGTTTCACTAACTGTGTCCAAAATATATGTTATTCTTTCTTTCTTTCAGCAGCGTAAGGAACGTCCTCAAAACGCGTGTAATATATAACATGAGTATTACAAAATTCATATCAATATACATCCATAGCAAAAATCTTAACTCTGATGAGGTTTATAGAACGCTAATCCTCAAAATTTTGATCTCTCTAGAATTCGTCTTCACTGTCAAACCACTTATTTATTCACATCACTTTCAGCATAACATTTACTTTATCAAATTCTACATATCTATCATCTACTTACTATGAAGAGGAAATGTAATTAAACGTCTAATTACAATTTGCTCAGTACGAGCAAATATTCATGTAAGTCCATTACGGTACAGTGGGTATTAATTATTAATCAAGGTATCGGTTCACAAGCTCGGGGCCGCAGGCTATGCTAATACATGTGGTCACTTAGCACAACTTAGTTAGTAGGTACATAATGTAGGTACAGTCAGCAAAGGAGATAAGTATGCAGGGTCGTCGAATATAGTTGAAGTTTAGTAAGAAACCGATTGATGTTTTTGAATAAAATTTAATTTAATTAATAGAAAACAAACAGTTAATTTATCAAATTAAATTTCTCCTTTGCTGACTGTACGTAGGTATTGAATTTATCTAATTTAAGAAGAGAGCTTTAAGAGCTTTTTTGTGAAAAGTTCTTTTTGGAAAGTGCATTACACCGATATTTTTTGCTACTAAGTAGGTAGTATTTTGGTGTTTGCATATTTATTTATTTATTGATATTTGATTTTTTAAAAATAATGAAGAGTTTGTGTGTTTGAACGCGCTAATCTCTGGAACTACCAGTCGGATTTAAGAAAATCTTTTTGCACTTGATAGCCCAATTCTTGATGAAGGCTATAAGCTATTTAACATCACGTAAGACTCACACCACCCACTCATCACTCAAGAGCCGAGCAAATAGAAATAAAATAAGAAAGCACGCTAAGCGAAAACGAAGTAATAGCGCAGGCAGGCGATGCGATGCAACGGGGTGATCAGAAACTAGTTTATTGATATTGCACTTTCACTAAAACATATACAAACAAAAAACATTTTGCCAAAAAAAAAAACAACTGACTTAAAAAAAAAACACTCCAAAGTTAAAAATAACTATAATTTCGGAAGACGATGTCGTTGGTTCCGTATTCTCATTTTTTGCCACCGACTTCAAAATCTGTAAATGCAAATCAAAATTTTTCAAAAAGTTAAGGAAAGTCTCTTAACACCGATTTCCTGTAACTACAACGGTAAGGTTGCCCTTACTGCCCCATCTCAAAAATCCGCCCTGTATATGGTTTTTTAACAAGTAAAAATGTTAAAATTAAATAGTACCATCTGTAGGTGCTCTGGTCTTGTGCTAGTGACTGTTTCATGTTACTGTGTGACTGTTTCATGTTTTTTTAGGAAACCACGCTTTACCCACAATAGATTTTGTTCATTCTAAAGTTGATAGTCATTTACACCATTTCAAATTAAAATTCTCAAGACATCATCCTCATCTCTTAATGACCTCACGCCACTAACAGCAAAGAAACTCTTTACTCCAGCCCCTCGCTTTAGAACTCACGTAAAACCAATTCCGAACTCCAAAATAAAGCCGTTTACAAACTAAGAATCGTATTAGAATCGCGTCGCAATCTCTGTAAAACATTCGGCGGGTCGTTTGTAAGTTTAATTACGGATCCGTGGGACGGACGAACGGATCCACACGTGAGCGGCCTCTGATATTAGTTCGGCAATTTTCATATTAGCTTAAATAATATGTTAGGTTAATTGATGACGTAAACAGGAAGAGGAAGCGATTTAAATGACTGTGTAATCTTACGTAAAAGTTTTATACTCTCATACATACTTACATATTTTTATATTCTCATACTTAAGTTCCCAGGAAAAAAGTAATAAATCATGTGTTTTATCTTTTACTAGCGACCCGCTCCGGTATATTACTATACTCTTTGCGCTCCGGCTTCGCACGGGTGCAATACTGATACTAAGTACAGGTATTTCAAGAATGCCAGCACGCGCCGCCGCGGCCGGTACCGCAGCAACCGCTATGTCCCTGCATTTTAAATCTGTAATATCCTCGAAAATATTCATTTGAATTACATGTTGTAAAGGGCCATATTTATCTATATTAAATACACAATGTATTTAAGTTACTTAATTGAATAAGGATTAATGCTGTATTACTTAAAATCGCTTCGTAAATAAGCCATTATTTCTCGTAAAAAGTAAAGGATAAAAAATGATTATTGTGGGTTATCCCTAAGAGATAGACATATACAATCGCGGACTTTTTTGTAGACCTTTTTAAGGTGTACAATACTGTAGTACATTATTTTGACCTATCTCGTAGGGTTCAGCCAGCGTTTGAAAAGTAAGCGCAAAAAAAATGTGTTTATTTACGACATCACATGCATGCATGTATTATATATATAAACCTTCCTCTTGAATCACTCTATCTATTAAAAAACCGCATCAAAATCCGTTGCGTAGTTTTAAAGATCTAAGCGTTTATAGGGACAGAGAAAGCGACTTTGTTTTATACTATGTAGTGATAGTTACCTAAGCTAAATAGCCAAATAGAATCTGCCAGGCTGTGCTGAGAAAAACCACTCACGAAACTACCTTTTTGAAAGAGGCGACTAGACTTAATTCTATTTTATGTAAATTTTGACGTTCAAAAGTGCCTTTTAAGTGCCCTATTTGAAATAAATGCTTTGACTTTGAGCTCTCTAAACACGTACCTCATTTGGCTTTATAAACTTGTAAAAAAAAAACAATTTTCACGATAAGCTTTAGCAAATTCTTCATCAAAACTCAATCCCTAATCCACATTTCGCACTCGTCAAAATCTCGTCAGTTTCACCACTCACAAACCCGAAGCGATCCAAACTCGTGTGGGAGCAAGTTAGCGGCGCGTGTGCTCTTTAGCGCATGTTTTGATGCCGCTGCTACCTACCTGTATTGTAATTAGTTTAACTATGCTAGCTATGTGTACCTACAACTTAGGTACCGCACTCTATATTGAGGGACTGGTTACAATATGCGTTTGGGTATCTTTAAGTTGGGGGAGGAATTGGATTTATAGATAACTAATGAATTAATTATCAGGGATGTTCTACAGAAAGTTCAGTTGCGTAGTACTCGCAACCGGCTTGTATGACCAAATGTATTAACGTAAACGACGCAAAAGGAGTATTTAAGGTTCTTAGCAGGTGGCGTTCTGTAGTTTCTACCTATCCTCATGAAAGCAGGCGTAAGTTTGTGTGTAATTGATTAACTACCAAATAATGTCTAACCAAATAATAATAATAATTAACAGCCGTCATGAAAATTTGTCATTTTCCCCAATATCTGACACTAGCAGCGCCCGCGGTTTCACCCGCGTTAGTTTCGATCCCGTGAAATTATTGAGATAAAAACTATCTAATGTGTTAATCCTGGTTTTAAACTATCTTTGTGCCAAATTTCATCCAAATCCGTTCAACGGTTTACGCGTGATTGAGTAACAAACATTCAAACACCTTCACAAGCTTTCACATTTATAATATTAGTAGGATTAAGGTGTGGCTCTGTATTTGGACAGCCGTTATTATGTGGCCCTTGTCCTCTTTCCTAGGAAACTGTAGCTTTAGAAACGGGGATTAATCTGTTTCAGTGTAAAATTAGGATGTAGAAGCTAAGGAAGAATTCTCTGTTAACTCCACCCCAATGAGAGCTGTCGATTACCTGTTCGTCCAATGTTCTTTTGCCAAACTTATATTTGGTGCGAAGCCAAGACAGTTGAAACATTTCACCAAGACTTTTCTACTAAAGATTCTGGCCCACAGGATCGCTTGTAAAGACGGAAATAACCATAATCGGCCTAAAATGTCCTCACTGCTTGGATATATGCCGTCTATCTGTGAGAGGAAGTGGGCCATAATTCACCCAGTGCGGGTTGGTAGATGTCACGTCATGTCTTCAAATTTTTGGTACTGGGACTTGCCGGTTACCTCACAATGTTTTCCTTCACCGTTTTGAGGGCAGTGGAGATGAAATTATTTACACAAAGTAACGCGGCTACCTGGGGTCAAACGCACGACCTATAACTGGGCCACGACTGATCAAAGTATGGAAATTAAATATAGAGGCGAATTCGCTCCAGCAATAACTATCACACCTGAACGTTTCAAGTTTGTAAATGCACGAATTAGCAAGTAACAGCTTGTCATACAGAATCATTAACCATCTACATATGTTTTAAACCTGTTAATAGTTCTGTAGTACAAGCATTTCGCCCGATTGACAGCCGAAATGATTTACAAGCTCCTATTAATAACATATACGGCAATGTTCCAGGTATTTCCAATTACGTTCAACACGCTTGTTTGTATATACATTCAGTATATAAGGTACAAATTCAAATACAGTTATATCAGTTTGCTGAATCGGGCTTTGATGTGTTACAGTCCTAGGTACCTACTAACATGTAACGACCGTATGTTGAACTACTAGTAATATTTATCTGGCTATATTATTATCTCTGTGTAGATCAACCGTCTATCATCATATTTGCACAGTGTGTATTTTCAATTGAGAAGGATTGAAAGGTCGGCTAAATGAGTCGTGCCAATGAGTCTCTTGCTGACAGCAAGCGTGATGAAACCTTTGTGCATGTTGTGTAGTTCTTCTGCTGCGGAGTTTGTTGCGCCACTTCTTCTCCCCAGCGAAAGCACTAGGAAGTGGTGAAGGGCGGGCGTGCCGGGGGGACTGTCTTTTGTAATTGACGTTCGAAAAGTGCTGATTCTCAGCCTAGTTTGAATAAATGACTTTTGATTTTGATTTTGTAAAAACAGTTGCTGAGGTAGCCTTCACCGGGAATAGCTAGCAGTGTCCCCAAATAAATGACCAGAATCTGCGGTAATCATATCGTTTACGAAGCGCTATTTATCAGCCATCTAAATAACTGACTGCAAAACGTTATAAAAAGCTTTTTGTATAATGTCAAAACACGTAGTTCCACCGAAGGGATGAATATTAACAAAGTGTCTGTAGATCACAATCGGCATAATGATGATCAACGTCATCATACTTGATTACGTTTATTATAAGCATAATCAGCCTATAATGTGCCATTGCTGGGGCACAGGCGTAGTTTTTGGTTCTAGGACATGCCGCTTTTCTCACGATGTTTTCTTTCACAGTTTTGAGAGCAATGGTGATAAAATTATTTACACAATGTAAAACTCCTGTCTGGGATCGAACCTACGGCCGATAACTCGTAAGTCTGAGTCGTTACCACTGGGCCACCACTGCTCTCTGTATGCAGTTAAGATCGCAGGCTATCTACTGCCCTTTCAGAGAGAGTAGCAAAATCAATTCTTTCCCAGAACCGATTTAACTACACTAACCCAACTAAAAATTTTACAACATAAAAATGCGAGTCTCATATTTAAAAAAAAATAAAAGAAGCAACAAAACGTAGTCACTATGCGCCACTTGTGCAAAGTTGGGCGTAACAAGGGTTTGTCTTAGAGTTGTCAGACGTAGCCTGCGGCCGCTCGCTAACGACTGCACTCCTGGCGGTCCTCGCCCACCTTAATGCCCGCCCTGTCCTCGGATTATTTGTAGAGTTTTTACAGTATCATGTACATAAAGGTAAATAACAAAATGTTTCGTAATTGTCTCAGGGAGGGGAAAAATGCGTATTTTCTTAATGAACAGAAGGCCAATTCTCGTAATTTACAACGTTCAAAATCTAGTAGTAATCTCATCTCAGCGACGAACTAATGTCAAAAACTTGTCAAAATGTACGGAAATTAGAGGCATTTTTGACAGATTAAGACTGAGATCAGACTGTGAACATTCTTAAAATTACGAGAATTGCCCCTCAGATCATGCTTGCTCAAAATGCGTGTCGACGGTGTCAGTCTATTATGTGTAAGTTTTGTTTTTAATTAACACGCTTTTATTATACGCTTGACCTAAATATATCTTTCAACGTAATTTTCACCAAATTAAAGACATCTGATTAACTTGAAAATATGTACTTACACGTATCAAGGACCGGTGACAATTTGGTAAGCTGACCTGATGATGAAATCAGAAGATGAATAGTGTCAGTCTTCAGTGGCGTCTAGAAAATTCTCGAGTTATGGTTCATCTGATTCGTTTTAATGAGTCCAATAGATTGAGCCTGATAACAAAGGTCTCACGATGGAGCCAGGAGGTATATAGTGGAATTCATCTTATTTCTTTTCTTTGATTGAAATTTATTTTTAGACGGAATCATCTGTGACTTACGGTATAGTTAGTAAAGTCTAGTCCTGGAATTAACTACGCATTGAGCAAACTTGCCAATTAATGCTCGTTTTTTATACACGGAAGCCTTAGACCCTTCAGTGAGAAAATAACAGGGCGCTAGAACAATGACCGAAAATTGTTGCTTTAATTAATTTACTTTTATATAATTACATTTTTAAATATTTTTATAAACAAAAAGAATAAAAAAAAACATTTCCTTAACTTATTATTGTGATCCTTTTCCCAACTATGTTGGGGTCGGCTTCCAGTCTAACCGGATGCAGCTGAATATCAGTATTTTACATTCAGCTATCTGACCTCCACAACCGAGTAACTGTGTAATACGTTACCCCTTGGGAAGACTGGTTGTCAGACTTTTGGGCTTCTAACGACCCGTAACGACTGTCAAAGATCCACAAATGACAGCCGTGACCAACGGCTTAACGTGCTTTCAGAAGCACGGTGGTGTCTTAGTTTGTAAATATGGTCACCCATCCGCGGACCAACCCCGGCAAGCGTAGCTTAACCTGATGGATCGATTCGTGGCAGTTATTACTTACCCACGAGCCTCTCTTATTATTGTGATGGTATGGTGTAGAAATCTTAATAGTTGCTTCTGCATGAAAACCCACATTTTTACAGCAACTTTCTCAATTCTTTCAACATGCCAATTACTTGTTATATCTCACTCACAAAATAAACACCCACATACTCTATAACTGTAAGTTATACCTACTAGTCTAGTACCTACAGACAAATGTGTCAAGATAACATTTTACGGCAGTTTACCGCGGTAAGCCGAGAGGCAGCTTTTAAAGAGGCGCTGTGCGGAATAACAATGTTTATTGTGCGACGATCGGGAATACTCACTGGATGTTTTATGTTCTAGTATTTATGTATGAGATTGATACCGACTTCGCTTGATTTTTTGGGCTAATTTGAGGTTAAAATAGGTAGGAATAGCGTTTATCTACTGAAGAGTATACTTAGGTAGTATATACTATACAGGGTGTCCCTGGAAGTATGGATCAAATCGAATAGGGGCGTGGGCAAGGTCATTTCCAAACTTTTTGATCCTGAGAATGATTTATTCTACGGTTCAAAAGTTGTGACCGATTTTTTTCAATCGTTTCGCATAGTGCTCAAAGAAAAAAAATCATTAAAAAAAACTATCAGGGCTGTCTAAAAAACTTAATTGACAGTTCCTGGTAGTTTTTTTTTTAATGATTTTGTTCTTTGAGGACTATGCAAAGTGATTGAAAATAACAAAAGTTGGTCATAACTTTTGAACCGTAAAAAAATTCATCAACATTCTCAGGATCAAAAAGTTTGGAAATGACTTTGCCCACGCCCCTATTTGATTTGATCCATACTTCCAGGGACACCCTGTAGTAGAAGTTTAGTAAAAAACCGATGGATGTTTTCTAATAAAATTTAATTTAGTTAATAGAAAACAAACAGTTCATTTATCAAATTAAATTTCATTCGAAAACATCCATCGGTTTTTACTAATCTTCAGCTATATCCGACGACCCTAGTTACTTGTCCCTTTTGGTGACTGTACATAATATTTATGATGAGGTGCAGAAGATAAAAGGCAAACGATAGTTGGGCAGAAGACTCTTTATTATTATTAATAGCAATTTAACACACGAAGTTATACGAGGCACAGTATGAGATGCACAGTGCCGGTTCCTCGTTATAAGGTTAACGTAAAAGTGGATAAGTGTGTGACCCTTTTTCTCGTTAACTCCGAGAACCTATTAAATTCTGCTTAACCCTATAAATGATAGAATGCTGAAATTAAAGAATTATTAGGTATTAGTTCTAGTCATAGCAAGGTCGTACAGGGTGTATCTTTGTCCTTGTGAAGGCCGCAGGAATCTGCTGTGATTCTGGCTGGATTATGTCCAGCAACGTCTTTCGGCTGAAATTATGATAGTGAGTCTTAGTTTTGATTTCATTCGGGGTGATGGCATTAATTAATTTATTTATTTAATACTTCAAGCACATAAATGTACAGAGGCGGACTTAATCTCGCACCTTATTACAAGGGATTAAACATAACTGGAGAAATGAGGGTATACTAAATGTTTAAACACCAGTTCTTACCTAACCCTTTGCGTAAAACAGACGTAATTATAGGTTATTAATCAAAAATATCCTTGATAAAGAAGGCATTCCCTCAAGCTTTCAAATCATAGATCATACTAAAAACGACTGAAGAGTTCTCTGATTGAAATGAAAGCATCACTCCCGTTTCTCCCTCAATGAATCCAAAACCGGTCATTCGGGCACACATATGCACACACATGCACTATACAAAACTGAATAAAAACCCAAAAGAATAGTGTCCTTACAATACATTATTATATCTTCAAGTGCTGCCACCGCAGTTCACACCGCTTTGTGAGGCACCCTTAAGCACTGCTCACCCCACAACAAACCGGTTGTGTGTCACGCTTATAGAACGTTTTGTGTCGAGTAGCGTGCCTTTTGAGTAGGGTTGTCCTTGATAATGTCCTTGGTATATGTCTGTCTGTCTGTTTGTGTGTTGCTATCTCATCAACTTTGTGTGTGTTATGATTATGAAGTTTAAACGTCATGCTTTAAGTAAGAATCGGAGAGCTTATAGTATAGCTTTTTCTTTTCAGTATGACCTTCTAGTGTAATTTTTCAGAACTGATAATATTACGGTGATTTTAATTTTGGTAGATAAGCTTAAGCGAGCTTCTTTAAAATTAAACTTTTTTCATAGTCTTTAAAAATGACGGAAAATATTGCCTTGGCGTAATGAATTTCTTGGGGAGAGTAATTTTAGTGAAGTCAATTTATGAAGATTCAATCTGACCTAAATGGGTTGACCCTTTAAGATGGTTTTGTTAGATTTTAGACAGTTTGCCAGAGTTTAGACTACTGCTAGATACACCCGTGTTAAATCCAAGGTTACAAAAATAAAAGATTCCGACGAACTGAGAACCTACTCCTTTTTTTGAAGACGGTTACAAATAAAATCTCAAATCAACAGTTCCCGCGGCAACCCTACTGACAATAAGTGTGTGGCCCCTAAACGTGACAGAATGATAAGCGTGTCGAATGCGTGAGTTGATTGAAACGAGCCGCTTGTGTGATTCTATAGGCGACGTCGATGAATACGCGAAATATCATAACATATGTACTGCGCAGTTAAACACATAGATTGTTGTGAGAGAAATAACCTATGAAACTGTTCATTGTGATCTTGATTTTGTTGAACCCTTTGATTTGTATTGCAATGTTAAGTGTCCTTCTAATATAAGGAGTAGTTTTGAAACTGCTATACGAATATATATGTACCCTAGCAATCTAATAGCAGGTAAGTTGACGGACTCGATCGTGGGTCTAGTGATCGCAAGCAAAGCTGCTGAACGTGGGGTCTTGGGTTCGATTCAAACCCCAAAAACAACTTGCCCAACCCAGATTGGGCAAGATGTTATTAGGTTTTTCTATCAGGAACTTCTCGATAGCAGCCTGCATGAGCCAAGTTAATAGCAATATGCTCGATTTCTATAAAACATAACTGACGATATGGGTGTAATGTCAGAGAAACTTATAATTAAGCAAATTGAATACAAACTTTTTTTTTGTTCTTGACAATTTAGCCGAAGCCGACTATTCTGCCAGCCAGTATCACGTTGAACAGCGTAGCAGAGTGATAGGCCGTCCAGCTTTGTACTCTCTGGTACTTATATGTTAGTAGCTGCAAAGACGAAAACTTGTATTAGTTTTTTTTTATATCTTTATTTTTTTATTTAGGGGTTTTTGTCCAATAAGGATATGTCAACCCCATCATACCTTATAACAAAGTAAATTCACTTAGTAATATAATACACAAGGAAAAGAAAAAGGTCTTAGTAAAAATTCTAATTTACAAACTTATATAAAATAGGGAACATCACAAAATATATACAAACAGAATATCTAGATAGTTATTTTACGCACCAGTTAAAGTTTCAAATTATTTTCATTTACAAATGTAGTTAAAATTTGTATGATTTTGGGAGAGAAATGCGATAGAAAGGAATTAAAGTTAGTTGGGAGAGGAAACACATTTGGAAATTTTTCGATAAAGGTCGAAGGAATCGGAGTTTAAGGAGCAGGAGAAAAATATATGGTCCAAACTAGCCTTCTTAAGACCACACTCGCATAGTGAATTGTCCCGAACATGGATCATTTTCAGGATCACAACAATATCCGAGTCTTAATCTATAAAGTGATGAAACAGTTCTTTTGGACAGTTTAGGCCTTTATAGGGCATTTGAAAAACCAAGGTTTCCGTTGGATGTCGGGCTGTATCGCTGCGTAGTAGGCACTTTTGGTTTTTAAAGTCTTCCTCCATGTTTTTGCACACGAGTCGGATAACATGGGCTTGGCACCATTTCGGCAATCGTAGTTATGAGCTACATAGTTTTTTCGATCAGCCAGATTTGATGTATTGACATTCTTTGCCAACGAATCAGCGTACTCATTGCCAACCATACCCGAATGGGCAAAGTGGATATAATACAGTAAGTAACAACTTAAATTGTCTGTATTTTCAAATTACAGCTGTCATTCTTTGACAGTTGTATGTAATGGCTAAACGGTTAATTGGCGTAGGTTGTCAATTTATTTAAAAAATAATTTCCCTGACTGTAATTAGTTAATTAATACCCATGCAACATTTATAAAAGCTCGTAGTATTTTTCGTAACTAAGGAAAGAATCAAATCCTTTAACTCAGCAGCTGTGCTTTCAACCACTGATCACATGGCAGTGCCATTAAAATCAAATAAAGGAAATGGTTAGTAACGGCGCCTGTAAAACGAAGTAATTAATACTAAAATATTATGGCTTCCTGCATTACTATTAATGATAATTATTAGTCTAAGTGATGCTACTTCTTGCTTTGAGATTCTGTGAAGGGTTAGGGAAAAGTAAATCATCATTTCAATTTTGTTCTACTAGCTGTAAGACGGAGGTTTCCGGCGACTGGAACCACAATTAACTGGAACTGAGGTTCCAGTTGCCGGATCTATTTAATTTTATTAGTTTTCTTCCCGCGACTAGGCCCACCCATAAATTAAAAAAAAATCTATTGTTCAAGACAAAAACAGTACTGTCAAACGAAAAAAATAGATGATATTTTTTAATCAAAAAGTTTTTTTTAAATGTATGGGTGCTCCCAGTCGCCGGAAGAAAAATATTAATGATGACTCAATTTAAGTTCAGTGCACCTTTTTCTTTCTATTTCATTAAGAAAAGGACAGAAGATAAATATTACTTTAGTCCTGTCAAATTAGTCAGCGCCAGTACCTATGTGGCGTTTCTGAACGCAACCGCGCGCTGTCACAGAGATGAGCCAATGGGAGAGAGTTATGGTTTTTGACAGCGCGGCAGCGAGAAAAGAGATTCCAAGAACTTGAGCCGTTTGGTAGTTTTGGTACGACGAATTCGAGCCCAGAAAAATAACGCCCGGGACTTACTCCTCCATGCTAGATCCGCACCGGTTCTTCTAAAATGGTGACCCCGTAAAACACGCAAAGTGAGGAAGATACGAGCGAACGATATACTTACTTTCGACTGATCTTACCGTCGTCGAGTAAAGCCTTTTTCCGGGTTGCTCCCACAAAAATCAACGGAAGTTCTACTCACCAATACAACTACTACTAGTTCCATACAACACTTCTTCAAGGGAACCTCATCACAACACCTGGTTTTGGAGACGGACACCATAAGCAGTACCTACTGACACCGCAGGCAGTGTCTACCTTCATCGAGCGAGCCTGCATCGGCAGTAACAGATAGTGTTCAATCAACACAATTCTCCAACAGCAACAACGGTCAGTGCGTTCCATATCATATTGCTGAGAACTCTATTCTTAGTCAAGTACTACTATAGTGCTAATACAGTTACTACTTTGTTCATCTAACTCAGTTCTCCAACAGCAACAACAGTCAGGGTGTTCCAGACATTTTTTTTGAGAATTCTGTTTAAACATCAAACTACTCGGCTATTGCAGGACATTTTGTGACAATATACCTAAGTGCATAGTGTTTACAGTGTTCTTCACTTACCTAGTGCAAGCAGTTCTGTTGTGCTATCTTATTCATGTTTTAACCAAGCAGGTAACCATCTAACTTGTCAAAGTGTGTTAGGTTAAACCACCCGTACGGCCGTACCTTCAAACTTTCAAAGGATTACAAAATCTTACTATCTCAGTTAGAAATGTATAGTGACATAATATTGTTTGGTTAACCCCCTTATGTCAGTCTAATTGGTACAAATCTATATTCACCATTGTATAGTTACATCAACATAATACAATATTATTTGTTCATGTTATAGTAAGCCTTCGTTAGGGTGACCATCATTTTTATTTTTATATCTCTTAACTGTGCAATGGATGTCAGTACACCAAAATAATAGATTAATGGTTTATGCTAGGGTGACCATCATTTTTGTTGTTCGTGCTCACCTAGATTTATTTCATGTACCCAATTTTTTTATTTTTGTGATACATTTCTTTACAATAGTTTTAGGATCCTTATCTTTTACACATACTATATAGAATATTCATATAATTATCAAGTATGGAGGAGTTGAAGGAACAGCTTCGGTCCTTGAAGGAGCAAAATGCTGCCCTTCAAGAACAACTTGCATCTAATACAATAACTAAAAAACAAACCATAACTCTCTCCCATTGGCTCATCTCTGTGACAGCGCGCGGTTGCGTTCAGAAACGCCACATCACCCCCCTACGCAGTCGAGAGATCCATAAAAAAAAGTAAAAAATGTTAATGGCACTTACAAAATTAAGATTAGAGATCAAAAGGTTTTGAAAAATGAACTTTTCGACCGGACCGTGTGGTGTACTCAGAGGGCACTTTCGGATCTGTCGATTTTGTTGTTGGTAATAAGGCATCTGGAGAGCTTGCTCCCGGAGCGACAGGAACGGATGTTGTTACAGTTGTTTCTGGGGGTGTGTCGAACTGTTCAATGTGCGCTGGTTTTATGCGATCAAGGCTGACTTCAACGTTTTTTCCCCTGATGTTAATTGTCATGGTTTTTTCCTTTCGATTGATGATTTCGTAAGGACCGGTATATGGTTGTTGTAAAGGCCTACGCACTGTGTCGTCCCGGAGAAAAACATGGGATGCTGTAGGTAAGTCTCGAAATATGAACGGTTGTTGGTGTGCGTGGTGTGAAGCTGCAGTCGGACGTAACTTGGCTAATTTTTTACGTAATTGAACGACAAAGTCTGAGATATCCTCCGAACGTTCAGTTGAAAACGAGGCGGCCAGTAGTTCTCCAGGCAGGCGTAGAGGTTCTCCGTATAGTAATTCTGCTGAAGAAGTTTTCAGGTCTTCTTTGAGAGCTGTCCGAATGCCTAGCAGTACCAGTGGCAGTGCTCTGGCCCACGTGTCATTGTGACACATGAGAGCGGCCTTGAGTTGGCGGTGGAGTCTTTCCACCATGCCGTTTGCGCATGGGTGATAGCTAGTGGTTCTGATTCTGGTTGTGGCACAGTGCTGAAGGAGTCTTTGAAAAAGATCCGATTCAAATTAAACATAACAGTTGTCTTTGTAATTCAATAGATGGCGCTGCCTGTCGATCGATTGAGTTGTGCTGAAACAATAAACTTCTTTTTGTTTCATTAAACGCATTTCAATGTTTTTAAATCTATGAAACTTACAAAAATAATATTACGAATACAGTTTTCGAACATGATTAACTGATTTTATCGATAATACATTATTTGTTTACATGTCTAGTTCTCAATGTATGGAATAGATGGCAGAAGGGGTCTTATGAATGAATATATAGGTGAAAGCTCCTATTCTACTTTTAAAGAATTAAGATGTTATTACTAATTGTGTTTAAAGTATAGTTTTAAGATACAGGTTTTAAGTAACTAATAATTTTATTGTAATCAATTAATATGTATAATTACTTCTCTGTGTATAATTACTTCAAATTTGTTTGGTAACTGCAAGAATTCCTCATTAAAAGGACATCAAATAAATAAATATGGGATCTGAAGAAAGAAATATAACATTGCGTCATAAACATAATGTTGCGAGAACGTTATCATACGAATCACTTTGTATCAGACGTAACTCGCTAGATTCTATAAACTCTGATATCAACACGACAGCTTTAAGTATGTTCGATTTATCTACATGCACTCCATCCGATGAGATCTATAAGCTGAGAAAAGAATTAGAAGAAAAACAAATTTTATTGGAAAATACAAAAACTGAAATTGATAAACTATCCTTAGAAAATATTCAACTACGTAAAGAAATTCAAGGACTATCTACATCTAACTTACGTCCTAAAAATATATCTACTGAGAGCTTAAATACCCCAAAAGCAAACAATCAACAAAGCCCTGATAAAAACACAGTAAAAAACACAGGTCTGCAACTTAGAAACAAAGACATTACAACAAGATATGATTCGAAATTGCTTTCAGCTACAAGTATGAGCATTCCGTCTCTAAATGTACCTACGGCAAAAAAAGATGAAGATATTACACAGACTAACATTTCGAAACAGACATACAAAGAAGAAGAAAGCATGAATTGTAAACCGAAATCTATCTACATATTTGGCGCTCAACATTGCGTAGGACTAGCAGCTAAGTTGGTTCATTCAAGAACGAACACCAGGTATGAGAAATATAGAATTGAGTCGACTACTAAACCACAAGCCCGAGCAAACGACATACTTAGCAGCTGTGAAAGAATAAAAATAACAAGCGAAGACAAAATAATTATAAACGTTGGTGAAAATGATGACAACCCCACAAAGCTGTTATACAACTTATCATATGTACTGAAGAAGTTCGAAAAAACTAATGTTATTATTCTTGGTGTAAATAAGAGTTATCATTTGAAAGAAAAGACATTAAATGAAACATTAAAAAACTTTTGTAATAATATGGATAACTGTACTTTTATAAATTGTTATAAATTATCTGTATATTCACTATGTAAAAAAATTAATTATACGATAGACACTTTAGACTACAATGCAAGATACTTAAATTTTTCTTCAAAAATGTGTAACAAAAATGCAACTACCAATATTTCATCTCAAAAAAATGCTTTCACTCATAAAAATACATTATCTAGCCATGAAAAAACACCAAATAGGGAGATTAAAAATAAAACAGATAATAAATGCAATGTGAACAAACCCGTAAAAGGAACTATACCATATTATTTCGATTTAATACGCAAAAAAAATGTAGAGCTAAATAAAATAAAAACTCCTCAACAAGACAATACGTTTTTTCTATAATACCAAAAAACTTTATACCGACGAATGTAATACATCAAGCTCACTTACACTGTTCCATCAGAATATAGCGGGTCTATTAAACAAACAAGAAAATCTAGAATTATGTATAGACGAGTTTGATCAAAATAAAAACTACATTGATGTGGTTTGCCTCTCAGAAACTTTCATAAAAAGAGGCAATGAAAACAATGTAACTTTAAAACATTTTAAGCTAATTACATCATACTCTAGAGTAAAAGAAAAAAGAGGAGGTGTTTGTATTTTTGCCCGAAATTCTTTAGATTATAAAGATTTGGCTATTTGTAACACCATGTCAATGGACAAAGTGTTTGAATGTTGCGGCGTGGAATTTCCATCTCTCAACTGCATTATAATTTGCTTATATAGAACGCCAGATAGTAACATAAATTCATTCTTTGATAAACTTGAATTACTACTGCATAAGATTTGTAACAAACCTAATAAAAAAATAATTCTAACAGGAGATCTAAATATAGACACACTCAAAAGCACTAAAATTACATCACGTCTAAAAGACACTTTAGTAAACTTTGGTCTATCCTTACATATAGACCAACCAACTAGACAAAAAGCCTGCATTGATCACTTCATAAGTAACATTATAGACGCTAATGGTAAAGTTCATGAATTATTTCTTTCCGACCACAATACAGGTCAAACCTTAAATTTTCCCATTTATAATAAACCAACAAGGCTAAAATGTTGGTATGTTTACAAAAGAGATTACAGTAAAGACAACCTAGACAAATTTATAAGTTGTTTATCAGCACTTCGTTGGTCAGACGTATATGACCAAGAATATTTAAATTCAGCTTTTGATATATTTCATGATACGTTTTGTTTATTTTACAACCTTTGCTTTCCGATCAACAAAGTAAGAATTAATTCAAACTGTAAGTCACCAAGATGGATAACAACAGGAATCAGAAAGTCAAGTAAACAAAAACGAAAACTGAGGTATCGTCAATACATGTCCAAATCTGAAGACGATACTTCAAATTATACAAAATACAGTACTATCTTCAAAAAATGCGTTAGCCGATCAAAACATCTCATAAACTCTAAAATAATGTCATCGACAAAAAATAAAGGCAAAGCTGCATGGCAGATTATCAAAAACAAAACTGATGACGTAAACACAATAAAAAATATTGATACCATTAAAATCGAAAATGTTCATATAAACAAACCTAAAGAAATTGCTGAAACTTTCAACGATTTTTTTATAAATATTGCCAAAGGAATCCATAACAAAAATAATACTTCATCAGACAAAAAACATTTTGATTTACCGAACATGACGCAAACCATGTTTTTATATCCATGTGATGAAGATGAAGTAAAAAATACCATCATGTCCCTCAACAACTCAAAATCAGTTGGATTTGATGGTATAACAACTAGCATTCTCAAATCCTGTGCTACCATTATATCACCAATCATTGAACATTTGATAAATCTCTCATTCTTGCAAGGTATTTTTCCAGATAAACTAAAACAATCCATTGTTAAACCATTATTTAAAAAAGGTGACATAAAAGAGTTATCTAATTACCGCCCTATAACACTTATATCAAACTTATCAAAAATCTTTGAGAAAATCATGCATCATAGACTCACAAATTATTTAGAAAAATTTCAGATCATAAAAGAGGAACAAAACGTCTTTCAAAGGGGAAAATCAACTACTATAGCAGCATTTAAACTGATAAAAAATGTAATTGATAATCTAGATAAACGCATTCCAGTATCTGTCATCTTCTTTGACATGAGCAAAGCTTTCGACTTTGTTAACCACGACTTACTAATACAAAAATGCAATATATACGGAATTCGAGGAATAGTTATTGATTGGATTACTAGTTATTTATTTAACCGGCAACAAAAAGTAGAAATAAGCACAATAAATCAAAATAACGAGTCCACATCATATAGTTCTGAATATAGCCTAACTAAATCAGGAGTACCCCAAGGAAGCATACTTGGCCCATTACTTTTCCTCATTTACATCAACGATTTACCTACTGCTTTACAACAACAATGCATACTTTTTGCTGACGACATATCGGTAATTGTAACAAATGATAGTAAATCAGAAACAAATCACGAAAAACTCCTTAATGAAACAGTAAACCAAGTTTTAACATGGCTCGAAAACAATTATCTCTGTGCAAATTTAAATAAAACCAAATACATAAACTTTAAAAACTATAATTCTAAACAAAAATCATATAAAGTTAATTATCTAGGACAACAAATTAATGAAGTTAGTGAATACAAATTTCTTGGACTTATTCTAGACCAGCATTGTAATTGGAAATTACATATAGAGTATGTATGCAAGAAACTAAATCAATTTGTATTTGCTCTTAAACGTTTAAGACGTACCGCGAGTGAAGCTATTGCACTTACTGCTTATCATGGATATGTTTCCTCTTTACTCAGATATGGTCTGCTACTCTGGGGGAACTCGACGAATATTAATGATGCCTTCATAGTACAGAAAAAATGCCTAAGAGCAATCTGCGGTATCAGTCCTTTAACATCTTGCAGACCTCACTATAAAAAATTTAAACTTCTAACCTTAGCAGGTCTTCTTATAATGCAAGCTGGTGCATTTGTTAAAGAGCACCCTACATTTTTTATAACATGCGACTTACATTCAAAATATACCCGTCGAGACCCAACTCGGCTAAGAATTCCTTCACATCAAAGCACATTATGTCATAAGAATAGCTTTATCACAGCAATTAAAATTTTCAATAATATTCCAAAAGAAATAAGGGAACTCCCTCTAAAACGCTTTAAATCAAAACTACACAAATGGCTTATTGGTAATTGTTTTTATAGTGTAAAAGAATTTTTTGATAAAAAAGTAGCAGATAAATATAAGATATGATGCTGAGATCTAATTATATTACTTTATATACCTATTATTTTTCTGTGTTTAAATAGATACGTAACCCTAATAAGCAATGTTATTAAAAAAAAAAAATGTTATAACTTTAATTTTAACAAATTAATGTGTTAAATTTGTTACATTGATGTTTTTAAATATTTGTATGCCAGTCCATGGCGAAACATGTAAGATCTAACTTTATTTATAAGACCTTAATGTACCATGTTTTAAAGCAAATAAATATATTCTATTCTATTCTATTCTAATGAATCATCTTCTTCTGACGATTCGTAACGACTGTCAAAGATCCACGAATGACAGCCGGAACCAACGGCATAACGTGCTTTCCGAGGCACGGAGCGGTCTCGGTATGTAAAGATGGTCACCCATCCACAGACCAACCGCGGCAAGTGTAGCTTTACCTGATCGATCGACCTGTGCGGCTGTTATTATTTAGCCATGGGCTCCATTAATGATCAGTAGGTAAATAAGGTTTTTTTTGTTCATTGGCACCTTGTATTTTCTTCATATTCATGTACCTAGTTATCAATTTATAGTGCTTTTGTGTGTTGATCTAATGATTTATTTATAAGTATAACCTTTTTCTTTTTTGCACCTAGATAAATCTCTTGAAAAGCGTCACTTTCGCTCTTGTGACTTGATCCATGGATCATGACTAAATTAACATCAGCATCTGCCTATTATTTTCCCAACTATGTTGGGGTCGGCTTCAAGTCTAACCGAATGCAGCTGAATACCAATAGTTTACATACAGCGACTGCCAATCTGGCACACAACCCAGGTAGGTACTGGATAGCACAATATCCCTTGGTAAGATTGGATATCAGACTTTCAGGCTTCTGACTACCCGTAACGACAGTTAAAATAACAATCAACCATTATCGTAAAAGCCACTTATCATCCTTATTATTAAAATAGGCTTTCAAAATCCAATATTCGTTTATATCGAGGAGACAACACAACAGAAAAACTCAGTGAGTGTTTATAAAAAAATCTAAGAAATTAATACGATGAGGAGAAAAATGAAGCAAACAGAATGAGAAGAGGCTCTCCGATAGTACTTGAGAATAAGTGGTAATCTCGATGAAATAATTTCCGGAACGAATTTTTAGTGTGGCCATGGAAACAGCGGGGCTTCGAATCGATTTAGAAACAACGTCGAATTAGTAATCTACGCAGCGAACCATGCCTGCTCAAGTAGGTATTTGCCTACTTACCGTTATGGCGGAAGATTCTGCAAGAGTAAATAGGGATACCAATAAAGTATATCTACCTAAAATGATTTAAAGGAAAAGAAGTACTTACAGTCAGTAATAGCAATTAGCTGACCCACATTTAAAAAAATGGCCGAGATTTTTTAGAAAACGAATCGATAGAATTTTATTATTCTTTTATTTACTTTGCTCAAATAAACAGACTGTAGGTACATTATCATAATTTTGTACAAAGGAATATTAATTTATTTGGATGAGTTTTGTTGCTCGGAGAGTTTAACTGATAAATCTCGTAGGTAAATCTTTTTTTTTTCTTAGTCTGCTTTGTCCCACTCCTGAGCAAAGACCTCCCTTCAATCCTTCTGTCTTTCACGAGCATGCGCTTCTTCCTTCCACAGACGGAATCTTTCCAGTTATTCCAGCCATCTCTTATGTGGCGTGCCGCAACCCCGCCTCTCAGTATCTGGGAATCAGTTCTGTGCTATTTGTGCCAATAATGTGTTCGACAGAGGCAGACATGTCCTGACGAGTCCCATTTGAGTTGGGCAACCTTTTGAGCTTCGTCAGCTATATTAGTTTTGGAGTGGAGTATTGTATTTCGAACACGATCCGTTAATTTAACGCCTAGTATACTGCGTGGTCGATTGCTCGTTAGGAAACCTTGAGTTTAGACTTCTGGATGTTAGTCCAAGATCAAGTACGTGCATCATAGGTTAATAGTATTAGGCAACCTACACAATCTAAGCCAATCAATAGACTTTAGCCTAAAAATATTATGTAAAGCATTTTCTAATATGTTTTCCAAATATGGGATTGATTTTTTGTAAAAAATAATATTGTTGGTTTCATGGCCCTATTGTTTTTCTCCCTCGGCCTATTTGCACTAATTGCCTCCAATATTTTGTTTGTATTGATTTCTTTATAAAATGTTAGCTCATAAGTATGTTCTGATTTTTATTAAAACCATTTTAATGACCGGAATGAAATTATTAAAAAAAAAATAACCTTCCTTAATTTACTTCGATTTTTATACAATCTTTGTATCAATTACAAAGTTATGAAGATAACATAAGATCATCATAATCAGGCTACTGCTGGAACACAGGCCTGTGAGAGGGAAGGGTCGTAATCCACCACGCCAGCCCAGTGCGAACCAGCACCAGGCCTGCATGGTGGATTTCGGCCCACGGACCTTTTGAGAACAGTAAAGATGAAAAAATAAAGTGTCTGTCTGGGTTTGAATCAACGACCAATAACTCGTAATTCACCTCAAAGTGTCTACGTAATAATAAAGATAATGTAGATACAAATTATTTTCATCTTCAAAGTTTTTTGCATCGAGCCCACACAAATTACTCTAGCCAATCTAAATTCCAACAAACCTCATTTGTTTTATAACCTCCCTGACTAACTATCTGCTAAGAATATTAACTAAAGTAATTAAAGGGGTTAAGATAAAGATCGCTGTTAACCCGTGATGCATCACTAATACCGCTTAACCCCAAGTTAAATGTGCTAGGGTTTCAATAGGGTCGGGATCGAACTTATAACCTTCCGATCAAGTTTGTAAGATGAACTGTTTGAACTATCACCGCTTCGATGAGACTCATTTATCATTATGACATCGATTTAGGGCTGGGAAAAGAGGTTGATTAATTTATAATAAGTTATAAACAGGCCTCGCTGGTATAATAGTCGAAAGTACTACTGCCAAACATGAGGTCTTGGGTTCGATTTCTGGGTTGAGCAAACTGTTCTGGAGTTTTTCCATTTGGAATTTCTTAATAGCCATAATCCAAACTGGGGCTCAGTTTGGATTTGGTTTATAGCAATAGGCCAGCCTCTGTTATTTACATGGACATAACTAGTGAAATGTGTACTTTCTAAGGTTTGTTAATCACAAACTTAATTAACAAGATTGTAATGAACTAAGTATTTTCAATATAAATTAAATAAATACCTGTGTAACTCTTATCAGTATCATAATTTATAAGCTTAAACACAAACTCCAACTTAATAAAATGCTGTGTCAAAACGAAAATATGTGTTTCACATTTTTAATATAATATAATATGAAACGCAGAGAAAGTGCTTGCAATAAATTAAAACAATTATCCTTTTTCGAGCAGCTGGCTAGTTGCTAGGCCTATGTAATTTGCCGCCGGGGATCGAACCTGGAACAAGCAGATGTCGCTTTTAATATGTTACTTTAGATTAGATTTTTTATTGCATGTTTCAAGTTAGTTAGACACGTCTGCGTCACACTAATGGTTTGAAAACTTTGTTAGTGTTTGTGTGACACTTAGGTTTTTATTCGGTCTTTATTTTTTAATGTTTGGAGCAAGATTCTTCTCATGGGCGGCAATATAAGTCACTTAACAAATTAATTTATTAAAAGACCAGAACGCCATAAGTTAAAATGAGCCGGCTGTGGGGTATAGCATTAACTTGTCACCAGATCAATTAGATCGGCTAGTTTGATCAGTAAATTAGAGGAAGAAGAAAGTATTGACTGTGGTTGCCGACTGTACAAGATTTATGTTTTATAGTAGTACAGAGGCCAGCACATCAAGCTACCCCAATCTGTCAAATTTCTTTGATAGATTTTCAACTTTACTTCAAAGGAATAAGGTTCATATTTAATTGGGAAAATTTGACAGATTGGGGTAGCTTGATGTGCTGGCCTCTGTACCTATCTAACATGGACATAGAATGAAATAAGTATGCATTTTTTTTTAGACCTTTTGTCGCAGCTGCTCAGAGGGGCAATTCTCGTAATTTTAAGAACGTTCACAGTCTGATCTCAGTCTCAATCTGTCAAAAATACTTCAATTTTGACAAGTTTTTGACATTTGTTTGTCACCGAGATGAGATTGCGACTAGATTTTGAACGTTTCAAATTACGAGAATTGGCCTTCTGATCTAAAGAAATACAAATTTAGAAAACACAGTATTTTCAAAGCCTTAGTAGTTCAGTCATGTTAGAGATAATGTATAAAACACATTGTTTACACAAACATAACATCACGCCTATATCCCCAGAAGGGTTCGGCAGAGGTGTAACCCACATTTCACCAGTTATGTTTACGTCCCAGGGGCTTGCTTGCTGTTAACCAAAACCAAACTCCAGGTTGCTAATGAGTACTTTCAAATGAAAAACCCAATAACACTTTGCCCGACCCGGGGATTGCATACAGGACCTCATGCTCAGTAATAGCGATTGCTACCTCTTAACTAAAGGCAGAACAAGAGTCGTCAATAGGAAGTACCTACATAAACATATCTTATTAAACTCACATTGAGTGCCACCAAGCTTCTTTAATTTCAACTTCTCGATGAATTATTCGAAAACGTAATAATTTGGTAATAGAAGCAATTTGTCAATCAAACTCAAACTCAAAGCATTTATTTCAAATAAACCAATTATAGAAACTTTTGAATTGTCAATCTCATAGCATGTAAGATAATTTCGATAAAATATATCAAATGTTTTGTTTGTTTTGTTTGGTGATTTTTATCAGATCAAAAAATGTTTTTAGCACTGTTGTCTCAATGGAAAATACTGCGTCTTACGCGTTCTTGGTCGGAGGTTCAAACCTTGGTAGGTAATTTACTTACCTGCCCTGAGTACTGAGCGTGTTGTGGTTTACACCCTACTCCCTCTCACAGAGAGGAGACATCTATATGTCTGTGGGAACGTTATATTTATCATTATTATTATTAGCCTGTGATGTCCCACGGCAAGGCAAAGGCCTCCTTACTCTCTTTCCACATCTTCCTGAAAAGTAGCTAAGTAAGTTTGTTAGTATTTTTTTGCATGAATGCAAAAAATACTAACTGAATGGATTAAACCACTTAGTTATGAAGACACAGAGGCTTTATTGTTATAAATACACACTATCATAAGTCATATGCTCAACACCTTTCACTCACATATTATTCTCTCAACCACACACATCACACACACATTCACATACATAACACATACATCCTGACTCACACTCAATTCCAGTCTCACACGCACACTTTGCTTAACTAATGTTACCCATTATAGTTTTTTAAGTTATTTTATTTGTATAAATATGGTAAAATAAACACAAAATAGAATTAAACAAGTATTTATAAGTAGGTACTACTAATGCATGGAAGAGCGGAGTCTCCTAATACAGGCTTTACACGCTTAAAAGGAGGCTCCAATCACCACTGATGTAATATGTATGTAAACTTGTTGATTCCAATAAACCTTTTTTTTTCTGTTCAAAACTGCTAAGGACCAGTTCTTGTTCAAAGAGTCCAGCTCATCCCGCCATCTCCGTCTGGGGCTGCCATGATGTCGCTTGCCACCCATTGTGTCGTAAGTTTGGCCCATAGTTCATCTGACATGCGGAAGATGTGTCCAGCAGTTCCATTTTAGCGTGGCAGCTTTCCAAGTGACATCAGTCATCTTTGTGATGGAACGGATGGTCGTATTCCTAACCCGATCTGTTAATAGTGGTGGTTGTTCCGTCATAGGATAATGATTAGGTTTACGCTAAAAAAAAAATTCCACTCATATTTTTTATAGCGTGACACAAAAAGCTTTAAAAAGCTCAAACAGAACAACAGAACATTGTTGTAATATTCTGAGGTAAACAGCGGCTAAATGACACCTTAATGGTAGTGAGTGGATGATTGACACGCGGCGCAGGCGCGTGGCGGCTCGCGTGACGGTCGGCAATAATAGCACTAGTGTTGCTACTTCCACGATTACAGAATTAATTGCTCTGTAGGTAGGTACGTGTGAAATGGATGGTGTGGAGAAGTCATATTTTTGTTTTAAAGTGTTTTAATCTAAAACGAGTGTTTAAAGAACTGACAGAACACAAAATACCGCGCTGAGTTCGAAAATGGGGACCCTAGAGGTAGGCTAAAAGGCTGCCAAGCTGTAATGGTATAGTACAGGTCACGTCGGGCGAATGTAATGTGACCACTGGGAACAGTCTCCACACGGTGGAGCCTGAGGGAAGAACGGCACCGCCGAGGCCGGCTCAGGAAATTTTGACAGTGTGTTGTACAGGTTATACCAGCGAAAGATATACACGTTCTGTGGTATGGTAGGTACACTTACAATGCCAATGCTTTTCATATTGACAGTTGAACAACATTCATTGGGTTATTTACTTTGTTGAGCAGACGAATTTTAAATCTTATGAAGTAATAATAGATTATATTTCAAAATCCTTCGGTGTTAATAAATTTATTTATTACTAGCTGACCCCGCAAACATCGTTTTGCAAAAAAAAAAAAAAAATAGATAGTAGCCGATTCTCAGACCTACTGAATATGCTTATAAAATTTTATAAAAATCGGTCAAGCCGCTTCGGAGGAGTATGGTAACTACCTAACACTGTAACACGAGAATTTTATATATTAGAAGAAGATTAAATTTAAGCAATTGGGATGCTGTAGCTTTTAATTTTTGTCATTTTTTTCCATAGCTAGAATCTAAACTTAACTTTTGCCACCATCTATAATAATACCTAGAGTCTATGGGTATCTAAGTGGTTATTTTAATATGTAATTGATTTGATGCCGCTTCGTGCCTCAGAGAGCAAAATCAACTCTCGTTTGCAATTATTACAGAAGTTGAAGCTCTAACTATAAGCCATAGCACAGAATAACTAATAGTACTAACGTATAGAAGATCCTTTTATCTTGAAGAAAGCTGCTTTTATAATAGCCTACAAAATCACTTCCCCGCCAACGCGCAAACTAAATTGCACTTAATCGCCGCGTCTGAGAGTTGTTATTACTTTGTGTCCTTTCTCGTCCGTAACGTAAGGTATACGTCGCTTGACCGAGTACTACTAGGGTGTCCGGAAAGAAAAATAAAATACGGTACATAACTTTTTACACTTCTAAATACGGGTTACATAAATAAGAATAATAAATTTAAACATTTGGTAGGTAGGTACCTATCTAATTGCTAATTAGGTACATGTATACGTGCATTTCTTTACCTTTGAATGTCGTTTGGAAGTAAGAAAAACGTGAGGTTCGGATCCTTGATAATATTTAAGCAGCTGAATCCGATGCAATAAGCTTTTGCCTTTTTTCTTTTTTTTTTTTCAAACAGACGCTAGACGATGCAAAGCGGCGCGTGAGTATCGAACTAACGTGTGACCCGGCCGGCGCGCGGCATTCCACGGCAGCTCCACCGGATTGGCCCGGCAAGTCGAACCCGCCGCGTGGTTGTAGCTTCATACCTAAAATGCGGAGTGCGCCTGGCCTGGCCATAGGAAGACCTTCACGATATCTAAATCCTTATTCACAATCGGTTACTCCACCAATCATAAACTAGGTCATTTAACCGACTTACCACAAAAATGCGGTGTAGTAGTTTGGCACAAGCCGGTCTCACAGCTGATATAAGCCACCACCTGCTCCAGGTGCGCGTGCGTCGATTGACAAGTGCAATTTGTATGTGTGTGAGTAGAGATGAGGAGGCGTGACGTAGTTGGCTGCGGTGGCCATTTCTTTTTACTGTTTATAAGTCTGTAATTAAATTATATTGGTTCTGTCTTAGATGCAATCTGGTTTGTTTATTATAGTTTTGTGTTATGGAATATTGCGTTATATTGCGTGTATTTTTTTTTTTTGTAATTAGTTTTTTTTTGTGCTTAGTTTAATTGTTTTTACTTATTTAAAGTCGTTTTAAACATGTAATATAATTTTATTACATGACTAGTTAAATTTAAGGTCGTACTGTATTATTAAAGAGGTTAAAATAAAACTAAATGAATTTGAGGATAGTATTTTTTAATTTATAATTATTTGGTGCACTCATTTTTAACAATGAATACCTGAAATCAATAGAAATGTTACGAGCGACTTAGCGTAAAAGGCTGATTCAATGTCTTGTTATTTTTACAACCCATGACTAACACGATTATTTTGTCGTAAATCACTCACAATAATGTAAAACCTTAGCTAAGCGTAATAAATGCATTCACATAAGGTTAAAGTTTTTATCTTTATGCCCTTCGTTTTTAAACTTTTCATAGTTGTTTCAAAAGGCGTTTTTACCATAAGAAAAATAGCATTGCACAAATCAATAATCTAAAATTAAGGTTTTGTTATAACGTATTTTCAATATTATCTTAAAACCGTTTAAACTCTTTTAAAACTATAAATAATTTCCAATTCAACGTGTCCCTTCTACCCCACACTACCCTTACCTACGATGCGTAATCGCCTGCGCACGCAGCCGCCGACCAACGACATTCACGAAATTTTAAAATTCGAATTTTTTGAATGAGCAAGATGGTAGTAAGTATAGTAAATGTAACGGTTTTTGCATCTGGCATTAAACAGCTGATTTTGACGTGTGTATGACATTGGTAGTTGAATGATCCCGTTGAGAAATATGAATGGATGTTTTGAATTTTCGAGGAATCACAAGGGTTGCGAATTAATTGTTCAGAGTTTAGATAAATGTATGGAGTTGTATGAGTGGATTGAAAAAATATGTAGGTAAGTGGCAGCAGTTGTTTTGATGTTTATGGTAGCTTAGTACACACCTTTGACATGTGTTCATTTACTGTTTATTTCCTAGTTATTAAGTCTGTATAACCAGCTGCTTTGTTACCCAGAGTGAGTTGTACTGATTAATAGACTTATCTAATCAGACCAATTACTTATTTTTATGGTTTAAGGGTCTGACTTAGGTATTAAATGATTTCCTATCCGGAGATACTAGCAATAAAAACTTTCCCTTTTAATAAAATTATAGACCCGTAACTAATATAGTTGTATATCGTGAAGTAATATACTAGGGATTTCTGAAGGTCAATTAATTCTCGTATTTTAAAAATTTCAAAATCTAGTCGCGGTCCCATCTCGGCGACAAACAAATGTCAAAAATTTGTCAAAAATGTAGGGTAATTAGAGGTATTTTTGACAGATTGAGATCTGACTTCGTAAATAATTTAGCAATATTTTATTTTAGTATTTTATTGCTTTTGTTTACAACAAGGTCCAATCAATCCACCTAGCCTCTACCCTCTTCTTTATTTATTTATTTTTTACATCGTTCTCACATATTTATAAATTCAACATATGATGTAACTAATAATTTTGTAAAAATATGATTTACAAAGAGTCCATGGAGTTTCTTGTCCGTTCTTCTCCATAGGTACCTACTACGCTTTGGAATGGGCAACTAGCTTCATTTTTTCCTGACCGACCGACTTCTTGACAATTCAAAAGTGCCTGTAAATGGTTTAATTGAAATAAATGCTTTGAGTTTGAGTTTGACCCAACTTTGTTGGGGTCGGCGTCCATTCAAACTAGATGCAGCTGAATACTGTGTCTAACATGGAGCGACTGCCTATCTGACATTCACAACCCAATTACAGGGTAATACGATACCCCTTGGTAAGACCTATGTTTAGAAAAGAAAGCCCCAATTTAGAAAAAATATCAGCTCTTTTCTTAGAGCACCATGTAGTTGTAATAAGTTTTTTCACATTTTGCCTATTCTTATAAAGTTAAGTAGAAATGTTACTCATAGCTTAAACATGCACTTCGCTTCCTCAGGGCATTTCTGTAAAGGATAAAAACTACTAAGTAAGTATTCATAATAATAAAACTTTAGGCGCTGCGCAAACGTGGACACTTTTGTGTCTTGTGTCGGATACAAGCTACCAATGAATATTTGATTTTTATATATCCAGTATGAAATGAACCATTCCCTGCGCGTTTAAACTTCGGTTTCCTGTGATGGTGTGCCGTGTCGGTAACAAAAAGTGTCTACGTTTGCGCAGCCCCTTAAGGTAGGTAACCGATGTTAGTTACCGTAATGAACTTTTAACAGTGGCTATAGGCGAAACCGCAGGCTGTAGATTTTGTATTATTTAAATTAACATCACACAACATCACGCCTGTATACCCCGAAGGGTAAGGCAGAGGTGTACCTATAGTTCTCCCACATTTCGCCAGTTATGTTTAAGTCCCATGTAATAGGGGGCGAGCATATTGCCATCAATCAGGGTCAAATCCAGACTGCAGGCTGTTACTGAGAAATTCCAGATGAAAAAACCCACTGATCCGGACATCGAACCCAGGACCTCATGCTCAGCAGTAACTTTTGCGACTTGCGCCTAGACCAACGAGACAGTCAATTATCTAAACTTTATACTTATTTTGATGAAAAAAAGTCATATTATTAACAATTTTGTAGAGAGTTAAATCCCTGTAGTCAGTTGCAGTAAACAAACAAATCATTTGAGAATTCCGATATGAAAATATTAATTAAGATAATATTTACATAATATAAGCTGACAGACTTAATTAAAATAATATTATACATGTATGTAAAAAAAAGAAGGAAAGAATCATTCGTCTGCATCGCTGTCAAAAGGAGCAGTGCCCAAAAGGCTAGCAGCATCGCCACGTTGTATCTATGGCGATTCTGATTCTTTGGCCAAAAATAGGTTAGGTCACGTGAAGAGTTGACCAACCTATTAGTAATATCTCCAAAAAATATAGATCGAACCAAGGTTCACAGACTTGTGGTTTGATGATCAGTTATAAACTTGAAATCGATGTTAAAAGAACAGCAGGTTCGCGATCAATTATTCCTGCAAATATATTGACGCGGAATTTGATAGGGCGCGTGAGTTCCTGCGACGCATAGGTACGCAATATTACCGCTTGCTTGGCCTCGGCCATAGGCATAGTAGGTATCCTTATAGTAGGTATATGTTGAGCAAAAGTGTTATTGGGTTTTCTCATTAGGAATTTCTCAGTAACAGCCTTGAGTTTTGAAGATGGCGGTGTGATATTCCCATGTTTCGGAAAGCAAGCTGGTCCTGCGCCTCTCTCTGGTCGTGTCGGATTGCCGTCCCATCGGACTATAAAAGTGAGGAGGAAGAGTAGGTGCACCTGTGTCTGCGCACACGCTTGGGCACTATGATATCACCCACGTCGATGGTTAGTCTCCGCTGAGATTGGCCGCCATAGCCAAAATTCAGTCTGGAGGACTATTAGGTACCTACTCGATCAGAAGATTCTTTTGCAAACGAGCCACTTCATAAGAGACCCACCACGAAGTGTTCCCTCCGCGAAAGCTACCACCTTGAAAAATTGCCAATTAAATGTAGCAAAAACTGTTCAGAAATTGTCGGTTACATTTCGCACTTTCACCGAAGCAGTTATCTGCTCGTATCGAATCGTAATTTCCTTTTAATAAACTTTTAAAGGGCGGCGTCGAATTATGCGGCGGTTACGGACAAAATACCAAATATTTTGAAATACCAAGTAGAAGCTATTTTATGGTGTCCACACTGTATATATTCATGACAATAGGTGCATTCCTTTTAGAAGTTAAGTGTCATTTTTATCGAAGAATACGACATCCGTTATTAGTAGCATTCATATTAATTATCAACTAATTAGAGAACGGAAACTACACCCTATTGCGTAACACACTATCAATCGGAATCTGAATCATTTTGAAGCAAATTGGTAATCCATTGCTTCATAAGTTTGAAAAATTTGTCCGCTCAACACGTAAATAACGCAATGAATGTTGTTGAACTATCGAAATGAAACCGATTCTGATTGATAATGTGTTACGCGATTGCCCCGCTGATCCCTGCCTCATTGACGTAGTGGTTGCAAGCGCTAATGCTAGGCATGAGGTCCTGAGTTCGATTTTCAGGTTATTGGGTTTTCCATCAGAAATTTCTCAGTAGCAGCTCAAAGTCTGGGTCTGAAGTCTGAGTCGGGGTCTCGGTTGATGGCAATAATCTCGCCCCCTGTTACATGATTAACCCTGAAAAATAAAACATTATAAAGCTCTCAGTTGACTAGCTTCCCCACAATGTTTCATGATTAAGATTCCGATCAGTTATCCCTATTATTCCACATCCGATGTTGATGAGCGATTTCTGATCACGTTTTAAGAAACAATTTCCTCTTTGTTGCATCTCTATGTTAGAAGAGATTTTTATTTAGTTATAGATAGCTGATTGTACAACGATAGTTTGTATTTTTTTGAATGGTGAAAAATGTTTGGAAATTATTTGAACGCAACTTGATAGGTGTTTAGAATTACTGTATTGTTTTTTTGTTTTGAAGATGAGTCTCGTGACTGGAGTTTTTTCGGTAACCATTAATTATTTTTCCTTTTATAAGTACTAGTTGTCCTGTTTACACTTCTTACTAATTCTAAATTAGAAAAGTGAGCGTTTGGCTTTACGTAAGAGGTAAGATTCAAACTTAAGATGATAATATAATTCCCAACATATGAAGAACTAAGTAGCTATCTTAGACATAAGTCTAGTTAATAGCGACAATATGAGAAAAACAATGATTGGTATAACTTGTCTAGCTCCACATTTTTATAATTTTTTAATGACTATATTTCTTCAACTCCCATCCTAAAAATAGCCTGACCAATTGACCACAGGGCCAGTTACCCGACAGATGTAGCCCGTTGACCGAACAATAATGATAATAGCCCGCCACGCACTTAGCATTACTTGAAGCTAACTTAACGTTACTTGTCAACTTAATTACATAATTCTAGGTGAGACATTTCTTGTTTAAATTTTATTATGCCCTAGTGGCTGAGAGTAGGTATGTCATGCTCACTCAAATGTCTCGCTGATGGTGGCGTGCGTGTTGGATCATTAGGTTCCCTTCAAAATGGTTGAGCTGAATGGTGCTGATCCATACGTCATGTTCGTGAACGGGCGCCGTCAGTGGAGACTGGTCATCTTTTAGCCGCCACGGCTTATTTTAATTTATTTTCATTTCTGAATTGTTCTTTTCAGTACGGACGCCTTTAACGTGCACGTCTTTCTGCATCGTTCTCACATGTATAATTTCAACGTGAATGATGTAACCAAGATTTTTGTAACTATTTTATGATTTAAAATAGTGTCCGTGGAGTTTCTTGCCCGTCCTTCTCCACAGGTACCTACGCTTTGGAATGGGCAACAAGCTTCATCTTTCTGACTGACCGACCCTTGAAAATTCAAAAGTGCCTATCAATCAACCAATCAACTCAGCCTATCGCAGTCCACTGCTGGACATAGGCCTCTCCCAGGCTGCGCCACAACACCCTGTCCTCCGCCTTCCTCATCCAGTCCGCTCCAGCCACTTTCTTTAGGTCGTCCGTCCATCTAGCTGGGGGACGTCCTACACTACGCTTGCCGATACGCGGTCTCCACTCAAGGACTCGTCTGCTCCACCGGCCATCGGTCCTTCGACAAACATGGCCAGCCCACTGCCACTTCAGTTTGCTCACTCTGCAAGCTATGTCGATAACTCTGGTTCTTTTCCGGACAATTTCATTCCTGATTTTATCCTTCAAAGAAACTCCGAGCATAGCTCGCTCCATAGCGCGCTGGGCGACCTTGAATTTGTGGACTAGCCCGACCGTCAGTGTCCACGTTTCGGCACCATATGTCATGACGGGCAGGACGCACTGGTTGAAGACTTTAGTCTTCAAACACTGCGGGATAGGCGACGAGAAGACTTGACGAAGTTTTCCAAATGCTGCCCAACCCAAACGGATCCTTCTGTCGGCTTCTTTTTCAAAGTTGTGTCTACCGAGCTGGATTACTTGCCCTAGGTAGACATAATCCTTCACAACTTCGAGAAGCGACCCTTCGATGTGAATTGGACTCGGCAAGACGTGCGAATTGTACATGACTTTCGTCTTGTCCAAATTCATGCCGAGGCCAACCCGCCTAGAGGCTCCATTTAGGCTGTGCAGCATTTGGTCTAGCTGTTCCAGCGTCTCTGCCATTATGACGATGTCATCGGCAAATCGAAGATGTGAAATGTACTCGCCGTTCACATTGATACCCTGTCCAGTCCAGTCCAGCGTCTTGAAGACGTCCTCCAACGCATTTGTGAACAACTTAGGGGATATTACATCCCCCTGTCTCACACCCCTAAGCAGTCGGATGGGTCTGGTTTTCTGATCCTGGATCTGGACAGTCATCGTGGCAGCGTCATACAAACATTTCAACACTTCGATGTAGCGCCAGTCAATTCGACATCGTTGCAGAGAGGCCAGAACTGCCCATATTTCGATAGAGTCGAAGGCTTTCTCGTAGTCCACAAATGCCATACACAGCGGCTGATTGTACTCCTCGGTCTTCTGTACAATTTGCTGAACAGTATGGATGTGGTCTACGGTGCTGAAGCCTTTTCGAAAACCGGCTTGTTCTGGCGGCTGGAATTCGTCAAGTCTCCTGGCGAGACGGTTCGTGACGACCCTCGAGAACAGCTTGTATACGTGGCTCAGAAGTGAGATGGGTCTATAGTTCTTCAGCAAAGATTTGTCACCTTTTTTGAAGAACAGAACCACCGCACCTCTGCACCACGCCTCGGGCGTCGTACCCTCTTGGATGACGGAGTTAAAGAGACTCGCTAGCTCTCTCTGCCTATAATTGGTTTATTTTAAATAAATGCTTTGAGTTTGAATTTATTAGGGCTAAGGCAGAGATCTACAAATACTATTTAGCTCGTGCTTTGACTTAGATATGTTCCCGTCTCTAGCTACCTTGCACTTCTAATTTGATAGTGCGAAGACAGTCACAGGAATAACGCTTAGCCTAAGTTGGTGCTAAGTAACGTTTATACATCTCGGTCATAAACGGGCTACAGTAGGTGCGACTTCGTCAAAAAATATTTTGTTATTGTAACATTAATGTATCTATAGCATAGATAGTGTAAGGTGGTAATCATAGTAGTATTTTGAAAGTTGTTGTAGCAATTTGAGACAAACAGATCTGTAGGATGTTTGACTAAATTCGCACAAATGAATGACCTATTTATACTATGAGGTAAACATTCATGAGGGGCCCGTGGCTAAATAACAGCCGCACAGGTCGATCGATCAGGTTAAGCTACGCTTGCCGCGGTTGATCTGTAGATGAGTGACCATCTTTACATACCGAGACACCTCCGTGCCTCGAAAAGCACGTTAAGCCGTTGGTCCCGGCTGTCATTCGTGGATCTTTGACAGTCGTTACGGGTAGTCAGAAGCCCGAAAGTCTGACAACCAGTCTTACCAAGGGGTATCGTATTACCCAGTAACTGGGTTGTGGAGGTCAGATAGGCAGTCACTCCATGTAAAATACTGGTATTCAGCTGCATCCGGTTAGACTGGAAGCCGACCCCAACATAGTTGGGAGAAGGCTTGACAGATGATGATGAGGTAGACATTCATTATTTTGTACACTCAAAAAACATTTGTCTTTAGCTGCTAAGACACTATCAATATAATATAATATCAAGATGGGTAGAAAAGTATCCTAAGTCTGTAGGTGTTGTGGCAAAATAGTCAGCAACATTAAAAACTAAATTATTATTAAAGCTATTAGCAGAAATTAGCCATTAAGTTCAGCTTACGGTTGAAAAAATTACATGCTGTGGCACACGTCAAACAATTGGCCCTCGAATCAAATCAGTACACATTATACAATTAAGTCGCCGTCCATAGAAATTAAGTCATTCACGTGCACCCAGCCTAACATTTACCTAATTACCGGCTTTGTTTAACAATCGTAATGTTATCACTAACTGTTGATGACTTTCACAAAGTTATTTTAAGTTATAACGTAAATTAGTACATTGCCATATTATCAAGTTGTTACGCTTACTTACATCTTGTTAATTAAGATTTTGAGGTGTATACGAGATGTTTTATAGTCTGTGGCGCTAATTATGAGATAATTATGAACATAACTTTACGCTGGAGGTATTGGGGTAAGCAGAGATATGAGATAGGAAGAATTTATTGAACTATGTTTTCGCTAAGACAGGTGATTTTTCTTTTAGGCTTTCTTCAGTGTGTCTATTTGTGCCAGAAACCTTTGTTCCGCATATTTTCATTCTAATTATGGCAATTTTTTCTGGTTACCGTTAAGTGTAGCGGTTCAGGAAGCTTCTTAATCAGTAGTGGAACTATCATATTGTTATATCAATGTATGCCATAATTTTTATCAGGGTTGACATCAATCGAAATAATCTTGGTATAATCCTCTAGTAATAAAAGGTAATTATAAAACAAGCATGGCTCTATTTAAATCGCAAATCTCTTCGTAAATCCATGTTGCGATTAATAATACGTATGTGGTTATCACTTAACTGATTGTTAGTTAAGTGACAACTTCATTTAAACCTACGTTTGCATAGAAAATCTCCTAGATCGGTTATAAATCACTGGTGATGACAAACCGAACATAGCCAACAAATTAAAATAATCCTACAATTAAATCATTAAGCCATTAACTAATAAATACTTGTACATTACAAAACTGAGGTCATAGATTCGGAGGTCGCTAACCCTGCGCGCACGCTCGCTTGTCGACGCGTGTCAAATGATCTACATAAATATAACAACCAACTTTATTTGCCATACCTGGAACAATGGGCATAGAAAATTGATCTTTATTTTGAAGGTGATAAGAGTGGTATTGACTTTGAAAGTATGTATGAAGTGAGAAGTAGGGTTGGCATTTTTTCAAAATGAGATGCCCACATCCGATTGTTTTTATTCAAAATGCTGGAAACATTTAATTGTGTATACGTAATGTTAGGAAATAGTTGAAATGCAGATTACAGTGTTTTGTTCGTGTATCGTTTGGTTGCTACGCGGTTCGTGGTTCCGTGTCAGCAACCACGTTTTGGTCGATAACGAGATCAGATTTGGTGTTAATATTGTTTTTTCGAGCGTTTCATTCAAGTTTTGTTGGTTTTTAAGTGGTACCACAACCGTAATGGCCTAAAAGTGATATTGACCGACAATTTGTTCGAACATTCTTTTTGTACGCAAGGTTTATTTCTGACTAATTCGGATACACATGTGTTGATAAGACGTGACAGCCCTAATATTAGGGATGGGCTTGAACGCAACTGTCATATTTTTGAGACGAGGTGCGAACGTCTGTTTTCATGTAGGTAATACAAACTTCAAAGGCATCCATTTGAATATTATTTCGCATTCTCTTTATAAAGAGATTTTTTAGACTGAAACTATTAGTTTTCAATTTTCAAAGGCCTGTCATTTTATTAAATGCTTCTAAGCCATTATCTCCCTATTAGTGTCAGGTGCATCTAAAATAGACATCTATTTGAAGTAGTTATGTTCGCCCATTATTTTAATAATACAACACTTAGTTGCTTATCAGAGGGGCTCGTGGCTAAGTAAGTCGATCGGTCAGGTTAAGCTACGCTTGCTGAGGTCGGTCCGTGGATGGATGACCATCTTTACATACCAAGACCCTCCGTGTCTCAGAAAGCACGTTAAGCCGTTGGTCCCGGCTGTCATTCGTAGATCTTTGACAGTCGTTACGGGTCATCAGAAGTCCGAAAGTCAGACAACCAGTCTTATCAAGGGGTATCGTATTGTTGTGGAGATCAGATAGGCAGTCGCTCCATGTAAAATACTGGTATTCATCTGCATCTAGTTAGACTGGGAGCCGACCACAAAAAAGTTGGGAAAAGGCTAGGCAGATTGATTGACTTAATTGCTTATCAATTTTCTCTCACTCTGTATTTTTCTATCATCGTTTTGGCATAACATACTATCACGCCTGTATCCCCTTGAGGTTTAGACAGAGGTGTACCTAAAGTACTCCCACATTATTCATTTTCCATTACATTTTATTTTTTCCGTACTCTCCGTTCAATTATGTTAATATTGCAGTGCTATAATAATTCTCTAGTACTTAGATATTATTATTTTCATGTCTTATTTATATACATAACATCGCGCCTGTTATCCCCGAAAGGTTCGGCAGAGGTGTAGGTAGGTACTTATAGTACTCCCACATTTGGCCAGTTATAGAGTCCCATGTCATAGGAGGCGAGCCTAATGCCATCAACCGAGCACAAATCTATACTCCGGGATGTTACTGAGAAATCCCATATTGAAAACCCAATAACACTATGCCCAACCCGGCTATCGAACCCAGGCTCAGCAGTCGCGCTTGCGATCACTAGACCAACGAAGTAGTCTTTAATAATTTTGCATATTGTAAGTTAAAACAGTTACATGTCACCACTGACTATAGAAGATCAACATTGCAAAATACTTTTTGCCTCCAAATCCATACAAAAATGTATGAACCTCATACAATGGAACAAAAGCATTGCGCCACACTACAATACATCACACGTGGATTATAAAAAGAAATGTACTACTCTTTCAATTTAAAATGTCCTATTCAAAGCTGACGGCTCAAGATCGATGCATCACCATAAAATATGTAACCTAATAACTTATGAGTGGCCAATTTTATATTACTGGCCGTAAATTTTTAAATCTCAACGTTTTAAAAGTAAAATTGTTTATGGCAACCGCATTTTGAATTTTGTTTTCCGAACGTTAGGTATTGCAAAGATTTTAGGAGCAGTTCTTATGGACTCTATGTGGAAGAGTTAAAGGTGGATTTTCGTTGTATGAGTCAAGAAAGTTTGTTCAAATCTAGAGGTGACGAGGTAGGAAAATATTCGGCTTCAGAACATAGATGTCAAGTGATAGTGCGTGACATATTTCAGGGTTGCCTGTTGGTAGAAGTTGTCTTCGTGGTTTATGTAAATGACTAATTTAACAAGAAGTTTTTAATGTTTTAGTGAGCCCCGCTGCCAATGCTGATTGGAATAACTTTTCATCACGGCATGGTTTTTTAAGCTATTCTCATATCGTAGGTCCTGTCGTAAAAAAATAATAATACATACACAACACAATTCAAATCCCATCTTTTATATCCATCAACACAAACCAATACACGATATCCCTTGCTAAGACTGGTTGTCAGACTTTTAAGTGTCGAACACCCATGGGACCAACAATGGGCTGATGTGATTTGTGAGTCTCGATATATAACGGATAGTCACCCATCCACAGACCGACTGCGGCCTTCGATCGACCCGTGCGGCATTATATAGCCACGAGCACCCTATACCATATCCATACAAATAGAAATGTAATACTAGTAATAACATTAAAATAACTGACACCAATGATGCACGAGTATAAACGGGCAGCCCTACATGATACACGGTGTTTATTTCGTTGCGCTGACGCATCCCGGTGAGTCACGACCAGTTTAGGTAAACCGAGCGTATGCGCGTATTGTACACTCTACTACGCAGTATGAGGTACGCTGGGCGTAGTACTACGACTAATTAGTTATATGTGATATTTTTGGATACGAAGACGAAATTAATTGATGCGTGAGTCATACTTGAGAATGGGTGTCATCAGTTGAGAATGTTCATAAATGTAATGTATGTCTGAACTACGTTTTGTAGCTATAATAAAATTTTACCTTCGTTTAGTGAAGTCCGTGAAATTTGGAAACAATGGCCTCATTTCCGTCTCACATACCATTATTTTAAGCGTTAATTCGAAATCATTTTTTTATTCTGTAAGTAAAGTAATTATGATATCGGAATTTTATACGTCATATTAAAAAATATATAAATATAAGCTAGATGTAGTCGACATTTCCTATCTGACTACCCCTGAGAAGAAATCACGAAAAAAACTCTTTTAAAAATGGAAAAAGTCAAATGGTCGCAGTTTATTTTAAAGTCATAGTTTTTTGTCTTATTTGTTTCTTTTTTTTTTGTTCATTCCTATAATGTGAGTTCTCTTCAGTGTCATAAAAGCACTCAATATAAGCTTAAACTATGAAGCGTCGTGGGGCCCTGGTGACTTGTACTAAAGGCGTTGCTTGCAATGCCTATTTCAAGCACCAGTCTCTCTCAAATGTAAACTTATCCATAAGCTAGTTTTAAGGTGATTGCGCAGTGATTACCGCGAAATTCAAATTTTTTACGTTTTTTGCAATTAGCAGGTCAGTGTCAGGTTGTATCTTGATCAAAATATGATTCGCGACTAAAACAGGTACTTATTCACAGAATTATAGTCATTAGAATCGTTAATACATCTTCCTAAGTTAGATTTGTACCACAAGAAAAAATCTCCTAGGGAAAAGTGTTTATGGTACAAATCTCACTTATAAAGATGTATGAATGTTTCTTATGATTATAATTCTGTAAATACGCACCTGTTAAAGTCGCGGATCAAATTTTGATCAAGATACAACCTCACACTGACCTGCAAATTGCAAAAATCGTAAGAAAATTTGAATTTCGCGGTCTACCACTTCCCATTCACCTTAAGCACTACTACTGTACATTTGTGAAGAGAAAATAAATAAACTTATGTATAATCTTGGTCAGATCATGTGAGGATCATGTAGATAAGTATAATAGTACAATAAGTTTTTTTCTTGGAAATATCGATTGTTTTGGAACATGGCAACTGTACTTAGTGCAATTTATGTTCTTCCACTCATGTGCCTGGTATCACCTCGCGTGCAAGCCGTCCGCGTCGCTTGTGTCAATAGTGACAGATTTGGTCCTCAACCGCTGCCAACACGTGGACTGGGCTTCTATGTACAGAAGCCAGCACATCAAGGTACCCGAAACTGTCAAATTTTCCCAATCAACTTTGAACCTTAAGCTTCAGTACATAGTATAAAACAAAGTCCCTTTCTCTGTCCCTATGAATGCTTAAATCTTTAAAACTACGTAACGGATTTTGATGCGGTTTTTTTAATAGATAGAGTGATTGAAGAGGAAGGTTTATATGTATAATGTAGTGTAAGTATTTAGTATCAGCATTGCAGTCGTGCGAAGCCGGGGCGGGTCGCTAGTAAGCGATAAAGTTGAAAATCGATTAAAGAAATTTGACAGATTGTAGTAGCATAATGTGCTGGAGTTTGTACACCAGTTAATAATTATCGTTGTGTCACAAATATTATAAGTGCAGCGGGATTGTCCGAAAGGGTTACCGCTGCCCCGGAACATAAAGGGCTAAGGAAGGAACACGGGTGGGTTTTAGTCAGTAAGAGTCTAACCTCCCTTCTGCTCCACCCTGAGCGGGAGGGGTCATTTGATGATTACCCATCAACAAAAAAAAAAATAAAAATATTATAAGTACTTATTATGGAAGTCGTTCTACAACTATTGGATACTACTCAAGTATTACTTCGACTTTGCCAATTTACCACCCTTACGGGTTAGGTACCTACATCTGAATGCGTTGTAACATAAAATTGGTGATCACCACCGAAGCAAATGTCAATGTAGGCCAGGCGTTGTCTAAAATATTGCAGTTAAGCGATGTAGCATTGAAAAAGAAAGTTATTAATTTTCTACCAGATAAAGCTTATTGTAATTTGAATGAGTTTTGAGATGAGAGATTTTGATTATGTTTTACTAATATATTATTAATTTTACTGCTCTTTTAATAGCATGAAATTTTTGACATTATAAATTATTGTAAGTATTAATATGTGCATGCCATTGTTAATGGCAAAAGTGATGATCTGTTTTTATCTTTACTTTTAACATCTCTTGCATGCTAAAAATATGTTGTATGTATTGTACTTATGTTTAAGCAAATAAATGATTATCTTATAATATCACGCCTGTATTATAAAATGGCTGTACCTATCGAATAAATCAATATTATTTATTTGCTCGACTCAGGGAGATTTATAGCTAGGAACCCTCTGCAGTAGTGCTGGTGACCAAAACGGGAAACACAAGTTCAAAGTCGCTTTCTCTGTCCCTTTGAACGCTTAGATCTTTAAAACTACGCAACGGATTTTGATGCGGTTTTTTTAATAGATAGAGTGATTCATGAGGAAGGTTTCATATTTAATACATGCATGCATGTGATGTCGTAAATAAACGCATTTTTTTGCGCTTACTTTTCAAACGCTGGCTGAACCCTACGAGATAGGTCAAAATAATGTACTACAGTATTGTACACCTTAAAAAGGTCTACAAAAAAGTCCGCGATGGTATATGTCTATCTCTTAGGGATAACCCACAATAATCATTTTTTATCCTTTACTTTTTACGAGAAATAATGGCTTATTTACGATGCGATTTTAAGCAATACAGCATTAATCTTTATCCAATTAAGTACCTTAAATACATTGTGCATTTAATATAGATAAATATGGCCCTTTACAGCATGTAATTTAAATGAATATTTTCGAAGATATTACAGATTTAAAATGCAGGGACATAGCGGTTGCTGCGGTACCGGCCGCGGCGGCGCGTGCTGGCATTCTTGAAATACCTGTACTCAGTATCAGTATTGCACCCGTGCGAAGCCGGGGCGGGTCGCTAGTTAGTACATAATAGTTGATCGTTACAACCCAAAAATGGAAGCTATTATAAAAGACAAAAGAAAGAAATAAAGTGTTTACTCCACTCTAAGGTATTAAAACACTTCAATAGGTACAGACGCCAGCACATCAAGCTACTACAATCTGTCAAATTTCTTTAATAGATTTTCAACTTTATCGATAAAGCATAAGGTTCAAAGTTGATTGGAAAAATTTGACAGTGTCCCCGATTCATTGTTCACAAACTAAACTAAATTTAAGTTCAGTGCATCTTTTTCTTTCTATTTCATTATGAAAAGGATAGAAGATAAATATTAGTTCAGTCCAGTCAAATTAGATAATCCATAGACAAGTTTAGACGTGATTAAAAAATTGGCTACTAAAAATACGTCAATTTACGTCAGGCGCTGACTAATTTACTAAATAATTAATAATTTTAATTTTAATTTTTAATTCTTATTTTAATTTTTTTTTTTTTTTTTAATTTTTTTTTTTTTTTAATTTATTTTTTTTTTTTTTTTTTCTTTTTTTAATTGACTATTTCTAGCACATCTATTATCTACCTAGACTTCAAACCATCGCTCCATGCTAATAAGCAGGTACCTATTAGATACAGCCAGGAATAGTTAAGGATCTTTTTAGGACGAAAAATTACTGGAAAAGGCTAGGTGTATATTTACGTTTATGAAATTTATCCTTATTTAGTAGGTATTTGTTAGTTGGTGGACTGGATATTTTTAGATATTTTTTAATAAGGTTTGCAAGGTGTTAGGAGTCAGGTTTTTTCTTTTAGTTTTCATGGTAAAATGTGTTATGGATCAGAATCAAGAATTCAGAAAGCTAAACCTACTTGGTCTTCAGATAAAGTTAAGAGCAAATTGACTTCCATCTTAAATTGTTTGTATTCGTATATTTAAATCACAACTGTCATTCTTTGATAATAATTATATGAAGACAGACAAGAATTTCCCTGGCTGTACTTAGAAATATAAATATTTTAAGCATCCATTCTCCAAAAGAATTTGTGTGAGTCAGCTATATTCGGATTGAAATGATTAGTTGTGAAGTTTATTAACTTTTCGAAATACCTCTTCTTTGAAATCAGAATTTCATTTAGGTACATCCTTTTTTTACATTTATAACATACAAGAACCTATTGCTTCTATTTCAACTGCAACAATCTCTAATGAAACTCACAGCTACCTATGGACAGATAGGCTCACGAATGTGCTGACCCCAGTCACACGCGAGTATTGGGCGGTCCTACAAGACGCAAGAGCGATGGACTCATCGATCACAAATTGAAGGGCTCGTGTGCCTCCGTTCGCTTTCACACTCGGATTTGTAACGTAACTAGTTCAATGTGTTCCGACTGTGGGTACTAAACTTGGTTATTAGAGAATGATGATGATGATGAAAGATTATATTTATGCTCTGCACACAGCAAGAATCTTCGGTCCGAGAATAATCGTCTTCTTCGTTGTCCTTCTCATCGCTCTGGCTTTATAAAGTCTTCTTTCTTTGTCCAGGCGGTTTTCCTTTGGAATGCGCTCCCTCAGAATATCAGGACGGTAACCAATCGGTTCACATTTAAAATGAAAACTTGAGAACACATACACAAGAAGTTAGCAGATTCGTCTCAGAATTAAGTTGTTGTAGATTCTCTTGTTTATCTCTCATACCTTTTTTTTATTTTATATTTTGTTGTATGTATGTATTTATGTATTTATTCTTATCTTATATTTTTTAGTTATAATTTTTTTGTAGTTTGTTTTTTGTTATTGCACCTACTGTATATTGTCTCTGCATCACCCTAAGGTAGACTGGTAGAAAATGCCCAAAGCATTAAGTCCGCCTTTGTACAGTTTTTGCTTGTGCATTAAGTTTTAATAAATAAATAAATAATAAAATAATAATGTATTTTATAAGTACTGTAGAGGTTTTCTATGTAGCCTCACCCTTTATAGTGCAGGCTGGTTATATTTGTGCTCGTGTTCCATTCGAACGTTCAAGCAAGTGTCATATATTTTTATCTGGTATTTTTGTTTAGTTGAGTCTGTGCTAGACATAGCCTCATAATGTAAAGTCTTCTTATAAATATAATAAATCCAAGTCAAATCGTATCGCTGTTTAAATTACATTGTGAAGCTCTCGTCTAGAGCTCCACAGTACTTAACTCAAAGCATTTATTTCAATTAAACCTTTTACAGGCACTTTTCAATTGTTAAGATGTCGCCTATGGGGTCTAAGGAGTAAAGGTGTGACAGAGAGGCGTCCAAGGACTGGAAGGCAAGATGTCGGTCGGCCGGCGATGAGACGCGCAGATGACATTGTTGCCATCGCGGGCAAACCCTGGATGAGGCTGGCACAGGAGTGTAGTGATTGGCACAAGAAAATAATGGTCTATGCCCAGCAGTCGATGAAGATGTTTTTGAACGCAGTATCAAATAAAGCTACAGCAAAAGTAGATAACATAACATCACGCATGTATTCTAAAAAAAGTAGATATTATGATGTAGAGACCATTTCAGACACCAATCTACATGGTCTCCACATGATCTGACCAAGATTATGTCTGGACTTTAAAAGAGACTGTGACCTCTGAGTTTGTTTCGGCCTTTCTTCTCAGAGTAGTCAGATAGGAAACGCCGACCTCATCTCGTTTTAAAAAAAAATGATTGACGTGTAAAAGTGTTTGTACAAACCTACCTACTTACAGAAATAAAATCACTTATAATTTATTTATCATTTATGTAGAACGGTTTCAGTGACCAATAGATTCAAAGGCTTATATTTTCTTCGCTGTTTTAATAAATTCAAAAAAAAATCTTTGACCATCTTCTTTGTTGGAATGTTACACCAGTGAACTATCAAAGCAATTTTGTTGTCTTGAGAGACATTAAAAGCTGCTTGTCAACTAGAAAATTAAATAATTATAGCAAAAAAAAATATTGGAGGTTTTTAAGCCTATTGCATCAATTATTTATTGAAGCGTATTGTTATTTTTACCTTAACAATTCTTAAAAAAATGGTGATGAACCAAATTCAGAACCGCATAATCGTTGGCTAAAAAATTTAGCGTGAAAACACTCATACAAATTTCAAAGTCAGTATTAAAACTTTTATACAATCCATGCTGTCATGATTCATCCCAAACATTTTAATGCCACGCTGATTTAATTATAATAATTAAAGCCCGGCGCAGCTGCTGATCAGATGGTGTTAAAGATGCTTCATTTACTACAATATGTTTGTGTAATTGTAATCTGAGCATCAAAGAGAAACAGTGGCTCGCTCCCAACATGTGCGAGTTGTTTTTGTGATAGAAAACTGATAGTATATTGTAGCTTAATAATATAAGAATCTCGAAACGTCGGCAAATTGTATGAACTCTGATATTTAGTACATTAATCACCGGTTAAGATATTGGCACTGTGCTATCATATACTTTTGTACTTGTTACTTGGAGTCAGCTCAATTCATTTTCTTCTTCCATTGGGTATTATATTACTGTGGTTTGAGCCTGAAAATATATAATATACTTTTTTGTTAGCCTGCAGTGTGTCTTACTGCTTACAATTTACTAAAGACTTTAAAATCTCATGTATTTAAACAAAATTGGCATAAGATTGATTTCTCATCGAATTTTAATTGAGTTCTTGAGGTAACATTATGATTGTATTGGTCTAACTATTTAATGACGAAATCTAGTCCATATTCTACTTAGTTTGTTGCAAATGCTATGTCCATTGTCCTCACAATTAACTGACTAAGATTATTCCTGAGCTTGTTTCGGCCTTTCTTCTCAAAGTAGTCGGAAAGGAAACTCCGACCTCATCTAGTTTTTAAAACATGACGTGTAAAAGTATTTGTACTTACAAAAATAACATCATTTATCATGTGTGTTACTTTTAACCCCAAAAACAACACATCTGCCTAGCCTTTTCCCAAAACATTGGGGTCGGCTTCCAGTCTAACCGGATGCAGCTGAATACCAGTATTTTACATGGAGCGACTGCCTATCTGACCTCTACAACCCAGTTACTGGGTAATACGATACCCCTTGGTAAGACTGGTTGTCAGACTCTCAGGATTTTGACGACCCGTAACGACTGTCAAAGATCCACGAATGACAGCCGGGACCACCGGCTTAACGTGCTTTCCGAGGCACGGAGGGGTCTCAGTATGTAAAGATGGTCACCCATCCACAGACCAACCGCGGCAAGCGTAGCTTAACTTGGACGATCAACCTGTGTGGCTGTTATTATTTAGCCACGGGCCCCAAAAACAACTATCGATAAAAAGTTAACCCCCCAATGTGAACATCCGAACACGACGCCCAGTACACAACCCTCAATAATGATGCCGACATTTCTATTCAAGGGAGGCAATATTAATAAGTTGGTCCTTCGCGCCGGCCTATCGCACAATACTTAACATGTAATGGTCGATCCCTTCAAACGGAGATTAAGGCCTATTTTATTTTAAATCGCTTTTTGAACAAGGTCTATTAGATGCGAAATTGAAAGAATATCGATTCTTTTGAAGCTTTTGTATATTTTGCATTTGCAATTTTAGCTTTTGTATTTTTTTTTGTATATTTTGTTTTGGATGTATGGGGCCAGACATTGAAATAGACTCTTGGTTGTGTTAAGAACTGAAGTAGATCGGATATCTAGTGGCTATGAGAGTGTTTTGTTTTACAAATGAAAGTCGAATTAATTGATTACATTGTCATAAATACCTTTCTATCTAAATATATAAATAAAAATGAAACGCTATGTTGGAAAGCGCAAAAGGTATCGTGTTAACCAGTAACTGGGTTGTGGAGGTCAGATAGGCAGTCGCTCCATGTAAAATACTGGTATTCAACTGCAAAAGATATGCAGATTAATTGGTTGTTGCATCACTTGAGAACGGCAGGACCGATTTGGCATTTTTTTTTTATTTTATAAAATACTAGCAGTGCCCCGCGGTTTCACCCGCGTTAGTTTCGATCCCGTGGGAATATCGGGATAAAAATTATCATATTTTTTAATCCTGGTTATGTGTGTGCCAAATCTGTTCTGCCGTTTGTGCGTGATAGTGTTACAAACATCCAAACATCCAAACATCTTCACAAAATTTCACATTTATAATATCACTAGCTGACCCCGCAAACGTCATTTTGTAAAAAAAAAAAAATAGATAGGAGCCGATTCTCAGACCTACCCGATATGCACACAAAATTTCATACAAATCGGTCCAGCCGTTTCGGAGGAGTATGGTAACTAACATTGTGACACGAGAATTTTATATATTAGACTAGCGGACCCCGCAAACGTCATTTGCAAAAAAAAAAAATAGATAGTAGCCGATTCTCAGACCTACCCGATATGCACACAAAATTTCATGAGAATCGGTAAAGCCGTTTCGGAGGAGTTTAACCACAAACACCGCGACACGAGAATTTTATATATTAGAAGATTAGTATTCTAATACTCCGAATTAGGTTTTTTATGGAAAGAAAACTTGAATAAGTTTCCCGGAAAATTTTCAAATTTGGGGATAAACTGATCGTCTTTTCTATAGGATTTTTGTATGAACTATTGAAAAGACACGGCAATGTCTCTCGGGCCAGCAAGCATCTAATATTAGTCAGTAGAGACTTATATTTATTATATTTTAGTGCTACTAAAGGCCTAATGGCGTTTGGTTCACCATGCACACCACATTATTAAGTCTATGACTTCTAAATCAAAGGATCATGTCAGTTAAAATGTTTTAGTTTTTATTTTAAATGCAATTTGCACTTGCTTTTATTTCTTAACATTTGTGATACAGATAAAAATGGTTATTACACCTTCAGCTGTAATTATTTTAATTTAATTTATGCTTTCGTACTTTTATGTAATAGGTGGTAAAATATAGGCCTAGGATATAAACCTTATCTCTAGGAACAAACTATCCGTTACATTAGAATTTTAAACGCACATATTTTATTCAAATTGAATTGTAGACGCTGTAATGAATTTGTGTACTTGGTGTCACATTTGTGTACGTTTACTAGTTTAAAGATAAATTGTTTAATAACTCTCCTATGTATTAAACTGATGAATCGGGCTAAAATAAACTTTAATACTTAGATTATAAGAGTGAATGCGGGAGTCTCCAAAGTTCTGTTGTTCCAATAGATCTAAGAGTCCGTTTATAATAGAGTCTGAAATTGGAACACTGAAAAAAAAAAACTATGATATCACTGCGTACAATCTCAGTATGATCTGACCTTGTCATCGGGTGTACTATTTCAAATGACATATGGCGTGGTTTGTCCTTGATCGACGGAGTATTAAAAAAAATAAATGACGCAATTGCTATAGGAATGAATTTGGCATTACATAACTTTGCTCGAAAATTCTATATAAGTAAATATAATGATAAAAACAGCGTAACTGAAAAATTAACAATAATATTATGCTCTAACGCACTTTTCATTATAATAAGCCCACCAGCTAACGGCCTACTATGTGTTAATAAAACATATTAAATCGATAAAAAACCAAGTGCGAAAGTTTTTATTTGTAAAAAATAAATATAACTTTTTATTTTTATGACTTGGCAATTTCCCTCAGTTTATTTTAAACGTAATGGTTGCTCGACACCACATGTAATTACGCCTTAACAAGGCGTAACTTCAGCCTAGGGCAGCTGGCGGCTATCTAGTACATCTAGCTCGGTTATAATAAATAACTCAATAGCTACACGTCTGTCCGTACTTCTGTGTCGATAGCGAGAACCTTTCGATACTATTTATGCTTTAAGGTTGGATGGAGTATGTAATAAATGGAATGCTCTCAAGGATCGCTTAGGATTTTATTAGATGGAGAGGAAACAAATACCTACCAATTAATGTATGGATAATATTTATCGTGGCTAAATAGTAACAGCCACACAAGTCGATCGATCAGGTTAAGCTACGCTTGCCGCTGTTGTTCTGTGTGGTGATCATCTTTACATACCGAGACCACTCCGAGCCTCGGAAAGCACGTTAAGCCGTTGGTCCCGGCTGTCATTCGTGGATCTTTGACAGTCGTTACGGGTAGTCAAAAGCCTGAAAGTCTGATAACCAGTCTTACCAAGGGGTATTGTATTAGCCAGTAACTGGGTTGTGGAGGTCAGGTAGGCAGTCGCTCTATATAAAATACTGGTATTCATGCTGCATCCTGTTAGACTGGAAGCCGACCCCAACATAGTTGGGAAAAGGCAGGTAGATGATGATGATGATAATATTTATACTCGCATCAGTCAGTTAGTCAGTCAGACTGTTGAAAGTTTTTAAAATATTTGGTAGGTACTTACTACAAGCTTTCAAACAATTTCGTAAACCAATAACAAACATTATTTAATAAGTTGGTGGTAAATTCACCGAAAAAGATAATTTACTTACGTAACACTGCTTATTTTAATGAAAAAAATAATATCCACGATGATATTATGTTCTATGTTTTGGCAGACACTTTTTCCACTTCGTTCGTCTGCGTCTTGTCACTCCATTTATTCCCTACTCTGTGTCAAATTGGAAATTTAGAAACTTGTCGGTATCAGCTACTGCAGTTGATCTCTGAACTTAATATTAACTCAAGTGATAACTGTGGCTTAGGGCTGGTAACGTTAAATAGGTACATATTATTGCTTAGTTATCGTAGAATAATAAATACTAACCTGTTCAACATTGTGTTAAAATATGCTGATTGGGTTATCTGTACAATTTTGATAGGACTGGATCAATATAAAACTAGGCTAACGTCAATCTACTAAAGCTGCGGTTGCCTTAAAGAGCGCGGCCGTCATATTAAGGTGCAGCGCAGACGACAGACTATCCGCGACGCACTTTTTAGTCTGTGAAAATAGAACCTATGCAATTATATGCAGTAACGCACACGACGCGCAAAAAGTCCGGCGCACAAAAAATCCGTGTAATTCGGGCAGACCGCGCCGCGCCGCTCCGTGCTAGGGGTGGACGTAACGCACGCGATCTATTATCATGGCGCGATTTATTATCAAAATAATACTTCGCGATCTCTGCACGATTTCCATAGCGTCTACGTCCCTACAGCTTTGCCGACAGAATGATCGAAGATGTGCGTCGTGTGCGTTGAGTCTGTGAAAAATCCGCGACAGACTTTTTGCGCGCAATGCAGACTTTTTGCGCGCAATGCAGACTTTTTGAGCGCCGCAGACTCGATCGGACAAAAAGTGTGCCGTCTGCGCTGCACCTAAAACGGCCGTCATACAAATGTGTAATTTTCACCTTTGACATAATTTTTCGAGCATTTGACATTAAGTAAAAACGTTTCCCTCTGTATTTGGACAGCCGTTATTGTGAGACCAGCCGCCCCGTTGCCATTGTTGACTGCCCCGTTGGTCTCGTGGTTGCAAGCACGACTGCTGAGCGTGGAGACGCGTGGGGTCGGACAAAGTGTTATTGAGTTTTTCCATTAGGAATTTCTTAGTAACAGTCCGAAGTTTGGAAGTTGGCGGTTTAATATCCCCGTGCCTCGGAAAGCACGTAAAGCCGTTGGTCCTGCGCCTGATCTCTCTCCGGTCGTGTCGGATTGCCATCTCATCGGACTATGAGAGTAAAGGAACAGAGAGTGCACCTGTGTCTGCGCACACACTTGTGCACTATAATATCTCCTGCGTACCCAGCTAATCTCCGTTGAGATTAGCCACCGTGACCGAAATCGGTCGGCCAACAAAGCTTTACTAGGTATAAGTACTGGTTTTCAAACGAAAACTTAATTATTACTCACTAGCAGCGCCCCGCGGTTTCACCCGCATAAGTGTCGATCCCGTGGGAATATCGGAACAAAAAGTATCCTGTGTGTTATTCTGATGTATAAGCTATATTACTGTAAAGTTTCATCCAAATCCGTTTAGCAGTTTTTGCGTGAAAGAGTAACAAACATCCATCCATCCATCCTCACAAACTTTCGCATTTATAATATTAGTAGGACTAGCGAGCTCCTGCTTCGCAGGGTCTGTACGACTTGATCAAACATCGAGATATCTTTATTTATAATATGTAAGTTTTATATTAATGTATTATAGACACTCCCTTCGGAATTCATTCTCTAAATGATGATAAAAACTGCATCAAAATCTGTTGCGCACTTTAGAAGGACAACGCGGTCACAGATAGATCTGAAAAGTGACTTTATATTATAACTAGCTTCTGCCCGCGACTTCTTCTGCGTGAAATTCCTTGTTCCCCCGACTCACCTCGTTGCATCGCATCACCTGCCCGCACTATTACTTCGTTTTCTCTTAGTGTTCTTTCTGTTTTTTTTTTCTCTTCTCGGATCCTAAGGTTCATAGCGTGATGTTAAGAATATAGCCTTCCTCAAAAATTTGGCTATCAAAGGCAAAAATAATTTTTAAAATCCAACTGGAAATTCCAGAGAAATAAAAACTCTTTAGTTCATTATTTTCATTATTAATAAAGATATGGCAAAGACAGATAATAAAAGAAAAAACACTATTTAATAACCTCTTGATTTCTACAACTGCCAAACAAAATGAATTAATAAACCATTCAGCAAATCCCACAGAAAGCACCTAACTGCGATTTATTTTCATATCAGCACCATTTCAAACATCAGTACAAATAAACCCAGCAAACTCCATCCTAATTACTGAGCAATATCTATAAATAAAATAGTAGGGTAGAACACCCAGTTGTAGGCCCAATGCCTACAGAGGCGCGGCGGATAAAAGCTGTACTAAGCGGATATTGCCACGGCTCGGCAATCACTGATTTCCGCTTTTCCGCTACCAATAATACCGAGGCGTATCGATTTATCCACTATCCGCCATGGCTGTTTGTTTTGATGTCGAACTGTGTATAAAACCGTTTAAACACGTTTAATTAATAATTAATATTCGTGGTACACTGCAAAAATATCAACATTAGAGAGATTAGATCATTTCCCGTTGGCTTAATTGACTTTTTACGTAATTAGGTTTCATTTTCAGGATTGGTGGCTGGTGGTAGTTTGCCGTTGGTGGTCCTTGGTACAGTATCTTTATTTCACGAAGTGACGTGTGCTTTACTTGTGGTTACCAAGTGTATAAATTCGCTGTGAACGAGTGTGTTAGTATAGGAGCTCTTGGTGGTACCGTTGGAGAGAATGGCGAAGTCGGAAGTGTGTATGTGTGTTATATACTGAGTCTGCCGACGCTACTCTTCTTCACGCACACATTCACAACGTGTCAGAACACTTGGTTACCACAAGTAAAGTGCGCGTTACTTGGTGAGATAAAAATACTGTAGTAGAATAAATTTCGTGTTAAGATCGAAAAACATTTTTAAACAAGAATTAATATTGACATGTAGATAGGTGATATTCAATTTGGCCAACAAAAAAACCAATTTAGCCTGTGTTCTTAACAATATTTGTATTCAAATCTGCACGATCCCAGACAAAACCTAATCATGAACACGGCTTAGGTCACTGCTATTTCTAAAGGCGTATGTAATAAATTAGGTTTCTAGGACCTTTCTTTTTTTACTTTTTCAGTACCTAACCTAAGTCTAACATGAATAAGCACGTTATTTGCAAAGGTCCAAGGCTCTCACGCTACACGCCCATTTGATCGTGATGGATTGAGCTTAATTCCCTTCGACCTTTGATCCATACATATTCGAACTCGTCTTTCAAGATTTCACCTAAAATATTTTTCACAATACATAATAGGTCGGTACGTTCTAGATGTGTCATATTTTTGCCAAATATCCGAGAAAAAGGTGGTTATATAAAAGATAAGGCTTGTTTTTTATTTTTAGTGCACGTTGTTGCAAAGTAATTAATGCAGATTAGATGCTTCATCATTATCTGCCTAGCCTTTTTCCAATTATGTTGGGGTCGGCTTCCAGTCTAACCGTGTGCAGCTGAATACCAGTATTTTATATGGAGCGACTGCCTATCTGACCTGCACAACCCAGTTACTGGGTAATACGATACCCTTGGTAAGACTGGTTGTCAGATTTTCGGGCTTCTGACTACCCGTAACGACTGTCAAAGATCCACGAATGAGCCGGGAGCAACGGCTTAACGTGCTTTTCGAGGCACGGAGGAGTCTAGGTATGTAAAGATAGTCACCCATCCACAGACCAACCGCGGCAAGCGTAGCTTAACCTGATCGATCGACCTGTGCGGCTGTTATTATTTAGCCACATGCCCCTATGCCGCAGATAACATGCTTATTAATACGATATATTCAACTTATGATATACGATACGACATAACTTATAGGAATTGAATTGTAAAGAGCAGTCATCCGCAGGCAGGAGAGCGGCTGCGACTTACGAGTTGTAGCGTTCGAACCCAGGCAGGCTTTACTTTGTGTAATTTCATTATCACTGCTTTAAAACCGGTGAAGGAAAACATCGTGAGGAAACCGGCATGTCTTAGAACCAAAAATTCGAAGACATTGTGGTAGATTATAGCCCATTCTCACAGAGAGCAGGCTTGTGTTCCGGCAGTGGAAATATATGGCTGACTAGCTGCACCCCGCGGTTTCACCCGCATAAGTTTCGATCCCTTAGGAATATCGAGATAAAAAGTATCCTATGTGTTAATCCTGGTTATAAACTATCTATAAACCAAATTTCATCCAAATCCGTTCAGTAGTTTTTGCGTGAAAGAGTAACAAACATCCATCCATCCATCGTCACAAACTTTTGCGTTTATAATACTAGCTGCGCCCCGTGGTTTCACCCGCTTAAGTTTTGATCCCGTGGGAATATCGGGATAAAAAGCATCCTATGTGTTAATCTTGGTTATAAAGTATGTGTGTGCCAAATTTCATCCAAATCTGTTCAGTAGTTTTTGCGTGAAAGAGTAACAAACATCCATCCTCACAAACTTTCGCATTTATAATATTAGTAGGATAGGATAGGATTAGTAGGATTATGCTATAGGAATTAGGTAATATTTTTCTGACAATAACTGAACTAAATGATCACCTGCAAATTGCCAGTTTAATTACCCTTCAAAGCACAAACGAGTTCAAAACAAAACTTCACGCAAAGCCGAATCCAATACATTCATAAATTTCGTTGTAAAATCATCTAAATCTTCTAATTGTTTCTGAGACAGTATTGTGGAGGCTGTAGCCCCACAGCCTACAGTCATTCGCCGTCAGACCCACTATTGTACCCCGTGAAATATGGGGCAATTAAATTTGAGTTATGATTTAACTACCCCTAAATTTTTAAGATACACCCCGAAAAATTAATCATGCTTTGAATTAGGTTGTTGTAAAGAGTTGAAAATTTTAGGTGTTTTGGAATTTTGTGCCCGAAAGGGTTTTAGATATCTTTTTAGGATTCCGTTTCCAAAGGATGCCATCGGGATCCTATTACTAACGCGGTGTCCTACGTAGCGATTCAATGCGAACGCGATCGCGAAGCGAAGCGGTGCGAATGGAACAAACAATGATACTCTATTGCGGCGGCCCACGTGACCAACTGAACTAACGTAATAGAATAGAATAATTTTATTTCAGACCGGAGTCCATAGGGTTAGTAACAATTTTAACTTAAATTCTAGTGTTAGTAGATTACAGACACATAAAAATAACAATTAAATTTCGACGTGGAGCCGCATCCACCTCTGCAACATCAGGGAATTCCCACCGATCTGCGAATACACTGATAATAGTGTTGGTGCTGCCGCGAACACGAGACATCAGGGGTGCTCATCTTTTCCTAATAATAGCGGCAAAACCATCAATATTATTATCTGCAAACATCCCTGACGCACTACCTCGTCACGGCAGCCGCAGCAGCACTCTCAGTGCATTATTATATTGAACGCGTAGGTCGCTTTATGCCCTCTGAGGTAATAGGTAGACACTTGAATTTATTACAGAGTATGTGCTACTATGGCCGCTATGAAAAATAAAATAAAGAACCGTGTTTTTTTTAAAATATGTAATGTTACATATTGTACGGAACCCTTCGTGTGCGAGTCCGACTCGCACTTGGCCGCTTTTTAAATTACCTGATCGAAAAGATGGTGCATCTATAATTTTACTTGGTCATCAACGGTAATCAAGACCAATTTGTTACAAGTTCGTTTGTACAAGTTCGTTTGTTACGAATTCGGCTGATTTTTCAATCATCTGATAACTTTATTCGAGGAATAATTTTGAAATTTTGACAGTTATTTCATGCAAAAACTATCAAACGTCAATTTCCTCGAATATAAGTTATCTGGTTATGGAAAAAGAGCAACTTTTTTGACCAGTGCAGCGTGAATTTTACTTGCCTTTAAAAGTACATATTATGTATCTGAAGAAAAGAAATGGTTATAAACACGGTATAGCAACTACGTATCTGATCTTTATAGCTTGTCCTGTACCATTGCTGATCAAAGGCAAATCAAAAAAAATCCCAAATCCTTCCAGGATCATCTTTGTTAATTAAGTTATATTTCTAAGTTGTGTAGCAATAGCTAAATGTCGACATTCATGGCGATTATGACATTACGTACCAAAAGATCGTTTATTTATGGAGATGGTCTATTTTGCCGTAACATTGAGGGCATATAGGTACAGTATATAATTATCTACACAATAAAGTACAGTGCATATACATTGTTTATATTACGCCTGTGCCGCCATTATCACTTTTTGTAAAGCGTATATCACACAATACGATGTTATTATTAAACACTAACAGTGTTTCGGTCAACTGAGGGAATCAGATGATCTTCAATGGTGCTTTTAGGTGAAATGTGTGTAGTGTTCTATAAGTATAATAAAGCCCATGTAATCACTGTACATTCGTGGTACATTCCAAGGTTGCCTGGAAGAGATCGCAGAAAGCGTGAAATGAAAACGCCTAACAGATGAGGTTTATATCCAGCAATAATGAATGTATGCTATTGTAGAAAACATAGCTTTTGCTGGTAACTTCCAATTTTCATTAGCTTGTGCTTATGCTTGGATCAAAATATTTCCTACAACTTATATTAAACTTAATGGGCCAATATGTATATTATTACTAGCTGACCCCGCAAACGTCGTTTTGCAAAAAAAAAAAAATAGATAGTAGCCCATTCTCAGACCTACCCGATATGCACACAAAATTTCATACAAATCGGTCCAGCCGTTTCGGAGGAGTATGGTACTCGTAACTAACACTGTGACACGAGAATTTTATATATTAAGAGAAGAAAATTTTAGTTTTTAGAGGTTTTTGCTTGTGTCGGGGGTTTTTTTGTCATATATTTTCTGGGGTACAATAAAGTATACAGGGTGTCCGGTAAAAAATCAAAATCAAAATATTTTATTTCACATAAGCCTACCAGTGCACTTATACGAACGTCAGAAGCTGGGTGCACGGTTCCAATTGGTCGTTTCCTATGGAGAAGAACCGGCAAGAAACTCCACGGTTACTCTTTTAAAAATAATTGGCTTTTACAATGTTTTCTAATTACAGTAAGTATGGGAGGACAGCGTAGGCCTGTCAACAAGTACCAGGTACTTGATAAAATAAAACATGGTCTACAGATCTAAAATCAACAGGGCCTACAAAGTCCCCACATTTACAAAACAAGAATCTATCAAAAAGATAAATAAAATATAAAAAACCTTTTAAAACCAAAGTGATATGATTTCCATTACAATCACTAAAAAAATTGTTGAAAAATTAGAATTGTCTCTATATAATGTCGAATAAAGAATGAACCTTGAAATAGCATTTAATAGACCCTATGGCCGTTCTAAAATAAATACAAAAAAAATATGTCATAGGTCAAGAATCATGTAGCAGGTTACGCGTTGATATTCCTGCCACGAGTTGTTTTATTGTACATATTTTGGGTGTTACTCGACTCAGCACTATTGCAATCAGAGTCAACAGATTTTCCAAAGATACAGTATCTAATATCCGTATCTCACTACAAGCTGACTTATCGCTCCACACCTCAGCTTCCCCCAATGTCCCCATCAAGGGCCGTTGCCCCCTTCCCCCATACGACACAATGCCTTCGGACAGGGGACATTTGTGTGCCAGGGTGTAGACGTGACCATTGCCATGCCAACGTGTCGCAAGAAGCCTTCCCAGTCCTCTAAAAAGTTCAAAATAGATTTGGGAACTATGGGGTAGAATGGGAAAACGGTTCTGGGGTAAGCACGTTTTTTAAGATGCGATTATGTAATTGTAATTTCGAGTACCTACGTGTGTGAAGGTAGGTTTTTTAACTATATTTTGTTACTATTGGTTTGCTTAGAACTCCTGTAGGTATACGCATTTCTAAAATACAACATAGAGAAAGAAAATTTTTAAAAATAATGACGTTAGAAAAACAAACGGATTTTTGAAAAGCATGAAAACTGCTTCCCTGATAGATTTGTTTTAAAAGCAATCTTTAAATATAAATTTTGAAGATTTCATAAACATTTTTAGACACATATGTACCTATTTACTTACTGCTTCGATTTGACTGTCTCGTTGGGCTAGTGTTCGCAAGAGCTATTGGTGAGCACGAGATCGTGGGTTCGATTCGGGGGTCGAGCAAAGTGTTATTGGGGCTAGAATTTTTCAGTTGCAGCCCGGAGTATGGATTTGTTCATTGTGGCTGATGGCAATAGGCTCGCCCCTTACATGAGGGACTTAACAAGACAGTAAACATAACTGTCTTGTTACGCAAGGATTACCAAAACTTTTTGAATAACTATAATTATTGTAAATATCCATTTTGTCTTTATATTCATGGTTTGTTAGGAAATACAAAGAATTGTTCAAACAGCTGAGGAAATAAGTTCTAGAAGTCGCCGTGATCAATACAGACTTGTACTAGATGAGCTCCCTAGGTTAGCAAAAGTTGTCTGGCTATGTGTGTACCTATCTATATATATATAAAAATGAAACCCGTTTTCCGTTGTCATGACATAACATGAAAACGGCTTGACCGATTTGGCTGATTTTTTTTTTGTAGTTTTCTAATACTCTGTACAAGGTTCTTACGGAAAAAAATATAAAGAAAAAATAAAATCTGAAAAAAAAACTGAAACTCCAAGGACACTCTTTTAAAAAGATATTAGAAAATCTTGGGTACATTATTCTATTTAACATCACGCAATTACCCTTAGGAGCCGAACAAAATGAAAAAAGTCAGAAACAACGATAATAACCGCGAAAAAAGTAGTAGCTTGGGCTGGTATCGGATCCCACGCGGTGGGAAGGTTGCAATTTTACGCGGACGAAGTCGCGGGCAGACGCTAGTTTATAATAAATTACCTAAAGTATTAAACAATTTAAATTGTAGGTTATTCAAAATTAATCTATATAAATGGCTGAAGGAAAATAATATCTATAATATTAAGGATTTTTTTGAACATAAATTATAATGTTTGTAAATTCAAATTTGTTTATTCGTTGAAGTTTGCATGCTTTAATTTTTAAGCAAAACATGTATGATCTCATGTGCTTTAATAACACCTATGTATACCATGTTATACACAAATAAATTATCTTATCTTATATTATTAAGTATCTACTTAACATGTTGTGTTAGGCTGTAAGTAATTGTTGCACTTATATATTACGTACTATTAAGGAAATTATTTGGAAAGTTGTAGTGTGTAAACAATTGTTGGATAATCCAAATAAATAAATAACTTCGAAATCTGGGTATACTATTGGTAGATACAACTCAGCCTAACCCTTTCGGAACACAGACCTGCTGTTATGTTATTTGCCTGCATTAGTATAAGAAATCAATAATTGCATAATGTAAAAACTCGGTATCAATAGTTTTCTTTCCTCGGCACTTACAATTAGGCTGAACACTTCTCACAGTAACATATACCAGTTATTTAACTTTTAATCTAACTTTATCTGTATTTATGGACCGGATAACAACATTTATTAATGACATTAGGAGACCCAGTTCTAATCTGGCTTGTAATAATTAAAACATCGTAAATTTAAGTAGTTCCTGTGATTGACATTCTCATTTAATTCCAGAATTAATATAGAAATGATGAAGCCGCATCTTCGAACGAAGTAAACCAAACTGCTACAGTCACCGTTAAACTATGGTTAAACCAACTATCGCGTAACCTCGTTACAGAAAACAGTAAAAAAAAATAACCTAATCTGGTTAACTCTGACAAAACAGCTAAGGGCTTTGACCCTAAGCGAAGAGATGTGGGGTACGCGGGACAGTTGTCGGCCGTGATTTGTTTTTAATTAAGTTTCGCTTTGAAGTTAGTTTGGGTTTCATTTGTGATTAAATATGGTGAGTGATTTATGATTGCGTTCACAGATTAGATTTGAGTACGAGTATGCGAGATAGGGTTAGATAATGAAGGGGTAAGAGATCTTATATATTATCTAGTAAGTAATTTGTTATAATGAGATGAATTTGCAAGCAACACTTTCAAGTGTTATTAAATCTTTTTTTTTTGTATTTATCTCTATAGCAGTATCATTATCTGGCGGTATCTCTCAGAAAAACACAATTCACCTCTACCTCTTTGGTAAAATACGAAATAAAACCGACACACTTTTCTCTGTATTTGAATAACAAGCGTACTCATACCTTCACTTATCTGAAATTACCATAAAAAAATAGTATCTCATAATAGGTGTCGTCACCCTCGGAACATATTCGACCTATTTTCGGTAAGCCACATGTCTCAGATTACCGAACAAGTATAAAAGGAAAAAAAAATTAGATTGTTAATAATAGCGACATGTTAGTACTACTTTGTTAGTAGTTAATTTGTTTGTCTGTACGTAAACAGAGTATCGTGTTTATGGGGAAGGTTCGTGTTAGCGCGAAAGTAAATATGCTAGAGACGATAGTTCGTACTTCCACCCTATGTGCTTTTATGTCTTTTTACACGAGATTTTCTTCGATACAGTGGACGGTTAATTTTTAAGTTCTTCTTGAAGTTTAGTTAATGAGGGCTGTTAAAAACTAGTTTTTAACGCGATAGTGATCTTGTAACTTTGTTAGAAATAGTAATTATGATTTTAAGATTTTGTTCTGGTTCTCTTTAATATCTTCGGTTGACATTTTCCTGGTAACTTTATACGGACATAAATATAACTTGCTTCAAGAATGGATCCTGAATAGGAAGCTCGTTTCTCGAGAACACAAAGTTAAAGATCGCCTGTATAATATTTTCTTTAAAAAATCGACGTTGTATGAAAGTTTCAGAGCATAATTTTCTTTAACAACTTGCTGACAGGTTTGTTAGAGACATCTTTATAATTAAGTCTCTTGTCCGTCGGCAAAAGAATTATAAAGAAATAATACAGTTATGGTAAAAAAAAAAAACAGGAAATTACAAACGTACCGCCAAGCATTATGATTTAAGAATTTAGGCATATTACCTATGTATCAACTTTATCTTAAGGTCGAAAATGCATTGGCAACGCCCTTAGTGTTGTAGGTGTCCAAAATCGGAAACACCTCAAAAAAATCATATGCAGCATTTTTTCAGATCGTGTTAAACTTAAGATTTCCGGGGAGAAATCTGGGCCGAGGTCGGTTTGGAGAGGTCTACCTCAGGGATCCATGCTTAGTCCCCCTTATATACATATATTGATACATCTGAAGGCCAATTCTCGTATTTTAAAACGTTCAAAATCTAGTCGCAGTCTCATCTCGGCGACAAACAAATGTCAAAAACTTGCCAAAATGTAGGGAAATTAGAAGTATTTTTTGACAGATTGAGACAGATCAGACGTGAACGTTCTTAAAATTACGAGAATTGCCCCGCTGATCTTTCGTCTTGTTTTTTTAACTGTAATATTCTTCAGATGCTCCCGATACTTATCGCATTATTGGTCTGCAGCACTTCCATCCAGGATGCCGCTCGGTCCTTTGTCCTCGTTAAACCAAAGGCTTTTAGATCACGGGTTATCTTTAAGTGCTCCAAAAAGTTCAATAGTTGTCCTCATTCGCAAAAGCCACCCCCCAAGTCGACATTAATATTGACAGCCAAGCTATTCCAACCGATAACTGAGCTCGACAATTCCTTTACTAGGAACCCATATCCATTTGGAAACTCATAGGCTATGTCATACAGGTAACCCGTCATACCTCGGTCATATTACCCCGCACTGGGCCCGCGTGGTGTATTACGGCCTACTTCCTCTCATTAAGAGGAGGCCTGTGACCCAGCAGTAGGAACACTGAAAGAAATAAGCAGTAAATATTAATGAAAAAACATTGATCTGAACTGCTTTAAACAGTTCCATATATGAGCCTAACGTTCCAAACAGTATTTATTACGACTGATCCGAAAACAGTTAAAGCTTCAGGCAAAATGTTACCGTCATGACAGTAAACTTTAACGTTTTTTTCAGTAAATAGTATGTTTAATCATTTAACGTTACACGATACTGCTCGCGGACTGAGTGAGAGCGAGACAGAGTGCGGTGCTAGGCGGAAGGCAGCGGCAATAGTTTAGGTATTTGCTTTTTATGGTGAAAATAATGATAATTAAAAAAAAAAAAAAACATAAGACCTGCATTATAGTTAGTTCACTTAGTATACAAAGTTTCATGATCTAATTTGAAGTATTTTTTGAATACCAGTGGTTTATTGTTCGGTTTGGAGGTAACTTTGGATTTTTTTTCTATAGAGAAAAATTGAATGGAATCGTGTTTTCGTCACACATTAAGACTTAAAATTAATCCTCAACTTTACCATATATTTATTTCAAAATGAATGCTGCAGTATTTTCGACATAACGGAGGATCATGCTAAGCCATTTGAGGTAGTATAGGCCCTTAATGTGGTGTTGTATGAAATTATTTTTTTCCGTGTGTAGGGTGATTATGGATGCCATACAGGTCTCACAAAATAGTAGGTATATCTATAGACCTGTAAACTATAAACTATAGTTTACTAACACTAGTCTATAAGAACATTGTTACTAACAAAATGGACACCATGGTCTGAAATAAAGTATTATTATTATTATTATTATACAAATCAGAGGCAGGTAACGACTGGCCATTCAAGATATAAAGTAATGACTCAATATTACGCCATGTGTGGAGTTGTACGGTCAGCAAAACTTGGTATGGGTTCCTTTTTTAGTGGTTGTAATGGAAATCATATCACTTGGTTTTAATAGGTTTTTTATATTTTATTTATCTTTCTTTGAGATTTTGATTTTGTAAATGTGAGGACTTTGGAGGCCCTGTAGATTTTAGATCTGTAGATTTTAGATCTGTAGACCATTTTTTATTTTATCAAGTACCTGGTACTTGTTGACAGGCCTACGCTGTCCTCCCATACCTACTGTAATTAGAAAACATTGTAAAAGCCAATTATTTTTAAAAGAGTAACCGTGGAGTTTCTTGCCGGTTCTTCTCCATAGGAAACGACCAATTGGAACCGTGCACCTAGCTTCTGACGTTTCATAAGTGCCCTTGTAGGCATAAGCCTAATCCTTTCACATAAGTTAAATAAAATATTTTGATTTAGATTTTGATTTTATCCAACGATTTCAGGTACGAGTGAATACTTGCTAACAAAGTTTATTGAAGTGGCAATAGGCCGGCCATAATAGCCGTAGAACCGTTGACCGTTTATGATGACGTGTTCTTGAGTGGAGGCAGCGTATCGGCAAATGTAAGGTAGGACGCCGTCAGGCTAGGTGGAGTGACGATCTTCGCAGGATGGCTGGTAGCAGATGGATGAGAGTGGCTGAGAATCGTGCTGAATGGGGTGCAATAGGAGAGGCCTGTGTACAGTGGACTGCTGTAGGCTGATGATGCTTGCCAGTTTCTTCTCGTTTATTAGAATGTTACATATTAAGGTGCCACTTTTCGATATTTTTTCTATACAAATTTCGGGAGAATATTACTCCACTGTTTGACATTGTGCATCCAAAATTAAACATGATATCGTTTTGGCTTATTATTGATTGTGTCTGTACGGAAACAGAATAGCAAAATAATAAGCCATTAAAAAGTTATGAGGCAACAAAGATTCGTTTTTCTTGCTATTTTTAACGTAAATTTGGGTGTAAATAAGTATTAAAAGAACTGTAAAATCTTCTTCAAAACCAAGTCCGTACCGACAAAGCTCAGTTATCGAAGAGATCAATAAATTTTATTTGTAATTGATTTATGCAGTGGTTTTTTCACAAAACTCGATTTTCCGAAGCACTTTTCTACGCGCGACTAGTTTACTCTTAAGAGCCAGATTTCTAGCTAGGGTTCAGGATTTTACGTAGTTGATTTCTTCACTCAAATAGGCTAGAGAATTCAAAGATTAATCAGAGAAAAGTCAGTTATAAGTTATTGCAATAAATGACTCGAGTAACGCTAGTTATAATTCGATATCACAATACTTATTTCTTTTACAAAATTTAGAGAAAGGTGAAGATATTTTAACTTTTATTTTGCCTTACGTGTTCAATACAATAACGCGTTTAGGGTGCTGCTTGGGCTGCCACGATTCTGCAGTGCCTCGACTATGTTTGCAGAAGCGCACACTGATGGGTTTCATGCACTTATAAGGAAGCAGTGTGCGTCGCTGCTGAGTCGTGTTAGGTCCAGTAGCAACAATATAATAAGCGTGTTCGCGGACAGGTGGGACTCTCCACTGCTGCGCCACTGGATACATTTGCATACTGCACTGTGAGCAGTGGACAATTCCTTCCGGTCCTATTGTGTGTAACTGTGTACCTAACTGGTTTTTATTTCTTGTGTGTGTTGAAATATGGACGTTGTCTGAAATAAATGTTTATTATTATTATTAATAAAATCAGAAAGAGCAGGGAGAGATTGACCATCGTGGTAAAAACACTACCGGGTACCTAGTTATTTTTATATAAAAATAACAAAATGAAATCCTAACTTTCCTAAAACAAATTAAAATATAGCCTCGAAAAATTCATCCGCATCGCTGTCGACTGGTAATGTACCCAAGAGACTGGCGGCATTACCTCGTTGTATGGCAATGCTTAGCCTCTGGCCAAGGTAAAAGCCAGCATTTTTTATTTCCATTTTTGTATCTTAGGTTTAAGACGACGCCAACCGCACAGTGCCGCCCTCAACGTTTGTTTGGTTATTTCATACAATTTAGAGTGAAAATGCAGAAAATAAGGACGTTAAGTTGTGCTTTACAAGATTATACGTTAATATTATTAGAAACGGTAGTTTTTTTTAGTTCATTGTTTAGTTTTATTATAATCCTTAAAACGGAATATAGTAGCCACTGTGTAAAGGTTGACTGGCAGAAAATACGTATGGCATTAAGTCCGCTTCTGTACATTTATGTGCTTGAAGTATTAAATAAATAAATATTGGTCTAATGACGAAGCATGCCGATGTAGAATAACTAAAACTATAACAACAACGTACGAGATCGAAAACAAATCTTTCATACAGAATAATACAAGATGTGAATACTTCATTATCATCAGCTTTGGTAGTCTTATTCCACCTACGCGCACAAAGCGCCTGTTTGGGTTCGAATCTACGACCTACAACTCGTAAGTAGCGGCAGTAACCACTGGTCTATGCTCTTCCTTCCCCGTTCAAAGTAAATACTTACTCATAAGGAAACAGAGATATTTCTTCTATCGCTACTGACTTCCCCCGTAAGTAGAGTCATTAATAAGTTGATAAATGCGGTATAATTCCGCGGGTCTCGCTCGTCCCAGTCATCGCTCGCTATCGTACACCTCATCTTAACTGATATTTAGCTTTGTCGACTTGAAGCCACGAAGTAAGCGGGTTTGGAGCAAGCCATTTATAGATTTTATTTAAAACTAGCTGACCCGGCAGACTTCGTACTGTCTCAATCGATAAATAAAAGACAATTGACTCTACATTTTATTTAGAAAATGTTTGTATGGGAAATAGAAAAGGGCTGTTTTTAGGGTTTTCCCGGGAATTATTCAATTTTTCTCACCTTTTAAACCTTTCTTAGACCTCCAAGAACATTTCAAGACCAAGATAAGATAAATCCGTTCAGCCGTTCTCGAGTTTTAGCGAGACTAAAGAACAGCAATTCATTTTTATATATATAGATAACGATAGTTTAATGTGCTTGAATATGCGTAAAAATTATGGCAATATTACTACACGATTCAAAAAAATTGATACACTTTGGTAAAACGGAGTAGAAATTAATAATAGGAAATTAACTGATTTGCTTTTTTGTTTTAACCATTCAATTTGATTACTTCGTGTTAGTGAAAACCATAGGTAAGTAAACAATATTGACCAAAAATGTGTGAATAGACACCATCATTTTAATATTTCAAGACTTCTTCTTTTTCGTGTCGCTGGCTCAGCTATTTATTTCAAATCTTTTGGCCCAAAACTTCTGGGACATAGTTTGCGACGTAGCTCCATATGAAAACTAGACCGATATTTGTTCCATACTTGAGAAAATAATTAAATAGGTTTATCAATTTCAAGATTATAAAACCTGATGTTTTATAATGAAGTCCCATATTAAAATAAGTTGTTAGTGGTAATACATACGCAATACGAAATGGGGAGTGAAAAAGCGCCTATCAATAAAATATAGCAATTCATCACAAAATAACTATAACTCAGTGGTTTTCTAAATTATAACATTACACATAAACTACCCTTTCTACATTAACGAGAATATAAATTAAAGGAACCTATGATAATCTTATTAATAACATAAATTCACTTATAAATCGCTATCTTTGTAGCCACAACGCAAAAGCCACAGGATTAATGACATCGCCTTCAAGCGTTCATTAATAATTTACGTTTTTATGCACATTGCGTGACGACTGGGACGTTTACCTTACTTTTAATTATACTAGCTGCTGCACGCGGCTCTGGCTGTGTTTTGCTTTAGATTGCTGTTGTGTTTTGTGCAATACAATAGTATTATACTGGTAATGGTAGACACATTAGCGTGTAACTCAGTTTCTGAAAGGATTTTTAATTTGATTTTTTTTTAAACTTATATTGTGTGATTTGATTTGCTTTTGTCATTTTCGCTTACGAATCTTATCAGTAAACATAATACGACAGATAATAGAGCATTCAGGTATAGTTGGTTTGATTCCTATTTTAGAAATGGTGTAGATGTGTTTAGTGGCTTATATAGAAATAGCTAAGTCTAAGAAAGATCCAAATAAGATCCATATAAACCGCGTTCAAGGGCTGTCAGTATTAAAATTCCACATCAATGATGACCCTGACAGGTCTTAAACGCTGTTTAGATGCGATGCAATTTGCGTAATTTTAACGTTTTCAGTCTGATCTCAGTCTTAATCTGTCAAAAATACCTTAATTTCTCAACATTTTTGATAAGTTTTTGAAATTGATTGTCGCTGAGAGGAGATTGTGACTAGATTTTGAACGTTTTTAATTACAGATAGTGCAATCCACGAAGACGCGCCCCACTCTTCTTCCGAATCGTTAGTGTTTATCGCTAGTTAATTCCACTAGTGTGTTAGTTCTTTCGATACATTCTAATTACCCACTAATAATAATTAGTGTGTATTAACAAAACTAAAACACTAGCGGAATGTTGCACACTTCTGCTGTAAGCATTAGGAAAAAGAGTGGGGCGCGTCTTCGTGGATTGCACTATCTGTAAAGGAATTAGTCTTCAGACTGAAAGATTCATCTCTATAACCAGAAATTCTTTCGTCAATTAGTTACATACGAGTACAGTCAACAGCAAAAGTAGACGATGAAAATCAGAAATTCAATACTAATGAACGGAGTTCGCGTCAGAACTGTGTGGCGTCGAAGTAGTAAATGTTTGGTATAATTTACAATCACATACTTTGAATCACTTCGACGCCACACAGTTCTGACGCGAACTCCGTTCATTAGTATTGAATTTCTGATTTTCATCATCTACTTTTGCTGTTGACTGTACCTACAAACTAACAAAACTCTAGTAACACTTATTAAGGAGTTATTTATTTATGTTAATACATTCGTATTCAACTATATTGCTACTGTAGTGTGGACATAAATAATAACTAATGTATAGTGAAACACGCAAAAAGAACCTAAATAACATAATCAAAACGGATTTGACAGTTGTTTTTAATTATAGTGACATAATTAGGACGGAAAACTTGATTTAAGTATTTGTTTTTATTCATAAACTTCTTCAGCAATTTTTCGAGAACACCTGAATATTTTATTTTCTGTTATAAAAACGTTCAAAATCTAGTCGCGATCTCATATCAGCGGCAATTAATGTCAAAAACTTGCCGTAAAGTATAAAAACTAGAGGTATTTTTGACAGATTGAAATTGAGATTAGAATGCGAACGTTCTGAAATATACGGGAATTGTCCCTTTGAAGACTTACAAGGCTGTTTTCTTTAGAGCTACTTTTGTGGTCGCTTATTTGTGTAATAGATCTATGAGAAAATCTGTCACCGTGAGACATCCCGTGTTATGTAGCATAATCAACCTATAATGTTCCCTATGCTGGGACACTGTCCTCGTATCCTCAGGTTATTTAAGAGACCTACAAATAATTTACGGCGACAGAAAGCTTTATAAAAAACCTGAAATAAAAGGCTAAAAGTGAGTGTGAGTAAGCGTATTGAATTGGCGATTATGATTCGTTAATTCTCTTTATCAGAAAAAGCATTAAATTTTGCCAAAAAAGGTATAACTTAACACTTTTCATGACACTGCTATTACTTAATAATTGCCTCGTAAAACTGAAATAGTACTAATAAGGTAAGTGATCTTTAGGAGTAGTTAAACTACTAACGATCTATATTTAACTCCCAAGCCAGCTGCAACACAATACAAAGCGAAACTTTGATATTAAAAAACTAAAATTTCCACCAAAAAATGGGCCATAACATAACTTTTTATTACTTTAACATTTTGAAATGTTTGTTAAGTCACTTTGTTAAAGTACAACCACACATCGCCTAATTAAAATAAATTCTAATTACACCGACGTTTAGGCCAACGTACTAATATCGTCATACTTGTACTTAATTTATTGTTTAAACTTATCATAATAATAATTTTTAATTGTTGTAATTTTTTTTGAATGGGCTAAGCAGGAAGCTAGGCCTGGTATGGTATGGCTTTGTTCACCATATTTATGGTGGTAGATACCATCGGAAGGCGTGAAGATGTTGAATTTTTATTAATTATGATGTTCGTGTTTTTAATTTATTAATGGTGAGGTTTATAAATCATGGTACATAGCGGGTTTGTAACTTAATCTTTGGAAGAATTTAACTAATTATGAAGATAACTTAGATAACATTATATTTAAATACTCAAGGCACTGACTGGATTAAAACTCGGACAATAGATTACATTTTTCAGAAATTCATAATGATGTATATCTACACATATGTGCCATTGCACAATCAAAGCATTTCTTGCAAAAAGACCACATGAACATGTACTTTTGAATTGGCTAGAAGTCAGTCAGCTCGATCAAAGACAAATCAAAAACAAACTCTTTTGAAATTAAGTTAAGGAAAATGTGTCTACAGTCGATGGGATTCAATAGAAATAGCAAACAGGACCCATCGTTAATACCTAAAATGGGATCTAAAACTGGGATCCAACGAAAATAAATCGAATATCTTATGTACGTTGTTAGAATATACAGGTTGGTAAGGAATTGCAGTCGAATATCATGTATGTTGTTAGGTATACAGGACGCGCAAACTATAACCATTGATTCTAGACCCCTAGCGTAGAAATTTTTCAACAGTTATTAAAAAAAAACAGCTGATTTATAGAAAAGTGTAATACTTACGCTGTCAAAATGAATGGAACAGATTTTTTTTATAATACCTAACCTGTGGAAAATTTCAACGCAAGGGGTTCTAGAATGATGTAGTGATTCCATGGTAACATGACCCTGGCACCCCGAAAATCTTCAACAAAAGATATTGTGTAGAAATGTACCGCAACATCAAGACAACTCATAGAGCAGTAAACCTTCACCAACTTGCAACAACACCACCTAGAAGTTCGCAGCACTGGTGCATAGAAACACAAAATCGATAAACATTCACAATGAGTGTACAGTTTTATACTTAGCAATGATACGATCGCGTGCGCTATGAAATATGTAAGTGCTGAGTGTGTCGTGGTGGCCTACTCCCTCTTACAGATAGGAGACATATATCCTAGAAGTTGGCACATTGTAGGCTGAATATTATTGATTTATTTAAAGGCTAGGGGAAGGGCTTGAGCCAAGTATTAAAAAAAAGTAACCGTGGAGTTTTTTGCCCGCTCTTTTCCATCGGAAACGACCAATTGGAACCGTCCACCTAGCGTTTGATGTTTCATAAGTGCCAAATAAATTGCCCATATAGGTTTATATGAAATTTTGATTTCGTCTTATTTTGAACACATTCTAAAATACAACAATATGCCAACGCATATAGAAACCCCTGCCCTTCCTGTGTATCGGCCCAAGCTTTACGAGGGTAGCTCATGTGTATTTAGTTTGTGATATTCCTGTACGAGTCCGCAATAAATACTTTTTCTTTCTTAAAAGACTGGTCAGTCAGTAACGTCGGCGGTGTCAGTGGGTTCAATACTCCGTGGTGCGCAGCAGGCTGCATAACCAATGCATTTTCCTGGAAATGTTTTAAGCTTTTTATGCTTTTTTTTTAAATTACCAACTGGTGTTGGTTAAGTCAGGATTACACGAAGACTCAACTCAAACTCAAAGCATTTATTTCAAATAAACCAATTATAGGCACTTTTGAATTGTCAAGGGTCGGTCAGTCAGAAAGATGAATCTAACTTGCCCGTTCCAAAGCGTAGGTACCTGTGGAGAAGAACGGGCAAGAAACTCCACGGACACTCTTTTAATAATAAAATTGTTACAAAAATCTTGGTTACATCATTCATGTTGAAATTATACATGTGAGAACGATGCAGAAAGACGTGCACGTTAAAGGCGTCCGTACTAAAAAGAACAATATTCATAAATGAAAATAAATTAAAATAAGCCGTGGCGACTAAGAGATGACCAGTCACTACTGACGGCGCCCGTTCACGAACATGACGTATGGATCAGCACCATTCAGCTCAACCATTTTGAAGGGAACCCACTGCTTCTAAACCTGTGTTCTTGATACCATTCATCCTTTACTAGATCAATATCCTGCTCTAACTAAGGCAAAAATTAAAAGCAGTCTTTTGTTGCTGGAAAAAGCGTTCATCCCATGGAAAAATAAAATAAGTATTGATTACCAAGCTCAATCACTATTTCGAAAAATTCTTAACACCTATTGAATTAACTCTTACCATTAGTCCATTGAACTTTACCCCCAACAGCACTACATCGTTCCTAACATGAGTCTCCATGGATTAGCCAGGATTAAAATGTCAGCAAGAAGCCATTACAGCTCCATTCACGACGTTATTAAGTAATACGATAACAATTTGCCTCCATCTAGTAATTGGGCTCTAGTTCAATTTAAACTCGTTTGACATCAGAATTTCTATCGAATTCCCTTGATGTGACACGTAATATGGCTAATAGAAATATATGATGGAGGCAGTACTTGGATGATTCGGTTAAGGTGTAGTTATATTAACCGCCGCACTAACAGACGTCGATTAACGTTAATGAATCATTAACGTTGACTTGAATCGTCAAGTTAGGAGGTCAGGAGTATATTGTAGTATGTTATTGGAGTATGTTGTATAAGTAACAGTACAGTAAGAGAATATGAATTTAATAAAAAAAAATAATTTTCTCATTGATTTCTATCGTGTCACTAAGAGTTACATTTGACTAGCTCATATCGTGATAGACTAAATATTAGCTGTTAGCGAAGGTGGAGGTACGACTGATAGTCCATTAGACCTAAGAATCGTCACTAGATTTTAACCCATTTATTCATAAATGTTGCTTAAAGTTATTTAGTGTTTAGCGACCTTCTAACCATAAATTTTTGACGTTTGAATGTCACTTAACCGTAATAATCGTTTATAAATAAATCACTCAATGCTTAACTGGTCGTATTTTCTACATCCTATATGTAAATAATTGGAATTTGACCAGTGTACCACGATTTCCTAGGGATGGCCTAAATTAATCGAGCAAAATGCTTAATTAACGATAATCAACGTCTGTGAATGCGAATGTAAACACGTTCAAAAGGACTAATTATTTGGAATACGCTACTGAGAATTTGCGAAAGTCAAAATTACATACGTAATAATTGAACGTTAATTTCGGATATTTACTCCAATCATTCAGCTATTGAAATGAAATGAGATTTTAATGTAAGAGGGGGGGACGAATGAAATGAGATTCGTTAAAATTATTTCAATTTTGATCTTAATATTTCATTCCGAAAATAATAATGAGGCTTCATATATTTTATAGGCAATCAACTGAGCTTTGCTCAACCCAAGTGAAGCCTGCCACTGAAATCCAATATTCATAATATATTTTTTCTCAAAAATCGTAGTCTCAATCGAAATTGCGTGTGAATTAAACTCTTTTTTTATTTAGTTTTTTTTAGTTCTCTGTATTGTATGTATATACAGGTTGTGGCGTAAATATACTGCATGCCCATGGATGACCAAATTATTGATATTTTTTATATTTTAAATAAAAATCGTACTTACTCATACATAATCAGCTGCTATTTCTACAATTGGAGAAATTTTCTCGTTCTGTTGTTTATGTTACTCCTGAATATTTGTGTCATCAGACCAGTATCAAGTTTTTTTTGTTATAATCTAAGATAACTTCACAAAAAGTACATAATCTTAAATTTTAACATGTTTTCTAGGGAATTATGGATTGTTGGGCTCCTGTATCGAATGTGTGGTGATATAAGTGGGGTAAATGATAGATGATAATTTCGCCAGTCGACAGATTCAGGGTTATCCATTATTTACGCCACATCCTGTATAACAAACTATTAGGTACTAATTTAAATGATTATTTAATTGACTATACAAATAAATATAAAAACAAAAGGACACTTAAGCGTCGAAGTACTCGTCCATACCGCATCATTTTTATTTCGTAAGTACCTAGTTAAGTATAATGTACCCTAGAACTAAATTAAAAGTTTATACATCGAAGCAGTAACTCAAGTGATAGATTCCCTCCTCATAGGCACTATTTCTTAGCGTAACAGAATATCTTTTCTCAAGAATTTTACGACGTGCTCAAGATAGTAAACAGCTGATTCTCGTCGTCTTTTTTTTTGTTGCTCCGAGATAGGCATGGCAGGTAAGATTGTACTACTAAACTTGCTCGAGTATTATTTTCATAGACACAACACAGCCCATACACATAACTATTAAAGATTTAAAAAATAATGTAAATTAGAGATATTTAAAGGTGCGTTAGAGAGGATGCAGAGATGTAAGTACTAAGATGATGAAGATGTATGTAGGCATTTTTTGAATGTGAAATCTGGGAACTTTGTTTTGCCATTAAATTTCTTCTCCTAGACCCCACGACACAGGGAATCCTAGTGTGTGGTCCAAAGCATTTGTAAAAACCTAGCACCTAGCTCCTTGTAATATACTAGTTTTTAACCGACTTCAAAAAGGAGGAGGTTATCAATTCGGTTGTATTTTTTTATGTTTGTTACCTCAGTACGCCGTCATTTATGAACCGATTTGGATTTTTTTTTTTTTATTTGAAAGGATATGCTTCCAGATTGGTCCCATTCTTGTCAAAATCCAGTTCTGATGATGGGATCCATGAGGAATTGAGGGAACTCCTCAAATATTATAGGCATATATATAGCAATTTTGGTATTTTCATCAACATGTCAAGCATTTGCATTCAAAAAGTATAATTTGGTGAAGTGGAACTGATGAAGGAGACCACAGATAGCCACAGGAACTCTTCAATGATAATAAGTATTTCACGGGTGGCGATAAGATATCTCGATTAAGATAGTTAAGCGACTATGACGAAGCAAATTTAAATAAATGGTTCTGATGAAAATGGTACCATCAAACCGATCTGATGATGAAGCTGGAAGGTAGGTACCGGAACTTCGTAATAAAACCATGTAGGTATTCTAGCCGTGTTTGGGCTTATTGGCATTGTCATGAGATGCACTCTGACTATAAAAAGTAAAAAATAAAAACTTTTTAACAAAAAAAAACAACCGACTTCAAAAAAAAAACACTACAAAGTGTAAAATAACTTTAATTTTAATTTTGGAAGTCGGTGGCAAAAACATAAATACAAAACCAAAGACACCGACTTCCGAAATTAAAATTAAAGTTATTTTACACTTTGTAGTGTTTTTTTTTTTAAGTCGGTTGTTTTTTTTTGTTAAAAAGTTTTTTGTTTTTTACATTGTACCGTGTTTTTCTGAACTGAATAAAGTTTCTTTATACATATTTTATTCTCATTCTTCTTCCCAGTTAAAGCTCTAGGAAGTGGAAGGGTGGTTGTTATAGGAGGACTCATGTAATTTTGACGTTTAAAAAGTGCCGATTCTCAACCTAGTTTCACTAAATTACTTTTGATTTTTGAAACCTTAAACGGGTATTACGGGGTTTGCAGTTGCGTGTAACCCCTAGTACCTACATATCATATACTAGAACATAAAACGTAGTTATTTTTTGACAGTTTTTATTTCTTCTATTTTGTATACGAGTAGAACCTGCATGGTTTTCAAACGTTCCTGCCACAATTAGGTCAGTTATTTCGCGTAGTCGCACTTGGGTGAACTTCACGCTTCATCGTTCGGGTGCGAGGCAGGTACCCGAAATCACTATACCTCGGACAAACGTTGTAAAACATTCACAGAGGGCATGGAAACGAAAAAAATGGTACACCGACAAAGATTAAGTTGGTATTCTGTTACTAAGGTCGGGTTAGCGTTTTGGCTAGTAAAACTATGTGTTTTGATGCTTTCGTTGAGAAATGGTGCAAACTGTTGTTGTTAAAACATTGTTTTCACTTTTTATTTTGTTATTTGTAGGTATTTTGTGTTTCACAAACTGTGTCCAAATAAACGTTATTCTTTCTTTCTTCCTATAAATGCAGTAGTGTCTTGGGATGCATCATTCTTTTCATCTCATTTTAAGAGCTGGTACGACTTTAAACTTCAACCAATTATATCGTTGAAGCCTTTAGAATAGTTGATACATTTTAAGAGCTGGTACGACATTAAACTTCAACCAATTATGTCGTTGAAGTCTTTAGAATAGTTGACATAACGAAAGTAAAATCACTAGGTAGGTACCGAAATTATTTTGTTTCATGTCCCTACGGTGCCCTGCTCAAACAGAGAACCTGAATTCGTAACCCTACATCAATGCAGGCAATTCGGTAGGAGTCTAAAAAACCTCGGTGAAGGAAAATAGATATTATTTAGTTATTTCTTATAAAGATTATTTAGCTAATTTGGATCACAAATAAATTAACCTTTCGATCTTTCATTTCCGTTAATCATGTTTTTTATTTCTCTTCTTTAGATATTGTTTTTCAAAATGATGCAACTTCTGCCACAGCTGATGTCACCGTTATTATCAAAACGCAACGCCCCACTCGAACACAAATACGTCCCATCTGCATCCTACTCTGTGCCCTCACCAGCGGATGCACAAAAGCGGGCCCGTCAAACTGGTTCCCACTTTTTTTGCCCCTACGGCCTCGGACCCACGCACACCCGCACGCGCCCGGTGTGCGTGCACGCGTGCGTGTGTGCGTGATCAGCTGACGGCAACAGCTGTAGCGTGATCAATCGGTTTAAATACGTAATGTTGGTATGCGAAGAAATGCGGAGGTATGCCCAAGGGAACGGAAGGATTGGTGGAATTTGAGTGTCTAATTGATGTTGTGGTCTTTTTGGTAAGTGGCAGAGTGGAGATATGGAACTTTTTGTTAAATTCTGGTCAGTATTCGAGAGATAGATAGTTGCTTGGCATATTGATAAATGTACTGGCAAATTTTAGACTTATCCTATACTAGCTGCGCCCCGCGGTTTCACCCGCGTAAGTTTTGATCCCGTGGGAATATCGGGATAAAAAGTATCCTATGTGTTATTCTGATGTATAAACTATATTACTGTAAAGTTTCATCAAAATCCGTTCAGTAGTTTTTACGTGAAAGAGTAACAAACATCCATCCATCCATCCTCATAAACTTTCGCAATTATAATATTAGTAGGAAGTAGGATTAGTAGGATTTATGATGATGAATGAAACAAAGTCCAATTTGTTTGTGAAGTAACCTAAGACAGTAAAATAATCCAGATATGTCCGATACAGCCTGGAAATTCAGCACCCGTACCAACCTTGTTGACTTCCTAACTGCTTATTTTCTGACTTAAACACGTGCTCTATTTAATGCTATCTTTAACCACGCCATTTGGTGTTTTTACCGTATAAGTTAAGTACTAGTATTTTGTCATATTTTCTATATTCTAGAGCCTTTCGGTTTGCTATTATTATGTGTCATCAATTTATCAAATTTAATTTATTTTTTTCTTTTTTTTTAATTTTTAACTACTAGAAAAAGATTTAGCGTGTTTCACATAGCTGCAATTTCAATTTTTATTATCACACTGTTATTTTATATTAGGCATTTAGACAGTATAACTGCAGTTATGATCCTTATTATAAAGGCTAACAGTATTGCCATCATCAAGTTGTAATAACTTACTATTTTACGACTAACGTATGAACATTTTAGGACTGTTCCTGGAAACCAGGTATAAAGTACCAGGCAGGTATAAAGGACCAGGTGTTCGCTGCATTTGGAACTCGACCAGCGTGCCAGCGGTGTGGAAGTTACATCATAGTGAGAATAAATTTAACAATGACATTTTTGGCATAGACAATGCATGGACTAATCATGCTTTGTTATAAATCAAACTGTTTTAGGCGACTAAATAATTAAACGAAGTTGTTAAAGTGGAAGTATCTATTTTCAACATTTATTTATGGCTATTTTATGTATTCTAATCGCAACCTCGGGAACTATTTTATTTTTAATGAGTGATTCAGTTATAATTTATTAACATCTTTACAGTCTTTAACATACATATTAGTAGTAAAGAGTAAAGTTTAGTGCGTTTGGGGTGTACTACCCTAAGGGTTTAAACATACCCTACGGTGAAAAATCCAACTTGCTGATTAGGTAATCTTTTCACCATGTTTTTAACTTAGATCGTGCTACTACTAAAAAAAGACAAAAGAACTAAGTCTTGCGTAGCTTATATCAAATTGAGTAACGACTTCACTTACAGAAGCTTACTTAATAAACTTTTAAGTTACTCTTTTAAATTTAAATCCCTTTATTTATGACCCTTTTAAATTCTACGTTTTCTTTTATAAATATAACACACAAAAATAGTTTCCTTATCTTTGCGATAGATGGCGCTACTTTACATACATTTTATTTTTGGAAGTTAACTAATTTTACTTTCAAGTTTATAATAAGATATTTGCTGGTTTATTGTTGAAGATACAAAAGTTATCAATTCAATTGACTTTAACAAGTTAGGTAGCAGGTGATAGTTTCTACAAATGCCCTGGCAAAACGAAAGGTGAAAGGTGTTCACATAAAATATGGCATGTAACTGAATAGCTTGAATTAATACTCAATTAATTTTATTACTTTGAAAAACTCTGTCGCAAGTTCCATACAGTAAAAAATGTGTAAAACTGAAATGTTTAAAGGGTTAACTTTTTACTATAAGTTATGATTATAAGGATAATTAATATAAGCATTTGCTGTTACCGCAATTACAGATGTTCATGAAGCATTTTTTTTTTTTTTGTGGATGGGAAATCATCAAATGACCCCTCTCGCTCTGGGTGGAGCAGAAGGGAGTGTCAGACTCTTACTGACTAAAACCCACCCGTGTTCCTTCCTTAGCCCTTTGTGTTCCGGGGTAGCGGTAACCCTTTCGGACAATCCCGCTGCCCCGGCAGACTTCGGCCCTTTCAGGCCCCTTCTTTATGCTGACATCTCTTTGAGGCGCGCGTGGAACACGTACGCGCCGTCCGGCACGGGCCTGGTCCTGATCGGACGGAGAGTTACCCTTTACTCTCCGCCCGCAGGCCCGTACCTACGGTGGCCGGGAGTCGTCTCGCGGCTCCCGACGCCCGGAGCGTCTCCCGCGGCGGCTGGGACGTGAGGCCCTCTCCGTCAGCCGTCCCGCCACCTCCTTCGCTAGCATGACTGCTTCGCAGAAGGAGGTGACTGCCTCCCACTTCATGAAGCATTAAGAAAGGTTTTCTTGTGGGTGGCCAGTAATAAAAAAGTCTCGCCAACTTATACTGTGTAGAAAATGCATAGGTTTGTTGCTAGCACAGTTCCAACTGCTGGAACACAAGCGTCCTCTCCTCGAGAGGGAGTAATCCGTAATCCACCACGCTCTCACCAGTGCTGGTAAGTAAATGTTACATATCTAACATGTCTTCAAATTTTTGAATTTAGGACGTTTCCTCATGACGTTTCCTTCATAGTTTTTGAGTAAAGCCCTTGCTTAGTTTCAAACCCACTAAAACAGTGGGTTCATTGATATCTAAGCAGTAATGGTCGGTTCTCCTTCCACATTTAGGGTACCATATTTAGCTGCCCTAATATATAAGTCTTCTGTACTGGACTGAAGTGTGAAATAATTGAGCCTAAATTCTTTTTCTATTCAATCTGTTTTACAATACTATTTTATAGTGATTGATAATCGTGCCGATTCTGTTGTTCCCAAACTAAACAAAATTTAAGTTCAGTGCATCTTTTTCTTTCTATTTCTTGATTAATTTGACAGGACCAAACTAAAATTTATCTTCTGTCATTTTCTTAATGAAATAGAAAGAAAAAGATGCATTGAACTTAAATTTAGTTTAGTTTGTGAACAACAGAATCGACACCATTGGCTGTTTATTTTATAGTTAAACAATCACGACAGGGAAAATGAGATAGCAGAAAGACAGGGATTAGAGACATGTTAGACTTTCAGAAAGTATTAATTAGAAGTGAGCAGTAGATAACAAAAACCAGTATAAGCTAACCAGAGGGGTGATTCTCGTTATTTTAAGATCGTTCACAGTCTGATCTTAGTCTCAATCTGTCAAAAATACGTCTAATTTCCCAACATTTTGACAAGTTTTTGACATTTGTCTGTCGCCAAAATGAGACTGCGACTAGATTTTGAACGTTTTAAATTATGAGAATTGGCCTTCTGTTATACTATTAAAACTCCGTCCTACAGCCAGCTCAAGGTAAAAATTTTACCACCGGTGAGCGCTCGACTGTACCACACTAAAAATCCATTTATTCCAGTTATGTATGTTATTATTACAAACATTTGTCTTATCAAGCTTTTACCACTAAACCTCGGGAGGCTTTGATAGCAAAGCTCAGTATTCTGCGGCGACCAGCCGGTTAAATACAGTAAACTATAAGTTAGTTGAACTAACTCTATCTAACTAGACCCCACCTGCACGTATTTACATTTATGTACGGTATTTGCATTGTAGGTAACTACCAAATAATTAACAGTTGTAGGTACCAAATTTTTGCTTCATTAAAAGCGAATATGCCAAATGCTTTAGACTAAGACGGTTAACAGCTGATTATGTCATCATGAAGGCCTATAACCAAAAGTGGAAGGGACTCTGGGGGAAAAGGTACGGATGACGATAAGAAATTAGAAGTTTGAGTTTATATTTTAATGATTTTGACAGGTAACTAAAAGTCGTGTAACGTAACTCACCGAGAGTTAAGTTACCTACAATGTTGTAGAGAAGATATTGCCTTCATCTTTAAAGCAACCAGGAAATCATACTTTATGAACTTTATAAACGATAATTATGAACTTAATCGCTCGGCAATGATCTTTTATTCATTTCCTCACTGGTAGAAGATAAGGCCACTGTCTACTGTTACTTACATACTTCTGCATTCCTAGTACTCCTATTGAACATAGTTCGAAATGACTGAACGTCACACATCACTCAGGACACAATTTAAAAATCGAATGCATTCGTGCACCTTGCCTCCCGGGGAGCTTTACAAAAAAGGAACGTTTTAACGTCGCACAAATAAAACTGCTCCATCCCTTTCTGGCACATTCGAACCTTCCATATCACATGTTTGGCCTGTCTCTGTCACTCCACCCCATATCTCTTGTACTTTTTTTGAAACCCTCTCATTACTATACGGACTACACACACTACAAGCTCAGTTGAGTTGTGTAAACACAGGGTGTTTGTTTATTTGTGTTGTGTTGGTGTGTATGTGTGGGTAGTCAGCTGAGTAAATCCTTGAAGCAACACGTGTTTTGTGTGTGTGCGTGTGTGCGTTTTGTTTAGGTGCCGAAGTGTACAGGATGGGAGATGTAATTTTAGATGATTTTTCGTAAGGTCTTGAAGCTTTTGAAGTTTGGGCATTTAAAAGGAATTTGTTTGCGGTTATCCTAATAATAATCTTGTTATATCCTTCACAAAACTCAGTGTAGGAGAAATATAAGTGAAGTCATAGTAAAGAACACTGATTTGCGTCAAGTGTACATTTTGCGGAGTGCACATTTTGCATCAAACCCATAAGAACTTATGAAAACGTCAAGATTTTGTCAAAGAACTTTATAAATTTTAGTTTTAAACGGGAATAACTGAAGCTGTTCTATTTGCTAGCCTACTAGGTCATTATAAATTCAATACACTGTAATTATAAATTGGATGCATTTGATGTCTCAAAATGTCTTTTAATTGACATTTCATTTATCCGTCGTATTTATTTTAAGTTCGCGTGACATAATTATTAGCCATGGTCATTGAATTATTATTTTAAAAGAAAATAATTGACTGTTCAAATAAATGACTTAATATTTCAAATGTAAGTTTATTTGTTTTTACTATTGAGCCAATTACTCTTTATCAATCATCATAATAAGTAAGTGTGTAAGCGTCCTTTGCTCAACTTGAGCATTGTGATAAACGGTTACTTCAGTATCCGGTTACACTAATAATCATATAATTATATGTCGTTAAGTATCTACTGTGCAATTTGTAAAAACGCATTATTTTATGAATGTCTTAGAAAACAGAGGAGCAATGCTCGTAATTTTAAGAACGTTCAAAGGCTGATCTCAGTTTCAATCTGTGAAAAATACCTCTAATTTCCCTACACTTTTGAAAATTTTATGACATAGATTGTCGCTGAGATCAGATTGCGACTAGATTTTGAACGTTTTTTATTACGGAAATTGGCCTTCAGATCGTTTCCATGACCAGTCGTAGATAACTTTAGGTTAATCGGATTTTTGAGAAAATTCTTGAAGCATTTTGACCTGGGGCCCAAGTCTGCTATTTTTATAAATTCGTCATTCCAACACGCTCCCATTGTCATTTTGCTAAAAATTCGTAATCTGCTAAATTCATAATGGTCGATCATTGGTCGGTCAATGGTCTAAGAAAAACTACTAAATTTCATGATAGATTTCATTTAATATATATTTTTACATATTACGTATTAGTGTTTGCAATCTGAAGTAGTAAGCAATAAACATTAAATTTAAGTCATTTGTCATTATGTACGAGATTACCATTTTATGCCATTTCTTTCAATGGAGTGTCAGTGGTATTATATTAGTAGATTACCAAACTTGTCAAAATCAATAATTATGAAATCAATGATAGACCATTCTGACACTATTGTAATAGCAGACTTGAGGCCCTGGCAACTCGTGTAATGATAGTTCACTATGTTAAAATAAAAAAAGTTTCGTGTTTCGTTTCTAATAGTTAAAATACGAAAGTTTTGTTCTTCGTTAAATATAGGAATCAGTTAAAAATCAAAACGCTATGAAAATATCACATACCTCACTATAACATAGTCTAAAATTACCATCAAATTACTTACTTATCTATATCGGCATATTTCTAGGGAATTCAAAAAAAGTACCACACGATGTCCTTGAAGTCATATGGGCTGCGCCGGCACAACAGCTGATGTTACCTGACACTGACGTCACACTCACACATACACTACACCCACACTGTTATAGGGTATCGAGGGTGTATGTGTGTGACGCTTTACCAGATAATTTTCGAAGAATAGTTTAAATAATACCAGGTAGAAAGTTACAGAAGGTCCATATCCTTTTGAAATGAAATGATGTTTATTTGTGTAAGTAGGTCTTTCAAGATACTTTTGATCAGTATTGTAGAACTAGATGGCATTTCCTAGCTGACTGATCCCTGAGAAGAAATGCCGAACATACTATTAGGTCATGGTATTTATGAGTACCTATGAGATTTTACCATACCCCGGAAAGCACATTAAGCCATTGGTCCTGGCTGTCATTTGTAGATCTTTAACGTAATTACGGGTTAGTTGGAAGCCCGAAAGTCTAACTACCGATCTTACCAAGGGGTATCGTTTTACCCAGTAATTGTGTTTTGGAGGTCAGATAAGCAGTCGCTACATATAAAATACTACTCAGCAGCATCCAGTTAGATGGTAGCCGCCACCAGCAGTTGTGAAAAGCCAGATAATGACGAGATTAGACAATCAGTGAGATTGGCGTCGTTACTAGTGGAGGCTTCATGTTAACTATCTTGCAAAAATAATATCCGCCATAAAAAAAAACACGAACTTTATACAAAATTAGTTTATAAAGTGTACTCTCAGATTTTCAGTTGGTGAATAAGTACCTACGTTTACTTTCAAATTAATTTTGTGTGAAGTGAAACTTCTTAATCTATCTGTTTTGTAAGTTAGGGTAGTGATCGGTGTGTGTGTGTGCGTGAGAAGCTTTATCAGATAACTTTTGAAGAATTTAATAGTATTCGGATGTGTTCTAGGAGCTTTGTAAACTTGTATTTAGTTACAGACAGAGAGTTTTAGAAATCAAGGGTTCATTTATTGCTTAGATACTTGTTGAAGTTCTAGTTGCTATTAGAGATCACTCATTAAACTAGCAAGTTTATAGTCATTCATCATTCAATTTAATAATACAAATAACTTTATACTTATCCCAGAATCCGACTTTTTTGAGAAACTTGTTCGTATTCAAAACCCTATAGTTACCAGAACATGCCAAGTCCCAATGATTAGTGTCTTGTCACAACTATGAACACATTCTCACAAACAGTAATACAATTTAACTTGAACATAATTGACACGTAATTTTTTCTCATCACAAAAAGTGTCAATACCATAAAGTTTCTATTGAAGCCAATAACGAGGATCTACGAAATAATTGCTTTAGATTAATCACCCAATAGGGACCCAGGGACTGGGAGAAACAGCAATCAGTCAAAATGTATACATACAATAAGCCAACTGCGGAATGACGCGGCATTTTCTCTTTAAACTTAAATATTTTGTCAAAAATCCTCTGCGCAAGAATATGGAGTTTATTTCTATTCTTGTGACAATTGGGATGTAAAAAAATAATGTCAGCTGCTGGTTCATTTGTTAAAGTCAAGTTAGAAGGGGTTGAACTCACATTAACTGTTTAATTTTACACATCATTTGTTCCTGTTCAATTGGGGTAGGAATTAAAAAGCGGTGCTTTGGCGATTAATCTAGCAAAGACCCATAATTCTTCATCATCAGCTCTTACGTAGAATTATTTTGTAATATTATTTTACATGAGATTACGCTCGAAAAAAGCCATTCCATATGAATATTCTCTTCTGGAGAAGGCGCTTAAGACGGACACGAAAAGTCTGCTGTGGCTTCTAAAAATCATTAAACCCTTAGTCGTCGGTTAGGTAAGTTTAATGAGTTCGGTAACAATAGAAGAAGTAGTTGTGTCTCGTGAGTGACACCTGAGTTTGATTCAATCTACTAATTCTCTTATCAGCACAGTTTCATAATCTTACAGCTACAATATAGCACCGCTATCAATAAATGATTAGTATCATCGTTCTACTATGCTGTTCCTAAATAAGTGGTTTGGCTTCCAGTATAACCAGGTGCGTCTCAAGGCGATTGCCATCTGACTTCCGAAAGACGAAGAGCTATACCGGTATTTATTTGCATGATGGAAAAAAGCAGCGAATTGGTGTTCTTACACACGTGTTCCTAGTGATGGTGTATTTGAAGCAAATACTATGATTTAAATTGGTCAAAACAAGTACAAAATCAAATATGTATATTTTATTTCACACAAACCTACATAGGCACTTATGAAACGTTAGAAACTAGGTGCATGGTTCCAATTGCTCGTTTCTTATGAAGAAGGCAAGAAAATCCACGGTCACTCTTTTAAAAACAATTGGCTTTAACAATGATTTCAAATTAAAGTGTTAATGAGTATGGGATGACAGAGTAGGCCTATCAATAAGTACCAGATATTTAATAACAGAAAATTCTACAAATCTACAGTCTACAAGGCCTACAAAATTCTCATATTCACAAAATATAGAATAACCTATCAAAAAGATAAATAATAAAATATTGAAACCTACTAAAATAAAATGATATGATTGCCATTATAACCACAGAATTGAAATACAATACAAAAATCTATGGCAGAGTTCTTAGACATAGACAAAATCCATCTTATTATAGATCCAAAAAGACCGTTACACTGATCAGCTGACAGAACCCGATGTTCGTAGAATCGGAAAAAACTTCGTACAACACGAATAACGTAGCAATATTTGAAGGAACTATAAGATGTATTGCAAAAAAAAAAACTTAAGACGTTTATGAACAAACTTGCAACATAAAGCAGAAGAGACAGGTAGATTTTTTTCTATAACAAGGCGATTGAAAAACTTGGTAATAGATAATGGACTTTATAAACAGGGAATAAGGACGATCAGGAATATGAACCTTAGAGACATATGGTTATCACCCTTTAGAATTGGTACAGATAATCGAACCTCAATGTTATGCAGTTACAAGAAGTAAGAATCAAAGAAAACGACAAGAAATAGCAACACCTGTTTTTGAGAAAGTCTAAATAATATTGTAATGCAAAATCACACGTCATCGGCGTAAATCCGTCTCAAAACTTGTATTAGACTAGCCTTAAAACACTATCTAAATCCATCTAGTACCTTTCAAAACAGAAACAAACATATATGTCGGTGGATATACTACTATAGATACACAACTATACATAATAGCAGACGAGAATTTATTTCATGAAATAAATATGCGAAAACAGAAATAATAAAGTGTGCAGACAATTTGCGATCTTCAATGGACGCAGTGCGTAACTGCCACTAACGCTGCTCTCGTAATTACCACAGGGAATACTACTTCCCTTAATGTAAAAACAGTATGAACATAACACAATTTAGCTAAACACATAAGCAGTCCTTCATCGCCCGTTTCCAGCAATATTATCCCCGTAATAGACGTGACAGTTACCAAATGCGCGCACTAATTTATCTGCACCATATTCCCTTTGCAGCTACTCTAAACAGCTGATGTTTTATCATAAACAATATTTACTACCTCACTGAAACTTCAACTCTATTCATAAAACGTTAGGGTTGGGATTCTCCTACGCGCTCTCAAACAACCCAGCAACGTTTATTTTTTGCTCTCTCACGTGTGAGATGTTTGTGTGTGTGCGATCGCCCTTCGCTTTTTTCTATTTTCTGGCCTTACCAGTCCTCTAAGAAAGGGTGGGCATACAAATACTACAACGCGTTACTTGCATAAGTTAGATGTATTGTTTTGATTTGTACGTTTTGTACTTTTTTGGACAATCCATCTTGGATTTTATTATGGTTCTATTGTGGGTCCGGCTTTGAATCTTGTATTGTAATCCCCCGTCTCGTATAATTGACCAGGTATGTGTGTAGGTAGACGATTAGGGTGGTTTTGAGGCAGGTTTGAAAAAGAAAGGAAGTGTAACCAGTTTAGAATCCTCTTTTGAACACTGTCTTTGAGTGAAAGCTTCTAAAAGTCTTTACAATGCAACATTCAGAATTACTAATTGAAATTGTAGTGCTGGTTTGACGAATACCACATTTGCCAAGACTGCTCAGAAATGTAACACACAATATACATTTTGGTCTACATACATTCTCACAGCTGTCTAATACATCTTGTCTTTGGTTACATCATACTTTGGGTCTTCTATTTTAAAAATCTCTAAGATACCAACAAACATTACTTCAACAAACTTGTTTGAAAATAGGGCGAGGGATTTCAAAGCTTTCACTAAGAATATAATACTAATGCCAATCGCAGTATCAACACCAAGGGTACCCTCCACCCTAAGGGAATAAAAATTCTAATTTATGTCCAAACTGACCTACTCCACAAGTCCACACCATTAATTCCTTTATAGAACTACATCCATTGTATTTCTCGTATAGGGATTATTATAGTATTATACTATTGTATCCGACCAAGGAGTATGGATCAAAGAGTGGCCAGGCTATTTGCATAAGTTTCCGACCGGTACAATCAACGCAGCGTGGTGCTGGGTACTGTCACAGTAATGCGTATGGTGTGAGGCAAGTATTAAAGGGCTATTGTTTAGCTTTGCCCTGTTATTCGGGAGGGAGGCAGTGGCCACGTGTTTTGTAAGGACGGCGGTGTTTACGGCGAATGGCTAGAAATTGTTCGTCGAGATCGGCTGTCGAAACCTGCTCTAAAGTAAAGCTCCGTTTGTTAACCATGGTACTCTGACTTAATTGAACGGGGTAAAATTAGTTTGGCAATCATTTTTCTTTTTGATTTGGAGTGTTTTTATGTAAGTATACTTACATTATGCAAAGTCAGTCTTGCTAGTCGGGGATAAAAACAGCAGTTCCGCACCAGCTATAAAAAAAAACGAATAGCCTATAGTTTTGCTGATTATACATGAAAATGTATAGTTAGTAATAAGTAATTTAATAATTTTAAAATCATGTTTTTTTAACATTTTTTCATAAATACACACATCAAAAGTGTCTAGGGATCAAGCATTTTTATGCGGATTTCTTGAGATTGAGATGTGGCTTTGTAATAAATTTATGATTTTATAAATTTATATGGATCCTTTTTGGTGCATTTCATAATTTGAATCAGGAACTGTGAATCAAATTCGAGTAAAAGATGAAAATCAGCTGTCAATATTTTCCCTATAAAAACATACAACGCATTGAAGACATTATTAGTGCTACTGTTTCCCTACTACTGATTAAAACCAACGTTATTATGGAGCGGCGACGTCATTTAAGCAGGGAAGAAATGCTCAGAGCCGTGGGAATGATAGAAGCTGGTTCCCGGCAACGTACTGTGGCTTTAGCTCTGAATACAAGTCAGAGTGTTATCAGTCGACTTTGGACACGTTACCGAAGCACTGGTACCGTGGCTGAGCGCCATGGAGGACGGTATCGCTGCACCACACGGAGACAAGACCGATACATTCAAATCTTAACTCGAAGAGCTCCAACAATAACCGCCATGATGTTAGCCGTGAGGCTTCATCACTCTTCAGGGAACTTAATTAGCGACCAAACAGTCAGAAACCGCTTGCATGAAGTGAACCTTCATTCCCGAAGACTGCTACGGGTACCATCTATAGCAATGCACAATCGTAGGATTCGATATCAATGGGCTCTTGAACACAGAAATTGGGCAGAAGAACAATGGCGTTTCGTGTGCTTTTCTGATGAGTCTCGTTTTGGTATGAGACCGGATACAAGACGTATACGACACTGGAGAACCCCTGGACGCCAACAGCGATTAAAATCCTGCCAGGAAGTCCATCCTTATAGTGGTGGAACCATCATGGTATGGGCGGGTATTTGGATCGGCGGAAGAACTGAGTTGATTTGGATCAGAGGCAACCTCAACGCTCAAATTTATGCTGAGACGATTGTATCAGACGTCATCGTTCCTCTACAAGTGCAAATCGGTCCCTTATTTCAGTTAATGCATGATAATGCACGACCGCACACCGCAAGAGTTGTAAGACAGACTCTCGCCGCAGCTAACATCAATGTCCTGCCCTGGCCTGCTCAGTCGCCAGACTTGAACCCGATTGAGCATGCATGGGATATGCTACAGAGAAGAGCTCTGCCGAATATGGAGGGTATCCAGTCGCAAGAAGACCTTTTTTTGTTGTTGCAACGAACATGGGCGGCCATTCCACAGCGTGATTTGGATGAACTCATTTTGAGTATGCCAAACCGATGTTCTTGTGTTGTTAGTGTTCGCGGTAGAAACACGGATTATTAATTGTTTAAGTTACCCAATAAAATTTTAGAGAAAACTGTTATTTCAGTCTTTTTTTCGAACTTTTGTGTTAGTGGTTCAAATGTCAAAAATCCCTTTATTAGGAAAATGGCAAATTTCTTTATTAATGCAAAGGTGACTTGGTTTATCGTTACTGTGACAAACTAAAACACTTTATTTGATGAATCCTTAAAGAAAATTTTAATTAATATCAATCAGGAGAAAAGTTATTGCAAAAATATATGTTGATCCCTAGACACTTTTGATGTGTGTATTTCGACAAATTCGAACAGTAAAAAGTTTCTTAGCATTCAAGAAACATTTAACTCATCGCGAACGTTCCAAAATGCTCGCGTAAAACATTCTGCCCTTTATACCACGTGCAGCCATCACGTGTTTAATACGCGCCGTGGCCGTAAAACAACCGAACTGTGGACAATGTCGAACAAATAACGTTACTCCAGTAGGCAACACCTACTAACAAATGATTTCGGACTTTGATTATGAAACGCGCAAAGAAGTTTAAATGAAAACCTACAATACTCATGTTTTTTTCATAACTTGTCCAAGTGGTGATGCTCGTATGAAGGGAGGTTCCGTATGTTGCAAATTCAAATTAAAATGTTTATTGCTCAACACAGTTCATAATAATACATATCTAGATGTCAAGTGAATGCGCAGTCCACTGTGTTGCACCATGTCAGGCGCGCAAAATTATTATTAAAATTATACTATGTCATAAATTCCAATTAAAAAAATAAAAATGTCATAAATTCAGATAAATACGTTATACAATTTAATTAATTCAAAATAGGTAATACCCTATACAATATCATTGATTCGAATAAAAAAGTTATACAATTTCATAAATACAAAATAAATAAGTAAGCAATTTCATAAATTCAAATTAATAAGTAAGTATATTAAACAGTTAATTAACTTTGTTAATGACGGATAGTATGCTTACTCCGGGAGCAGCAAACACTGCGTAACGGGGTTCGGGTGACTAATATCGGTGATAAGCGTAATTCCAGGTATATCTGGCCGGCTTTGGGTATCATCCCTTGAATGAAAAGAATGTCGCAGCGAGTTTTGCTGTAGGCATCGGAAAGATTTTCTAACTTGTTCAAACTAGTAGCCAATGATATTATATCATTGGGGCTGCATCAATTTAAATTGCCATCGTCACGCTAAAGAAGAAGAACTATTAATTACAGACAACTGTTGGACCTAGTACCTCCTAAATTACACCAATTCTATAGCTATTATAAGAAAAATATTAAATTTTTATTAAGTTACTTTGTTGTCATTTAAATTTTGTTTTGAGAACGATGATTATATCAATATAGGAATGATGATTGTTCTGTTAAAGATACATTGATTGAAGAAACTTTAGTTGTTTTACAAGTGAAAACAATTTTAGTTTGGGGATTTCTTTCTACCAACGGAACCTTAAAAAAGGAATTAAGATTTTTACGACCTAGTTAATACATACTTTTGGGTGACAGACGAGATTATCATCAAGTTCATTTGACCACGGTTTTGAAGAAGTCAAGTTTTCTGTAGGTCACTATCGTAAAAAAATGTAAATGGGGAGAAAACATTTAGTGGTCCTGGCGTATACCTACAAGGTGGCAGGCATCGACGCACATACTGTTGCCATGGATTCAGTGCATGATTCTTAATCCCCCCCTTTTTTTTTGAGGATGGGAAATCATCAAATGGGGTCCCGCTCTGGGTGGAAGAGAAGGGAGTGTAAAACCTCTCTTACAGACTAAAACCCACCCGTGTTCCTTCCTTAGCCCTTTATATTCCGGGGTAGCGGTAACCCTTTCGGACAATCCCGCTGCACTTAATCCCCCTGCGATTAAACATTTCAACACTTATTTTTAAAAAAATGCGATATTTCATATATTTTGAGCATTTGAGCTAGTGGCTATTACGTTCTGGGTGCTGATGGGGCTGCGGCGATTCTGTAGTGAATCAGGGATGTTTGCGGAACATCGCGTAGACCGCTTTTGAGCTAGGATGCATAAAAGATGCGCATCCCTGATGCGTAGAGTACGTGGCGGCGCCAACAGCATCCTTAGCATGATCGCTAGTCGGCTGGACTGTAGTTACATCAATCATTGCTGCACCATTTGTCATGGAATGGCGCAGTAGTGATTGTTGAGTTTGCTTTATTTTTATATGTTTTGTTGTGGGTAGTTTTAAGTATTACTAACACCAGTCTATAAGGACATTGTTATTAACAAAATGGACACCATGGTCTGAAATAAAGTGTTTATTAATATTTCACTTTTCTATGAAACAACAGATATTTTTTTTGATAACCGACGAACATTTCTACGCGGATGGGGGTCCATACTCCATTTACAATAAGATTAGACATTTAAACAAACCTTTTTTACCGTCAGTTCAATCGATTTTGACTTCTATTCCGTAGGCATAAGGATGGCTTAAAAAGCAGTAAACAGTTGTTATTGTAAGCACTTTTTTTGCTTTTATTGCCATCCTTATGCCTACGGAATAGAAGTCAAAATCGGTTGAACAAGCAGTAAAAAAGGTTTGTTTAAATATCTTAATCTTATTGTCAGTGGAGTATAGAATCGTGTGCTGAATTCATGTTTGTAGTTTGCGCGTTGACGTCACTACCGCTCTGAATTTATTTAAACTTGCAGACTTAAGAGCTACTGAACTTCTGGTTCAATCAATTTGAATTTATGCTTGCCGTGTTAAGCATAAAATGGCAAGATAAAAGCGATTCTGTTATCGAGTGTGTCATAAAATTCAGGTGCAGTAAACTCTGTCATAATATTCAATTTTCCTTTGATCAAGTTAAGTTGAATAGTTTTAGTGAAGTTATGAATTTCTTCTGATCACGATCTTGCTGTATTTCATAGCATCATTATTAAAGAACTCTTGTGTTCGTAGATGAATTACTTTAGTTCAAAGCTGAAGGTCTGGATGCCATTAAAATTGCTATAATAAACACCATTAATACCAACATTTAAACTTACCTAACTTTGGTCCACCTGTATAAAAATACAATATTCCAAAAACTATATAAAAACAGGTAAGTACAAGGAAATCCTTTCTTAAAAAAACTTCCGAGAAACGATCGAGAATTTCTTGGAACTACCTGCTAATACTCTAAAGTGTTTTTATGTTACTGTTTTGCTTATACCAAGATCACTATGCAACTGTAAAAAAAACTTGCACACTCTTATCTGAAAGAAGCAAAGTTCAAATTGGCATGGTTGCGTGTTTCGTGGTAGCAGTTCAAATAGGGGTGGATGAAAAAATTAAGGAAAGAAATGAAACAAAAGTAAAGATCACAAGAGCTTGAGGGCTCCATAAATCAATAAGGAATCGAATAGCTATAGATACTTAAATAACGTTTTTTTGGAAGATGGATACTGCCTGCTAATGCTGCAGGCGATTTTGTTACAAAATCCATCTTTAAAATGATTTCTTGTAATCTAGAGTAGAATGAGAAATGGATCATTAGACTCGACTTGTTATGATTTGGAAGTTCGGGTTATATAGTTAATCATTTAAGCAGACAAAATAATGTACAGAGGGTGACTGTACTATAGGCATTTCTACCAGTCAACCTTTGGGTGATGCAGAGAGAAACAGTGGTTATCCCGTCTGTTTTAAATATACTGGTAGAAAATACAATATCAAGAAAACAGGAAAACTACGACTAAACTAAATCTCGGAAGATGCATCAACGACGCAGCGAGCGTTTTAATTTCTTGATTCTTAGAAATCAACCAATTTAAACAATAATTTCTGGAATAAGGAAATATATTTTATGCTTCTTTGTATTTCGTGCAAGAAGTTATAGGCAAATGAATAATAAATGATGTGATTTTTATAAGCTAATCGATTGATATATTCTAAAAGCGGTAAAGGCTATTCTCCAAAGCTGACGTGCAAAAAGTAAGTGAAAGAAAAGGAAGTAAGAATACAGGTGACAGACCCGAATAAAGTGAACACCATGGTTCCTTTGAAGTGGTTTGACTTCCGTCTGCGATGATGTAAACTCAGCTGACACATCTGTTTCTACTTCAGTGAGTTCTTTCGAAAGTGGATGGCTAGTTTTATCATTGAAATTGGCGCTTGTGCTTTTACGAATCTTCTAGAAGCCTTCTAGTCTCTGTAATTCTTAGTAGATCTTGCTTCATTAAAATGATAATGGTTGCTGTTTGCTGAGTTAAACTTAAAACGAATTTAATTTTCTTACTAAAGTTATGAGAAAAACTGAGACCACTATCCCAAAATGCAACCTTGCATTAGTTGCCTCACATCACATCATAAAAAAACAGCAATTCCATTGAAACCCGCAGCATTAAACACAACAAAGCAGACAAACAAACCTAGGAAACCAATAAAAGTCATTGACTGCCAAAAATTCAGTCGAGTTGCAAACTTGGACCAAATCAGACGCTTGGTAGAGCCACTGAGAGCTCCAAACTTTTGCAAATATTCAAAAAAGGTTTGCCAAATAAAATTTCATCTCACGAACTGAGAAAGTTGAACCAACTTCTTCAACTAGTCTTCTATAAAGTGTTTGTAACATCTGTTGTATGGACAGCCGGACAAACTTACTTCTGCAGTTCTCTCTAACCTTATTACCAAGTGATACAGTTGTATTTCCTTTGTTTGATATGGTTGTGATTTAGTCGAACTTGCGTTGGTTTTGTACTCCGGCTAGAAGCTTGTTCATAAAAATAAAGGGGTGTGTGTTTGAATGGGAATGAATAATTTTGGACATTTAATCCTTTTATTAAAATGTTGGAAGTATTTTAATGATCTGGGAATGAAATGAAACTATTGAGAATATGAGTGACTTTTTGTCACAAGAATAGAAAGTTAGTGCAAAGTTGGTTTTAATGGCGTTGTTATCCATGAATGTAACCCGGTAAGGGTTACCCTTATTTATAAACGTGGAGTAAAGTTAAGTACGCAAAACTTTAGCTCAAATTTATGGATAATAAAAGGTTGATTGTAAGTTAATTTCGCGTTTATTAATAAGGGTGTAAGGTTCATAGCTAAACAGCAGATACGATCACAAGAATTGCGCAATAAAATCTGTTGCGTTTAATCACGCTCGATTTGTGATAGATGGCGCTACTTGTTCTTAAATAAAGTTTGTTTCCAAGCTGACAATATCCAATAAACAAAAGCACTAGCCAATTACAAAAATCCTTCTAGCATTTAAGCAAAAAACTAGAGTAATTCAGCACTTTCTATCCATGTGTCGCCCACGTAACAGAGTTAGCATTTTGCATAATCACAAGTACTTTTCGTATCTACCTTCCCAGTCCCACACATGTACCTGCCTAGCTGAACAAATCAGTCGCATTAACAATTAATCTGCCCTCTAATTGGCGCGGTGCTTGCAGAGTCTGCACTATACGCTGCACTCGTTTACAAGTTAAATCGGGGAAACGGCACGCCAATTAATTGAAGGGACTTTCCTGGCCGAGCGGTAGTGTCGCGGGACTTGAGCTACGAATGGCGGACGAGGAATGTTTTTGCGTTTTAGTTTTGGTGTGTATTTCTAGACAGGCAGCAGCCCGTTTGCAGTAATAAGGTAAGGTGCAGTATTCAAGCGTAAATAATTATGAGTCATTGAACTTTGGAATGAGACACATGTTTTAGGGACATAGGCGATGCACTATAGAGCCGAACTTAACCAAAAAATAATTGTGCTAACCTTATAAAAAAATAAAGTACTCCAGGCCGAATTTCAGACATGGCCACCAATCTAAGCGGAGACCGGCCTTCGGCTTCGGCACAAGAGATATTATAGCGCACAAATGTGTGCGCAGACACAGCTGTACTCTCTCTTGTCTCACTCTCAATGTCCAATGGGACTGCAATCCGACACGCCCAGAGAGAGATCAGGCACAGGGCCAAAGACTTTACATGCTTTCCGAGGCTGCTTTGCGGGGGGTGTCACACCGCCAAGTTGAGTTTCAAACTCCGGGTTTCGGGCCATCCTTATAGCAGAATACTGAACTACTAATTTCTAATCGAGTTCTTAAGTTTCTTTTTTAGGGAAGAACAACATTTTTGAGAGTAAATTAACAAGATGCCTTGGTTTGAGGCAATATACCTCATTAGTAAAGCCTGCTAGGTCTTCTCATGTTAGTAGCTGAGCAGTGAAACATAAACTGTACCAAAGTCAAGTAATAAATAGTTCTTCCATATTTATTGGTAACCATACCACTTTAGCCACTCAAACCTATAATCCAAATTTGTATTTTTCCATATCCTGCAATAGTCCTACACCAACCGAGGGTTATCCTTGTGTGCACTTTCATAGTGCATACAGGGATAATCGTCGGTTGATGCTGCATTTCATTAAAATTTCCTAAGGGGCCTCTGCGAGTTGGCTTCGGCCCTTCGTATGCCTTCCAAAGGACCGGGACTCATGGTTCAGAGATATGTAAAAACATAAAAACAAATAACGATGATAAATAAATAATTAATAAATTAATCATTAACATAAATAATTTATTTTGGACCAAAAACTTGTACACATTTCATAAACCTGCCAAACTGTGTGACAGTTTGTCTGCAGGATTAGCGCTCGTCTTAAAACACTTTGGTATCAACAATCTGATTAACATTTAAGTGGGTAGGTACAGATACTTTAAATGGACGCGGGACGGTAAGAAGATTACAATAACAGCAGCGCAACTAATTTTATTATTGTCGAATGTTGCGACAATTTCATGAAGCAGTTCTATTTTTAATTTAATCTTTAGTGTTCGCTTATTAATTCCACTATTATATTTTCTTAGCCAGTCGATATTATTGAAAAGTGTAGGGTGTAAGTAGCACTTACCCGCTCACGTCACAATAAGTGCGAAAAAACTTGTGTCTCCAGTGGTTCAGTATCAGTGACAGTATTACTCTGCAAACTTTCATGGTCAAGGTCTTATTCCAAGTTTTAAAGGTCCACTTTACGTAAACTGGAGTGGATAAGGATCATTCCAAGAATTTATCTTTTGGGTGCCCCGTTCTTATTACCAAGAGCATGCTTGTGCAGCTAATACGGGCTGGTGTCCGCAACTTCATATCAAGGGCGTATTTTGCGTGCGGGATCATGCTTATTATTACTATCATCTGCTTTTCTTTCGACGTGACACTGTCAACTGTATTTAGGGTACAGTCGACATCTATATTTGAATCATGAGGGTCTAGGCAAGGTGGCATTCTATAAGTGATAACAATGATGGAAACTATAGTGTATTGATATAAATTACCGATAAGATTTTATCAGTCTTGTAGAAATCTTGTTTGGTAGAGATAAAAAAATAACTTGAAAGCGATTGCTACTTATCTAGGCCCTCAGTTCACCCCATCATCTCCTTCTGCTCCTTACGTAAACTCGCTATAAAACCTAAATAAAACATTTTCCAATGGTTACTCCAATTCCCTTCGTAGCTCACACAACTGATGTCTAGAGTAAAACTACTTTACAACTCTGTGTACTTGTATTCTAGCTCATTTACAAGTACATATCGACTGTAAGAACCAATTTAAATTATAGTCAACTTAACGACGCACTGCGCCGCTTGTGCACTCTGGCTTAATTGCGCAATTTGCACAAACTGTGCATTGTGGCTTATTAATGCATCGAGTTGTCTTTGAATATTTAAGTGTATTGGTTGTTAATTACCTGTTCGTGTCACATTGTTTTGGGACTGTTTAAATTATTTGGGTAGAATGAAGTGCAGTTTGTGAACTCAAATCTTTGCTCGTTGCAATGATTGTTGGGGACAGTGGGTAATGTTATCTGCATAACTTCATTCTAATCAAATTACCATTCAATTCGGTAGCTGAACACGAGCCTTCTTAGAAATCACTCAACGAGCTTGGGTCCCGTACAACATAATTGAAATCTCTGCTATTTATAGCTTGTAAACTTCGATCATTGTTGATCGAAGTTTGTAAACGTCCTTTGGTTTTTAGAGGGTTTTCTACTAAATCAACTTTATCTACAGCCATCATACTGAAATACCTTTTTATGTATGCAGGATCGTAAGCGGGTCTTTCACATAATTTACAACCTAAACTAGCAATGCTCCTAAAACAGTAACTAACAATCAACAAAAACTATCCCTATTAAAATAAAACTATGCCACAACTTCCACCAGGAACCAACCGCTCCCAATTGACTCTTACGATAACGACTAATTTATATCCCAGACAATACCAGACCACATAAAAACGGTACATAAATACGAAGAGCAGTTAAAACTCCACAATTAGATAAGAGGCAACGACAAATTGCTAACGCGGTAACAAATCTAAACAACAACTTGTAACAAATAGCCGTATTTTAGACCACCACTAATTTACAATTAATGTACGGTTTAAGATGCAGTTTAGACCAGTTAAGAAGACCTTAACTAATGGCACACTCGATGCTAAAGTAAAATGGATTAGATGCTACTGTGCAGTGTGGCTTCGACCTCTCTTGGAGGGTTACCGACTTCTACAGTTTGAAGAGCGGATTTTGGGGGGTTAGAATGGTTTTTATGTCTGTCTTTTATTTTTCTTCCATAAATGTAGGCTGCAGCAGGTTTAAGATGAGTTGCTCTGATGCTACTTCACTCTACAGAGTAACTTTTAGAAGTATGTTATAATACCAGCCCATTATTGTCCGGCTGCAGGGAAAAACCCTTGAAAGTTTCCAAGATAAACGTAGAAAGTATATATGAATTTAAAAAGTCATATTGCTACTTGCCAAGATTTGAACCCGCAACCACCAAGAGACCACTAGGCTATTACGGTAAAGAACAAAATGAAATATTCAGACCTTCCAAAATTTTCATACACACACATATCGACACCTCCATGCAATAACATCGTAACTCACTTTTTTCCAAAAATTGAGTTACAATGGCATTGTTATGTAAAAAAAAAATGCATTTTTTCTGTACTATCACTGGAATTCTATTCCCTTTCGTTTCTAAAATATAAAAACATTTTATGTAACTTAAAACCTTGGAGTTACAATTATCTGACCACATGGAGGTGTCGATACCTCCATGCAATAACATCGTAACTCACTTTTTTCCAAAAATTGAGTTACAATGGCATTGTTATGTAAAAAAAAAATGATTTTTTTCTGTACTATTATTTTAATTCTATTCCCTTTCGTTTCTAAAATATAAAAACATTTTATGTAACTTAAAACCTTGGAGTTACAATTATCTGACCACAAGAATAAATTAAACTACAAAAAAACTAAATTGTAACTCAGACATACAATGTTTGTCCTCGTAACTTATATGTCATTTCACTGTTTTGTTTTTCACGTAAGTCATGAAAACCCATGAAAACAATTTTTCTTTTACAACTTAACCATACCTATTTATAGTCCGCCTAAACTATATTAAATAGAGCCAGCTTCAAAAATTGTACGGGGTGTTTTGAGTTTGCTATAATTTTTCAAACTTTAAAATCGCTGTCCTGTAAAATCACAAAAAGTGAGTTACGATGTTATTGCATGGAGGTGTCGATATATACATCATATATACTAATGAGCATTACTATAGTAATGCCCTTTGGTAAGAGTGTTGTTAGAAAAACTAATAGGCCATGTTTTCTGAAAATTCATATCAAACTTCAGCATTTTCATCTACATATAGCTGCCATATTCCAGGATCCATTCATTTATCTCTTTATAATGTTAATAAGGATAAGGATAGGAGTTATGGATGTATACGCTTCAAATGATTAAAATATAATATCCTAATCTAATTTAAACTATTATAAAACTAAAATATTCCTCCTTCCTTTTATTTTCGTCGAAATATTCCTCCGCATCGCTGTCGACTGGTGATGTACCCAAGAGGCTGGAAGCATTGCCACGTTGTATGACTTAGCCACTGGCCCAGGTAAAAGGCCAGCCCTTGTGTCACGGGAAGTGTCAACCAGCCGTTTAGATGTCATTGAACTAGCAATGAGCACTCGGGCCCCAGTGGGGTATTGGAATGGCTGTATTAGTGCCTCAGAAACTATTGGAACAGCCTCGGTGACACGCATGGCTTATTATACAAGCTTCTTCATCAACTTCATCATTGGCAGCCTTTTTCCACTCATTACTGAGTTTAGGTTTCCTTCTATTTGTGCTATGCTTCCTTGGTCTGTGCGAGTCTCACCCAGGTTCAGACCTGGCTCCCTGGCTGACCTGGCTTACATATATCATCTGCCTAGCCTTTTCCCAACTATGTTGGGGTCAGCTTCCAGTCTAATCGGATGCAGCTGAGTGCCAGTATTTTACTTGGAGCGACTGCCTATCTGACCTCCACAACCCAGTTACTGGGTAATGCTACATCCTATGGTAAGACTAGTTGTAAGACTTTCGGGCTTCTGACGACCCGTAACGACTGTCGAATGAGAGCCGGGACTAACGGCCTAGCGTGATCACCCATCCACGGACCAACTGCGGCAAGTGTACCCGTTACCGCTGAGACATCACTGCTCCTCATACAGGCTCAAGCATCTGCGCCAAAACGGACCAACCTTGCCCTGATATTTGTAAGTAATAAACTATAACAAAAGCATAACACTCCGTAAATTAAAGAAACTCCATCTGTTATCCTCACAATATAAAAACATATTGTAGCTAAATGAATTCGGGAGAGGGCAGACATGCCAAATGTGCGGATAATGATGATGAATTATGATCCAATGGAGGCGAGTCATGGTGAGATTGTTTCCGCCGTTAAGATGTGCGGGGCACGGGGCGGGGTGGTTTATGTTCCGCATTTTGTGTTTTATGGTGTTTATTGAAGGGTTCGGGTGACAACACGACGATTTTCGGTTAGAAAACGATTTTATGTTTACAAGGTCGATTACTATTTTATTTTATAATTGCACGTAATTGCGCGCAAATTATTCTATGGGAACGTTCAACCGGGATTAATGTTAGCTTAGGTGTTAATGCAAGTTATAAACTGTGTGCCTAATTTCATCCAAATCCGTTGAGCCGTTTTGCACCAATCTGGAACAGATATCCAGACAAACGGGCAAAAAACTATATTTTAAAACTATATTTTCGGCATCAGACTCGTTCCCACATCTAGTAGCAATTATTATGTTTTTCAAAAACATTCATTGCACAGTTTTGACTTATTACTATTTTATTGAAAAACTTACAGCAAGGCACAATAGTGTATTTGTTAATAACATGAATATATGGCCAATTACAAGTTTTCAAAGATAGGATGTGTTAAATTACGATTCTATTTTTCTTACACAATTCTTTAGGTTATTACGTAAACTAACTCCCAAAGGCATTCATAATACCACTTTTTTCTACTTTCAAGCACGGTATTTTTTTACTAGTCTCTCAAGATGTCATCATCTGCCTAGCCTTTTCTCAACTATGTTGGGTTCGGCTTTCAGTCTAACCGGCAGCTGAATACCAGTATTTTGCATGGAGCGGCTGCCTATTTGACCTCCACAACCCAGTTACTGGGTAATGCGATACCCCTTGGTAAGACTGGTTGTCAGACCTTCGGGCTTCTGACTACCCGTAACGACTGTCAAAGATCCACGAATGACAGCCGGGACCAACGGCTCAACGTGCTTTCCGAGGCACGGAGGGGTCCTCGGTATGAAAAGATGGTCACCCATCCACAGACCAACCGCGGTAAGCGTAGCTTTACCTGATCGATCGACCTGTGCGGCTGTTATTATTTAGCCACGGGCCGCAAGATGTATCTATGTATAAAGATTCGATTCCTGCATCTAAAACAAACATATTTTATGAATGGTATAAGAACTGGATTAACATGTTAAAGGCAGACACGATTCTTTCGAAGTACATAATTTATCAACACAATACAGATAAAATTTAAACCTCACCTGCTTCCAAAATCAATACATAAATAGAACAACAAAACAGCACGTGTACAGCTTAATTAGTTCAAAGATTAACGGCACATGTACATAGACACTCGATGTACGCCCAATATACGCTGAATGTACGCTCGATATACGCTCACCTATGAAGGCTAATAAACGCTGAGCGTCGTAGCCATGCAAATTAATCACACAGAAATATTCATGCCGACACATGCCATGAAATGATAATGAACCCGTGTTGTTATTGGGGACAAGGGAAGGGAGGAAGCGTGTTTAGTTTCTTTTTCTTAACTTATTACTTAAAACAGAGTTCGTTTAATATCTTCATAGTAATGTTTTCGTTGTCCTATGTGAAACCATGTGTAAAAAAGTTGCAGAAAACAGTTTTTGAATAATTGTGCGGTGAAATGCAAGGATTTCCTTACGATTTTTTTCCTATTTTTGTAGCATAATATTTTATTGTCAATTGGACAATTTGTTTATCTATTTAGATCTACCATTACATTTTTTTTTATAACCCGATTACATGGCAAAATTACAAAAAAAAACTTGACGAAACCTAGATTATGAATGTGTAAGAAGTGGTTCAAAGTAATACAATAGCGACATGCATGCCCCTAGACTAAAATAATAAAGCAAAAAAAGCATATAAACAGTTAAATTCCTAAACCTCTCTTTTACTTGTGAAAATAAACGCAAAATATTCATTATTAATTCGACACGCTGCTATCTCATAGCTCGCACCACTTCCTCAAACACAGGGTTAGATACCGCTTGTGTAAAACAATACCGTTTACAATAGAATGCCTCTGTCTGCACAATTAGTATAGAGAAATTGCTTTTGACCCAATCTTGTCTAATAAACAAATGATATATCGGCTTCAGCACCATTCCGTGCCATTCCAGCTTCGTGCCCGACAGGCTTCTTCTTTGATGGTTCGGCTTTGGCTTCCAAAGCTCTTGGAAATTTGTGCTTTAGAGAGATTGCTCGCCTGCAATACCTATAGCATATTTGGACAGCGAGATAGCCTTTGATGTTAGCCTGCGTGTGTGAAGCCAGTTAATATAGCCTTTTGATTAGGTCTTTGGCTGATTTGCTTTAAGGATGCTTTCTAATTCGGCCAGGAATTCGTTTTGTGTTAATATCTACGTATAGATGTTTCGAATGCAAGGGTATATTCTGTTTGATTTTGATAGCAATGGGATTCTTGCTCCAAGCAAACATTTGTGAAGCATTCTGATTTTATTTGCCGTGGCGTCCATACTCTTCACGCCCAAACACAACACAGTTTTGCGGTAATACTTCCCCGACCAAACCTATTACTCCTTAAGTAATATTGCAAGTAATGGTTCGGCAATCTGTAAGTAGCTTCAAGTAATTACAATCACTTGTGATCTTTCATCCGGGGCGTTAATCATCACTCCACAAGAACTGTTACTGAGGAGGGAGAAATGGATTTTCCCAAGTTTCTAAGGATCATTAATTTCAATAAGGTTTTGGGGGTAGTTGTGGCTTTTTCACTGTCATCTATCATTGATATTATAGTAAAAACTTTGGGATATTATTACTGCACTTACTGAGCTCAATAATCTGTCAAGAATTTGGTGTTACAAGATTTTATTTAACTTGCAATTTTTTTTATGTAGGTATGTATGTTAGTTTGTTTAGGTCAAATCTCGCAAGCTGAAAATAAACCATTTCCTTCGTATCCTCCGGAGTTGAAATTTGACATGTGTAATACGTTTTTTTTAAAACAAGCAGATAATTAACTAAAAAGTACGAAATAAAACTTATGTTAACTTTAACCTATACTAATAATAAAGCTGAAGAGTTTGTTTGTTTTCTTTTTTGTTTATTTGAATGCGCTAATCTCTGGAACTAGGTACCGGTCGGATTTGAAAAATCTTTTTGCTTGCCCAATTCTTGAGGAAGGCTATTTATTATCAAGCTAGGCCCCTTAGGAGCCGGTAAAAAAGAAAAAAGATTTAGAAAGAACGATTAGCGTAAAAAATATACTCGTAGGTAATAGCGCGTGCAGGCGATGCGTTGCGACGAGGTGGGTCGGGGGAACAAGAAATTTCACGCGGGCGAAGTCGCGGGTAGAAGCTAGTATTTTATTAAAAGCTTGACGCTTATCTCAAAGTGTAAGAACGTTCACGACTTCAAGTTTTATTGAGTACTTTTTAGTTAATTTAAAGCTTGTTTTTAAAAAGGATTTTTTTTAGTAAACATTAGAAAGTAAATGGAGTAAGTATAGCTCTTTTGTCGTCAGAATCAGATTTTAACATAAAATAAATATCAAAAGCTGGTTTTTATTTATAAAACATTTATGTGCATTTTTTAAGAATGAAAGGATAATTTAATACATATTATTTTTTTCCGGGAAAACATACAGTCCTCGCTTTTCATCCCCAAACAGACTTAATACAAACATTGACTATTAAAAATATACGGTAATGAATAAAATAAATACCCTGTAGGTTTGTACCGACGGATCAAAGCTATGTATTATAAATATAGGTAATGTTTATCTGTTTGTTTATCTCTTTGATAGCTGCGTGTGTACTGTGTACCGATGATATCGTTTCCGCAAACTTGGTTCTACATAGGGTTGCCTCATTAAAGTTGGTGATGTTATTTTAGGCTCTCAGTAACTACAAATTCAAGAAACTGTTTTGTATTTATAAGAAACTTAAATTATTCTATCCGTGTGTTGTTATGTAACTTCGCCTATTTCTGTTTATGTAAGTTGAAATCAATTTAAATTGTCTATAACAGATATATAATTCTTTATTAAAATGGCTTATATAAATATAATTCTATTCTCTAAAGCAGTATTTAGACTTGAAAGATTCACACTGATATGTGACTATTATAATTTGTCAAATACTTGACATTTAAATTTAATAACTATGATTTATGTACCAATGTTTTGGCTTCATTTATTAAATTCATGTAATCAATCATTTTGCATGCTAGTTTTAGCGTACTGTTTAAAAAAACATCTGTAATGTACTACAATTCTTGTAAATAAATTTCATTTCATTAAAGTCGCTTTTTGTGTCTGTATGTGTGTCCGCGTTATTCTTCTAAATTACTCGACGGAATTTTATGCGGACTTCACCACCATATAAAGAATTTATTCACCATTTAAAAGTGTATGTGTGTAATAAATTTTTGTTAAGTTGCACAAAACCGTGTTAAGCATGGGCAAGTGATAATGTAAGCGCTATTGTTGAGCATGAAGTCCTGGGTTCCATTCCCGGGTCGGGCAAGGTGTTATTGGGTTTTTACATCTGGAATATCTCAGTACCAGCCTGGAATCTGAATTTCAGCCCGGTTGCTGGCAATAGGCTTGCCATTTATTACATGGGACCGTAACTGGGGAAAGCCTTCCTGTATTCAAGGCGTGATGTTATGTTATGATAGCAAATAAAGCTTTGTAACGCTATTCGCACTGTACTACAATACGGCCGATTTATCTTGGCAAGGCTGAACTTCGCGCAGAAGTCTGCGCAGTAAGATTTTTTTGGAACCAAATGGTGACATGAGGCGAGTGTGAGTGAAAGAACATTTGCGAAAGTTCTTAGTGCCTATCAAGAAGCTTGTACCTAGATAAAAATGGAGCCAATACTCTAAATACCTAACTGAAACCGACTGTGGGCTAACGCTCTCTTTCTAAATACGCACTTAAGAACGAGACAGTAATATATGTTTTCTTTGTCTTATGTATGGATTCAGAAAGAGAGCGACAGCCCACAGTTGGTTTCACTTAGTTGTTCAGAGTGTTGGCTCCACTTTTGTCTATATACTTCTTGGTGCCTATGTTCAGACTTGCCAAGATATTTCGGCCATAGTGCATTATTTTCGGTACTTGTCAATAAATACTTTACAGTCATTCAGATATAAAGACCTTGAAGCGGCAATAACCTTGAAGTGACAGCCCTACCACCAGCAAATGTTTGCAACATCCAGGTTATGAAGTTTACGTGCGATCAAAGGGGTGACTGATGCGTTGAAGATTTAGATATGGAGATCGGAGAGGAATTAATATTGGCACGAGGTACAGTCATACGCACATCAGTTGCGGTTACATTGTGCCGTTAACTGTACAGAGTCGGTCAGTCAGCAAGGTGAAGCTAGTTGCAAATTCCAAAGCGTAGTAGGTTCCTTTGGAGAAGAACGGGCAAAAAACTCTATGGACACTAGAACACATATACCAAACTACGAGCTTATTCAATACAACCTCGCCTTTGGTAGTGTATAATCCTACTTCCTACTAATCTATACTAATATTATAAAGCTGAAGAGTTTGTTTGTTTGTTTGTTTGAACGCGCTAATCTCAGGAACTACTGGTCCGATTTGAAAAACTCTTTCAGTGTTAGATAGCCCATTCATCGAGGAAGGCTATAGGCTACAATCATCACGCGAAATCATCACGCTAAAACCAATAGGAGCGAAGCAACAATGAAGAATGTTTCAAAATCGGGGGATTTTTTTCCTATTGAGAGCTTCCGCTGCGTGCGCTGCGTAAACGGTTAAAGTTTCGCAAAAATCATATATGACAGAATTGTTCCCCTTTAAAAGTTAAAAAAAAAGTCCGCGACAGCATATGTCTATCTTTTAAGGTTAGCTCACTATAACCTCTTTTATGCTAACCAAATTTGTTCTAAAATAATGCATTATTTGCGAAGGTGTTTTTATAAACATAGTATTAATCCTTATCCAAATAAATACGTTATTCATCACATGTATTTAATAATGAACAAAATTGCCTCTGACATCATTTGATTTCAATGTATATCTTAGGAGATATCATAGTTTTAAAATAATACTAATAATAAAGCTGAAGAGTTTGTTTGTTTGAAACACGGTTTGAAAGCTCTAAATCTCTGGAAGTATTGGTCGCATATATAAAAATATTTTTGCGTTTGATAGCCCAGTTCTTGAGGAAGGCTATATTCTATTAAACTTGACGCTAGAACCCTTAGGAGTTGAGCAAAAAGAAAAAAAGTCTGAAGTTTTCGCCAAGCGAAAACGAAGTAATAGCGCAGGCCGGCGACACGTTGCGAAGGGGTGGGTCGGGGAAACAAAAAAAATTTACGCGGACGAAGTCGCGGGCAGAAGCTAGTCCTACTATAATATTATAAATGCGAAAGTTTGTGAGGATGGATGGATGGATGTTTGTTACTCTTTCACGCAAAAACTACTGAACGGATTTGGATGAAACTTTACAGTAATATAGCTTATACATCAGAATAACACATAGGATACTTTTTATCCCGATATTCCCACGGGATCGACACTTATGCTGGTGAAACCGCGGGGTGCTGCTAGTTCTCAATATAATAAGTTTTGTCGATAATTCTTCTACCCTTCCAGAGAATAAGGCATGAATGCACAGCATTTTGCTGAGCAACGACCTGTTCTTGCACGGATGCGACGCACGGCTTAATTGTTCTTATTATTGGTTTGTTTGTTACAAAAGTAGTTACTTTCCTATTCTGTAGTTATTGGTAATTTGTTTTTGTTTTTTGATTGTTGTTATATTGTTGTCATTATGCCAGTGTCGCGCGGGCGCATCACGGAATTTAATTTTAATTTATACGTACTGTCAATGTCAAGTGTCAACTGTCAACTAATGTGTTGGTTGTCTTTGGTGCCTGGCCCAAAAATCAAGCAATGGACAAAATTTACAACATTTTTTAGTACGAGGTTTTTGACAACATTGTGTGTGTATATTTTATGTCTTTTCTTTTTATTTTTTTTTATTTGTAATGTGCGTTTTATTTGTGCAGAATAAACAATTTTTCTTTCTTTCATTTTTATTTTTTTTTAATTCTGCATAATCTCTTCTAGAAAAACATTTTTAATAACATGCCCAAAAGCAACATCTCGCAGTCGCAAACATTTTTTCCAACCGTCTAGACAGCATAACTTATGACGTCACAGATTCCCGAAAAACCACACAGAGATTTTAAAGTTGCAGCAAGTGCTCCAACCAGATACGATCCAACGTAATTCCGGAAATTACGAGTTCTTATCATGTTTTAAAACACGGTGGAACACGACGTTAGCAGAGACGTAAGTTTTTGACGCCGGCTGAATTTTAATAAAGTTGCCGTTTACAACTGGAAATCTTTCAGTGGTTGAATGTTTTTAAGCGGGATTTACTTGTAAAAGGGGTTTTTTTTTGCTGGTGAGTTGTTTTTGATGGTTTTGATTTTCGGCGTGAGGTGTTTTGGGGTTATTAGTGTTAAACAGGTGTTTTGGATGTTTTTCATTTGATTTTGTTTTGATCATACTTAATATTTACATTATATTTAAGTTAACAGACTTAAAATAATAATTATAATAAAAATAATAATAATAATATTCCACAACTATCACACAACGCCATCTAGTCCCAAGCTAAGCAGAGCTTGTGTTATGGGTACTAGACAACTGATAAACATACTTATATATTTCTAAATATATAAATATTATAGATAAATTACACCCAGACACAGAACAAATGATCATGCTCATTACACAAACATTTGTCCTGGGTGGGAATCGAACCCACGACCTCCGGCATAGCAGTCAGGGTCACTAACCACTAGACCAACAGGCCTGTCAATAAACGAATAATCCTGCCTGGCCTGTTAATAATTATCTTTGCAACTCATAACTATCAAGCGCACTTTTGGATTTTCAGAACCCAGCGTAGAGAATCCAACATGCAATATTATCAAATTTTGACAATACATGTTTTTTAGTTCTTAGTTCGCTTCTCTTGCTCGTTTTTCGTAACTTACTAAAAACGAGCATTCGGAACTTAAATACCTAAACAACATGAATGACACCTAATAAACGCAATAAAAATTCTATCCCACCAAATAACAACACAACAAGATAAACAAAAACTTGTAAAAACACCCCAAATTAAGATTAATTCGATTTATTCCGGTCTGATCCCCGAGAAGCCCCTCCACCCCCCTCTTGGATACCCCGCTAGATCTTCTTCCCGGTCTGATCCCCTGAACCCCCCCCCCCCTGGATCCCCGCTAGTTCTTCTTCTGTTTTAAACTCGTGTCTTATCCACATTATCTAGGTTACTCTTTTTGACAGGCAAGTATACAGTCAAGAGAAATTAAACGTTTCATGTTTTACAAAATCTTTTCTCACAATTTTCATAAAACCTCTTCACAAATTACCTGCGCCCCTGCTCACCCCCGAACAATGCAAATTACACGTGCAGGCACTAAGTAGCGATCCAACGCTCGCTCATTTCCGTCAGGTACACCACTTGACAGCTATTTTCAATTAACTCCTGCGAGCTGCAGAATGCGAACTAATTAATGCCAAGTTTTCAATTGTAATTTGAGTTGAATGAACAATAACATTATATTAAAAGAATTAAGGGCGATTTTAACATGAAGCGTGTATTTAAGTTTGGTCTCACGGTTTGTACGTAGAGAGAAAATTTTCAAGCACATGATTTATTTAAAAAAAAGTTTTTTATGTACCAGTGAAGGGAAATAGAAACTTGTTTTCCCTATCTGATGCAAAAATATTAAAATTAAATAGATCCGACAACTGGGACCGCGGTTCCAGTTAATTGCGGTCCCAGCCGCCGGAAACCTAATGTAAAAAACGTAAAACGATTTCGTGAATATTTTTTTTATTTTACCTCTTGGTTTATTGAAGTACCTCTCCCACAGTATATTACCGATATTTATGTATGTTGATAATATTAATTACCATTTTGTGGCTTTTATAGATCTTTGAGGGAAAGCGCAGCGCGATTCTTGGTAGCATCAGTTAAGACGAATCCAATAAAATCTAAGAAAAACCTTGTTCCTCTCGAGACACGTGCCGTCAGTATACGGCTGCACGGTTGGATGCTGTGTCCTAGTTTAAACCGTGTAAAGTGTTTAATTTACTACTCATCGTTTAAACTGAGGCTCTTAAACTTTACTGTTTGTTAACGCGAGGAGTATTTAATTACGATCTTATTTTAGCGTCAGAATCTTGAGGAAACTGTCTCGCTTGGGGGAAAAGATCTTTTAAAATAATTGTTGTGAAGGTAGAAGTTAATGTTTTCGTTTTAATAATTAGCCCGACGTTACTCAAAAATATGGAGATGACTTGTGTATTCGTTTTATAAAACCACTAGCGACCAGCCCCTGCTTCTCACTGCTTTACGATTTGACAAAATATAAATTATTTATTGTATGTAAGTTTTATGTACTTATTCTACACATAAACCTTCTAGAATAAATTCTTCAAATGACGGTTAAAACCGCGTCAAAATCCGATGCGTAGTTTAAAACAATAATGCGGTCACACAGACAGGCTCAAAAAGTGAATTTCTTTATTATATGATATTTACAGAAGAAAATATCTAGTGTGACGTTCCATTTACAAAATCAGACAAAGTTCAAACATTCTAGACTACATTGCTAATTACGTTTCTCCAGAATAGAGAAATACTCGTAACTATATTGAACCAACAAAATCCAACTGCTCGGCATCCAGACTACTCGAAGGAAACAAACATGTCTTCATTTAACGGCAGACAGGGTGGAACAAGACACACGCTCTGCACTGGACAGGTCAATTTTCAATTAAAGCGCCTTTATCGCAGTGTTGATTGGGTTTTATTGTTAAATGCCTGATTTACAACGGGTACCTGCGGCGTAGTGGAGCGAAATATGCATCTGAAATGGTTTTAAGTTATTGGTAAATGGCAATAAGGTACTTTTTGGAAGTAAATAAAATAATAAACTATTTAGTTGGATAGCAAAAATGCGGGTACTCCGATAAGCCACAGTGCGACTGAGGAGCCACATCACAAAAGATGCCTCACCTCTTGTTATGCTCTTGTTGTGTCGTGGTACAGACGCCAGTACATCAAGCTACTACAAGCTGTCAAATTTCTTAAATAGATTTTCAACTTTATCGCTAAAGTATTAGGTTCAAAGTTTATTGGAAACATTTTACAGTTTCGGGTAGCTTGATGTGCTGGCCTCTGTACAACAGCACTTACACTATGGAAAACCTTTGCGAGGCCAATGCTAACACTGTCGAAGTACCGAATTCTGGTCGATGTGTATTTGAAACTAGCTTCTGCCCGCGACTTCATCCGAGTAAAATTTCTTTTTTCCCCTGTCCCACCTCGTCGCATCGCATCGCCTACCCGCGCTACTACTTCCTTTTAGCTAATCAATCGTTCTTACTTCCTTTTTTTCTTTTTGCTCGGCTCTTAAGAGTCCTATCGTGATGTTGCATAATCTTTACTCGATATTCAATACTAAATATCTTTATTGCTTTACCATAACGTGTTCTTAGGTGTTAGCTATATAATTTGTATCATTAAATGGACCCTGTAGGGCACAGCAAAAGGGTTACGGGGGTTTAACCTTCCTCAAGAATTGAACTACTAAATGCGAAAATATTTTTCAATCTGACGTGATTAAAAACTTGCCTACTAAAATTACGTAAATTTATGTCAGGCGCTGATTAATTTGACCGGACTAAACTAAAATTTATCTTCTGTCCTTTTCTTAATGAAATAGAAAGAAAAACATGCACCTTAAAATTAGTTTAATTTGTGAACAAGGGAATCGGCACCATATATGTATAATGAAATTACAGATGCGACGAAAAAGAAGTGCTCAGTACTGCTGTAATTCGAAAATCCATTTCTACGCTAACTTCTTTGTAGGGGATCCGACCAGAATAACTTGTATTTTGGGTGGTCATAAGCACCAAATATGTTTTCTCATAAGGCGGCCCACCACCGTCTGTAATCCTTTACCAACTTATATAATATGAATAAAAGTCGGAACCGGAAACCTGAAATAAAAATTAAACTCAAAGGGCGTAGTTTTTCTAAACGTAACCGTACCGTATTGATTTATATCACGTGTAAATTTACTTCAGTCCCATTAAAAGTAAATCAAAGTGGGTACTAAATCGTCAAAGTCTGACTACCGCCCAGAATAACTTGATCCTTTGATACGGATGGAAATTCTCCGGTCTTTCGAGCTTAGCTGGTGTTTGGCGAGGGGAGGAAGACCATGTTACATTGGGGGGTGAGGCGTAGTGTAGAACCACAAACCGCGTTTGGGCAGTCAACATTTGTGCAATGTTAGTGAGATCATAAATTTAGAATTTTTTATTCTATTTATATTGTGTGCTATTCTTTTGATGGTAATCTTTGTCGGATGTAAAATGTTTTAGTATTATCTTTATAGCTTGATTGTGAAATTAATGTTTGGGAATCGGTTGGTTTGTGCACTCGCATTAAAGAAAGCTTGCAGAAAAACTATTATAGTCTTGCGTGTCATATAAAATTAGACAAGAAATTCCATTTACCTATTCGTATTCGTACCTGAATGTTATTACCTGTCCATGAATATTAACCTTTAGTTTTTCTATATTGTATTAAGTACACTTAATTGTTTTATTGGCTTTTTATTTCTACAAGCTGTTAACTGGCAAAAGGCAAATGCAATCACACAGTTAATATATAGCAGGTAATAATTATATGACTCGTTAAGTTTGTGAGATATCATACGGGCAATTCTCGTAATTTTTAAGAACGTTCACAGTTTGATCTCAGTCTCAATTTTCTGTCAAAATTACCTCTTTCCCTACATTTTGACAAGTTTTTGACAATTGTTTGTCGCTGAGTTGAGATTGCGACTAGATTTTGAACGTTTAAAATTACGAGAATTGGCCTTCTGATAGTAAATAAATAAATTTCACTACATAGTATAAAACAAAGTCGCTTTCTCTGTCCCTATATCCCTATGTATGCTTAAATCTTTAAAACTACGCAACAGATTTTGATACGGTTTTTTTTAATAGATAAAGTGATTCAAGAGGAAGGTTTATATGTATAATATAGTAGAGAAACACTGATAATTTTAGAATTTTTTTGCGCTTACATTGCAAACGCTGGCTGAACCCTATGAGATGCATCAAAATAATGTACTACAGTATTATACACCTTAAAAAGGTCTACAAAAAAGTCTGCGATGGTATATGTCTATCTCTTAGGGATCACCCACAATAACCATTTTTTTTTCCTTTACTTTTTACGAGAAATGATGGCTTATTTACGAAGCGATTTTAAGCAATACAGCATTAATCCTTATCCAATTAAGTACCTTAAATACATTGTGCATTTAATATAGATCAATATGGCCCTTACAGCATGTTATTGAAATTAATTTTTTCGAAGATATTACAGATTTAAAATGCAGGGACATAGCGGTTGCTGCGGTACCGGCGCGCGGCGGCAGGGGCTGGCGGCAAGTTGAAAAAAACATTAAATTAAAATTATTAATTATTTAATTAAATTTATTAAATTGCATTGCACCCGTGAGAAGCCGGGGCGGGTCGCTAGTAAACTAATATTATAAAGAGAGATGGTTTGATTTTTGTTTATGTTTATTTGTTACGCTTCACGCTAAAACGGCTGAACGGATTTCAATGAAATTTAGCATATAGGTAGACCATGACCCGGATTAGGACATAAGACCTTTTATCCTGATATACCCACGGGCTTGAGACTTGCGCAGCTAGTTGTAAATAAATTGGTTCCCAAACACAACTTTTCCAACATTCATATCACGAAAACTTCAACATTAATGTTGGCAACTATTAAAACGCTCAACAAACACGTGCTACTGTTTTGTAAACCGAACACTCGCCAGCTGTTTATAACTAGGCAAAAAAGTGATTTGAACATAAATAGCGGTGTTTATCGTAACACAATAATATTACGATAGTAACCCGACGCCGATGGTCAACTGCGCATAATGTGACATTTGTTGTGATACGGTAACCCTTACCACGGGCTTGTGTGCTCTAAAGGACCAGTCTTTCTGGTTGATAATGATATAGGGTCAAATTAAATTAGCTAGTGAAATTCAGCAGACGTGATGGGTGTCGATATAATTATAAACACGATCAATTAAAAAAAAATAAAAAAATTCGTGTTTTTTTTTAGGGGTCAACGACCGCTGGTATTGTTATTACTTGAAGTATGAGTTTAGAAAATATTTTGTGTTATTGTGTTTAGATAACTACGAGTATATCAATTACGTATGTGAAGTTTACACTTAAAAAAAATATATCATTTATTTTTATGGTGATATTGTAATTTTTAAGTTTAGTGGTGTTTTGTTTATCATGAAAAGTTCATCTTCAAATTAGTATTATGTAAACAAGGGCTTTTAGGCACACATGAATTTTTTGCATTAAGCAATCATATTTCTGGCTGAATTGCCGAAGTGGTTGAGTGGTTCACTTCTGCACTACGAGTCGATTCCCGAGTTGAACTAATATTTGTCTGGCCTACAGATAGTTGTTTCTATTAGGGTTAACGGAGGAACACCAAAGGAAAGACCGTTCTAAGGATTTTAATAATACGTTTATTATCCTTTTATTTATATACTAGCTGCGCCCCGCGGTTTCACCCGCGTAAGTTTCAATCCCGTGAGAATATCGGGATAAAAACTATCCTATTAATCCTGGTTATAAACTATATGTGTTCCAAACTTCATCCAAATTCGTTCAGTAGTTTTTGCGTGAAAGAATAACAAACATCCATCCATCCTCACAAACTTTCGCATTTATAATACCTATTAGTAGGAAGTAGGATAGTAGGATTGGAAGGCGTGTTTACTAATATTACGTGAGACGTGTGATCCCACACAAGGCAAATAGAGTAGTACAGTCAGTATGCGAAACTAAGGATTTCAGTCAAGTGCTAAGGGCGGATACTTAAATAATATTTATGAGTTAGAACGAGAAAGACGATAGTGTTGAAGTAGGATCGATTTGTTTTTGCTATAAGTACTGCAACAGTTTCAGGTCCGGCTGTTTGTGTATGAGAGTTTTGGTGTGGAATCCACCTATGTGAAAGATAAGCCTAGTTGGTGAAAATGTAGTGACTGGAAAATGATAGGACTAGGGCCATTGAGTTTGAGTTTGTTCGATGATACTTAATGCAAAATTTGTTTGACAGATAACATCAATCTCGTCTATATCAATGTAGAGACTTCAGTACATCAAGCTACCCGATACTGTAAAATTTTCCCAATCAACTTTGAACCTTATGCTTTAGCAATAAATTTGAAAATCTATTAAATAAATTTGACATATTGTAGTAGCATGATGTGCTGGGGTCTGTATTAGTTATTTCTCACTTTCTTTTCGTTTTGCTGGGTTCCTAAGGGGCATAGCGTGATGTTAACAGCCTGTAGCCTCAGCCTTTCTCAAAATATATTGAGCTATCAAATACAAAACTAATTTTAAAATCCGACGAAAGATCTTACTGAATAAAAGTAACTTATTTTTTATTGAAAAAATCCAAACTAGGCGAAATGGATAAGTAAGGATCGTAACAGGTGGCATTCTGTAGTGTCTGCCAACCCCTATGAGAAATCAGCGTGAGATTAGGTATGTATGTTTATTGTATCATGTATGAAAAGACCCAAATAATTATATCGAACGCAATGTGATAGGTCAAAACTCATTATAGGTTTGTCAAAACATTTATCTGTAGATTTTTACTTCGGCTTTACTTTTTATAAAGAGGCGTCTAGTTTAATATTTTCATGAGGAAATTTAACTAACTATTTACACTAGATACTGAATTAAATAACTAACTTACTATATAAATAAATACAAAAACCCCGTCCGCATCGCTGTCATTCGGAAACGTACCCAGAAGACTGACTGCAGTATTGCCACGTTGAATGGCAATGCTAATTCTTTGACAACAGAGAAAAAAAAATCATTACTTTATCATTCTTAACTATCGATTTCCTTTAGTAATACAAAAGCTTTCTTCTACCTACTTATTGTTGATATCATGCTCGATGTTGATATCCCATCATACAATAATCCATTGTCTGCTCATGTTTAGTTATCTAACGTTTTTGCGTCTTAACTACTAGTACTTAGTTTACAGTTTACACGCACTTTGATTCATATTATTTTACGCAAAACGTTTTTTTTTTCGACGTAATTTATAAAAGTTTGTAAATAACTTCTGTGTCACCAGGATGTTTTTAAATTATCTCTTTGTGGTTTTGAAATGGAAAAGAATAATAAAAATTATTTTGAATAAACTTGCTTTTAAACGTTTTGATACGCAGTAGGTAGTTCACGACAATTTGAACAATCATTATTCAGATTTTTAGATCCGGGTTCAAGATGTTATAACTAAGTCATGATTTGCACTTTGGCACTTTCGTAAATACCTAAGTTGAGTAGCAGAACTCCATGAGGAAACTCTTTGAGGAAACCCCTTTACGAAACTCCTTGTTGTCTTAGGAAGTAAAGAAAGAAAGAAAAATTGTTTATCCTGCACAAACAAGACGCTTAATACAAAAAAAAAAAATGACAAAATACACACACTAATACAAAGTACAAGCTTCGTATTCGAAAACCTTATAAGAAGTTTAATAGTGGCCCCGATTCTGTTGTTCACAAACTAAACAAAATTTAAGTTCAGTGCATGTTTTTCTTTCAATTACATTAAGAAAAGGACAGAAGATAAATATTAGTTTAGTCCTGTCAAATTAGTCAGCGCCTGACGTAAATTGAGGTATTTTTAGTAGCCAATTTTTTAATCACGTCTAAACTTGTGTTTGGATATATCTAATTTGACGGGACTAAACAAATATTAATCTTCTGTCCTTTTCATATTGAAATAGAAAGAAAAAGATGCACTGAACTTAAATTTAGTTTAGTTTGTGAACAACAGAATCGGGGCCAATGTTGTTCATTGCTTGTCAGGGCAGGTCACAATTTACTGGTCTAAAGTTTGTTTTTTAATCCCAGATCTGACATTTCAGTCTTTTGTGTTTGCGTCTTTTTAGTACATAGAGAAGTTTGACATTACACCTGTCAAATTAGTATCTGGGTTTAAAAAACGAACTTTACATCAAACCCAAACCCTCGGGTTATGGGGCCCGAGTGCACGTCTCCTTCGCCGGCGGCTGATCGACCCGTCACGTAAGAGGGATGCTTTTTTTTTTTTGAAGATGGGAAATCATCTAATGACTCCTCCCGCTCTGGGTGGAGCAGAAGGGAGTGTCAGACTCTCACTGACTAAAACCCACCCGTGTTCCTTCCTTAGCCCTTTGTGTTCCGGGGTAGCGGTAACCCTTTCGGACAATCCCGCTGCCCCGGCAGGCTTCGGCCCTTACGGGGTTGAGGCGCGTGTGGAACACGTACGCGCCGTCCGGCACAGGCCTGGTCCTGATCGGACGGAGAGTTACCCATTACTCTTCGCCCGCAGGCCCGCGCCTACGGTGGGCGGGAGTCGTCACGGGGCTCCCGACGCCCGGAGCGTCTTCCGCGGCGGCTGGGACGTGAGGCTCTCTCTCTGCGCCGTTCTTTGGCCAAAGAATTAGCATTGCCATTCCACGTGGCGTTTCCGCATGACAGCGATGCGGAGGAGTACTTCAACGCCTAAGTATCCTTTTGTTTTTGTATTTATTTGTATAGTTTTTAATTTAATTTAGGACCTACTGTAAATAATTAGTTATCTAAACCAAAGACAATACACATTGCATAATGCGTAGTGACACTTACAAATAACAAAAAACAAATAAAAGTAGGTTCCATCATACTTGCCCTTGACAGCCCCAGAGGATTGAAATTGCGACTTTGATCTTGAAAACCAAATGGAAAAGTTTCAACTTCACGAGAAATCATATCCTATTAAGTGCTGTTTTGCAGTAAAAATATGCTGACCTTATTTCCCTATTTGCAAGTAATTCTTCCACAACTGACCCCATTCTATAAATAATAAAACCTCCAACAACGCCATTTACGATATCAAAATTAAATGTAATAACTGCACCTGATAGGAAGTCTCCTCGTCGACTCTCAATTATTCCGCCCCAGCGTTTACGATCAGATCGATTGAACGGCAGCTCGTAAAACATTCAGCACTATTACGTGTCACCCGATGTCATTTAAATAGGTGTGACTCGTGTCGTGGCGGCAGTCGTAGGGAATTTTAGATTTTGTGGGGTTCCGTGGGATTTTTCTGTGGGTTTTCCAGATTCTGGTCGATAAAAGTTCCTGGACTTTAATAAAAAGTTATTAAGAAAGTGCTGCCATCTCTTTGTGGTATAAGTTGAGGCTCCCGCAGATTGGCGCGACGCGACGATGCGACCAGATTCTGGTAGAACAATTTCCATGAAGTTTTCATAGAAATTGTTGTGATGGAGCCGCGTCGCCCTGTCGCGTTGCGCCTAATAACAGTTGAAAGTAAATTACTTAGTTTGGGGTTCTGATATTTTGGTAAAAACGCTTGGTATAGATCTGATACCGGAACTCGAATTCAAGCCTCCTGGATGAGAGCCAGGTATCCTATAAAAACAGTGGCGACCCAGTGGTAACGGTATCTACCATTCAAACCCAGTCAGGCGCTTAACTTGTGTAAATTATTTCATCACCACTCTCAAAATTTTGAAAGAAAACATCGTGAGGAAGCCGGCATGTCCAAGAACCAACAATTCGAAGGCATCATGAGACGTCTCCCAGCCCGCAACCCGCTTGGTACATTACAGCCCACGAACTCTTGAAGAGACGAGGCTTGTGTCTCAGCAGTAGGAATATTAAAGGCTGATTATGCTTATGCTATGCTTGGTATGATCATAAATACACAGAAGATGTTGCCCGAAAATGGAAGCAGATTGCCATGAAATGACAAGAAATCATCTCAAAAACTGAACGTTAGATTGGCAACCAAAACTGTATGCTGTTACTGGATCTTAGGAGTATGTTCCCAGCCTTCATGATGTCATAATCCCTTACTCGTCTTTTACGGCGTCCACATAAACATCAAAAATGGTCTGTTCACTTCCAAGCGTCGAACACTTAGGGATAGATCCGCCATTACAGTTACATGCGAGTCACCAACTTTAGTACTCGTAACCTCTGCCAGCAGCCAACTGTCAGCTTTAAGGGGAAGCTGACACGGCTTGTTGTCAATAGAACTCGGAATAGTTATCGTACATTGTTACTTGTTAGTGTTAGTTCAAATGGTGCTTAAACTGTGTGATCACACATAATCTAGGGCTCGGTTTCTGAGCTGAGAATTTGAGGTGAGATTTTGACAAAACTCTACTTTGACATTACTTGAGGTAGGGCATGAATCTCGGAATCTCGGAATATCGCAATATCGGAATCTCGGAACGCAAATTCCGATATTAGAATTCCGATACTGAGTGATTCAATATCGAAATCGGACAATTTTTTCTAAATTTCGACTTTTAAACTAAACCTATAATTTAGATCCTAGTGTAGCGCGCCACCATATTCCTGTTGCTAGCTCGCTAAGCATGCGATACAAGAACAATAATAGTGTTGACTGTCTCGTTCAGTCTTTACCTGCGCGGTACGTCTTGTTTATTCGCACAAACGAACAAAATATCCTGTCAATTAGAGTTGCCCAACTATCGATAGTTTCTCTATCGATAGATGACCTCGAAAACTAGTAACAATATCGGTAGTGCTATCGATAGTATCGATACTATCGGTGCTATCGATACTATCGATATCACAAATTAACTAATACTTATTGATTGGAAGCAATAGAATCGATAGTATCGATACTATTACATGATAATACTATCAATAGTATCGATAGTATCGATTATTTTTGAATATCGGTAGTGCTATCGATAGTATCGATACTATCGGTGCTATCGATACTATCGATATCACAAATTAACTAATACTTATTGATTGGAAGCAATAGAATCGATAGTATCGATACTATTACATGATAATACTATCAATAGTATCGATAGTATCGATTATTTTTGAGTAATAGTATCGATACTATCGATATTATCGATAGTATCGATACTATTAGCTCACTATAACCTCTTTTATGCTAACCAAATTTGTTCTAAAATAATGCATTATTTGCGAAGGTGTTTTTATAAACATGGTATTAATCCTTATCCAAATAAATACGTTATTCATCACATGTATTTAATTTTGAACAAAATTGCCTCTGACATCATTTGATTTCAATGTATATCTTAGGAGATATCATAGTTTTAAAATAATACTAATAATAAAGCTGAAGAGTTTGTTTTTTTGAAACACGGTTTGAAAGCTCTAAATCTCTGGGAGTATTGGTCGCATATATAAAAATATTTTTGCGTTCGAGAGCCCAGTTCTTGAGGAAGGCTATATTCTATTAAACTTGACGCTAGGACCCTTAGGAGTTGAGCAAAAAGAAAAAAGTCAGAAGTTTTCGCCAAGCGAAAACGAAGTAATAGCGCAGGCCGGCGACACGTTGCGACGGGGTGGATCGGGGAAACAAAAAAAAATTACGCGGACGAAGTCGCGTGCAGAAGCTAGTTAAAGAATATGATTTAAAAATGTTTTTTATTGCACTCAATCCAACCTCATACCGAATTTGTGCATTTCTAAAGAAAAAACGAAATTCCGATATTAATATCGGAATTCCGATATTGAGATCTAATATCGGAAATCAGTATCGGAATTGAAAACCTTCCGATATTACATGCCCTAACTTGAGGTGACCCCCATAAAATTCAAAATTACATTAAAGAATCCTTAAGTAGAGTTTGACGAGTTCTCAACTTCAAATTCTGAAATCAGCGGGGCAATTCTCGTAATTTTTAAGAACGTTCACAGTCTGATATCAGTCTCAATCTGTCAAAAATACCTCAAATTTCTCTACATTTTGACAAGTTTTTGACATTTGTTTGTCGCCGAGATGACACTGCGACTAGATTTTGAACGTTTTAAATTACGAGAATTGGCCTTCTGAAACCCGGTGTAAGTCTGTAAATATGATTAGATAAATTCGCGCCTTCTTTCAGGGATAGACAGAATCCTCACATACTCCTTTAGCTTCGAGTGGAAACATCGGGAGGGGACGCCCTAGCAGGACATTTATACTGTACTTATTGGTGTATGCTCTTCAGAATGGTCAAATGTGTAGTACTCGCATCCGGCGTGTGTGTATGATGTATAAACGTAAACGAGGCAAAAGGACCTATGTTAGTTGATAAAGCGTACCTTTGGGCCCCAAATCATTTATTCTTGTTTTTGTTGGTGATTTGTTCTTGGTTTTTGATTTGCATTTGGTCTTGTGGCATTACGTCTTCGTCTCCTATATCTCTGTCACACTTATCAGTTTTATTTCTTCTTAGCCATACTATATTTGGGAGCGGGATTGTCCGAAAGGGTTACCGCTGCCCCGGAACATAAAGGGCTAAGGAAGGAACACGGGTGGGTTTTAGTCAGTAAGAGTCTGACACTCCCTCCTGTTCCACCCTGAGCGGGAGGGGTTATTTGATGATATCCCATCCACAAAAAAAAGCCATACTATATTTCATTATAATCCATGCATCTTTTCTTTGGTTGATCGTCTCTCATAACCTGATTTAGGATTAAACTTTTCTGGAAAGACCAAAAAGTGTCATGTGAGAAATTATATTTTATGTTACAAAGGTGATGTTTGTACCCACATAATGATGTATGACTACGTGTGCGCGGTCAACTTATATGCCCATTATACAATTACCTAACAAGCCCTCGGTAAGCCGTCCTGCATAATAATAGGACGAAGGACACGCTTCCTAATATGGACCAAAATAACCCCTAATATAATTTACTTCGTGCATGGTCGCCAACTCGCCATATATATTTGTGTAACTTATGTTATGTAATTTATGTATGGAATCAAAAGCCTAAGACATATTGAAAAAAAAACTATCGTTGGGATAGTATTTATTTATTTATTTTACCATTTATGTACACACATATATAAACAGACAAAAAAAAAAACAGAACAGAAAAATAGGTACAAAGGTGATGCTTATTTCATAAGAAATCTCTTCCAGCATACCTGCGATAGGACAATAAATAGAGAGATGTAGACAGCGTGTGAAAGAATAAAGGAGACAAAAAAATACATAAAATCATAAACAATGCACTTAATAGAACTAAACATATACTCAACAATCTTCAACAATTAAGTACTTAACTGCGTATAAGAAAGATACGTATATGCTAGATACGTATAATTAGTACCAGAAGTGGCGTGAAAACTTGTCTGTGGATTACCACTGTTATACATTATATATCAAATTCACGTGGGGTTGCGTAACAGGGGCACGCAGGGGTACCTTCGGGGATGAAACTCGATATTATTTCTAATGCTGTTAATTGCATGTCAGTTTGGACTTTGGAGAAGTGAATGGAATTGGTAGTGTAATTACGTGGTGGTATTGTATGTAAATTGTTTTATGAAGAGGTAGAAACAAATTAATTTAAAGCTTTTTTTTATTGTTCAGCATGAGAATAAGTCGATACTTTTTTATTATTAACTAGCTGCGCCCCGCGGTTTCACCCGCGTAAGTTTCGATCCCGTGGGAATATCGGCATGAAAAGCATCCTATGTTTTAATCCTGGTTATAAAGTATCTATGTGCTAAATTTCATCCAAATCCGTTCAGTAGTTTTTGCGTGAAAGAGTAACAAACATCCATCCATCCTCACAAACTTTTGCATTTATAATATTAGTAGGAAGTAGGATAGTAGGATAGTAGGAAGTAGGAAGTAGGATGTTTTATCGAAACTTTTGGAATAAATAGTTCAGTCCAGGGCCTTATTCTCTATGACTCAATGAACGAAACCGCGAAATGAACGAGAGATTGGCGGGATTTACTGAGGAATTGACGTGGTGCTGAAGTAAGGAATCATTAAGTGGTCATAGTGAATTAGGGAAGACTTCATTATTATTTCAAAAAGGCTTTAGATCTTTATCTTCTGCTGTATTATCGATTGCATTTATGATGGCTTTAATTTTTATCTAGTTTGACTTCTGAAAATATAAAATATCTTTTAAAATAGTCCGAAAAATAGCCTAGCAAACAAATTGCTCTAGGTTTAACAGTTGGTACAGAACCTTACTTTATTCAAGCCTATCTCTATTTTCCAAAAACTAGTAAATCTGTTCTAAAATCTGTACAAACAATTTGAACCATGATAATTGTGGTATACACGTGGCAGCCCTCTCTACTCGAACAACCCTTTTCTAAATGTTAGACAGTTAATGTATTTCAGGGAGTTGAAAATTGGAATTTCGATGAAGACACTCCATGGTTATAGCGGTTTTAACGCCTCCTGCCAGATCCAAGATTTGACTCACCACTTTCGGGAATTTTAGACCTGAAATATTAGAAATAACACTCAAGTGCCCTTTAAAATTCATGGAACTAGATATCAGCTATTTAAGTTTTCATGTAATAACTTCATAACACAGATCGAAACAATAATTTCAGGAAAGTTATGAAGTGAATAATTAGAGGTATGAAAGGCCGAATTATTATGAACATTTCGTCCCGTCAATGGACAAAATAAGAGAGAACGCCTTTAATTTATTTAATTCTGTTTTAAACAGAAATGAATAAATAAAACTCATGCAATCATAGATCTCATCCATCGCTTTCCACCAGGCGAGATTGAGGACAAGAGCTAGCCCATTTAGCAATAAAAAAAATAAAAAAAAAACGGAGAAAGGTAATAAAATAATAATCCATCTTGTTTTTGCCCCACTGAAGGGCAAAAGCCTCTTCTTACAAAAAGAAGGCAGAAGCATTAATCAACACGCTTGCTCAAGGCGATTTCTGACTACACATTTAAGACCAGCCGATCGATTCTGGAAAAATCTCACCGTGAAAAGTTAGGTGAAGTGAGCTTAGAGTAAGCTGTCAAGAGTATCAATCCCTATCATCAGGATGACACTGACAGCTCACTCCACGCTCACTTCACCTAAGTTTTCACGGAGAGATGGTTACAGAATCGCACTGCAGGTTTCCTCACGATGAACTTCACCGATGTCGATACGAGAAAATTCCCTTTGACAGTTTAAATAAAAGTGCCATTTTAAAACGTCTGCCTCTACTTACTACCATCGAAGCCTCGTTTATCTTTACCCCTCCCAAACTTTCTACCAGCACACCTTAACTAAACGGTCTGACACCAGTTAGGACTCGCGATAGCCCTAGACCAGCCAACAGATCTGTGGCCCACATTTGATAAAGTTACTCCGTACGTGCCGATAAGCCAATATGACTAACTCTGGGACCGTTAGCTGGTGGTGCAAGTTTTGGGCTCTGAGATTTGGTCTGTTTGACTTTAGTTGGCTTTACAATTAGATTCAGCGGTAACAGTTTTTTGGAAGTTTCCAAGATTCGAGTTAGTTACACTCAAACTCTCTAAGTCCGTCAGCGAAGCAAAATTAATGACATGACTAATTATTAATTCAATATAATTTTAATCGTTATTACATATTCTATTAAATGATAATTACTAATAATTAATAGGTTATAGGTAGGTAGGTAGGTGTGTTGCCAGTGATGACATATGGCACTGAGACGTGGTCTTTAACTGCTGGCCTTTTAGAGAGACTGAGAGTCACTCAACGAGCAATGGAAAGAGCTATGCTCGGAGTTTCTTTGCGTGATAAAATCCGGAACGAGGATATTCGACGAAGAACCAGAGTCACTGACATAGCTCTTAAAATTTGCAAGTTGAAGTGGCAATGGGCAGGCCACATCGCTCGTAGAACTGATACCCGATGGGGAAGAAAAGTTCTTGAGTGGCGACCACGAGCCGGAAGACGCAGCGTAGGCAGGCCTACCGCTAGGTGGACCGACGACATCGTGAGAGTCGCGGGCAACCGATGGATGCAAGTGGCGGATTTTCGTTCGGCGTGGAGGTCTAAGGGGGAGGCCTTTGTTCAGCAGTGGACGTCTTTCGGCTGATGATAATGATGATGAATAGGTTGTAATATAAGACTTCATTCAATAAATATTTGTACGCCATAGTATGGCAGGATATGCTGGAACCAAAATTGTGATATCTATTGTACCATATTCTGACAAATAAACATTTTTGATTTGATTTGAAGATTCCAAGTCCGAGAATGCCCGTTCGAAAATATTTTGATATACCTCGGAATGAACTCTTCTCATCTATACTTATAATAAATCTGTAGAGAGGTCAATTCTGTACATGAAATATATTTCCAAAATAACTATCAGCGGGTGATTAGTGATCGTTACTGACGCCAAAAATGCAATCAGTAAAATTTTTGTCTGTCTGTCTGTCTGTCTGTCTGTCTGTATGTTCGTTATAGAAACAAAAACCACTGACGGATTTCAACGAAACTTTGTACAATTGTTCTTCATACTCCTGGACAGGTTATAGTATACTTTTCATCACGCTACGATCAATAGGAGCAGAGCAGTGAAGGGAAATGTTCGGAAAACAGGATTTCTTTTTAGGTGAAGTAGTAATAGGTTAGTAGTAGTTAGTTAGTAGTAGGTAAGTTTTGGTTAATTTATGTTCAGTTTTTTTTAATATTAAGTAGTTAAAAGCGTAGGTACTTTTATTAATTATAGGTATAGGTATTATTAATTATAGTAGTTATAGGTATTTAGTTTTAAGTGAAGTAGGTTTTATTATATATTATTTTATATATTAGACGTAGTTATATATTTTTTAGTTATTCAAGCCCCAAGCGGACGCCGGCGTCCGCCCGCTATTGTCTTGAAAAACGCGTTGAATGAGAAATACGCGTTCTCATGAATCGGCAGAAGAAAGAGCACATCAGTTAAACTCTATGAGAGTTAGTGCCTCAATTTCAGGAAGTCATTATTCCACGCGGACGAAGTCGCTGGCAAAAGCTAGTTATTAATATTTTTTTTCGGACGGGAAATGACACATCGGGAGTAAAGGTAGCTGTTAAATCGTCTTATCATTCATTCTTAGTTCGGACCGCGAACTAATCTTATGTCCGAAGGTGGTACGGAGTAGGAAACCCCCGTAACTTCGGCTGTGACTATGGATTTCTTGCTTAGATAGCAGTCCCCCTGGTTTGGCAGACCGCCTTTCAGTGGCAACAATATCAGTATAATCTGGCCTTTTATTGTTTAGAAACTCTGTATTGCGCTAGACCAGCACAAAGTCGAAGTGCTGCCGCTGGCCTACTGTACAAGGGAAAATTTTGTGATTGACACTATTTGTTTGCGTACTATTTTTCCTTTATTTGCAGTCTATGTGAAAATATAGTTGAATTCTCTAAATCAAAAGGAAGCGTAAAGGGCGCAAAATTTACTCTTTATTTTAATAGACATAATTTATGTAGCTGGTGGCTTAGAAGGGCTGAGTAATAACAGCCGCACGGGTCGTTCAATCAGGTTAAGCTACGCTTGCCGCGGTTGGTCCGTGGATGGGTGACCATCTTTACATACCAAGACTTCTCTGTGCCTCGGAAAGAACGTTAGGCCGTTGGTCTTGGCTGTCTTTTGTGGATGTTAGACAGTCGTTATGGGTCCTCGGAAACCCGAAAGTCTGACAACCAGTCCGACAGTTACCAAGGGGTATCGTATTACCCAGTAAGTGGGTTATGGAGGTCAGATAGGCAGTCACTCCATGTAAAATACTGGTACTCAGCTGCTTAACATAGTCGGGAATAGGCTAGGCAGATGATGAATTTATGTAGCTGGTGGTATTTAATTCAGAACTTTCTCTAAAACCCTCTTCGTTTCTCTATTACATGGGACTTCAACATAAATGGCGAAATGTGGGTGTACTATAGGTACAACTTTGCCTAACTCTTCGGAGATAAACCGGCGTGATGTTATGTGATGTTTCTCTAAAAGTTAATGAATCTAAGAGGACCAACGAGTATATGGGTCACTCATCATCTGCCTAGCCTTTTCCCAACTATGTTGGGGTCGGCTTCCAGTCTAACCGGATGCAGCTGAATACCAGTATTTTACATGGAGTGACTACCTATCTAACCTCCACAACCCAGTGACTGGGTAATACGATACCCCTTGGTATGAATGGTTGTCAGATTTTCGGGCTTCTCAGTACCCGTAACGACTGTCAAAGATCCACGAATGACAGCCGGGACCAACGGCTTAACGTGCTTTCCGAGGCACGGAGGGGTATCGTTATGTAAAGATGGTCACCCATCCACAGAACAACCGCGGCAAGCGTAACTTAACCTGATCGATCGACCTGTGCCGTTGTTTTTATTTAGCCACGGGCCCCTCGGGTCACTAAGACCTCTTTCATGATACACTAAGTTCTGAAAACATTCTAACTACGCAAACTTTAATGTCTCTAGGCCTCGCTTGTTTCTCATCCTTCAAACCCCACAATCCTGATTAGCAAGCCAACAAATTGAAACTTAAAGCTGTGGTAATAAAGGCATTTATGTGATTTCTCGATTGTTGGGCCGGTGACTCATGTTGATAACATTATGTTCCTATTTCGTACCGACCGGTTGCCTGGTCCATTTTGTGATCTAATCTGGTTCTGTGCTTAACTCTGTAGGCGAGAATAATGGGAGGGATGGTCAGTGATGAAGTTTATCAAATTCGCGATATGAGTTACGAAACAGTTTGATGATTTCGCTTTGAATTGATCTAGATAAAGACCAGCATCGTAACTGCGTAATACACATTCAATGCATTGCTTCATATATTGGAAAACTTGGTCTGTTCAACAGCGTAAATAACACAATGAATGTTGTTAAACTTTTGGTGTAACGCAATTACCCTGCAGATGATGTGAGGATGAGTAAGATTGTAAGTTAATGTTGGATAGGAAATCTGTCTAACCAATGGACTTATTTTGTTTATCTGACTAACAAAAAAAAAGCTGGAGTTCTTTGCTATACCTAGTAAAATTTGATTAGAAAAGCACAAAGTCACTTACCTTTTACCTTTATGCAGAGTGTCCCTGGAAGTATGGATCAAATCAAATAGGGGCGTGGGCAAAGTCATTTCCAAACTTTTTGATCCTGAGAATGTAGGTGAATTTTTTTACGGTTCAAAAGTTATGACCAACTTTTGTTATTTTCAGTCACTTTGCATAGTGCTCAAAGAACAAAATCATTAAAAAAAACTACCAGGAACTGTCAATTTAAGTTATTTAGACAGCCCTGATAGTTTTTTTTAAAGATTTTTTTTCTTTGAGCACCACCTATGCGAAACGATTGAAAAAAATTGGTCACAACTTTTGAACCGTAAAATAATTCTCAATCATCAATCATTCTCAGGATCAAAAAGTTTGAAAATGTCCTTGCCCATGCGATTTGATCCATACTTCCAGGGACATCCTGTATACTTAATTAGCTAAAATAAAATTAACAAAAACAGTTATTGAACATTATTAATTTGGACAGGCACAAGCGAGATCCACTTTTGGTGAAAACACGCGTTATTTCTTTTTGTACAACAACGAAGAGACGACGATTTCATTACTCATTTAATAAAACAACAAAACTGAACAAAATACATATTCTTTCACCTTTCTCGTCCCATTTGCGTTATTAAAAAATAAACATTGCGGTTAGAACTGGTCTAATCCGGCGCGATCCGGTTTTCACACGTCACAAGGGGTGGGTTTCGCCAACTTTTTTGTTTTTTGGGGAAAACACCTTCGGTGTTGTGAAAAAAATATTAGGTAGCCGCTAAATGTAGATTTTCTCGGCTGCGGCAACGCGGGGAAATAAAGATGTAACATGTATGAAAATATTGGGGAAAAATGCTTTTTTTTTTTCTGGTGGAACACAATTTTTAGCTATGATGGGAGTTTTGATATTGTTTTGAATAAGATTAACAAGAGTTTGAGACTCATGGAAGAACGTACATGGATTAGTGTATGAATAGTCAATAATTAAAAAAAACATTTCTAAAGTTTATTCAAACTCGTGTTTCAAAATATTATTTCAAGTTAAACAAAAGTCAACTTTATTGAAATGGTAATTAAGTTGATTTCAGAGTACTAGCACTATTGAAAAAGTTATAAAATGTTTGAAATTGTAGCGTAAACTGAACTTTACTGTGTTGGATTTAAAGTTATTTTTCCATAAATCCATATTTGTTTACATTTTTGGCAAATAAATCGCGAATGCAGATTAGGTAACAGATAAACGTTAACCTACTGCAGAGTATTGTGATGCTATAATACACGTAATATAACACAACATTCACGCCTGTATTCCCCTCTGGGTTAGGCAGAGGGGTATCCATAGTACCTACACCCATGTTTCACCAGTTAAGTATGTTTAAATCCCATGTGCGCGAGCCTATTGCCATAGTAGCTTGGTCATATTAGCCTTTACTAAGATATCCCTGCTTGCCCTGTATATTCTTATCAGCCAAACAAAACCCGTGAACAAAATTATCAGTAGACCAGCACTAAAACAATTACAACCACAATAATTCAACAATAACATAATCAGCTGTCCTTACGTACTTTGTGCTCGGCTGTACCTACAGTTGTTACGCAAGTGCTACGTGGTTTATCACGGTATGAATCACTTCTGTTGCCGCCTGTCCCGCGTCATTGTACTGTTTATTGTAATGGTACTGTCTGCGCAGACGCTGGGAATTGACGTGTTTCGAATAGTGTTACGCGTGCTTAGAAACGTGTAACTTTTGATATACAGAGCTGAATGATAAGCTGTAAAATAAATAAAACTAATAAAACTCAAAATAATTTGTGGCGATGGATTTAATGTTTATGCTGTTTTCCTTTATGAAAATAGAATGGATTGAAAACTTCTCATAATATTAATTAAAATCCAAGAACTAATCTGGTATGATGAAAACGCAACTTTGGCAAATTTTGGTGGGTCCTATTACGCATAAGCGACTGTCGCGATCTTTCGACGAACCCGAACGCGTCATCACGCAGACAGAGGACGCGTTCGCGTTTTTCAAGCAAATGTACTCATTTGCTTGAAAAACGCGAACGTGTCCTCTGTAAAGTTCTTAAACCAAGTAAGTAGAAAGCGATCGTTTGTTACTATACAAACAATCGCTTTCTACAAGGCTTTAAAATTACTAATTATTTTTGACTTTTATTCCTAGCTTCATCCAGTAATGAAATAATATAATCAAGTAGTTAATTTGTTAGTACGTGTAAGCTCTTTATTTGCATGTAAAAATTGTAATTAATTATTTTTGTATGCCTATAATAGGCTGATCATAGCGCACATTAACCTTAAACATGTCCAACCACTGTATCTATGTATCACAGATAAAATATTTCTGATTTCTGAGCTAAGCTAAATAGACCATGCTTTGTGCCAAGTATAAGCATAATCAGCCTATAATATTCCTACCGCTGGGATACAGGGCTCCACTCTATGAGAGGGCCGATTTCTACCACGTGCGGTAGATGTCACAAATGTCTTCGAATTTTTGGTTCTAGGACATTCCGGTTTCCTCACAATGATTTCCTTCACCATCTTGAGGGCAGTGCATGGTGATGAAATAATTTGCATAAATTTAAGTTTGGGTTCGAACCTACGACCTACAACTCGTAAGTCGCGACCGTTGCCGCCGTCATTAGTCATTTATTAATTTGTTGAACATAGGTACAATGATGATGGTCAGCGGGATTGTCCGAAAGGGTTACCGCTGCCCCGGAACATAAAGGGCTAAGGAAGAAACACGGGTGGGTTTTAGTCAGTAAGAGTCTGACACTCCCTCCTGCTCCACCCTGAGCGGGAGGGGTCATTTAATGATTTCCGATCCTCAAAAAACAAAAAGGCACAATAATGATGTTATACGTACATATAAAGATTGAACAGTGCGCTATGTTAAGCCAGAGAGCGTACAAATGTTTCATGTTTCCGTCCGCCACTTCTTTGTACCTATTTGGTGACAATACGCGAGTACTATTAATAACAGTGCGCATTCAAAAGACGTAATATAAGACTGAACACGTAATACGACTGTGCCGTGTTGAGGACTGTTACACAAGACTATTGACACAACATAACAGCCAGCGTGCGCCTGCGTGGGCCCTGAGCCCTTCAACTCCGAGCTCTGTACGTCAAAGGGCACACATTTCTGTTGCAATAAAGTACAATTTTAATATGTAACGTTTAATATCCTCTCAGTTTGACTAGTCAACATTTGTTTCTAGGGCTTCATTTTATTTTATTAAAGTAGTAAGGTTTTTGTGCTAACTTCTCTCTTCTCATATTTTCAGAGAGAAAATATGACTTTAATTAGCTTCACACTTGTCTTCGTGTTCTAGTCTACCTTAATGTATAACTATTTATAATGTGTTTTTTCACTCATTTTCCCTCATCGTATTGAGTTAACATTTTGCCCACCTTTGTAATTCTGGTGATACCAGTTATTATGATTGCTATAATAAGGTTTGATGATGTGGAGGAAGATGTTCTGGTATTGGTTGGTTCTTACTGATTTCTTTAGATAAATCTTTTCCTATTATTTTCCAATCCTGTTTTGTGTTTGCCTTGTATTGATAACTATAGCTTCTCCCCGTCGCATTGAATCGCCTGCCCGCGATTTTAGCTCGTTTTCGCGTTCTTTCTTTCTTTTTGTTCGACTCCTAAGAGTTCTAGCGTGAATAGCCTAGACTTCCTCAAGAATGGGCTATCAAATGCAAATAGATTTTCTCACGGCCGGTAGTTCATGACCGCGTTCAAACAAACAAACTCTTCGACTGTATTATTAGTAATATATAAATTTTTGTTTTACTGATTTAAACAAATACTTATTTGCGTTATTACATGTTTCAACGACATAAAAAAGACATGTCTCCTTCAAAAGTTTTATGCTCGACTGGCCTCGCTCAAAGCACAAGAAGGCTGCTATAAATAATTAAGTGAGTAATAGAGGGATAGTCAGTACTTAGCTCGGTGCTAATTACAGCTGCTACCGGAGTTGTGTTGCACTTATTAAATTATAATATTAGTTCGTAAACGTCCACTGTTTTGCAAGTTCGTCCTGATAAACTGTGATAGAGGTTCTTTTAAAAGGAATCTCATGTATTGGTCAACTATAATTTCGTTGGTTAACTATAGTGAACGATTTGTTATTGCTTATCTAATCTAATATATAAAATTCTCGTGTCGCGGTGTTTGTGGTTAAACTCCTCCGAAACGGCTGGACCGATTTGTATGAAATTTTGTGTGCATATCGGGTAAGTCTGAGAATCGGCCAACATCTATTTTTCATACCCCTTTTTTTTTTTGCAAAACGACGTTTGCGGGGTCAGATATTTTATATTATTATTATTAGAACGATAAGCAGACTTAGTAGGCTAACATTTCGTTCCAAAATCCTCTTATAATTTGAGGTATGATATACATTTGTTTGATCTTTTTCATCAGCTTATAACATTCCATTTCAGGACATGGCCTTCGAATCGCACCAAAAGGCACGCCATTAAACCCGATCCTCGGCTACTTACTCCAAACTATTACTAAGTACTATTTAAAGGCTTTTAATAGGGTACTATAATGTATAGTTACTAGGACACTATAGGCGAGAAGACATCTTTTCGTCATACGCCCTTATTAACATACCATGACTTTCTTTTAGCAAAATGTGACAGTTTTCGCTTGCAATTTTTCACTCCGCCACACAATATAATTCCACTACGATTCCTTCTTAGTTTCGCTCGAAACTGAAGCGGCTGTATAAATATTAGATCAGGTAATAGGCCAGCAACTACCAGTTAGTCTGTCAGTAATTACAGCCGTTACTGACGTTTGCCTGAGATTCCTTATTCATTGATGCCGTGACTAACTTCTGGGCCTCGAGTCTGCTATTACAATAGTGTCAGAATGGTCTATCATTGATTTCATAATTGTTGATCTTGACAAGTTTGGTAACCTACTAATATAATGACGTCATTATGATTTTCCACTGGTCAACCACTGACACTCCATTGAAAGAAATGGCGTGAAATGGTAATCTCGTACATAATGACAAATGAATAAATATAATGTTTATTACTATTGACGAACTTCTGACTACTTCAGATTGCAAACACTAATACGTAATATGTAAAAATATATATTAAATGAAATCTAGCATGATTTAATAGTAGTTTTTCTCAGACCATTGATCGACCAATGATCGACCATTATGAATTTAGCAGATTACGAACTTTTAGCAAAATGACAATGGGATCGTGTTGGAATGACGAATTTGTAAAAATAGCAGACTTTGGGCCCTGGACTAGAACTGTGGTAACGTATTGTTTTCTAACTCAAAGAAAATCTATGATTATCCCTTTTAATAAATGGTTATTGAATTGTTTATTTTCCCGTTATCGTGTAATAAATAAGTATCATAATCAAGGCGAAACATTTTCAAAAATAAAAAGAAAACTTTATAAAGTTAATAGACTTTTACTTATAACAAACAATATGTAACTAACACTGAGCAGGTGCTTCACTTTGTGTAAATAATTTCATCACCACTGCTCTCAAAACGGTGAAGGAAAACATTGTGAGGAAACCGGCATGTCCTAGAACCAAAAATTCGAAGACATGTGACATCTACCAACCCGCACTGGACCCGCGTGGTGGATCACGGCCCACTCCCTCTCACAGAAAGGAAACCTGTGTCCAGCAAAGGGATCATTATAGTTTGACTAGCTTCGCCCTGCGGTTACATCCGCGTAAGTGTCGATTCCGTAGGAATATCGGGATAAAAAGTAGCCTATTATGTTAATCCAGGGTTTCAGCTACCTCCATACAAAATTTTATCAAAATTGGTCCAGCCGTTTGAGCGTGAAGAAGTAACAAACATATAAACACACACACTCACAAACTTTCGCCTTTATAACACTAGTGTGATAATGTGATGTGATTATGATGTTATTGATTAACGATAACGTTGCATAGATGCATTATAATTTTTGCACTATTTATACGCGATGCATTTTTATAATTTCAAAAAACTTAGCACCTAAGCGTAATTTGTAAAAGTTAAGTCCAGAACAGTAACAAGCTGAATTCAACCTGACTAGCCTTTACCCAATTATGTTGGGATCGGCTTCCACTCAAACCGAAAGTGGCTGAATACCAGTATTTTACATGGATCTATCTGACCTCCACAACCCAGTTACTGGGTAATACTGATTATTCCCTTTGGTAAGACTGATTTTCAGACTTTTGGGCTTTTGATTACCCGTAATGACTGTCGAAGATCTAAGAATGACCGCCGGGACTAATGGCTTAATCAGACTAATTCTACTTCCTACTTAATATTATAAACGCGAAAGTTTGTGAGAATGGATGGTTAGATATTTGTTACTCTTTCACGCAAAAACTGCTGAACAGATTTTGATGAAACTTTACAAACCTGTAGCTTATACATCAGAATAACACATAGGATACTTTTATCTCGATATTCCCACGGGATCGACACTTATGCGGGTGAAACCGCGGGGCGCTAGTAGTGTGCTTATAATACTAAAACCATCAAATACGTAGACTTAAAAAACAGACAAAATTTGGTAGCAGGCAGGAACCAGTAGCTAAAAGCAAGTCATTTGGAAGCAACAATCACGAGTGAATGCACCACGGTAGCCATATTTAATTACAAAAGTAAACCAAACCAGCACTCCGTTAAATTCTAAGCGGTCAGCTAGATACATCAAATTCAACACAGGGTCGACACTTAGAGGTGAAGATGAGCGTGAAGATAAGCGATTACTTATTTTAACTTTTGTATTTTATGAAACTGTTTTCTGTTACCAAGTACTTGTTAAGAAGTATTGCTGAAATAGCAGTGTGTAAAAAAGAAAGTTTTAATTTTAAACCTACTTACTTAACTTAAAACAAAGATAAGAAAAAGTATCTATGTAAATTGATAACTGACCTCGTAAGTACAGCATACCGCCTTGTAATTTTGTCTATCTCTCTTTTATGAAGTTTGATAAAACGAGATCTTTTCTAGTTTCACAGCATCACCCCATCAAAGTGTTTAATTGCTTGACTTCCTAAAGTTAATTTTTTAACAAAATTTTAATTCAAGAACCAGTTGAAGGCAGTCTTTGATATTTGCAAGATCACTGCAGATGACACGTCTTACGTAAGAGGATTTTTGGATCCTTTTGAGACGGGAGTGCAAGCAAAAATTACCATGCGATATTTTTTAAGCGTACCTTTTTTCATAGAACCGTTTTAAGCGTAACTTCCTTCATAGAATTCGCAATCAGCTCCGCTTATGCACCCAATCCGCCTTCCTCATAGTGATGAGATAGCACCCGAAGACAGACAGTTTAATCGGGCCCTTTACTTAATACAATCTGCGCTCAGATCTAAATTAATGCAAGTATAGCCCGTAGTGCGGTGGGACTCTTTATTATAGTCTATTTTGGTATAGGCAGAGTTACAGGTTAGCCGTTAAGTGGTTAGTTGGAGTGGAAATTTACCTTGCTATTTCCTAAATCAAACGGTTGGAGATCAGTTATTTACCCTCATATTTATAAACGTTGCTTAAAGTTAAGAGACGTTTAAATGTCAAAAATGTAGTGTTAAACTGACGCTAATCATTACATGACTTTATGTAATATTACATGATTTTAAAAATATTTGTTGTGACACAATTATCTTTAAAGAACTAGGTATATTGTAAATATTGCAGTCTTATAGGATATCTAAAAATATAAGGTGTTTAAAACAACGATCTCTGGAATAGGAACTGGATACGAAGACGAGGCTTTTTAGTCGATCTGCACGAATTTACTCGCCTGAAACATGCGTATCGTCACTTTTAAATTTTATTAATCTTATTTTTTGTATATGCGCTTCGCACGAGGTTAATTGGTTTGAGGGCGAGTCGACAGCTCCAGAAGTATGTATTAGGCAATTGGCATATTTTATTTTTTAATAATTTTATTCAATAAAGTATAGAAAAAAAGGACACTAGCGCACAGAAGTGATCAGAGTTAAATATTATAAAACGTGTACTTTTTTCTTAACTTTGCATGGAATACAAAAGGTGCAAATAAAATTGACTAATAAGCCGAAGACGAAGACGATGATTTCGCGCGAAAGACGTATATTATCGTTTTTTTAGACCTTACACAACACAAGTTGTAAAAGAATCTGCTGTTATTACAATGTAGTTCGAAGAATCCCACATAAAAGAAAACAACTAATGTCTGTTTTTTAATCTCGTAGACTAAATTGACAAGTACAAATGGCAAACTGACATAGATTTCAATAGCATTTATGTCAGTTTTGACATTTTCACTTGTCAATTTAGTCTACGAGATTAACAGACCTTAAATAACTATTGTTATTTATCATTGAAAACATAGCTTAGCAAATAACAAACAATCCTTACAAATCTAAAAGCGGAGTCCAAATGTTCCGTAAAATCAGTTTCATTGGTTCTGTATCGAATATTTTCATGATAAATGCCTGCTATATTTCAGACAAGCTATCTTGGTCGTGCCAATAACTGCTGTGTATTTAAACCTTTGCACTTTATAAGAAGGTATGTTATGGGTGATCCAAATTTTCTTTTTTATCTTAACTCTGCAAGAGCTGTACGTACCTATACCTACTAGCTCCTGTTGTGATAAAAAAGTTAATATCAAATCGTTTATTTCATCATTGTACTCATCATTATGAACAATTTTTACTATGGGACCAAACATGAAATCGCGAAAAAAAAAATCAGCTGCTCCCTGCATTTTCACGAGTTATGCGAACATAAATGTAAGGAATAGTTGATTTATTTTCCACGATTTCGGGTTTGGTCCCATAGTAAAAGTCTATTTTGATTATTTGATAGTTATGTAGGTATTTTCAACCTTAGTGAAGTTTCAATTTAATAGGAATAGGCAACAATCAAGTAATTCAATGTGTTTCATTATTTTATATTTGCGACCATTGATTTGATTGATAAGACAATACCGTTTTTATATACCTAAGCTAGGATTTATGAACAATTGCTTAGTAGATAAGTAAAAACTTAAATAAAATCCATTAAATCCTTTTTTTTTAAAACAGTTGTGTGGTTCTCACAACTCCGAATGAATCAGTAAAGCTGAGTTAAATAATTGTACTTAAAATTAATGCGATAACACTATATTTTCGGGTAACCACTGAAAATCAGCGCTGTGATGTGGGTCCCCTATAGCACAGCATCATGCTGAGTGGAAGCCTTCTTGTCACAGTCATGACGTGCAGCCGTCGACTATCACTGCTTTGTGCTCATGTATAAAGATATATATTTTTTTTTTTGTTTCGATATATATGATGTCATTAGAATTAATCATCTTTTTGTTTGCACGTGTTTCTGTGACAAATAAACCTATTTTTCTTTCTTTCTTTCTTTCTTTCTTTCTTTCTTTCTTTCTTTCTATTCGAAACCCCATTAGGCATAAACAACAGACCTGTATTTAAAATATATCCTAATATATATATTGTGCAATTAACCCAAGTTTAACCGTTAACCATAAAACGGGTTAAGGGTGAACAAATTAAATTATTCTAGAATTATATGCGTGGTTCGTTTTATTGATAATGGTTCGGGTTCAGACGGATTTCAGTTATATCATTTTATTAGATTGAAATAATTAATATTTAAATGGTATTTCATAATCAAATAAAAAAGGAATGGTGCGTTTCCCATTTTTATAATAATTGGTTGGCGTTCGTTATATTTCAATTATTGATGAAAATAATAGGTTAAGGCAATGTTATATTATTCAGTAACTTTAGTATTTATTATAAATTTCATGCAGCGTAAAAGGCGAATAAAGGAATTTGAAGCTACTGTGCATATGCCAATAATTGGTAACGGTAGGTAAAGTCAGGGAAATTAAATTGATAACCAACTTAAAGCACCCCTTTATTGAAATCATAACTGTCATTATTGACAGTCATCTGAAATGGCAATAAGTGTGTTCATTTGATAAACAATTAATTTCCCTGACTGTACCTACCCTTTGTGTTTGTTGTAGGCAATACAGATTAAATTTTAACGTTGAAAAAAATAATAGTTTAGCGTATGTTAAATGTTTTTAACTAGTTACATATATACGTGATGTTGTGAATCTCTCTTGTGTCGTCTAAACAAGCTTTTAGGTTGACGGTTTAGCGAATCCTCGCGGAGGTTATAAGTTTATTAGTTCGCAGTTTATAGAGATACTCGTAAAATGTACTAAACTAATCTTTGTGTGTATTATTGTAAATTGTACATCTAATTCTTGTTTCTGATGGGTTTCCGCAGTATTCAATTTACAATTACAAGCTATTAATACTGGGTCACACGATAGTGTTAATAAAGGTATTCGTTTATTTTAGAACTTTCTATTAAGTTTAAGTACTTAATAGAAAGGCTAGTATTTTACCTAATTATCAATAAAGATGGACAATGCATTTCTTTTAATGAACATTTGTCATTTATTGAGTTATTCCAGTCTGATCCTCTGAACCTCCACCCCCCTGGATCCCCCGCTAGATCTTCTTCTGTTTTAAACTCGTGTCTTATCCACTTAATAGGGTGAGTTGCCCCACTTTAAGGTGCAGCGCAGACGACAGACTATCCGTGACGCACTTTTTAGTCTGTGAAAATAGAACCTATGCAATTATATGCAGTAACGCACACGACGCGCAAAAAGTCCGGCGCACAAAAAATCCGTGTAATTCGGGCACTTCGGGACACTATGATACTTCTTAGGCAGAATATCATGATAGACATTTAAAAAGACAGACAGCTCTGCCGACAGAATGATCGAAGATGTGCGTCGTGTGCGTTGAGTCTGTGAAAAATCCTCGACCGACTTTTTGCGCTCCATGCAGACTTTTTGTGCGCCGCAGATTCGATCGCACAAAAAGTGTGCCGTCTGCGCTGCACCTAAACGTGATTAAATCATCTCTTCACCATAAGATCTGGTTAGAACAGAAGCTTAAAAATCTTTTCCATTACCTATACTAAGATCTTTATAATATTAAATCTGATAATTATTATCGACAATTATAATAAAAAATAAATACAATTACCGACATTATCGTATATTTAAAAAAAAGCTAAATAAACTGAATTGCGTATAAATTAAGTCCCAAAGGCATCATGATAGGCCTTACGATATAAATACAAAGTATAAACAACAAGTTGTGTGGAAATGTGAAGGAAATCCATTTTCACATCAATCCAGTCACGAATGACGGTGTGGCCCCAAAATTAGCAGTTAAACTTTTTAATGTATCTGCTTGGTACTGCTACAATGTAGAATAGGGACTTCGGAACGTGGGTGGCCTTATTGTAGTAGGGTTTTTTTTAGAATAAAAACATTGTAACGAGACTAAGGTTTTATGTCAAAAATATGGCCGGCAGAGCTTCCCATTCTACACCAATCAGTCTGCTTTAAGAATGATGTTTAATTTTTAAAAAAATAGTAATATGTATATTCCAAGAGGGAGGAGATTTTTATAAAAAACAAACAACGGTTTTTTTAATAAAAACATTCAGTAATTGCTTTAAAATAAATAATGGACGTGTATGCTTTATTATTTAAAAATTACCTAACCTTTTCCCTGAGTTTGTTTCGTCATTTCTTTATGTCGACTTCATCTAGCTTGTTTTTTTTTATATATGACCTATAAATCTGATTCCGATATCCTATTTACAAATTAAACAATTTCATTTGATTTCACAGGTCCTACCAATAGTAAATACACAATCACAAAAAATCGTTACGTAACTTAATTTTCAACATAACAGAATATATTGAACAAAGCCCTGATTCCTGTGAATTTCAAGGTTTTCATGGAGCTATCACATTTCAAGTACACAATCAGAAATTCCTAGAATTTCAAAGTCTGAATTTTGTTATGTATTCAGCTGGTTATTTTGCGCGTTATCAAACTCCCAGTATTTGATAACAAGACACACATGTAAAGTATATTTTAGATAGAATAAGTGCAATGTTATGTATATAAAGGTACCAACTATAATATATATTGAACACTTTATTACAATTGAATTTTTCATTAACTCGTAGGATGTTTATTTATATATAGGTACTTTATTGTACGCCAGAAAATACATAACAAAAAAATACAATTATTACTACAAAACATACAATGGGCGGCCTTATTGCTTTCTGCGATCTCTTCCAGGCACCCTTGCAGCATATCTATATACTCGTATTATATATCTTTACATTTTTACCTATAAAAATGAATAAAATTGCAGTGTATGCTTGCAGTGTCTCAATAACAGTTTTTACTTAATGCATATGAAAGTATACCTATACGAAAGGTATTTTTGATCTGATTGAGGCACTCAGTAGGACCCGGGTAGGTTGTCACATAGACGGAATTAATGTAAACAACATAAGCTATGCTGATGACATGGTTCTACTGAGTGCATCGGTATGTGGCATTAAGAAACTGCTTACCATCTGTGAAGCATATGCCGAGCAACATGGATTAAAATACAATCCACTCAAAAGTGAAGTCATGGTCTTTGAGGCCAGAGGAAACGGGACAGGTAACGTGTTTCCCAATATTACGCTTAATGGTACAGCTTTGCGTAGGGTGTCTAAATTTAAGTACTTAGGACATATTCTGACCTCTGACCTCAGGGACAATGATGACATCAAGAGGGAACGGAGGGCGCTGGCGGTGCGGTCGAACATGATGGCTCGCAGGTTTGCACGTTGTTCGACAGAGGTCAAAATTACACTTTTTAGGTCTTACTGTACATCCTTCTATACGTGCAGCCTGTGGGCCAACTATACTCAAAAGTCTTACAGTGCCCTCCGAGTCCAATTTAATAATGCGTCAGGGTGCTGATGGGGCTGCGGCGATTCTGTAGTGCATCAGGGATGTTTGCTGAACATCGCGTAGACTGCTTTTACGCTACGATGCGTAAAAGATGCGCATCCCTGGTGCGTAGAGTTCGCGGCAGCGCCAACAGCATCCTTAGCATGATCGCTAGTCGGCTGGACTGCAGTTACATCAATAATTGCTGCGTCATTTCTCATGGAATGGCGCAGTAGTCATTGTTGAGTTTACTTTCTGTTGTCTTTCTGTTCTGTTTATATATTTTGCTGTGGGTAGTTTTAAGTTTATTAACACTAGTCTATAAGAACATTGTTACTAACAAAATGGACACCATGGTCTGAAATAAAGTATTTATTATACTTATACAAAAAAAACTGTCTTTCCGTCTGTTTTTGTTCCGGCTAATCTCCGAAACGGCTGAACCGATTTTGACGGAATTTTCATCGGAAAATAGCTGATGTAAGAAGTAACTTAGGTTATTATTATAATAGAAAAAGAATCAGGGTTTCGAGCAAAAAAATAAAACCCATGAAATGCAATATGCACGCGAACGAAGTCGTGGGTACAGTACAGCTATAGTAAGTATTAAATCAATTTCACCATTACTGAGACAGGTCTCTCTGTAAGATAAAGTTTAGGTTTTCACAAGGAGTGGTCAAATTAAAAGTTACCTTAAAAATGTTTTGGCCTCAACATTTTTATCTCAAATAGTGCATACTCCATGTCAAATACAAATTCAAATTCAAAAATCATTTAAGTATTTCAATCCATTTTAGATCATATAAAACATTATAATTTCAACCACAATAAGTTGAAATAAAAATAACGAATGAATTAAATAAGTAATATAAATTAAAATTAAATTAAAAGTATAAAATTAAATTAAAAACATAAAATAAAAACAAAAATTATTATTATTATTATTAAATTAAAATTTTTACTAATACGCCTGCCTTTGAGTCATTTGTTACACTTGGTAGGTAGGTAGGTGTTTATACAGGTATTCAGCTGCAGCTCATCCGATTAGACTAGAAGCCGACTCCAAAAGACGAATAGATGGGAAAAGACTACGTAAATAGATGGATTTTTCACTCAAACAGAAAATTGATTCGTCAAACCAGGTTCAACTCTTCATCGATCAAGTGTCCCAGGTCCCAAGTCTCTGCAGCCCCTCCGTGGTAGCGTGATATAATCCCATATCTGTCACTGTGTCCCATTCGGTGACGGCGAACGTTAAATACTGTGCGTTTACTACGCGTTTACGAGCGTAAAACAAAACAATATAAAGTTTCCCTACAATTTTCTATTGCTTTTAACCAAATTGATATTTACGAAACTGTTTAGGTTATATAGTAGGTTGTTTTTAAAGATGGTGTTTGGTGTGAAAGCGATTTATATTTGAAATTCTTTTTTTAGTCTTTCACCACAATATCATAATTGATCGTCGTTTAATTTGACACTTGTACCTAATTTTTTATTAATGGAATGTCTGACATCTATCTTGTTCCCGATATTTATACAGCTGATGAAAAAGCAACTGTTAATTATTATGACTGAAAACTTGAAAACACCCAAATTTTCTAAAAACTACTTGCTGAAAATAACTACTGGACTATCTTATCGCAACTTTATACCAAACAACTATCCGAATAAATAGTTCTTTGAGTATCATAAGCTTTCACCAATCTAACAATTTACACAAATAAAACAATTTACAAATAATTATTCACCACGTAAAGATAGATAGTTCGCCAGTACTTCACTCTTAAGGGTACGACTTAATTTACGCAACCATCTGGCCAAATCACTGTGTCATAAGATACAGGCCTCTTAGTTTAAGAGACAGGGTTTATATTTTTAATAATAATAATTATTTATTTATTTCAGACATAATTTTAGTCCATAGTTTTTTTTTTGTTTGTATATATTTTTGTAGTTTTAACAGTCTGTTGTACAAACAATTACCTATGTATCATTTTATTAGTCTACTACTGTGCTCAACCTGTGCTTAATATGTATTGCTTTGGACAAATAAAAATTATTATTACTATAATCTTGGTGAAGCCAGTTTGCTCCCCGGTCATACATAAACGGGGTTATAAGCGGAGAATTGGCATTGTAAAATAATAGCTATCCAAACAATTTATCGAGATATCTTTAAAGCCACGTTAACACCTACACCAATATTCCGTATTACACAACTCCCCATCGTTACAGAATTGAGGATAAAATTGACAGACTCACGCTCATTGGCCGTGATTGGGGAACGAATGAGTTCGCGCTGGAGTGAAGGACGGTATATTAGTAATTGTGGACCGTTCTTGTCTGGCTTGAGGGTTTAATCACACCTTATGCAATGGCCGCGATATGTTTGATCATATAAAACTGATTGCAGTTGCTAAGCTGAGGAGTGAGCTTATATACAAAATATTGTAAAACATTTTAAAAGTGTGGCTATCCAGATTCTTGCTTGCAGGGCTTCTTTTTAATCTTATACCTATTTTGAATTGTTTCTTCATAACATTGTTCTCACATATAGAAGCAACAAGAATAATGTATTCAGGATTTTGTAATATCTTGATTTAAAAGAGTGTCCTTGGAGTTTCTTGCCCGTTCTTCTCCAAGAGACCTACGTTTTGGAATGGGCAACTAGCTTCAATTTTCTGACTAACTGACCGACTAGTTAATTTTAACAATTCAAAAGTGCCTGTAATTGGTTTAATTGAAATAAATGCTTTGAGTTTGAGTTTGCCCATTCTTCTCCATACGAAACTTTCTTTTGGAAGACCAACTAGAATCAATTCTATTTTCTTGTAAATGTGGACGTTCAAAGGTCCCTTTTAATAGCTTATTTGAATATTATTGATTTGACTTTGACTTTGGGCTGGCTATGGTGTGTCAAAGGATTTCTGAGGACTCTATGATCGTTATATCAGACGAGTTTTGGAGTAAAGACAGCTGATAGGCAAACGTAGTAATAAACGCCTTTCAACTAGATAGTACAGTCAACAGCAAAAGTAGATGATGAAAATCAGAAATTCAATATTAATGAACGGAGTTCGCGTCGTCCTTTAAAAAAAGAAAGACAGAAATATTGTTTACTGTGCACAAGAAGGAGAAATAAGTTTATGTGAATGATAAAGAGATACAACAGAAATTGGTACCTTTACTTTTAAATGTGATTCTCGTTGGTTTGATGATATAATAATATTCACTGAAGTGGATTGCTTGAACATTGGATACATCGCACCATACAAGTTATTAGTAAAAACGAATTATTTTTTATTATTTCCACAAAAAAATTAATGCGCATAGAAAGAGCTTCTTTGCATAATTGAATGGTAAGCAGTGCAGGTGCTACTTTCAGAACCACTTAAGTTCTAAGCTCTAATGTTACACTAACAACATAAATTACAAAGTTATCTGTTATGTTAGCTAGCCTAGAGTTCCTTTTTAGGATTCCGTACCTCAAAATGAAAACCTTATAGGATCACTTTGTTGTCCGTCCGTCCGTTCGTCTGTCTGTCAAGACTCTTCATCTCGGGAACTCATGGAAGTATCGAGTTGAAATTAAAACTATACATTTCAATCTGCGGTACCTTGAAGCTGTGAAAAAGTCAAACTTCTAAGTTAACGTAAAAAAAGATAACGGCCGCTTATGCCGCAAAAAACGTATATTTCGACACTCTCGAGGGAATCAAAATGTATAGGGTACTTCCCGTTGACTTAGAATTATGAAATTTGGCAAGAAGCAAGGTCATGTAGCACAAGTAAAGGGAAAAATCTGAAAATCGTAAATTTGTAGTTACATACCTACTTTGTATGGAACCCTTGGTGCGCGAGTCCGACTCGCACTTGACCGGTTTTTTTTTATTGCGAAAAGGATCGCTCTTGACCTCTTCTGGGGAGATTTGTTGTACTTCCTTCCCAGCTAAAGCACTAAGAAGTGGTGAAGGGCCGCGTTTTATGGCATTGTCTTATGTAATTCTGACTTTCAAAAAAGTGCTAATTCTCAGCCTAGTTTGAATAAATGATTTTGGTTCTGAGAGACACTTTATATGGGACATTATACCATCGCCATATGAGTTTTTCTTTTGTACGAAGCAGCGCTAAAGTTTCATTAGAACCGATATAATAAGCATATTATAAAAATTGTCACCGACGTGTCCAAGCCATTAAAGCCTCGGAAGACCTTGTTATTGCACCTGCAAAACCAAGGTTTCCCGATACTTTATATAAGCTACTACATATTTATCTAGCGACCCGTCCCTGCTTTGTACGAGTGAAATGGCGATGTGTCAAAATATTCAGATTTTTGTGCAATATCTAAGATGTTAATACATATAAACCTTCCGGATTTTTTTTAACATGATGGTGAATAACATAAACTCACGCATTTTTCCCGAGGGAGAAACTACAGAAAGCCATCAACTACTATACTTATATCGACACCTGCAATTTAAAACGTTGTAACTCACTTTTTAATGAAAAATCATTGCAAATTATAAAAACATATAAAATACATTTAAGTAAACAACATATTAGTCATACAGCAAAGTAGATAATCCGTTTTTACTTATATTTACAAAATTGGAAGACGCTAGGACTTTATAGGAACAAAGTGAGAATATATTGAATGTTTAAATCGCTATCCTGAAAAGTAGTGAAAAATGAGTTACAATGTTTTAAATTGCAGGTGTCGATATACTCCTTTTGCTTAATTTACGTTCATACTATCAGAGGCGCAATTCTCTTAATTTTAAGAACGTTCACAGTCTGATCTCAGTCTCAATCTGTTAAAAATACTTCTAATTTCCCTACATTTTTGACAATGATTGTCGCTGAGATGAGATTACGACTAGATTTTGAACAATTTCAATTACGGGAAATGGCCTTCGGTTCATACGCGAATCAATATTCATTGTGTAGTTTAAAAGGATTACCTAAGAGCCCGGCACACGATGCGTTGCGGCGCCGCACCGCAAAGATTTACCCGTATCAGCGGGCATACGAGCGGTGCGGCGCCGCAACGTTTTTATGTCGCAGCGACGCCGCCGACACCCCAGCAGCGTGTCCTTCCTTGAGACGCATAAACAACTGAGCGGTGCCGCTCCGACGTCGCAACGAATTCACCCCTCCCCGCCTCGTCTCGGTGGTTGCAAGTCCGGTGCGGTGGCGCCGGAGCGCATCGTGTGCACGGCACAGATAGTGTCAGTCCACACGGCGCGTTGCGTCATCGCAACACATGATTTTTAATGCATTGCCAGCCATACGGGCGCTGCGTCAACGCAGTAGTGCTAGGACGCAGTCGCGGGTAATCACACCCCTCCCGCTTCGTCACCTGGGCTGTGACCGTCGTATGTGCGTTGCGACGACGCAGCGCACCGTGTGTACACTATGGTTATTTGTATGTAAAACAACGCAACGACAGCGCTGCGTCGACGTAACGCGCCGTGTGGACTGGCTCATATTTCTATGTAAAACGACGCAGCGACACCGCTCCGGCGCCGCACCGCCGCGCCGCCGCAACGCATCGTGTGCCCCCGCTCTAAGTAGTCACACAGATAGGTACAAAAATCACCTTCTTTTTAATCTATGTAATTCATAAATACCTAACCATTGTATTATTATATTATATTTAAATATTTCAAGGCCAACAGGTAAACCATTGGCCTTGAAACATTTAAATACAAGGAAAAATCAATTACAATTTGTGGTGAATTACCGCAAATACTTAACTGAAATGCGTAGAAAATATTTAGCCGAGTAGTTTTAAACATTTCGTGAGGACACACCGCTTTCCGTCTACAATAAAAATATGTAAATTGAGGCACCGTCGAGGAAGCCATTCCGCTTAATTGCAATCGCACCACCAACGGTTTATATATTAAAATCACGCGACAACCTTAATGAGCGTATCTATAGGTATAGTGTTTGTATTGTTCTGGTTGGGGTTTTTAAGTATATTGGTATTAGGAATTTAATATAACATAATATCAGTATCACACCTATAAACATTGAAAGGTTAGGTGGAGGTGTACCTTAGCATATATACCCACATTTTTATTTTATTGCTGTACGGGCCCGCTCTAGACCTCGATTACGCTTAATGGAAAGCGATTGATGAGGTCTATGATGGAACGAGCGTGCCCAGAAGATGTCTAAGGCACTGGAAATCCCACGCATCGACGAAACACAGCAGACTGCTTGATGCTGGACTCCGGTGGGAGGGTGGACGCAAGGGAAGAATTGGCCAGTCGAATAAGGTGTTGGGTGTGAATGTCCAGGATGCGCCGAGCGCGAGTGTTCAGTTGAGTAACTGACGGAACAAACTGCGCTACACGAGGAGGCTTCTTCATGCATCCCTAAAACACATTTCGCCAGGTATGTTTAAGTCCCATGTAGGCAAGCCTATTGCCATCAACCGGCCACAAATCCAGGGCTGCTGAGAAATTCCAGTTGGAAAAACCCAATAACACTTTGACCGACCTGGGAATCGAACTCAGGACCTCATGCTCAGCAGTAGCGCTTGCAACCACTAGACCAGCGAGGTAATCTTAATTAGGAATTTGATAAAATACATAAGTACCAGACATTTATTTTGACCAACTGCAGCGCGATACATGTATTTTTGTTAGACAATATGCTAAAATAATTATTTCGTGCTGGTATTGCTAGGATTATATTTAAACTAGCTAACCCCGCAAACATCGTTTTGCAAAAAAAAAAAAAATATAGTAGCCGATTCTCAGACCTACCCGATATGCACACAAAATTTCATACAAATCGGTCCAGCCGTTTGGGAGGAGTATGGTAACTAACACTGACACGAGAATTTTATATATTAGAAAATAAAAATTCATTTATATTTGAGTAATACGGCCTCATAGCGTTATTAACAATTTACTAACATACTATATAATATTTACAAAAGATTTTTACACAAAATTATAATTACGAGTATCGCTCGTGTGTATGAGCACGTACTCAAATACACGAGGGCACCGTGTTGACGGCAGCCGCCGACGCGTCGATGGGTGTCGACGACTGCCGTCGACACTCGTCGAGGGTAGCAGTTGCGCCAGTTGCCTCTATCGTTGACACGGATCACTCGTGTATATGAACACTTATACAACACATTTAGGGCGAATTTCACCAATGAAACTAAACGCGATCAATACAATATCTTATCCTCGTTCAAGAGCTGTCAGTTCCAATATTCCTTAGCAATAATGACACGGATAGCTCTTGATCGTCGTTTAGATGTGCTGATCGCGTTCAGTTTCATTGGTGAATTTCGCACTTAGCTTAAGAGCCTATACTACCTCAGCTAAAATTCACTCTTTATCTCGCTCGAACGATACTACTCGCGGACTGAGTGAAAGCGAGACAGAGTGCGGTGCTAGGCTGCAAGCAGCGCCAATAGTTTAGGTATTTGCTTTTTACGGTGAAAATAATAGTAATTAAAAAAAAAAAAAAAATAACATAAGACCTGCTTTATAGTTAGTTCGGTTAGTATACAAAGTTTCATGATCTGATTTGAAGTATATTTTGAATACCAGCGGTTTATTGTTCGGTTTGGAGGTAACTTTGGATTTTTTTTTATCGAGAAAATTTAATGGAATCGTGTTTTCGTCTAACATAAGACCTAACGTTAATCCTCAACTTTACCATATATTTATTTCAAAATTAATGCTGCAGTATTTTCGACATAATGGAGGATCATGCTAAGCCATTTGAGGTAGTATAGGCCCTTAAGCAACCTCTAATGTTACCACTCCTGGGACACAGGCCTCCTTCCGGTGAGAAGGAGTGGGCCGTAATACACCACTCGGTCCCAGTACAGGTTGGTAGATGTCACATGTCTTCGATTTTTTGGTTTTGAACATCTAACCTAACAAAAACGCTAATCGGTAATTTTTTTTACTTATTATTATATTTTCCCTTATGTGATTAATGTAATATTTTGAGAAATAAATGTCTTAAAGCGTAAATAAATTTACACAAAGTAAATCAAATCAAATCATTTATTTGCTTGAATATGGGTAGGTACAACATGAGGTGATACATAATTACAACAGTTCTTTAAACCATATCCTACCTTACTAGGTGTGCAAATATCTAATACAATAAAATATACACATTCTTATACACACGCCTTCTTCCCATGGGGTCAGGCCTCGTTAGGCAGAAAACTACAGAACGCCACCTGCTACGATCCTTACAGACTACCTCAGCCTCGCTCACGTTCACAGATCTGGTTGTACACGCACGGTTACGAGAAATATTTATTACATGAATCCATGATTTGAATACATACATCACATTAAACATTATCTATATCATATATTATTATTGACATTATTAACTATTTAATTTTATTAGCATTGTTTAATTTAAAAATTTAGTTACATTTATCATTCAAATAATCATTAACATTATAATATGCTTTATTGATCAAAAAAATCTTTAATCTATTTTTAAATGATATAAAATTATTTGCCACCTTTACATTATTCGGTAATTTATTATATATTCTAGGACCCATACAAAATGCACTTTTGTCAAACATAACCGTTCTATGGCGTATTGCTTGAAGTGTACTGGCAAGCCTGGTACTTTTTAAAGTTTCATATTTATTTATATTATTTCTAATGTCTAATGCTAGTGTTCATAGATATACAACGATGGGAATGTCAATATTTTTAAATTTATAAAATGTGGTTTACATGTATCTATAGGTTTTAATGCACATATTGCCCGGATACATTTCTTTTGGGCTTTGAAGACTGTTTCTCTCTCAGTGCTTGTCTGGGTTCGAACCTGCGACCATACAACCCGTAAGTCGCGACCGTTACTACTGCTTACTTAATTTGCACTTATTATTAGGTAATACACATAGCGCTGGATCAAATAAGCAGTTTTTTTTTTCGTAGAAATTATGAATAACACTGCTGACCCCGCAAACGTCGTTTTGCAAAAAAAAAAAAATAGTTAGTAGCCGATTCTCAGACCTACCCGATATGCTCACAAAATTTCATACAAATCGGTCCAGCCGTTTCGGAGGAGTATAACACTGTGACACGAGAATTTTATATATAGATGAGATAATTAGAATTATGTCGGTACTGTGCAAGATACATAATTATTATATACAAAGTTGATACGACAGATGGGCTTTCCTTTAAACTGCCTATACTAGGTATCATTATCAAGCTCTCTACCAAAAATCAATTAAATTGAAACAGTAGTTTAGTCGCAAATGATTTTTTAAGTTTTTGCACCGTTTGAACACGATGTATTTTTCCTAACAGCTGATTATGTCTATAGGCATAGGTCATGCACCTTAAAACGATAAATCTACGATACGTTGTTGCCGCTCTTAGGCAAGTCATAAACCAATACGTAGTACATAAGAGAGTGACAATCCTATTGGCAAAACATCACGTGCGTAAAAGAAATAGAAATAGGTCAGTGTGTTGCTATTGTATCTTAGATCCTTGCGACACAAAATATCGAAAGTACAGAAGTCCACGCTCGGCGGTCGCGCTATGGTTGTAAACTTTGGCTTATGCACAAAAAACTATCGTGGTAGTGGCACTCGCATCTAGTTGTTTGATTTATTGAAGAGAAACGAAAAAACCAATAATAACTAAAATATTTTAATTTTAATGTTATTGTTACATTACAAATTTGTCACAAAGTGCTACAAAGTCATGTTCGCTTTTACTTTACGGCGCGGGACCGGGGGCCGGGGCGCTTACCTACCTACCTAACTACTGTGTTACGTTAATACAAACCATCGAAATACAAGCAAATACCTACTTACCTCTCTGAAACAACTGGTAGATTAAAAAACGACAATTCACCGTTTAATGTTGAATTTAAACAACCGTCCACTGAACAGTTATAATTTTTTTTTATTGCTCCATTTTTGCACTTCATAGACGCATGTCTCAAGCGGATGGCACTTGCGCTCGCACTAGTCCCAACCAGTCCGAGATATCGTGTCCGTGAGCGGTGTCTATGTGTGCGTTGCTCGAGCGCACTTTGTATGTAGATTGACTTCTGTACTCTCTGTATTTTGTGCTTGCGATCAGTAATTTTTTTATTGTGACAGGACACGTAACTTGGGATTATTATTATTTAGTGTTAGTGTTTTTTTTTGTAATTGACTGTTTTTATTGTGATAGTTAAACTTTGGTTGTGTGTGTGTATAATTAAAGTGTTCAAAAATACCTCGTGTAACTGACACGGCGTCAGAATACACTGACATGATTTTAATCTACGGCGAATGCCGTGGAAACGCAACGTTAGCTCTACGAACTTACAGAGAAAGGTATGGTGATAGCCGCAATTGCCCTAGGAATGCCCGCACCATACAGTTGGCAGTACAAAGATTACGGGACAATAAACGTATAGTGCTGTAACAGGAGGGAGTGCCACCGCGGTAAATGCCCGCTGCTTGGGACGAAAGAATTTTAGACAATATTTCCCGCAGCCCGACGAGTCTCCACAGAGCCGCCCGGCAGTTTAGATGTTGCCATAGAACTATCCACAAGGTTCTAAAACGTAAAAAACGCAAACCTTCTAAATATCGGAAGGTGCAAACTTTTTTATCGAGAGACTTGCCGATCAGCAACAGTTACTGCCAATGGCTACTAAATAAAACATCCGAAGACCGTCATTTCTTAACTAATTTAATATGGACCGATGAGAGTACTTTTACTCGGACCGATCTGAAATCGGCAAAATCTCCGGTACTGCAGTTCGGAAAATCCACAGTGTGTTTCGAGTTAGTGCCCGCGCGCGACGTTGGACGTTGCCACTTTGTATAGTTATCCAAGGTCAGTCACCAGGCCCAAGTTTTTATGAAGTTTGGGTTTCTCCTTTATTTACAAAGGGTGGTTGCGTTTTACTCTGATTTGTAAGCTATTTAGTTTGTTTGAAACAAAAAAATTCTCATTTATGGTGCTTTTTAATTTAATGCCCCTCTGTCGTATCAACTCTGTATACAGAGTTGATACGACAGAGGGGCATTAAATTACACTACGTATACTATACGTGTTTAGTATTAATTCGATACGGTATAAAAATAAAAAGCTCCAAAATTGAGATTTTTTTTTTTAAACAAACTAAATAGCTTACGTATCAGAGTAAAACGCAACCACCCTTTGTAAATAAAGGAAAAACCCAAATTTCATAGAAACTTGGACCTGGCGACTGACCTTACAAAGTAGCAACGTCGTCGCACGCGCGCCGGGGCGCGGCATATGTTTCGTGTCGAAGCGGGCGGCCGGCGGTGGCGCGGGCGGCGGCTTAGGCCTCCGCTCGCGCTGGCTGTTATGTTAGATAGTTTTGAAGTACGCCGACAACAAAAACACTAAATTTTTAAATTCTCTATGTGTCCTCCATTCACATTAATGCACAAATTATACCGACGGAGAATATTGTTATTTAGTTTTCTAATTAAATCACTCGTCCGTCGCTAAGCACTTTAATTTGTGAAATGCTAAAATAATCCTGTTTTTTAGTTCAACAATTGTATTTACCTCGGAGGCATACACTTCACCCTTAATGTATCCCCACAAAAAGAAATCCATGGGAGTGAGGTCCGGAGATCGTGGTGACCACCGAACAGGTCCGAATCGACCGATCCATTGCTGCCCAAACATTTCTGTGAGCCACTCCCTGGAAGCCATCACAGAATGTGGAGGCGCACCGTCCAGCTGGTACCACAACTTGCGATGAACGGCTAAAGGTAGTTGGTCAGTGTACTCGGCCACAGGACCACTTAATAAATCTAAAAATTTCGCCGCTGTAAGGGTGCCGTCAATAAAAACAGGGCCGATAATATTATTATTATGGATACCAGCCCACACATTGAGAGAAAATCTGTACTGGTGTTCAGATTCTCGAAACACGTGTGGATTTCCCAAACTCCAGTACTGGAGGTTTTGCCGATTCCAGATGCCGTTCCGAGTAAAAGTACACTCATCGGTCCATATTACATTTGTTAAGAAATGGCGGTCTTCGGATGTTTTATTTAATAGCCAGTCTCTCGATAACAAAGCTTGCACCTTCCGATATTTATAAGGTTTGCGTTTGTTACGTTTTAGAACCTTGTGGATGGTTCTATGGCAACATCTAAACTGCCGGGCGGCTCTGTGCAGACTCGTTGTCGGGTTGCGGGAAAAATGATCTAATATTCGTTCGTCCCATGCAGCGGGTATTTGCCGCGGTGGCACTCCCTCCTGTTGCGGCACTACACGTTTATTGTCCCGTAATCTTTGTACTGCCAACTGTATGGTGCGGGCGTTCCTAGGGCAATTCCGGCTGTCACCATATCTTTCTCTGTATGTTCGCAGAGCTAATGCTGCGTTTCCACGGCATTCACCGTAAATTAAAATCATGTCAGTGTATTCTGACGCCGTGTAAGTTAGACGAGGCATTGTTGAACACTTTAATTAGGTATACACACACACACAACCAAAGTTTAATTACGTGTCCTATCACAATAAAAAACAGTAAATCACAAAAAAAAACACTAACACTAAATAATTATAATAGCAAGTTACGTGTCTTGTCACAATAAAAAAAAGAAAGAAGTGTCCTATTCACAATAACAAAACAAAATCACAATTGTCAGCGCACGAGTTCGACAAAACAATAGCGGCACAGGACTTCCGTGTTACGTAACGTACGTCCCGGAAGGATAGCGTTGGCGCACTGAAAAACCAAGTTTTTTAGTTTTTAGAGGCCCCCCTCGCAAGGACCAAAGATGCAATAGCAACACACTGACCTATTTCTATTTCTTTTACGCGCGTGATGTTTTGCTAATGGGATTGTCACTTTCTTTTGTAGGACGTATTTGCTTATGACTTGCGTAAGAGCGGCAACAACGTATCGTAGATTTATCGTTTTAAGGTGCATGACCTATGCCTATAGACATAATCAGCTGTTAGGAAAAATACATCATGTTCAAACGGGCCAAAAACTTAAAAAATCATTTGCGACTAAACTATTGTTTCAATTTAAATGATATTTGGTACAGAGCTTGAAAATGGTACCTAGTATAAGCAGTTTAAAGGAAAGCCTTTCTGTCGTATCAACTTTGTATAAAGCTCGTCTCCGGCTACCAGTAAATTAAATTTCCAATGATATTGTATTTATGCCATACAATGTCAGATTTATTATCGCATAATGAATTCTCGGAACCAATGAAGCACTGTAGTCGGAAAATACAAAATAATAAACAAAAATATTCAACGTTACAGTAAAATGCAGCGTACTCTAAAAATACAATTTTACAAACGAAAATCAATTTATGAATCTCACATTGGTTAAAATAAATTGAAAACAAAATACAAGTTCAATTTTAAATCCAATATTAACTGTAAATGAAAACTGAATACACTCAAAAAATTGTTGCCAAATATAGATCCTCTGTTCCGTTAACCCAGCAAATAAAAAAAGTAAACATATGATTCATTGAATGGAAATAAAAAATCCATTTACCATGCCTCCTGGCTATGTAAAGGTACCAATTGTCGAAAAACCCGGCTATTCTGACGGCTCTGTGTCAATGTACCCGGGTTTGATACAAGAGAAAGGATCCCGGCGGGTCAGTTTAAACTAGCCGCTTTTAGTATACATTATGTCCGTACTATGTTTGCACGGTCGCGAGTGCATAACTGGAGGCGATGCAGTCCTGTTGATTTTTTATTTTTTATACCCGGGTCCGTTGAGAGCTGGGTGTTAATCAATACTTTGTACATGCTGCACGCAAAACATAAAAAAACACGTATTGTTTTGTACGTGGATAACATTTTTTATCCGGATCTGCGACCGGATATGGGCAAAATGAAAGAGTGTATTAAATCGATCGTGAACAATATTTAATATTCGCTTTGTGTCGGTTTTTGTGAGGGTGAAAATAGAGCACGACGCTGCATTATTCGCGCGTAAAAGTTGGCTTAGAAAATAGGTTGACGCTGTGTTTTTGCAAAAAACGTGAATGGCGCGGCTTTTTGGTTCACCACGAGGCCTTATTGCTTTTTATTGGGGAATTTTAACGTGATCAAGTATTCTGTGTATATTAGATAGGTACTTGCTTAGTTGGCCATATTTTCATGCTTTAAACCTCTATTTAACTAATCAATAATCAACTTGCACATTTTATTAAGTAAATGCGTATGATTTAATAATTACTGTTTTATTTACCTGCATTGATAAAAAACGTATCAAAAATAACTATCGTAATTATTATTAGGGGATACAAATTCAATTACACAACAATAAAAACTAAATATTACATTCCAATTAAGCGCAAGCAAAACACCGATTGAATATTAAAATTACTAAATATTTTTCCCTTAATTAAACGCGAGCTTTCATTTAACATACAAAAAATAATTCGTACCTATCTATTGACGAAAAATATTTCGAAAATATTTTCTGTAAATTACATTACGAAACACTATCCATGCATACCCAGAAAATGTTGAAAGCTTTTAAAATAACAGAAAAATGAGTAGAGCAAAATAAACGACCAGAAAAAAATGCGTGTTTCAATGAAATATGCAAATGAGAGGCTTAAGACGCTGATAAGACCGAAATAGGCTTGTCTCAAACAATTTTTTAGCCAAATCTGTACAGTTTGTAACGGCGAAAAAAATATATGTTAATCTTGAACATATTTCTGAGAACCTGGTTGTCTTCAAAACACGTTTTTGAAAAGTTTTCTCGATACAAAAAAATAGTAAACTAACCTCTTAAAATGATCTTCTAACAAAAATATCTGTATTACTCATCAACGTACGTTGGTAAAATTTATAACAATAACGTATCATATTTAAATACAGAACTTGGTTGTTTTTTATTTTTGAATACTCAACTTATATAAAAGTAATTAATTATTTTATGATATGTATAAAGTTAGGAGCGTCGCGTCATCGCGCTTCTCTTTCTTATGTATGCAGTTCGACAGTGATCGCATAGACGCGCTGCTAGACGGACGTATGTCGCTTTGCCCCGCAGCCCCGCAGTCCCGCTATCCGTTCGTTTAATATTTTGTTGTTTGACAACTTATTTTATTATGTTTTTATAACTACAATACATTGTAAAAATATTGGCACGTAAACATATTTGTATAGGATATTTTATAAGTTGCACATAATTATAGGTCTAAGTTGTGTAAATATTTTCTGTGCAAAATGGGAAGCAAACAAAAATGCCGAAGCCAGCAAAAAAGCGCTTTTAAGCTAATAAACAAAAATATCTCATGGAAGTAGTAAAATAAGTAATTTTTTATAATGTAATATTGAAAAAACAAGTACACGAACAAAAATGAAATTATAATTAAATAGGTACTTTAAAGGCTATTTTGTACAACCCATAGCGCAAATTCGTTAACAATGATAATGCATGGTTGGTCTAGTGGTATTAGCATAGGTTCTGGCGAACTAGTTTAGAGTTCGTAACCAAGCCAAGTCTTACAGAATTTGAATAGGATCCATTTTTTATTTTGTAATTTTAGGAAATTCATTGTTTTATTTTTATATTTAAAAAAAAAATATATTTATTCAGTAAAAAGAGACGTTTGGTGAACAGTTCAGAAGTAGGTGAAGCTTCGAACAGAACCTTATCACTAAAGCATAAGGTTCAAAGTTGATTGGAAAAATTTGACACATTCAGGTAGCTTGATGTGCTGGCATCTGTACTTATTACAAACTTACTGGTGAAAAACAATTTCCGAAGCTTCACCTGCTTCTAAACTGTTCGCCAAACGTCTCTTTTTACTGTAAAGAAAATTAATAGTTAAAATATTTATATGTATATATATATTTTTTTATATAAAAATAAATATAAAAAAATGAAAATTTCCTCAAAATTACAAATAAATAAAAAAAAGAAACCATTTCGAATTTGCTAAAAATTCTCCCGGGTACGAACTCGGAACTTGCTCTTTTGAACTTAAGCTAATACCTCTAGACCAACCTAGCGTTATCATTGTAGTCGAATTTACGCTATGGGTTGTACAAAAATTTAATTTTTGTTCTCATACCTATTTTGTCAATATTACCACGGTATAATTATATGCAGTATTCTATCTTCATACAAACGGACGATGCGCGAGCTATGCCTACGCGCCTCAATCTCGGCATTCGCTCGGCAGGCAGACAGTCGCGACTGTGCCGCAGTGACGAACGGTCGGTGTGTTGTTTTTTTAACTATAACCGCGCGATTTTTTCACTACAAATAAGTTCAAGTACATATTTAATATGACGAGTATATTGTGCTGTTTTTGGTTGCATGAATTCGTCCAGGGATAACTTTTTTTAGATTATCTGGAAACTTTGAAAGGTAAGACTATAAAATAATTTTACTTACTAGTAGGTAGGTACATAATGTGTCTTTTTAATGGATAAGTATTTCCTTTTATCTCCCGAAAAAAACGATGTCTGGTGTAAAGTGAATAGAGTAAAGGAAAGTGATTGACAAGAGTGAAATAGGTAGTTATAGGCGGTTCATGAATCATGATACGGTAGGTACTTACGCTTGTGTTAGAAACCTCGGGGCATGTGTGTTTTGTTTTGTTAGTTTGTATAATTCAAAGTAAAGACGTGGTATTTTATTATTAATAATAGTTGTTTATTGTACTGTGTGTATGAATAATACTAGAAAAAAATAAATTTGACCGTCTGTCTGTCACTAAATAGTTGAAATTTTCTCAGATTAAGTATTTCGGCTGCTGCTATAACAACAATTATACCACAAAAAACCGTTTTTTTTTTCTCGGTATTAATAACGACAACAACAGCTAGACTCATGAGATATTCACAGAATATTTAGATGTTTGAGAGGGTTGTGATTTTAAAACATTCGTAGCCAGCTGTTCAGCTTGGCATTGGTGACCAAAGAATTTTTGTTTTGAGTTGTTGCGAGTTGTAGGTACCTAATTTATAGAGACGTTAATAAGCTGAGATAAAAAGTTATTAAAATTACTCGTCAGCTGTTTCTTGCATTGTAGTTGAGTAGCTAAAAGAAGTTGAAGTTGTTGTTGGTTGAAGTTTGTAAAGATCGGAGTTTTGTAACGCAGCAGTAAGGCGACAGCAGATTTTTTTTTCCCTATAAAAAAAAACAACATGCATTTTTATTGAACACTTCCTATTCAATTCACAAAGTACTTATTTTATTTTTTTATATAAAATAAAGTATATTACAATCACAAAACTAAATGGAAACGCAAAGTAGGCAAATGTGATTCAAATGCTGGAGGCGGGCAGCCCTATTGCATGTTTACGTACCGCGCGGCTGTAGGCATTTATGTCCAAGATACAGCCGAGTTACAATACTGTATATAATTATACTGTGATATTACATTATAAAAATTACTTACTTTACTACTTCCATGAGATGTTTTTGTTTATTATTATAGAAGCGCTTTTTTGCTGGCCTCCGGCATTTTTGTTTGTTTCCCATTTTACACAGAAAATATTTACACAACTTAGAACTATATGTAGGTACCTGTACAACTTATAAAATAACTTATACAATATGTACCTGTACAACTTATAAAATCACCTATACAAATGTCTACGTACTAATGCTAATATTTTTACAATTTATTGTAGCTAAAAGAACAAAATAAAATAAGTTCTCAAAAACAAAATATTAAATGAAACATAAGAAAGAGAAGCGCGATGACGCGACGCTCGTAACTTTATACAAACCAAAAAATAATTAATTACTTAAAAATAGGTCGAGTAGTCAAAAATAAAAAACAACCAAGTTCTGTATTTAAATATGATACGTTATTGTTATAAATTTTACCAATGTACGTTGATAATTAATAGAGATATTTTTGTTAAAAGATCATTTTAAGAGGTTAGTTTACCATTTTATTGTATCGAGAAAACTTTTCAAAAACCTGTTTTGAATACAACAGGGTTCTCAGAAATATGTTCAAGATTAACATATATTTTTTTCGCCGTCACAAACTGTATAGATTTGGCTAAAAAATTGTTTGAGACAAGCCTATTTGGTTCTTGTCAGCGTTTAATTCAGTGTAAATAGTTAAAAAAAATCAGTGTAAATACTTAAAATAATTTAAAAAAAGGGGTAAATATATTCATTTGTTTTTTTAATCGCCTTGTCTAATTTGATTTTAGCACTTCATACAGAACAATAAATATATAAGAGCGCCCTCTATTGGTTCATTGGTAATTATTATTGACCGCGTCACTTTGTTTCATCCTTGGTAGTTCGCTGTATCACATCCTTTTAAGAATGGCGCTAGGATATCGGAGAAATAGTGGGCGTGGCTAAAAATACCTAAACATCGGAGCTCAATATTGGATTTCAGCGTCTTAAGCATTTTACATAAAGATAAAAAGATACTGTGAGAGCGAGGATTAATGCGTATCAAAGAGGAATTAAACATTTATTTTATGTAAAATATTGTGCTTTTGTGGAAAGCAGAGAATGGAGTTTTATCGAGGTATTTATTGAATGATACTAGTAACAGTTAAGAGCGTTTACGATGTACGACATTTCATACAAAATTTCAAGCCCTTATTTTTCGAAATGAATGAATCGATTTTAATGAAACTTCATAGACATAAGTGGGATACAAAGGTCTAAAAAGTTAGTTAAGAACATTTTCGAAAAATAGTGTTACAGCCAAATTAGGCCGATTTTAAATTTTCCATAGACACAGAGATTTTTAGTTATCTTTTTTTAAATAAGACATTTCGAAAATGTTATTTACTAACTTTTAAGACATTTGTTTGTGCTTATGCGTATGAAGTTTCATTAAAATCAGTCCATTCATTTCGAAAAATAAGAGCTTGAAAGTTTGTATGAAATACCGTACCTACGTCGTAAACGCTCTTAGTTCCGTATTACAGAACGTCACTCAATACTCAAGCATTACTTAAAACTAGTTTCAATCAATCAAATGGCTGGCATCTAGTTTTAAGTAATGCTTGAGTATTGAGTGATGTTCTGTAATACGGGCCTTAAAGTTGATATTGAACATCAGATTATTATAATTCATGTAGGTACTTACATAAATAATATTTGTGATCCATAATGACATTCCAGAGCGTGATGTTATAGATTCGAAAGTCCTGCAACTATGTTTTTACCCGACTTGTCCAGAAGTCAACGAGGTGGAAAGACGACAAATACCTAGAATAACTCCAATAATTACCACGCTTGGCTAACGAATTGTTGATCACTACTTACTTATTTAATAATAATAATATGTCTTCTCCGTTTTTAATTTTATATTTTAAAATCATTAGCACCTTTCTAGCCTGAAACACAGGTTCTACCTAGTTCAGGCAACTGTATCTTTAATAATTTTCAAGATATGTTATTGTAAATTTGCGCCCTTTTTATAAATAAATGATTTTTTATTATTATTCATTTGACCTGGGGAAGGTCATGGGAATCTGCTGGATGCAAGAAGCACCGGTCGATGTAGTGATTCTTGGGGTAGGTCTATGTTCACCAGTAGACATCTTACGGCTGAAATGATGATGATGGTGACTTATATTTTCTAGTAATAAAACTTGTTGTTTGTTTGAACGCGCTAATCTCTGCGATTTGAAAAACCCTTTTTGCTTTTAACAGCCGAATTATTAAGAAAGTTATAGGCTATTTATCATCACTATAGTCGTATCGTGATGATAAATTGCCTAAGTATATCTTTTAGACTATTTTTCTTTTTGTTTAGCTCTGAAAAGCCTTCTTCGGAGCCGAACAAAAAGGAAAAAAACGTCAGAAAAAATGCTCAGCTAAAACTAATGACGCGGGCAGGCGATGCGATGCGACGGGGTGGCTCTGGAGAACAAGAAATTTCACGCGAAGTCACGGGCAGAATCTAGTTTGTTTTATGCTGCTTCACGTCATGATGTATCCCAAGGTCAGTTGGCACCTCAGGGAGTAATTATTTTCACTGTTTCTGCCCCTTCCAGTATACTTAAATCTTCTCCCTGCATCTAGAAAGATATACAGCACTTTGACAAGTCCCCTCAACGATAAGTATTTAAAAATTAAAAACAAAGGGAACTTTTCCCATGAACAGGCACTCGAGACAAGTTGAGCCTGAACTTGTTGACAAATGTCGAGTAATGTTGAGCACAGTTGAGTGATGTTTACGTTTACCGCAGTCACGAACGAACGCGGATGTTTTTAATTAGACCACTTTTATTCGCGTCATTAGCGTTATTTTTTTTTTATTAGGTTACGGTTGATTATCATTTGTTTAAGTGTAATGCAGATTTGTACTGTCACAGATTTTACCACAATGCTAGAAGGACAGTACACGTATTTTTTACTCGTTGCTGCACATCCCAATCTGTCAACAAAACCTCTAATTTTACTAAATTTTTTACAAGTTTTAGACAATACTAGCTTTTGCCAGCGACTTCGTCCGCGTGGAATAATGACTTCCGGAAATTGAGGCACTAACTCTCATAGAGTTTAACCGATGTGCTCTTTCTTCTGCCGATTCTTGAGAACGCGTATTTCTCATTCAACGCGTTTTTCAAGACAATAGCGGGCGGACGCCGGCGTCCGCTTGGGGCTTGAATAACTAAAAATATATAACTACGTCTAATATATAAAATAATATATAATAAAACCTACTTCACTTAAAACTATATACCTATAACTACTATAATTAATAATACCTATACCTATAATTAATAAAAGTACCTACCGCTTGTAGTACCGCTTTTACCTCCTTAATATTAAAAAAAAACTGAACATAAATTAACCAAAACTTACCTACTACTAACTAACTACTACTAACCTATTACTACTTCACCTAAAAAGAAATCCTGTTTTCCCAACATTTCCCTTCACTGCTCTGCTCCTACTGATCGTAGCGTGATGAAAAGTATACTATAACCTGCCCAGGAGTATGAAGAAAAATTGTACCAAGTTTCGTTGAAATCCGTCGAGTGGTTTTTGTTTCTATAACGAACATACAGACAGACAGACAGACAGACAAAAATTTTACTGATTGCATTTTTGGCGTCAGTATCGATCACTAATCACCCGCTGATAGTTATTTTGGAAATATATTTCATGCACAGAATTGACCTCTCTACAGATTTATTATAAGTATAGAGTATAGATATGCAGATTGTCGCCTTGATGAGGTTGCAACTACAATTATTTAAGTACATTATTTAAGTACAAGAATTGGACTTTATAAATAATATCTTAATCCGAGGATAAGTTTGAAATTTTCCATACAATACTGCCAGACGTCAATTTTATTAGCCCGTGGAGCTCGCTTCCACGAGAAAAATAATTTTTCGTGGAAGAATGAGTAGGGATAGAATTATCCAGTTCTTACCTAGGGATCTGAACTCTTAGTTATCTGCACCTGTAAAGATGGGAAATAAATAAATAATTGCAGGTACCTCAACGTCTTTGTGTTCCGAATCACCAGTGGAGGTAGTGCCCTTTTGCGCTAAACCTTTGGCATATCAAATTGTTTTAAATTATATTAATTTTACAATAGAAACACAATTTTACCTCTTGTACTGGTAATCAAAACTGATCATTTAACCACTAAATATACACAAACAAAAAACAAACCAAATAAGGCTTAGAATATTCTATTTTGAACGGCTTGATCGAAGTTGAATGGCTATTTAAATTAACTATTGTATTGTGTGGGCAGGACCACTTCTGACAGCTTATCAACTCAAGGTTCTAGTTATGTCAATATGACATATATGGACATACACAGCACACTCCTGTTTTAATATATGTCTATATTGGTATAGACAAGTTATAGGAAACATTTCCAAGTAATTAATTATATGAATTTGTATATTTTTGATATTAGATGCCCCTTAAGTGGTAGAACGAATTCCTGTTTAGTAGAAAAACATAAATGCTTACCTACTTGGGAATGAATCTTTATTAGTCTATTAGTGCTTTAATTGCTAAATGTTTGGAAGTACCAACCGCTGAGCGTAAACTCTTGGGTTCGATCATTACGCCAGGTAACCCGAACAGAGAATTAAAACTATGATTTTTAAAATGTCATATACACCGCCTGTAAAACATTTAATTTATTTTGACTGTACTTACCCGTCAAAAAGAGTAACCTAGATAATGTGGATAAGACACAAAGTCTAAAACAGAAGAAGATCTAGCGGGTATCCAAGGGGCGGGGGGGTGGAGGGGGCTCAGGTGATCAGACCGGAATAAATCCCTGACTGACTCTCTTAAATATTACGTTTGTCAAAAATAAATTTGCTTGGTAAAAGAAGCACAGGGGATGCACGTTGCTATCCTGAGACCACACAGCCTTTGGATGTGATCAGAAGATTCTATGCTGCTTATAAGAATATTGTAGTGGAAAATTACAATAGCACAGCCTGACCTAGAATCTTACGCTCCGCAGCCAAACACGACCACAGACAGAAAATATATGTGAGATAGACTACATGTAGACCATAATGCTTTCCGTTTCACTCTTAAAGTGTGGGACCCTCTATACAGGGTCAAATTAAATTAGCTAGCGAAACTCCGCTGAAGTGATGGATGTCGATATCATGATCTCATCATCTGCCTAGCCTTTTCCCAACTATTTTGAGGTCTGCTTCCAGTTTAACCAGATGCAGCTGAATACCAGTATTTTACATGGAGCGACTGCCTATCTGACCTCCACAACCCAGTTACTGGGTAATACGATACCAGTTGGTAAGACTGGTTGTCAGAATTTCGGGCTTCTGACGATCCGTTACGACTATCAAAGATCCACGAATGACAGCCGGGACCAATGGCTTAAAGTGCTTTCCGAGGCACGGAGGGCTCTCGGTGTGTAAAGATGGTCACCCATCCGCATACCAACCGCGGCAAGCGTAGCTTAACCTGATCGATCGACCTGTGCAGCTGTTAACATTTAGCCACGGGCCCCGGATATCGCGATCTAAACACGATAAAACAAAGGAAAACTTACTGTTCTCAATTTATACTTCAAGATAAAGGTACCAGCGATCGTCCACTCAAAAAAAAAACAGTCATTTTTATTTTATTTTATACTAGTGGCCTGTCCCGGCTTCGCACGGGTGGACATTTATTTTTTAAACATTTTATTTTTTCTTGCAATTAAAAAGCCCATATTAATCAGTGATAATGTAGCATTCAAGTGGTGAAAGAATTTTTAAAATCGGTCCAGTACTTTTTGAGCCAATTCATTACAAACATACATACAAACCTTTCCTCTTTATAATATTAGTATAGATAAATTATATCGTTCTTAGATATCAATACCCATCATGTCTGCAAAGTTTCGCTAGCTATTTCAATTTGACCCTGTATAATTGGCATAAGGACACACCATGTTTATCACGCAAACAGTCTTGGTCACCACGGTCAAAAATGCCCCGTTAACACATTGCGGTCACTAATTACTTATAACAAGTTTCTCTACAGTACTTGCATAAGCGATTGTATGGTAATTACGTTTAGGTAATACTATGTTTCTTGGGAGCAAGAAGGTTTCTTTTTAATAGGTAATTGTTATGTATTGGAATATTTTTTGTAAGGTGTTGTAATTTCTTAGCTAATATTTGCGGGTCGTATGACTTAAAATGAGATTATAAAGTTGATCTGAGAGAGATCGTTTGTTAACGAATGACTTATACAGGGTGTTTGAAAGCTGGATGCAAAGTCTTAAGTGGGTGATAGTTGACACCATTTAGAGCATTTTGACCCATACATGTCTTAGATGAAATATGTTTATTTTTAAGGTGAATGGGAAGTGGTAGACCGCGAAATTCAAAATTTCTTACGTTTTTTGCAATTTGCAGGTCAGTGTCAGGTTGTATCTTGATCAAAATTTGATTCGCGACTATAACAGGTACGTATTTACAGAATTATAATCATAAGAAATATTCATACATCGTTATAAGTGAGATTTGTACCATAAACACTTTTCCTTAGGAGATTTCTTCTTGTGGTACAAATCTAACTTAGGAAGATGTATTAATGATTCTAATGACTATAATTCTGTGAATAAGTACCTGTTATTGTCGCGAATCATATTTTGATCAAGATACAACCTGACACTGACCTTCTAATTGCAAAAAACGTAAGAAAATTTGAATTTCGCGGTAATCACTGCGCAATCACCTTAACTGCCAACTTTTAGTCAAAAATAGCATACGAACTTTAACTGAAAAAAAAAAACAAAAAAAGCATACTTTGTCATTTAAGGCTCAAAATGATCTAAGTAGTGTCAACTATCTCCCTCTCAAGGCTTTGCATCCAGCTTCCAAACACCCTATATAACTACTGTTGATAGATTTGACTCTCTGTGAAGGAGGTTATCCGGGGAAAGACTACCATCGTACCTATTTGTGACGTACAGCAACGTTGCTTTGTTCTAGAAGTCCACTCTCTAAGTCCGTCAACGAAGATACGGGCCCGTCCAAGAGTTAATCGGTCAAAACACGACGAGGAAAATTATTTTATTCGGACGGTCTAATACATATCGGTAGAAGGGACAACTGTCAAATCGTGTTGTTATTCATTCTTAATTCGGGCGCTGGGCAAATATGTATATTGTCCCTAAGTGACACGGAGTAAGAATCGTTCATCACTTCGGTCGAAACTACGGATTTCGTGCTGGAGTAGACCTGCGGGGCAATTGCGTAACACATTATCAATGGGAATCGGTTTCATTTTGACAGTTCAACAACATTTGTTGCGTTGCGTTATTTATGTGTTGAGTAAACAAATTTTTCGAACTTATGAAGCAATGGATTAGCAATTTGCTTCAAAATGATTCAGATTCAGATTGATAGTGGGTTACGCAATAGGCTAGTTTCCACCATCAATAAATTGAAAATTTAGTCCATCAGTTAGAGTATTGGAAAATAATGGACACGTATTTTTTGTTTTTGTAAATTAATGAATATTGACAAAGACAAAACGCATCAAAACTCGGGAGTGGGGGCTCGTGACGTCAGAACGCACTAAAAATGGTACCAATGTATTGAGAATTTTAAAAGCGTCGTATCTTTGTCAATTTTGGTTTATGTAACAAAAGAAAAAATACGGGTCAAATATTTTTTGATAATCTAACTGACGGACTAATTAGATTTTCAATTTATTGATGGTGGAAACTAGCCTATCAGGGTGCTGGATGAAGGATTTGGGTGCTAGTGTTAGAGGCTCTTATAACATTTCAGTTTCTTAGCAATACAATACACCTGCGATGCCTCTAGCGTTGCAGATATACAGCTGCGGTGGTAACCACATAAGGCGACCTATCTACTTGATTGCCACCCAATAATTATAAAAAATAAACTACTAATCAGCTGTTTAAGCCTACGACTATCTACCTCAAGCCTAATGAGTTCGACAGGATAGATAAACGATATCATCAAATTCTAAGATATTGCTACGCTTCACCTGTTGTGAAAATACCACAGAAAGCCTGGAAGTTATACAAAACATATGTGCTCGTGCAGGCAAGGCTTTATTTATAGTCTCTGGTCACTGTCGAGCCATAGATATATTTTTATGCTGTCGAGCATACCTGACAGTGTGTACTCATCTTAATCAAACATAATTTACAGGGGTCTTAGCTACTGAGCATTAAAAAGGAATAAATCCATCACCAGGGTGGTACACGGTCACTCGCACATCAAGAAAGAAAAAATGTACACACAGAAACACGTGCATTGAAAAAAGTGAGCGCGTACAATTGAACTACGAAAATTATCCATAAATATTGCTTCAAAATAAAGGCACTGTCAAATTCAAACGGTTTACTGTATGTACAGACGCCCCCATTTCAAGCTACTACAATCTGTCAAATTTCTTAAATAGATTTTCAACTTTATATTTAAAGCATAAGGTTCAAAGTTGATTGGAAAAATTGTCCAGTTTCTGGTAGCTTGATGTGCTGGCGTCTATCTAACCGATTTATTCTGTAAAAATCGCACAGTGAAAACTTAATTGAAGTGAGCTTCAAGTAAGTTGTCATTCCACCTTATGCCAGGGATTGACACATTTGACAGCTGACATCAATTTTCACAGTGATATTTTCCAGAATAGTCCGACTGGTCTTGTACTCATCTATACCGATAATAAAGCTGAAGAGTTTGATTGCCTTTTTATTTGTTCGTTTGTTTGAACGCGCTAATATCTGGAACTACTTATCGGATTTAAAAAAATACTGCATTTGATAACCGAATGAATTGAACATCACGCTAGGACCCTTAGGAGCCGACCAAAAAGAAAAAGTCAGAAGGAACGCTAAATGAAAATAAAATAATAGCGCGGGCAATGCGATGCGATGGGGTGGGTCAGGAGAGCAAGAAATTTCACGCGGATGAAGTCGCGGGCAGAAGCTAGTCACTTATAAGCCGTCTATCACTAGGAAATGTCCCCGAACGTACTTATAACTATTTACTTAACATTTAACTCCCCGATTAACTTAATCGCCGTTCAACCGACAAGAATTATAGCTTTCTTCGTAAAAAACTACTAATTAAATAAGTTCATTTTCAATTTATGCCTTGTCCAATAAATTATTGGTTGGTTCGCTAAATATCGCTAGCCTTCGTATGTTTTCATCCGTATATGGTGCGCAAATGAGCCGATTGGTCGTCGCTAATTACTGTGTCTGTCTGTACGTTTATTACCGGCAGAACGTTTTTATAGATGGATGACCAGGTTTATATAATTGGTGCTTTCTAGTGGACGTTTTGAGATATTTTTGAGGGGGAGTTTTTGAAATGCGATTGGTAATGTTATTTGTATTATTGTTATCGGTGATTGCTGTTATAAAGGGGAAAATAAATACATCATCATCTGCCTAGCCTTTTCCCAACTATGTTGGGGTCGGCTTCCTGTCTAACCGGATGCAGCTGAATACCAGTATTTTACATGGAGTGACTGCCTATCTGACTTCCACAACCCAGTTACTGGGTAATACAATATCCCTTAGTAAGACTGGTTGTCAGACTTTCGGGCTCCTGACTACCCGTAACGACTGTCAAAGATCACGAATGACAGCCGGGACCAACGGCTTAACGTGCTTTCCGAGGCACGGAGAGGTCTCGGTATGTGAAGATGGTCACCCATCCACAGACCAACCGCGACAAGCGTAGCTTAACCTGATCGATCGACCTGTGCGGCTGTTATTATTTAGCCACGGGCGCTCCACAAAAATAAATACATATAAGCAACAAAAGAAGAACCTTAGCAAGTGTCTCGCTGATGGTGGCGTGTGTGTTGGATCATTGGGTTCCCTTCAAAATGGTTGTGCTGAATGGTGCTGATCCATACGTCATGTTCGTGAACGGGCGCCGTCAGTAGGGACTGGTCATCTCTTAGCCGCCACGGCTTATTTTAATTTATGAATTGTTCTTTTTAGTACGGACGCCTTTAACGTGCACGTCTTTCTGCATCGTTCTCACATGTATAATTTCAACATGAATGATGTAATCAAGATTTTTGTAACAATTTTATGATTTAAAAGAGTGTCCGTGGAGTTTCTTGCCCGTTCTTCTCCACAGGGATCTACGCTTTGGAATGGGCAACTAGCTTCATCTTTCTGACTGACCGACCCTTGACAATTCAAAAGTGCCTATACTTAATTGGTTTATTTGAAATAAATGCTTTGAGTTTGAGTTTGAGTTTGAGTGAGGATATCCAGGATGGTGGAATTTTTCGTAAAAATGACACAGAGAAAGGACACTAGCACAAAAAAAAAACAAGTTGAGGGAAACTATGCGTCACATCCACGTCGCAAAACGAGGTATTCCTCGAAACGCACTAACTTTGGAACGCACCAAATGAAACGTCTATCGATATAATTTATTACGAATCATTCATGCTTTTCTCTATGTTTCATCGTTGATGCGTTTTGAGGAATAAAATTATAATACTTTTATATTGATTAATATTTTTTTTCGAGGAATACTTTTGGTGCGTTTCAAAGTTGGTTCGTTTCGAGGAATACGCCTGGTGACCGTTCACCCTCACGGAGACAGCAAAACGGCCACGGTCTCTTTTTCTTTCTGTAATAATCTATACCTACTAATATTTTAAAGAGGAAAGATTTGTATGTATGTTAGTAATGAATTGGCTCAAAAAGTACTGGACCGATTTTAAAAATTCTTTCACCAGTTGAATGTTACATTATCACTGATTAATATAGGTTTTTTTAATTGCAAGAAAAAAAATGAATATTTAAAAAATAAATGTCCACCCGTGCGAAGTCGGGACAGGCCGCTAGTATTTTAATAAAACACAAGAAAAACGTTCTGACAAAATATTCAAAACCTATTTATCTTTTTGAATAACTTGTTTAGCTTTAAGGCAGGATATGTTCAGACTTAAGCCAACCTTTTACAGATATAACCTCCAAAAAAATCACGAACAAAAAGTTCAGGCTTACCATAACCTTAACATTAAATCTCTACCAAACTATCCATATGTAAAACAACACAGAAACGCTAACAGAATTTTATACCAAAAGAAAATCCCCAAAAAAATAGCAATACGTAGACACTCTATGTGTTCCCAGCTAGGGATTTGTTTCCAGCATTCGTACTAGAAAAAATAATTGTCGATGTTTCATCGTTTTTTCTGCCATCGGTACAAGGCCTGGAGCTCTGTGAGCCCCAAACGAACTGAGAGCATTAAGGATGGCACGAGATACAAAAAGAGTTTATTAACACGTTTGTGAATTACAATTGGAGAGAGTTTAAAGAGAATTTGTGAGGGCATTAGTGAGTGGAAGTATCGATTGTTTTGTTTCCGTGAATCTACTTAAATGGCGAGGTGCTTCACGATTTTCCATATTGGGATTGATATTTATTTGGCTCACTGGTTTTGTACTTTCAGTGTAAGTGTTTTTACAAAGATCTCTCCATACCTGAAGCTATTTGCGAAGGTTATTAGTACTAGCAAAACATCGAACAACAACTGACTTCAAAATAGAACTACAAAGTGAAAAATAATTTTAATTTCGGAAGACGGTATCGTTGGTTCCGCATTTTCGTTTTTTGACACCAACTTCCGATATTAAAGATATTTTTCACTTTGTAGGTAGTTTTATTTTGAAGTCGTTTGTTTTTTTTTTTTGTAAAAAAGTTTTTATTTATATTCTCCTATGTGATAGCCCTACTTCTAGTAGCTACCTACATCAATCCGGCCACACGGAAACTCAACATAAATTAAACAAAAACTGTACAAAGTTAAAATATCGTGAGCATGTCGCGTCGTTAACCTAACTTATAAAAGATCCTGGAGCTTGTTACCTTGTCCAGTTTCAAATTAAAAGCGGTTGTTTGTTGTAAGTTTGAATTTTCTTCGTTGGCGTAGAATTTTCTCAAATTATTATTTTTTAAATAATAATAAAAAAGTCAGCTCCTTTCTGATTGCTGTGGTTAGTGACAAATTAAGCATTTTGCCAATAATCATAGACTTTCACAAATGCCAATAAAATAATAACATACCGCAATTACCAATTAGTTGGCCAAATGTGGTGATAATGGCGTTATCCCTTTCTTTGTATCTCGTGCTGACGTCGTTATCCAATTATCGTATATTTCTTAGATAGGTAACGATATACCTACAAGAATGGCAGCCCAAAGTATAACAAGAGTTAACATCGTTTAGTTTATGGGAGTGGCTGTACTTACCGACGCAGAATCAGCTTGAGCCGGTCAGAAAAAGTTATGTCCATCCAATAAAAGTAAAAAACACCATTTGCCTTGTTTCGATTCGGAAGACGCGACTCGACACTACATCGAACTTTAATGCGACAAGTGTCTTGTTATGTGATCAGCTCAAGCCGATATCGCGTGGATATCCGCGGTCATTCCCATAGGGCCAGGTACAGTGAGGTCCACTGGGATTTGAAGTTTAATAAGAGCACAATCATAATCATAAAGCGTTGTAAAAAAAGCTTGTTTCAATTAATTAATCTTACTGTCCTACTAATATTATAAATGCGAAAATTTGTGAGGATGGATGGATGTTTGTTACTCTTTCACGCAAAAACTACTGAACGGATTTTGATGAAACTTTACAGTAACATAGTTTATACATCAGAATAACACATACAATACTTTTCATCCCGATATTCCCACGGGATCAAAACTTACGCGGGTGAAACCGCGGGGCGCAGGTAGTCATTCATAAAACAAAATCACATCATCGATCCAAAAGTCATAATTGAAAATGTGAAACAAGTGAACCGTTTCAATTAGAAGTACAACTCACTCATCGCCAGTTATTGAAACAGGACTAAATTAGTTCTTCTGCAGGTTTTTAGAGGTTCATTGTTGAGTAGGGAATTGTATACGCGACGATTACGATTAGTCGTTGTGAGATGTCCTTTCAAGACCTTGATTTTTTGTTAGATATACGTACAGATTAAGATCAGAGAAAATAAACCGAGTTTTGTATAGTTTTAGACCCAGTTTCAATATTGTTGACAAAAGACAGAAATTGTAGATTATTTTAAATCTGTGATTAAATAGACGCCTCATAGTAAACTGAAACAAAAACTTCTTAAAATAAATTTGATTTGTCAGTTGCAGAAAATTGCAGTAGCGAGCTAATCAGTATCTTTATAATTTTCTTCAAACTCGCACGTTTCATACTCTCAAATGCCTTTTATATCTGCTCACCCCTGAAGATAAATTAACACCGTGCCGCGTCGTGATCGCAACGCGGAAACAAAAACCTAACGACATACCTACTCAATGAAAAAACGAACGCTTAAATATCCCTAGCCGGCTCATATTTGAATAGTTCACCATTTTGCGGCCTCTGGCGTTTTGCTAGAAATATGTATTTCAGCACTAAACTACCTGAACGCAGGTACCGACAGGAATTTCATCCGAAACTTTCATTTGCTGTAAAATTTAATGAACATTTTTGTTACGCGTTTTCTGGTGAAGTCCCGTAGGTTTTGCGTTGTTCACAGTCGTTGGTTTAACAGAGTTGTGTAACATGAACTGGAATTATAAAAGAAAGAAAAATATTCTATTTGGCACATTTATACTGTACTAGCTGCGCCCCGCGGTTTCACCCGCGTAAGTTTTGATCCCGTGGGAATATCGGGATAAAAAGTATCCTAGGTGTTATTCTGATGTATAAACTATATTACTGTAAAGTTTCATCAAAATCCGTTCAGTAGTTTTTGCGTGAAAGAGTAACAAACATCCATCCATCCATCCTCACAAACTTTCGCATTTATAATATTATTATATATTATATATACTAGCTGCGCCCCGCGGTTTCACCCGCGTAAGTTTTGATCCCGTGGGAATATCGGGATAAAAGTATCCTATGTGTTATTCTGATGTCTATATTACTGTAAGGTTTCATCAAAATCCGTTCAGTAGTTTTTGCGTGAAAGAGTAACAAACATCCATCCATCCATCCTCACAAACTTTCGCATTTATAATATTAGTAGGAAGTATGATTATTATATTATTATTAAGTAGGAAGTAGGATTAGTAGGATGCAGGAAACAGAAAACTAAAGAGATTATATAGATACATTCCTTATCAAACCATATGCATCATCAACATCTACCTTCACCTGTATTCCTGAAGGTGTAGGCATACTGGATACGATCTAGGTAGAGGCGTTTTGCTAGTTATATTTGTGTCCCATGTAACAAATCTAGTCTCAGTACTGCTCCTAAAATCTAGCAATAAAACTCAATAGAACTTGTGCCAACCTAAAGATCTTCGAATGCAATAAACAGATATACGAGAATACCTCACATCTGATGATAATTTACGAAGTTGTTAGCAGGACTGAATAGGAAAGCCTGAAACACGTGTACAATTATTAACGGACTGTTTACGAACTCATAAAAGGCGAGTCTATTTTGGTTTTCTTAGCAAAACGATTACACGACTCAAGCATTCGAAGGCCAGAGTTCACGATGTCAATTAGGCATAATACTGGCAGGTGCTGGTGCCACCTACTCGAATTATAACCAGTTTGCTACCTATTGCGTGGGGTGATTAAAGCCTTAGTGATCTAAGGTCATAGTTATTGCCTGTTAGAAGGAAGAGAGATAAAACATAAACATAACATCACGCCTGTAATAGCAGAAGAGTTAGGCAGAAGTGCACCTTCAGTACACTCACTATATAGGGTGACTGGTAATTAGTGACCGATACCTAAACACGTGATTGTACTCATGATAACAAACAACTTTTACTATGGGACCAAACCTGAATTCGCGAAAAAAGAATCAGCTGTTCCCTACATTTTGACGAGATAGACGAAGATAAATGTAGGGAACAGCTGATTTTTTTTTCGCGATTTCAGGTTTGGTCCCATAGTAAAAGTTGTTTGTTATCATGAGTACAATCACGTGTTTAGGTATCGGTCACTAATTACCAGTCACCCTATATAGGGGGCGAGCCTATTGCCATCAAGCGGGCTCACATCCAGACACCAGAGGGGCAATTCTCGTAATTTTTAAGAACGTTCACAGTCTGATCTGAGTCTCAATCTGTCAAAAATACTTCAAATTTCCCTACATTTTGATAAGTTTTTGACATTTGTTTGTCGCCGAGATGAGACTGCGACTAGATTTTGAACGTTTTAAATTAGCAGAATTGGCCTACAGTTTTCCACTGAAAAATTCCAGATGGAAATACGTAGTAACATATTGCCCGACCAGGAAATCGAACGCAGGAGCTCATGCTCAGCAGTAACGCTTGTCATCACAAGACCAACGAGGCGAAGAGGTAAACTCATTATTATCATCATTAAAATAATGATCAGTCCATGGATATCCACGTAACTAGACTTATCTAGATAAGGATGGAGCTCGTATAAAAAACTGCTGAAAAAACTGTTAACAACATCATTACTCGTAGTTAAACGAATTTATGCTCACAGTAAGTTAGTTTATATGCATTTAATTAACTTTAATCTCGTTGGTTTATGAGAAGACACTTTTAAACTCCTTTTAGTTATTTATTTATTTAAGCTTTTCGCTCACTTAAAAGTTACAAAAGCAAGGGTGGTCAAGAGATAAGATGGCAGGTGCTTTGGTTGAGACGAACAATAATATAAAAACTATCAAACTATATCTTAATGGGTTATAAAAATAAAATAGGTACATATATAATATAATATATACTGCATCCTCCCCTCTCCCCCGTCTCCCCCACCCCCGCTCTCCTCTCTCTTCTGTCTCTCCTTAATTCGGATTACTCAGTGATAATTAATTAATGATTACTTAGGAGAGCAGCCAATCCCGCAATCATTCGTTGTACCTTCACCATGCAAATAATAATGCATACTTTGTAAGTTCATCATGTACTAAAAAACCTTTACGTACCACAATCAATTATATATTTATATACATATACAAATAAGCTAGCAGGCTAAGCTAAGTTAGTAAGCTTAGTTTCTCTCGCAAATTCTCTCATAGAATGAGATCATCATTTTTTACCCTCATTCCAATTTATTTGGGGTCGATGCAACTTTTTCTTCTCTGTTAGTTATCATCTCAGTAGATAATATATTGTATATATGCTAGTTGCGCAGAAAACTCTGTTTGCGCGATGCAGGATTTTGCGTGACTTATGAGATGCATAGTTCACATGCGGTGATTATATACATGCCACACAGTCACCTTCTTTCTAGACATATCATCTTTCATACAGTCCATCCATCTTTGCTTTGGTCTTCCTCTGCTGTCATAGTCTGCCATTCTCTCTTATAATGCGATGTCTTAAAGAATTTTATAAAACAAAAAATTTTTAACAACGTTAGAAGGTACTATAAAAAAAAACAATTCCTTATGGTTCAATACGCGACGCAACTTCGAGTTAGAAAGTTGCAAGTTTGCAAGATACGCAAGCTCAATCGACCTTGGCATCAATTCTCAACCATAGATTAGGAAATTGTGGATTTAGAGTAAGGCAATCTGAAATACTTAGCTATACCTGGTATTACGAAAAGAAGACAAAGAAAGAACTAGTTTATACATTTTCTTTAGGATTCAAGGGTCTTTATTAAGTGGATACCTATCATTATAATCATCATTACAACCTAAAGAAGTAGTTTGGAATGATGTGCTGCTGGATATAGGCTTCCCCCAAGTGGTCACCACATCGACCGTTCCAGTGGTTCTGGCATAAAGCGGATTGCCGAGACCCCCGGAACCCACAAATTAAGCTGCACAAAGATCAGCGCTTTGTATAACCACAGTGTAATCTTCTGAGAGAGCTCCCATATTTTCCCAATTTTTTTTTTTACATTGGTTGAGTGTAATTTTGCTTATAATAAGTTTATAGTCAGATGTATGCATAAAGAAGACAAATAATTCTCAAGTCATCAAAGGGACAACTCAGAATGATGTTAATGTCGGATGAGGAATTATTCAAGATGCAGGAAGCATCATTTTGAAAGTCACGTAAAGATGCCCTTATCCAAGAACAGACCACCGTGAAGAAATCATCTCCAAACCATGTTTAAACTTATAACCACGTTTAACATTCTACTTCCGCCATCCCACTGCCCCACTTCCCCCCACTTCCGTACCTACGTGCAGATCGTATGGTCAGCAAGTAAAACACGTGTAATATCAATAGGTCACAATCAGCGCACGCGCACGATACGAACACACCTGGCCAGTCAATTGTCACGTCCTGATACAGAATTCATTCAAACGTATGTTATGATATTGGCTATTGTTTTAATTAGATGTTAACACGTTTAATTGGGTTTGCAGATTATTTAAAAACATTGACTGTTATGATGCATTAAAATTGTCGTGTCAGAGGGGCAATTCTTGTAATTTTAAGAACGTTCACAGCCTATTCTCAATTTCTCAGTCTCAATCTGTCAAAATAATCTCTAATTTTCTTACATTTTTGATAAGTTTTTGACATTGATTGTTGCTGAGATGATATTGCGACTAGATTTTGAACGTTTTCAATTACGGGAATTGGTCATCTGATGTCAGTCACTTACTAACCTACCCCTACTAAGGCCTACTTATTGTTATTCGAGCTGATAAAAGTGAACAACTGCCTCGTTGGTTTACTGGTTGCAACCGCTACTGCTTAACATGAGGTCTGGGTTCGATGTCCTGGTTGGTCAAAGTGTTATAGGGTTTTTCCATCAGGAATTTCTCGGCAGCATTTGTGCCCGGCTGATGGCAATAGGCTCGCCCCCATTACATGGGACTTAAACATAACTGCCGAAATGTGGGGGTGCTACCTAAACATACCTCTTCTGAAATCCTTCGGGGATTACAAGCGTGATATTATGTTAAAAAGAAAGAAGATCTTCTAAAACAGAGAAGAGCCTTGATTGAAGTAAAAAGTAAGTTACACATTTTAAGCCCATAATTTTATGTTAAAAGAAACTTTCGAATAGGTGCCAAAATATGAACCTTGGGGTGTAACCGTGTAATTGTGAATAATCTGGAACCGTATCATGAAGTAATGCCAATCATTATTCCACTGCAAAAAAGAGATGGTGCTATATTCTATAGCTTCGTCTCACTTCACACTGGAAAAATGGTGGCATTAGTGCGTGATAATACGGCCCCTGAGCTTGGCATTTTCTGTATGAGAAGAAGCCTTTGTCCTACAGCGGTTTATATGCAGCCACCTATAGAATTGCCTGCCTCAAAATTCAATATAGGTAACTACAAAAAATTGGAAATCCCATTCCATTCGAAAAACACACGCATTGCTACAATGTAACCAGAATCCAGGAAACTTTTATACACAAGACAATAATTTTAATATTTTCAATAGCTGCCGCACCGAACTGAATTCCTGGAATTATTTTCCAATATTTATTTCAACCGGTTTTTATTCCGCAGTACACGATCGTGTTATGCGTTCCTAGTATTTTTCCAATTTCATAAAAGCGTTTTTCTGTCTGGTTTTTAGTGTACTGTAGTTGTTTTTTTTTGTGGTTTTATGGGTTTTTTTTAAGGGTTGTAGGGTTGTTAGGTTGATATTGGCCCCGATTCTGTTGTTCACAAACTAAATTAAATTTAAGTTCAGTGCATCTTTTTCTTTCTATTACATTATGAAAAGGACAGAAGATAAATATTAGTTTAGTGCTGTCAAATTAGATAATCCATAGACAAGTTTAGACGTGATTAAAAAATTGGCTACTAAAAATACGTCAATTTACGTCAGGCGCTGACTAATTTGACAGGACTATACTAATATTTATCTTTTGTCCTTTTCATAATGTAATAGAAAGAAAAAGATGCACTGAACTTAAATTTAATTTAGTTTGTGAACAACAGAATCGGGGCCATTGTTGATATTGCTGCAGTCGTGTTAAATGTTGGTAGTAATTTAAATCACTTTACAATTGAATTGAAATACTGTTGTGACAGGTGTGTTTTCTGTATGTATATGTGTCTCTGTAATATCAGAAAACCAATTCCCCTAATATCTCAACGACAAAAAATGTCAAAAATTTGTCAAAAATGTAGGGAAACTAGAGATATTTTTAACAAATTGAGACAGATCATACTGTGAACGTTCTTAAATTAACGAGAATTGCCCCTCTGTTGTAAGAAAACAATTAGCAAATGTATTGTCCCTATTATCATAATTGTAGGATCCCGATGATCCCGTATTTAAGCTGCTTAGGTATATCACTATCACACACACACAACACACAACAAGCATCTCCGCTCCAGCTCCAATTTTTCACCATCTCCCGGCATTCGTGGTGTTGACATTAGTGACAGCACTACGGATATGCACGAGAAAGTGTTTACATTATCTATTAAATAGATACACTACAAAAATCCTTTTCATAAACTTATAAAAAAGACTAGTGATGCAAAGAATACGAATACGAATATTCGTATTCGCCGAATAGTAGACATTCACCAAATATTCGTATTCGGCGAATACTAATACGAATATTTAAAAATTAATATGTTTGTACGCAAATCAAATTACTGGCAGACTTGGGAAACGCGCGTCGTCGGCACGTAAAAATACGACGTGTGCAAGGGCCTTAACCGCAACGACGACGCGATAGTCGCCTCGGAAAGACTTTTTTCAACGGCTAGGAACATCCACACTGAAAAAAGAAATCACCTAAAATCAGGAAATCTACTATGTTTTTTAAATAAAAATTTGCCTATTGTAAATTTTAATTATTAGAAGAATAGAAATTCATCAACTTCAATAAATTAGTCTTTTATTACCATGGCGAGATATTCGTATTCGTATTTGTATCCGCCGAATAGTAGGTTCGATATTCGTATTCGTAAAAGTAGTATTCGTTGCATCACTGAAAAAGACAGTTGTGAAAATACCCTGGTCATTTGTTCTTTTACCGAATCATCCTGCAGAATTTTTCATTGCAGCAATTTTCACACCAAAGCAGTAAGTGTCCTCTCTACTGTTAAGTAGAAAATATTCTTTGCACAGCCACAACTGTGAGTCAAAACTACAGTTAGTATAATTTACATATTACTTGAACTGTAGATTGTTAACTTATTTCTATACAACTTTATTGGGAACAAGTTACCTTTGGGCGGTTACCTGTCAGTAATTGTAATTGAATGACGAAAGGTTACAGGTGCATTTGTTTATGGCTTGCACAAATATACAAGCTGTATCAGAATAAACGCAAGTCCTGAAAGTACTTTGTTCATAATTGACTACTGAATCGATTTCAGTAACTTTAAATATAAGTATTTTTTCTAAATTTTTTATTTCTTCGTACTAACCGCCGATTAAGCCAAATTAAATTAAACCTTATCTCAAGGTGATAAGACTTAATTTTAAATGCATAAAGTAATGCTAGTGTCAACACGATTTTTTCTTAATAAAAATAGTAAGCTTTAAAAAAATATGTTTTGGTCATTGTATTATGCTTTTAACTCAACACTCTAATTGGGGTGTATGAGGTCTTGCGTTAATAATTATATTACACCTTGTATTCGCTAGTAAATATCAACACCTCTTTTCATGCAGAAGAGGAATCAGCATTGACGTTTTGGATTTTAGTTCTATTTAATCGTAGGTTTGTTTTCTTTCATTATAGACGACAATAAATTAAATTGCTTATATTTGTCGCTCCAAGTCTGCATACGAAAATGTAATCAAATATACGGACCAAACATGGCCAGCATAGATTAACCTGATCGATCGACCCGTGCTGTTATTACTTAGCCACAAGCCACTCTAGGGCCGACTATCGGCCCTAGAGTGGCTTGTGGTTGGTCCGTGGATGGGTGACCATCTTTACATACCAAGACCTCTTTGAGCCTCGAAAAGCACGTTAGGCTATTGGTCCCGACTGTCATTTGTCTTTGACAGTTGCAACGGATTGTCAGAAGCCCGAATTTCTGACAATCAGTCTTATCAAGGGATATCGTTGTACCCAGTAACTGGGTTATGGAGGTCAGATAGGCAGTCGCTCCATGTAAAATACTGATACTCAGCTCCATCCCGTTAGAATGGAAGCCGACCCCAACATAGGAAATGGCTAGGTGGATGATGAGTTTAGTCAATATAGCTAGTCGGCTGATCGGCAAAATCCATAGTCGGCCCGTCACTACCAGTTTATTCCAAAAATCACATTTTTATTTCGATGTTAGGATATAGTTGACAATTCCAAAAAACTATTAAAGATATTCGTTTTGCCAGGGTTTTTATTTATAGTCGTATAGTCTTGTTTAATGGTTAGGTTATAGTGAGGTGTCTAAAATGAAAAGAAAATATTGTGCAAAAAATTCATCGAAAAAAATATAGTGAAGTGAGTTTGAAGCGAGTTATCAATAATCACCTAAGTTTTTACAGTGAAATTTTTACAGAATAGATCGCCTAGTACCTACAGAGCTTAAGACCACAAAGTTGTTGAATCAGAACAAGATAATTAATGTATCATGAATATTAAACAGTCTCGTATTGTTTGCAAGCGTGTGATTATTGAATTAGTCTGCATTTATAATGATAAGTATTGCTAAGCATCTAATTGACCAATGACTTAGTAATATGGTTCTTGTTGATAGGCTTTTACAAACATTATTATTTAATTCTAATATTTATTTACAACTAGCTGCACCGCGCGGTTTTACCCGCGTAAATGTCAATCCCGGGGGAATATCGGGATAAAAATAGCCCATATGTTAATCCAAGGTGTCAGCTACCTCCATGCAAAATTTTATTAAAATTGGTCCAGCCGTTTGAGCGTGAGGAAGTAACAAACATATAAACACACACACTAACAAACTTTCGCCTTTATTACATATATTAGTGTGATAGTATGATTCTAAAGTGCTTACTTGTCTTCCAAGAATGCAGAAAACGAAGTCTAAAATCTAAGTGTTGTAGAACAGTCGGCCGATGAAAACCTTGGCCACGCTTCTTTTTCTCATGAGTAGCTGTCGCAAGCCATTGTCGGCTATTCTGCCAGTGTCTTTTGGATCCTATCTTAATAAAATATGAAGGGTGCTCATGGCTAAATAATAACAGCCATAAAGGTCTATCTTTTATATATTTATTTATTTATCTATTTATTTCAGGCATCAAGGCCCATATCAACACATACAATACAATAATAATATAACTTAAAAATACTATAAATATATACACTTTTATAACTGCACTAAAAAACTAACACACACGAAGTGTCTGCGTCGTGTTTCGCTGACTGGTGTCATGTAGCCGGCCACGAAACCGACGGTACACAACACCCTGCGGCCAGAACTCTTCCTTGAGGAACTTCTCGAGATGATATGTCGGAACACGCACCACGAACGACTTGAAGTTCGTGTTGTGACGCGACTAAAACTTCTCGACCAGTCCAGTTGGTCTTCACACGCATGTACTCCACGATCTCCTCAACCTTCGTGGAGTGGTGCAGTCTGGCCACGTACAGCTGCGTCGTCGGGATTGCCGGACGCAGCAGCATGTTGGGTCCTGCCAACGCGGTGCCGCACTGGTTCCGACAAGGAAGCTTCTTCTTCTTCTCCACTTTGATGAAACCATCCTTGTCTCACGTGTCCTTCTCTGGACCCTGCTTTTTCAAAACCTTGTTGGGTTTCGACGGGCTAAGGTAACCGGTAAAGCAACGCTTGCCGGGGTTGGTCCGCAGGTGATCACCCTTAACATACCGAAGACACGAAGGGGCCGTGTCTCGGAAAACACGTTAAAAAGTTGCTCCTGGCAGTCATTTTCAGATCTTTGACAATCTCAAAACTCAAACTCAAACTCAAAGCATTTATTTCAATTAAACCATTTACAGGCACTTTTGAATTGTCAAGAAGTCGGTCAGTCAGGAAAAAATGAAGCTAGTTGCCCATTCCAAAGCGTAGTAGGTACCTATGGAGAAGAACGGGCAAGAAACTCCATGGACACTCTTTTTAAATAATATTTTTACAAAATTATTAGTTACATCATATGTTGAATTTATAATATGTGAGAACGATGTAAAAAATAAATAAAAATCAAGTACGCGTTAAAAGTGTCCAGAGTACAGCAAATAGTAACAAAATAACAATCCAAAAATAAAATAATTAAAAATAAGCCGTGGCAGCTAAAAGATGACCAGCCCCAACTGACGGCGCCCGTTCACGAACATGACGCATGGATCAGCACCATCCAGCTCAACCATTTTGTAGGGAACCGAATGATCCAACACACACGCCACCGTCAGCGAGACACTTGAGCGAGCATGACATACTATCAGCCGCCAGGGCACATTCTAGTCAATGAAAAACATATTACCCGGTAAATGGTAGCTCAATAGTACATAGAACTCACATCTGTGCTATGCAGTTATACAATACAAAGGAAATTGAGTTTATACAATGCAAAGATAGTCTTACAATCTTCAGCAGCTCCAACAGTATTTTCAGGTGTTAATCACTTAGTTGTGGTTGTGGAGCAGGACCAGCATTGAGCCAGGCATTTTAATCGTTACGGGTAATCAGAATCCTGAAATTCTGATAACCAGCCTTGCCAAGGGGTATTGAATTACCCAGTAACTGGGTTGTGGAGGTCAGATAGGCAGTCGCTCCATATAAGATACTGGTATTAAGCTGCATATTTGCAACATAGTTGGGAAAAGGCTAGGCAGATTATGATCATAAAGAAACATGAAGCATCGTCAACGATATACGCACTTAATAATGACTGTTGATAAGTAACTACATTGTAGGTAATATTTTGTACGGAGGGTTGTGTGTGTGTGTATTTTGCACGGAGGGATCTCGGTATGTAAAGATTGTCACCCATCCACAGACTAACCGCGGCAAGCGTAGCTTAACCTGATTGATCAACCTGTGCGGCTGTTATTATTTAACCACGGGCCCCTCATGTGTAATTATTTTTGATTGAAAGGTTTTATTTCTGTGGTCCTCGGGGATTGGTAATAGTGAAACATTTTGTATTGATTTTATATAGAAACGTGCAGAACCTTTAAGCAGAATTACTTATAAGTAGGTAGGCATACTAAGACATGATTGCACTAAACAATTTTTCTTTCTTTTTTTTTTCTTTCATTTCGTTCTACAGGGTGCAATTGAAGTCATGGGCATTATTTTAACCTAAGGCACTACTCATGATACTAATTGCATTAGGGCTACTATTACGCAAATCAAAAATATTATTAATGCAAGTATGGAAAACCTTAAAATGTAGTAAGTCATAGAAAGTATCAAACACTTTGCGCTTCTCGATAGCAAATGCGTAGGTACATTACGCCGTACGCGTCATTGGGCGTGAATTCTTTGACCCCGCCCGACTCACGTGACATTCGTAAGTTGCCAATGAATTGATTCATAATAAATTCCAACTTTCCCCTCGTACTTTGCCGGCTTAGGACGGTCAAAACTACGTCAATTAACATACATTAAAAAAAAACATTTACGTACCTAGCTTGTGGATTGTTTTGAAAAAACCTTATTTGTCGGTAAAGTGACAGAGGGTAAACGGGTGCTCTTCCACGAGCTTGTGCATGTGCCAGCACGTGAAAAGACGAAAAATCCAACAGGTTCTTAGTGGTTCTGGTGGAAAGAGACCCCGTGAAGGAATAGGGTCGTTTGGGTTGCAGCGATGGAACATTTCACGAGTTCATACTAAATTTCTTGTGCGATCGTAAATTACAACCATTTGTGGGTATTGTTGGTTGGTGTACCTAGCCTGCACATTACGCGGTCGAGGCATCGTGTACACAAACACACACACAACACACAAATACTACACTAACACTTAATACACTGCAATCCAAGCACCGTATGACGCGAGCGGCGAGTACGGCGATTACATCACGGGATCAATAAATCAATTACGCGTCAATGCACCTGCGCAGTCGTTATGACACTGGTTCCGGATTCATGTTGCGGCGGGAAGCAGACCCCGCGCGGGGGTGATATTCGTATTTTTGCGAGTGAGGGAGTGGGACGGAGAGAGTTCAGGGAATCCCGCCGGACGGCATGTCTTTTAGCCCATTGTTATTATTACTTGTAAGGAAAAACCCGCGCGCGCGCAGGTGATGTTTGTTTACATTTCGCTTTGCGCTGTACTGCGCTTTAAGATTTTGATACTTCAACATTTATTGGCGTTAACGAAGTATTTTGTTTTAATTACTTTAAGTGTTTATTTGCAATAATAAGCCTTGTGCAATTTGACTTACTAGATTTTTGAGGTTTTCCTTAATTGCATTAATAATATTTTTGATTTGCGTATTAATAGCCCTAATGCAATCAGTATCGTGAGTAGTGCCTTAGGTTAAAATAATGCCCATGACTTCAATTCCACCCTGTATAACCCAGTGATTTCTGTTCTGTAGCAAGAAGTGAAGCATTATATCCATAAAATGTTGATGGTAATTGCTTCTGCTGATATCCATCATATTAAGCACGTAGATAAGTTAAGCCCTACTTTTCATCTACTTTCCATAGGTTGATAGCTGACACTTTAATCCCATACCCTTCCCAAATGTCCAATTAGCATGTAAATGAGTAACAATAAAAGATAATATATAAACCAAACTGCGTTTATAACTAACAATTTATAAATAATCCACAGATTCACATTATGTATATAGTACAAACAATCTAACAATTATTTTGTTAACATCTATTGCCAATATCGTTGTCCTTGCTTGATTCACTAACTTACATACACTGTCACGAACACCTTTATCGCAACTACTTTAAGCTGACATTCGAATAAATTATAGATAAGTGCTAACGTTGTGTTCACGTACTTTAGCAAAATTTTATTTCGGTTTCTGTAACTCTTCAGACGTCTAAATAGAGTTGAAATTGCATTGATTTAGACGTAAATACATTTGTTTGTATAGTGGGTAACCATGAACCGAAGGGCGCCGAAGAACCATACATTAACATTTAGGGTCTATTATGTTTAATGATGAAATTGAGCGCTTATACAAATAAAGTAACGGTTTCAGTAGGAGCCTGAGCTTACTTCAGACGATTTCATCTTCATTTCCATTTTGCCCAGTGCTTGGTACAATAAGGGATCACTTTCGAAGGAAAACTGAAAACTAGGTCAATGTGTATTTAATTTGAATTTAGTAATACCATTATAAGTCTATTTAATTTTAAGGGTGAATTTCACCATTGAAACTGAACGCGATCAGCACATCTAAAGCGAGTTCAAGAGCTGTCAGTGCAAACTAGCAATGATGACGCTGACAGCTCTTGAACTCGGTTGGTACGGTCACCAAAGAAAGAAAGAAAGAAAGAAAAATAGGTTTAATGACAGCATATATGTATAATAAAAACAAAAAAAAAAATCTTTATACATGAGCACAAAGCAGAGATAGTCGACGGCTGCAAAGGAGATAAGTAACCAGGGTCATCGGTATAGTTGATGTTTAGTAAGAAACCGATGGATGTTTTCCAATAAAATTTAATTTAATTAATAGAAAACAAACAGTTAATTTATCAAATTAAATTTTATTCGAAAATATCCATCGGTTACTTACTAAACTTCAACTATATTGACGATCCTGGTAAATTATCTCTTTTGGTGACTATAACATGTGCTGATAGCGTTCAGCTTTAATGGTGAAATTCGTCCATACACTACTGTCGTGCTTGTAAAATTTAACTCATATTGGCCCCGATTCTATTTTTCACAAACTAAACTAAATTTAAGTTCAGTGCATCTTGTTCTTTCTATTTCACTTAGATAAACATTAGTTTAGTCCTGTCAAATCAGATAATCGATAGACAAGTTTAGACGTGAATAAAAAATTGGCTACTAAAAATACGTCAATTTACGTCAGGTGCTGACTAATTTGACAGGACTAAACTAATATTTATCTTTTATCCTTTTCTTAATGAAATAGAAAGAAAAAGCTGCACTGAACTTAAATTTAGTTTAGTTTGTGAACAACAGAATTGGGGCCAATATATTTCTAAAATAAATGTTAGACTGTTAAATTTATATACAGTAGAACGCAAGTCAGTGGTAACAAAACCAGTACAATATGGCCTCTTTTTTTTTATTAAAACGCCGTACTACACTACACGAGCTTAAGATCCGAGAGTTACCATCGACTTGCGATTGACTGTGCCAATTTGAATGTGATTGTCACAATACATTTCAAAATTGCCACAATTTCATACTCCCTGTTCCCAGTTCACACCCTACCCTAACCGATCAGACAAAGCTCCTAATTTACGACGACCATCGACCGTTACCATTGAACTGCCAACAAACCATATGATAAGCCACACCATAAATTGTATACGGCGTGTAACAATAAAAATGTAAACATTACAGATCATACAATTAGATAAAGCTACAATGGATAAGTCGTGAAGTTACGACCGTGAAGTGATAATGGGGAATGAAGGAAAGTTTATGAGTATCAGCTGTGAATGTAAGGTAGGTAATTCGTAGGTGCTTGTATGATAATCATTGCTTTGTGCTTTGTGCTGTCCAGTTAAAGGCCTATTCTTAAAAATAAAAGGAATTGGAATCATTTATCTTAATTGCTACCTGCGTAAGTCATTTCAGACTGCAAAACTCTGGCTTTTTCTGGATTTTTTACGTAGATTTTGTTTTTAGCTGCGTTTTACGCAGCTGATTTTACGTTAACCCCTTCCAATACAAATGTATTGCACTATTTTTAAAATATTGACCAAAAAATTCACATTTAAAAATTTCTTAACAAGAGAAAATATTTTAGTAAACATTTCTTGCATTGCAACCGTCACTCACAAGGGAAGTAGAAGCTCGGTGGCAGAACAGGTATGCTTGTAGAACTTTTGCAGACGAACTTTTTCACAATAAGCTACAATGTCGGTACAAATACAGAATGTCTGGATTCTTTAAGACCTTTCTTTCGATACCTACTGTGTTCACGTATGACATCTGTAACATTACATACTTACACTAAACGTCTCGAACAAAAGGGATTTCGTAGCCATTTCAGTACACTCCCTTACAAAAGCTGTTAGGCATAAAAGTCGAATAAATACGACATTTTTTCGAATAAATTCAACTTTTTTTGGAATAAATTCGGCTTTTTCCCAACAACACTGACATGTCGTAAAGTTTCCCGCGATCGTACAATGTGGAGGTTACACTGACATGGATTAATCTCATGTTTTGAAAGCTTATGTCATAGAGTAAATAATATTTTTTTGGAGATGTGTCACCATTTTTTTATTAGGTCTAGAAAAAATAATGAATGTCAATGCTAGAGCGTGGTATAGTGCTACAATACTATGCGTGTATAGGTACACTGCATGGAATCAACAGGGGGGCGTTGTCTTTAAACATTTGTAAAATTGACTCAGAAACAGTACTGAAAAGACAAGATAGCGACGTTAGTTCCGATTTTGGCTACGCGCCAAAAGATACATAACACTTCTTTAAATTTACTAAAAGGCTGATTTATTAATCGACAAATATTTTTAATTCGTGGAATAAAATTGACGTCTGTCAGAATTTGTATGGAAGGGCTGTCAAAAATTCAAAATTATTCCTCGGATAAAATTATCTGGCATTAGAAAAATCAGCCTTATGTATTTTATTATATATTTTTTTTTTTTTGTATGTCACGCAAAGCCTATGATAACAATAATCTGCCAATGTCAACTTTAAATGGTTTCTTAGAATTTAATTGCGTATAATTAAATAATTACCTATCTTTGAAATGTGGCAGACAGATCTACTTCTTGGAATTTGATTCGCGTCTTCGTCGTCGTCTTCGTCGAATTTGAGTAAATGAACTACAGTGTCAAAGCCTTGTCTCGACATTATTAAATATCTTAGAACTCTGAAATTAATCCTATGTCAATGAAATGCTGAAAGTCAATACAAAATCTTTTGCTTGTTTAAAATAACTATTCTACAAATTGTCTCGACTTAAAAATAAAACAGTCCCTTCTACATTAATATTCTATGCCCGCGAATGATTCACTGTTGCGCTCGCGCATAAAAACTCATCGACCCACAGTTGACATAGAACGATAAATGCCAAAAATTATCGTAAATTATCGGGCTAATACCGCCTTATGAGCGACAGGAGAATACGCAGTATAAACTTGTATTATACTTTTGTACTCATAAAAATAATATTTTCGGAATCTTTGTTCTGTATGTATGCATTTGAAAAGTTCTTTGAAATACGATTTCGGTTTTATGTGCGTTTAAAATTATTTTTATTGTCCTTGCACGGTGGAGATACCGAATGATTGAAGCGTCAAAGTGCTTTCACGCGTGCAAATCGTTACTGCTAATTTTGGAAAGAGGTTTTTAACATTCATTTTCATGTTTACGATCAATTCTTGCAGTTCCTTGTTGATGTATCAACTTCACTCAATAAATTACGCATTACCAAATTTAGGAAAACACAAATGTGTTCATATAAATACAGATAGTAAATATTGCAATGTGCAACGTTTCTCCCTCACTATGTACTCATGTCTTTTTATTTCTATATAATATTTTAAAGAAATTTTCATGAACTTTCTGTCCATTTAGTAATCTATGGAGTAGTCTATATTTTGCGAACGTTTACTGGCTCTTTATTATGACTACAGAAAATACAACTTTCCTGTAAAAATATAACGGAGCTATTTATTTTATAATTGCCTTGTTTGTATACTTGTTATAATATCTGAAGGCAAAAAATACAATCTGTTTTTTTTCTATTTTATATTTCAGTGCAGAAAAAACTTGTAACTGAATACCTAAGGGAGACCTTCTCGTACAGAGAAGACCATAACATCAACAACTTTAAAAACAACAACATAAGTAGTTGAAAAAAGGTTAGACTAGTGATTATGATGACCGAGAAAAAAGAGCATTGATCACCAGAGGACTATTTATTAAAACTGCCTCGTTGGTCTCGTGGTCGCAAGCGCGACTGCTGAGCGTGGGGTCCAGGTTTCGATTCCCGGGTCGGGCAAAGTCGTCCATCGGACTGTAAGAGTGAGGGAAAAGGGAGTGCACCTGTGTCTACACGCACACTTGTGCACTATAATATCTACTGCGTACCTGGCTAATCTACCTTGAGTTTGGCCACCGTGACCGAAATTGGTCGGGGAACCAGTCTTACCAAGGAGTATCGTTTTACCCAGTAACTGGTTTGTGGAGGTCAGATAGGCAGTCGCTCCATGTAAAATACTGGTATTCAGCTGCATCCGGTTAGACTGGAAGCCGACCCCAACATAGTTGGGAAAAGGCTAGGCAGATGATGGGGTGACAATCCGACAATTTTACAAGTTTTGCGTGTTTGAGTAACAAACAGCCAAACATGTAAACTTTCACATTTATAATGTCATTAGTAACTGAAATCCATACAATAATTAGACTAAGTACACGCTCCATTTCTCTCCTCCCCCAAAACTCCTGACACCCAAACTAGGACGTGTTCTACATCTCTAGTGTCAGTGTTTCACATTGTGTAACCTAACGTACTGTTAAAATGTTGGTGAGCTTAAAAACAAAAATAATTTAAGGATTAAAAAAAAGTCGGTTTACGGGCAATAGTTTTACGTGATAACGTCATAAAGAATCATTGATGAATAAACGTGTCACAAGCCAACGCTTGGGCTGATCGTGCCTCTCTTTCGCTTGTTCCGCGCTCTCGCTTGCACGCTCAGGCTCAGGCGGAACGTGCCACTTTTTCGCGCGTGCAGCCGGTGTTCATCGATTTATAAGACGTTATCACGTCAAAAAACAATGAGGAGTATCTAATCTTAAATAATATATAAATCTAAATTTATTTATTTATTTAATTATGGCACTCCAACGATTTATTCACTAATACATTTTTAAAAAATAATAATAGGATAGGAAACTGACTATCAAGTCCAGATACACGTTGTTTTCCGTTACAGTAAATCACTTGTATGCTAGCATCGTGACAATATGGCTGTACACAATATTTTCCCACGCAAGTCACTCTATATAAATACATATTGCATGTAAGTAGAGCGAGTGAGCGCAACCTGTGATTACTAGTGCCATTGTAATCTTTTATACCTAAGACGTTTTGTGTACTGGCTATATTGTTTTTATTAATAAGTAGCTGCGTCCCGCGGTTTCACCCGCATAAGTTTCGATCCCGTAGGTGTCAGCTACCTCCATACAAAATTTTATCAAAATTGGTCCAGCCGTTTGAGCGTGAAGAAGAGACAAACATACACACACACACAAACTTTCGCCTTTTTAATTTAGTGTGATTATTTACATATAGTTTCTTTTACTTGAAACAGTTCTGTTATTCAAACTTAATAATAATATTTTTATTTTTTTGTATTGGTTGTTGATACTTTATTCATTCATTACAATCTAGCCAATTAGCTAATAAGTAATTTTAATGCGACTTAAACTACTTATCATCATGTGCCTAGTTTCCAATCTATCCGGACGCAGCTGAAAATCAGTATTTTTCATGGAGTGACTTAAGAGTCCCTATCAATTTCGGCGCGCTGTTAGATTAGGTAGTTATAGGAGTGCAGTGTGTATGTGTGCGTTCGAACTATAACTGACATCGTAGTGTGCGTTGAAGCGTACGGTGAAGCGGGAACAAATGATCTTGGTCCGTAACCGGTATTATTAGTACTCCATAGTTTTTACGACGACAAGATTAAAAGTATTGACATGGAACTTGGTACAGACATAGATCATAATCCTGGTTACTGGGTACCCTATAAAAATATCATGTCCTTTTGTCACACCCATAGCTAAGACCAGACTTGGGCAAACCACGAATGACAGCCGGGACCAACGTCTTAACGTGCTTTCCGAGGCACGGAGGGGTCTCGGTATGTAAAGATGGTCACCCATCCACAGACCAACCGCGGCAAGCGTAGCTTAACCTGATCGATCGACCTGTGCGGCTGTTATTATTTAGAAAATACTCAGATTTAGTTAGAAAATCTAAATTTTAGATGAAAAACGTCAAATTCAGAATAGCAAAATTACTATTTTCACTAAACTAATATCTCAGTGCAATCTTAGTGCAGTCAAATTAAATTTAGTTAAGGTGTGTCATTTTAGTTAATTTCAGAATGGAAAATCGTCGTTTGACAGGAATTAACTAAATTTTGGTGATTTTTAGTCTAGTTTAGACGCATTTGAGACAAGAGAACCGGCACCACTATCTAAAATATTAAACTAAAGAATCCTTACTAATAATAGAAATGCGAAAGTGAGTTTGTATATTTGTTACGCTTTCACACCTTAATTATTCAACTGATCATCATCAAATTCTGCATACACGTTGTCAGAGTACAAAAAAGGTCATAGGGTATTAACTCGAGCGAAGTCACGGGAAAAAGCTAGTCAAGTATCATTAAATTCATATATGTATTATGTTAAACTCTATCAAACGTAATCATGTAATTTTGATTACTGATTACTTTAATCAAAATTAATGATTACATGTAGTCTTGTTTGAATGTAATCAAAGATTAAAAGTAATCATGATTGATTTAATCATGATTACTTTTAATCAGATTATTAATCTGATTACAAAAGTAATCGATTACGCCCAACTCTGGCTAAGACACATTATAGTACCCCATTTGCTAGTTAGTAGATGAATATATTTGAAATAGACATACTACTTAATATACTTTACTTACATCCGTAGTTTTGTAATTTTTTGTAAGTGACCATGTTCCTGAACTCCCTGGTGACATGTTCTCCTTTTCATCCATATAGAGTATAAAAATAATATTTATTAATTTATTACAAAGAATACAGTTTTTACACAATAATCAATCATTGAAAAATACCTTGTTTCCCCCTTTTCACCTACTGATAACGAGCCTGATGAATTGTTAGTGTTACTGAAAATAATGAATAATACATTTATTATAAAACTAGCTAGCGAAAATGAGCTTGAAGAGCCCCTACATAGATAGTCCCTACAGTACCACCTCAGAACCAATAATTAATGTGGTTCAATCCGTTCTCGAGATATCATAAAAAGCCATTCATGCCAAATGTATGAGAAAATGAATTATCTTCATTATTATTTAAAAATTACCTTGTGTTCCCATCCTTTTCGCTCATGGATGATGTTCCAGGTAATATTTGATTTTTGGTTGATTTCCGCCTATGTAATTCTCTACAAATACAATTAAAATATTTTTAGGTTATATAACTAATAGTAAATTATAACAATATTCTTAATTAAGGTGATGGCAACAATTATTATTTACCTAAGAACTGCATGTCCTTTCGTATTTTTTCAACTTTTTTCTTTTTAATTTTTATTATTCCATGGTAATAAATTTCACTTTTTCGACTCATTTTATAAAAACATATTCACCATTTTACTAATAGTACAATACAAAACGTGGGAAGGTTTGTTCTCTGTAGCCCCCTAACACGACTATTTAACCAAATACTACAAGAACAAAGTACACCAAAAAGCTGGGCAGAATCGAGAATTATACTGCTGTACAGGAAAGGTGATCCAGCGGATGTCAACAATTACCGACCCATAAGCTTGTTACCGACTATATACAAAGTTGATACGACAGAAAGGCTTTCCTTTAAACTGCTTATACTAGGTACCATTTTCAAGCTCTGTACCAAATATCATTTAAATTGAAACAATAGTTTAGTCGCAAATGATTTTTTAAGTTTTTGGCCCGTTTGAACATGATGTATTTTTCCTAACAGCTGATTATGTCTATAGGCATAGGTCATGCACCTTAAAACGATAAATCTACGATACGTTGTTGCCGCTCTTACGCAAGTCATAAGCAAATACGTCCTACAACAGAAAGTGACAATCCCATTAGCAAAACATCACGCGCGTAAAAGAAATAGAAATAGGTCAGTGTGTTGCTATTGCATCTTTGGTCCTTGCGAGGGGGGCCTCTAAAAACTAAAAAACTTGGTTTTTCAGTGCGCCAACGCTATCCTTCCGGGACGTATGTACGTTACGTAACACGGAAGTCCTGTGCCGCTATTGTTTTGTCGAACTCGTGCGCTGACAATTGTGATTTTGTTTTGTTATTGTGAATAGGACACTTCTTTCTTTTTTTTTATTGTGACAAGACACGTAACTTGCTATTATAATTATTTAGTGTTAGTGTTTTTTTTTTGTGATTTACTGTTTTTTATTGTGATAGGACACGTAATTAAACTTTGGTTGTGTGTGTGTGTATACCTAATTAAAGTGTTCAACAATGCCTCGTCTAACTTACACGGCGTCAGAATACACTGACATGATTTTAATTTACGGTGAATGCCGTGGAAACGCAGCATTAGCTCTGCGAACATACAGAGAAAGGTATGGTGACAGCCGCAATTGCCCTAGGAACGCCCGCACCATACAGTTGGCAGTACAAAGATTACGGGACAATAAACGTGTAGTGCCGCAACAGGAGGGAGTGCCACCGCGGCAAATACCCGCTGCATGGGACGAACGAATATTAGATCATTTTTCCCGCAACCCGACAACGAGTCTCCACAGAGCCGCCCGGCAGTTTAGATGTTGCCATAGAACCATCCACAAGGTTCTAAAACGTATCAAACGCAAACCTTATAAATATCGGAAGGTGCAAGCTTTGTTATCGAGAGACTTACCGATCAGGAACAGTTACTGCCAATGGCTATTAAATAAAACATCCGAAGACCGCCATTTCTTAACAAATGTAATATGGACCGATGAGTGTACTTTTACTCGGAACGGCATCTGGAATCGGCAAAACCTCTGGTACTGGAGTTTGGGAAATCCACACGTGTTTCGAGAATCTGAACACCAGTACAGATTTTCTCTCAATGTGTGGGCTGGTATCCATAATAATAATATTATCGGCCCTGTTTTTATTGACGGCACCCTTACAGCGGTGAAATTTTTAGATTTATTAAGTGGTCCTGTGGCCGAGTACACTGACCAACTACCTTTAGCCGTTCATCGCAAGTTGTGGTACCAGCTGGACGGTGCGCCTCCACATTCTGTGATGGCTTCCAGGGAGCGGCTCACAGAAATGTTTGAGCAGCAATGGATCAGTCGATTCGGACCTGTTCGGTGGCCACCACGATCTCCGGACCTCACTCCCATGGATTTCTTTTTGTGGGGGTACATTAAGGGTGAAGTGTATGCCTCCGAGGTAAATACAATTGTTGAACTAAAAAACAGGATTATTTTAGCATTTCATAAATTAAAGTGCTTAGCGACGGACAGTGATTTAATTACAAAACTAAATAACAATATTCTCCGTCGGTATAATTTGTGCATTAATGTGAATGGAGGACACATAGAGAATTTAAAAATTTTGTGTTTTTGTTGTCGGCGTACTTCAAAACTATCTAACATAACAGCCAGCGCGAGCGGAGGCCTAAGCCGCCGCCCGCGCCACCGCCGGCCGCCCGCTTCGACACGAAATAACACATGCCGCGCCCCGGCGCGCGTGCGACGTTGCCACTTTGTAAGGTCAGTCGCCAGGTCCAAGTTTCTATGAAATTTGGGTTTTTCCTTTACTTACAAAGGGTGGTTGCGTTTTACTCTGATTTGTAAGCTATTTAGTTTGTTTGAAAAAAAAAAATTCTCATTTTTGGCGCTTTTTATTTTTATACCTTATCGAATTAATACTAAACACGTATAGTATACGTAGTGTAATTTAATGCCCCTCGGTCGTATCAACTCTGTATAAACTGTTCGCAGCATGTATAGACAAAAGGATAGAAACAAACATAGAAGAACATCAGCCGGTAGAGCAAGCAGGATTCAGAAAAGGGTATTGTACTATCGACCACCTTCACACCCTAGACCAGGTGATAGAGAAACACCAAGAACGGAAAGCACCACTCTACCTAGCCTACATCGATTTTGCGAAAGCTTTTGACTCCATATCACATGAAAGCATATGGCAAGCACTGAAGTTTCAAAAAATCCCCAACCCCTACATAAATATCTTAAAAGACATTTACAACAATAGTGTAAGCCGAGTAAAGTTGGACCGACTAGGCGCAAAAATTAAAATATGTAGAGGGGTAAAACAGGGAGACCCTTTATCTCCCAAACTCTTCATCTCTGTCTTAGAGTATATAATGAAAGACCTAAACTGGAAACAGAAAGGAATCTACATCAACGGACTTTTTCTGAGCAACCTAAGGTTTGCGGATGATATCGTTCTTTTCTCTAAAACACCCAAAGAATTGGAAGAAATGATCACAGAATTATGCAACGTTAGTGAAAGCATAGGATTACAAATAAATACGTCAAAAACCAAAGTTGCAACGAACAGCACTCAAAAGCCTATAACGGTAAACCAAAAAGCTTTAGAATATGTGGATAACTACCAATATCTTGGTAAGCAAATGTCCTTCAGAACGTCGAGACACACAGATGAGATCGAAAGGAGAATAAACATGACTTGGAAGAAATTTTGGAGTCTAAAAGAAATATTAAAATCAAAACTTCCCATGAAATTAAAGAAAAAGGTAATGGACTCATGCTTGCTACCCTGCCTATCCTATGGTTGTCAAACCTGGATATTTAACAAAGCGACCAAGAACAAAATACAAACGAGCCAACGAGCAATGGAAAGGAGCATTCTTAACATTCGATTAAAGGACAAACAAAGAAATGAAGACATACGTGAGAGAACAAATGCTCTAGACGCCCTCGAACATATGGTACGTCTGAAGTGGAAATGGGCAGGCCATGTAGCACGCCTACCTGACACAAGATGGACCCATAGAACCACGACATGGTCGGGACCAACAGGTAGAAGACCCAGAGGACGCCCACCGGAACGCTGGGTAGACGAACTTAATAAAAACATAGGCAAAGACTGGATGGTCAAAGCCAAAAACAGGGAAATTTGGAAAAAATTGGAGGAGGCCTGTACCCGAAAAGGGGCCATAACCATAAAAAAAGTATAAGTACATTGTGTTTTTCTTCTTTAAATGTAATTTTTTGTAACCCACTTGTATAAATTGTATATATTTTATTTTTATTTTTTGGTTATGGAAATAAAGGCTATATTATATTATTATTATACAATACAAAACATAAATATGTATGAATAACATTAACAAGTCTCAAAGTGTTACACTATTAAAATAAAAAAAATATACAAAGTTGATACGACAGATGGGCTTTCCTTTAAACTGCCTATACTAGGTATCATTATCAAGCTCTCTACCAAAAATCAATTAAATTGAAACAGTAGTTTAGTCGCAAATGATTTTTTAAGTTTTTGCACCGTTTGAACACGATGTATTTTTCCTAACAGCTGATTATGTCTACAGGCATAGGTCATGCACCTTAAAACGATAAATCTACGATACGTTGTTGCCGCTCTTACGCAAGTCATAAACCAATACGTAGTACATAAGAGAGTGACAATCCTATTGGCAAAACATCACGTGCGTAAAAGAAATAGAAATAGGTCAATGTGTTGCTATTGTATCTTAAATCCTTGCGACACAGAATACCGAGAGTACAGAAGTCTACGCTCGGCGGTCGCGCTATGGTTGTCAACTTTGGCTTATGCACAAAAAACTATCGTGGTAGTGGCACTCGCATCTAGTTGTTTGATTTATTGATGATGATGAGAAACGAAAAAACCAATAATAACTAAAATATTTTAATTTTAATGTTATTGTTACATTACTTTGTCACAAAGTGCTACAGTCATGTTCGCTTTTACTTTACGGCGCGGGACTGGGGGCCGGGGCGCTTACCTACCTACCTAACTACTGTGTTACGTTAATACAAACCATCGAAATACAAGCAAATACCTACTTACCTCTCTGAAACAACTGGTAGATTAAAAAACGACAATTCACCGTTTAATGTTGAATTTAAACAACCGTCCACTGAACAGTTATAATTTTTTTTTATTGCTCCATTTTTGCACTTCATAGACGCATGTCTCAAGCGGATGGCACTTGCGCTCGCACTAGTCCCAACCAGTCCGAGATATCGTGTCCGTGAGCGGTGTCTATGTGTGCGTTGCTCGAGCGCACTTTGTATGTAGATTGACTTCTGTACTCTCTGTATTTTGTGCTTGCGATCAGTAAGTGGGGCCTCCAAAAAACTTGTTTTTTCAGTGCGCCGACGCTACCCTTCCGGAACGTAGGTACGTACGCGGAAGCTCCTGCGCCCTTATTGTTTTGTCGAACTTGTGCGCTGACATTAATTGTGAATTTATTTTGTTATTGTGATAGGACACTAAATAAGTTTAAGACAGTATTCCTTTTTTTATTGTGACAGGACAGGACACGTAACTTGGGATTATTATTATTTAGTGTTAGTGTTTTATTTTTTTTGTAATTGACTGTTTCTATTGTGATAGTTAAACTTTGGTTGAGTGTGTGTATAATTAAAGTGTTCAAAAATACTTCGTGTAACTGACACGGCGTCAGAATACACTGACATGATTTTAATCTACGGCGAATGCCGTGGAAACGCAACGCTCTACGAACTTAGCTCTACGAACTTACAGAGAAAGGTATTGTGATAGCCGCAATTGCCCTAGGAATGCCCGCACCATACAGTTGGCAGTACAAAGATTACGGGACAATAAACGTATAGTGCTGTAACAGGAGGGAGTGCCACCGCGGTAAATGCCCGCTGCTTGGGACGAAAGAATTTTAGACAATTTTTCCCGCAGCCCGACGAGTCTCCACAGAGCCGCCCGGCAGTTTAGATGTTGCCATAGAACTATACTAACTACAAGGTTCTAAAACGTAAAAAACGCAAACCTTCTAAATATCGGAAGGTGCAAACTTTTTTATCGAGAGACTTGCCGATCAGCAACAGTTACTGCCAATCGCTACTAAATAAAACATCCGAAGACCGTCATTTCTTAACTAATTTAATATGGACCGATGAGAGTACTTTTACTCGGACCGATCTGGAATCGGCAAAATCTCCGGTACTGCAGTTTGGAAAATTCACAGTGTGTTTCGAGTTACTCTGCCCGCGCGCGACGTTGGACGTTGCCACTTTGTATAGTTATCCAAGGTCAGTCACCAGGCCCAAGTTTTTATGAAGTTTGGGTTTCTCCTTTATTTACAAAGGGTGGTTGCGTTTTATTCTGATTTGTAAGCTATTTAGTTTGTTTGAAACAAAAAAATTCTCATTTATGATGCTTTTTATTTTTATACCGTATCGAATTAATACTAAACACGTATAGTATACGTAGTGTAATTTAATGCCCCTCTGTCGTATCAACTCTGTATATACTAACAGTCTCAAAACTGGTTTGGCGTAGTATAAAATCACGCACGATTCGCGAGTTACGTTGGGAGCGGCGAACGTCACAGGCGACACAGGTCCGTCGTCGAGAAGCCCTTGGGCGCGACTGAATGCAACGAGCGAGCGCATCGGTTTATAAGGCATTATTTAGATATTTTATTACAATTAAATAAGTAGTCAAATTTAAAATATAAAAACTGAGTTTGGTAGTTAAACATCTCAAATTTTAAAATATTTAATACTTATTGTTATTTTCAATAAATTCTTACGTGTAGACGATGGTTTTGCACATGATATTATTGGGTTTTTTTAGCGCAGTCAAAATTTTTTTAGTAGTACTAATTCATTAAACTTCAGAAAAATAAATTGTACACTTACTAATATACTATATGCCCAGTAATTAGGATTTTTTTTCAGATTGTTATTTGCTACCAGTAAGCTAAGAAAGCAATTGAAAAACATGGTGTTTCGTGCTTACGTAAAAACGTGTGTTATGTTTTTATTTTTCGTAATTTATATTAAAAAGTTATCAAAATTTAAATTTGTAGACTTACTAGATAAATAGATGATAAATAACTGTGTGTTAAAAAATATATATATAACTTAAGGATACTGAGAAATTAGCGCTGGAAAAAATTTTAGACCGCGAAATTGATAGGGACTCTTAAACGATTAGGTAGCTAGCTATAAAATTTAGGAATCGTCCAATAGCGTCTTCTTTATTTGAGTTTTAAATAAAGAAAAATACGGTTTTAGACAACCCTTTGAGGTAAAACTTAGGGTCTACTGCCTTAACACGAAGTCCATAATTTCGCCCAAAGTTACGTGCGCTTCCTACTCCATAGGAATAACTTACGCAGATATGATTAGTTCGGTGTTGTCATGCATTCTTAATTACTTAGAACTATGGATAAATGACAACATTCTCGATATATTATTTATTATTAATCAGTATATTTCAGATAAAATTAATCCATATATATAATTACAAATTATAAATACAGAGAAATAAATTATTATAATTATAGTTACCTATTGTCTTAGTAAAATCCTATAATCTATTTGTTCCGAATAGGGCAATCCACACGAGATACCACCATCTGCAAGATATTGTTACTATATTTACTGTGGCCTCGCGCTGCAACAAAGAGGCTACATTCTTCCGTATAACTATCTTTCTCCACTTATACTTTCTACCGTATCTGCCCATTCGGAAAAAATAATTTGACACCTGTTGTGACGGAGCAACTACTTTAGGACGGGCCCGTATTTTCGTTGAAAGAATTAGACAGTAGACCTCGAGACTCGATGTTTTGTGTCATTTATAGGTTAGCAAACAGGCTGATGGTCCATCTAAAACATGTTTGTTGCATCGCAGTCCTTAGCATCAATGTAACTGTGATAAAATCTTAACTTGTAATAATTGAACCATTAATTTGATTCCCATATTTCAATTGCCCACGTAATTGGCTGAATGAAGACACGTGTAAGTATTTACTGATAAAACTTTGTTTCTTGAGCTCACAATACTTGTTATTATACTAAGTAGAATTATCTTAAAAAATTCAATCCTCTTTACCTCAACAGAGCATCTCTTTTGTTCTTAAGGAGGAAGCCGGGTAACCCGCGAAATCAAAATTTTCTTACGTTTTTTGAAATTTACAATTTGCAGGTCAGTTCATATACTCGTATTGATATTTCACGAAATAGTCATTCAATACGATTAAAATTTACTTAGAGCTTAGAGGGTTGTATTGATGATGATTTTAACGATAATTAATTGATTAATTATAATTCTGTAAATACATTCTCATTACCATACCTAAAGGGGTAAATAATAAGGGTTAGGGTAATGACGGTCCCGTGGCTAAATAATAACAACCGCATAGGTCGATCGATCAAGTTAAGCTACCATTGCCGTGGTTGGTCTGTGGATTGGTGACCATCTTTACATACCGCCCAACCAGCAAAAAAATCGTATAAGAAAATACTCTCCCGACTATGGATCGAGAAACACTCGTATGAAAGATCCCATTATTTCAAAAAGACGTATAAATGCATCTTTCTAGATTGTATTCCATCGAATGCTTTTTCGCTGTTTAAACATGTCTAGTAAACGTTTACTCGGCAGATTTATATTGCATTCACTCGATAATTCTATAAATACATCTTTCAATGACATTCATACGACCATAATTCTCATGACAGTTCTTTCAAAGCAATCAAGTTGCCAAATTATCATCAAAATACCTTTTACAGCACTATTATTCGACAATTGAATGTCAGAACAATATTGTAGAGTAAAGGCAACTCATTCATCAAAATAGGATTGGAGTTGCTATTTCTGCACTCAAATGTTATATGATAGCTTTCTGGAGGCTTTCATTTGACTTAAATTTCGAAGTTGAGAAAATGCTTCTAAATTATCTATTACAGCATCGGAGGTGGTCTAAATATTATTTGAAAGTTAGTATACAGCGTTATAGTTAAATGAAATCTTTTACAGCACTATGAACGTCATTTTGTTAAATCAGTGTACTTTTGCAACAACCGTATTTATTTCGTTTTGCGACAATGGATTGCAATCGGTGGAAAAAAATTAAAAGAAGTGGTGGTTACCGACGGAAAGTAAATAAAATTTACGCTCAATTGAAACAGGCAACATGTTCATTGACAGTAACAGATGGCAAAGAACAATCGCTTAATATTATTGAGGGCTCCGTAGGTAATATTCACACACCTAATAATGGAATCTGTTTACCGTCTTCTAGTAAAGAGAGTTTTCGTACTAAAAAAATGTCGTGTAATCAAGACTCAGAATATGATAGCAAATCTGATTATAATAGCAATGATGATAATGAAAATTACAGATCAGAGTCTGAGGCCAATGATAGTTCAAACTCCGAAGACAAGGAATCTTTAAATAATGAGTTTCGGTCTAATTTTAAAGAGTGGGCACTCCGATTTAACATTTCTCATGATGCCTTAAGAGAATTGACGACAATTTTAAACAGAAGACTGCCTTGTTTACTGCCAAAAGATCCCCGTACTATTTTAAAAACAGATACATCAAAAATTAAAATATATGTCGTTGGTTCTGGATCATATTGGCATAATGGATTAACTGAACCTTTACAAAAATATTTGGAAATTATTGGCTGCAATTTTGATGTTTTAAGTTTTCTCATAAATATTGACGGCCTACCAGTATATAATAGCTCAAAACTTCAATTTTGGCCAATATTGTGTAAAATTGAATTCCCCTTGCACTAGTTCAAGTGTTGCATTTCTAAGTACATAAGTACATTTATAGGCATGGAGATACTTACATCGTTTTACGTTTTAATAATCCTAGTTACAATAACACTCGTCGGTTGGATAGTGATTGTAAATTGAATATTTCGAGCAACTCGGGCACCAAATAAATAACGAGCTCAGTAATAATTTAATTCTTTTATCAGACAATATAAAATGAGTAGGCCTTGTTCCCGTATTACTATCAATAAAAGTGCCGCATGAGTAACAGTAGTGCATAATTATAAAGTGCGTTTCCTTCCAAGGCCATTTCGATTTCTTAAGCTGCTTTATGTCGTCCTTTGTTATAAATTTATCAATATCCAAATAGTTTACCATTTTATTATCAGGCACCTATAAAAAAATACAAAATAAAATATTAGGTATGCCTATCCATACATATACCTGCATATACCTACGAATAAGCTTATACACAGTTTAATAATATTGTAGTTTACACCAAAGTTGTGACGTCAAGCTTGCAAAAGTGTACTTTGCATCAGGATGAGATAATGACAAAAAACAGTGATTTAACATTTTACACGAGGAACCCTAAACAAGCTGTATGGCGCTCTTAGAAGTTGTAAAATGGAATCCTCGATTCTGTCTCTCGGCTAAAGGCAGAGTGAGTGCTTTGTGATGATAAAGTCAGTGCTATAAATGGCGAGTTAATTTTAATAATTAAATTAATATTATATGTCATTCAGTTTTACCAAGAATTCGTGGGGCCCATGAAAATATTACTTAAAATGTGAGGCATATAGACGAAAAAATTTAATTCGCATATGATAATCGCTACAGATAACTAAATGCTTGTGACTTTAGAAAAGTAATACTTAACTTTTACAAAAACTGTGGCAAAGTTTATAAATGGCAGAATATAAATTCATAGCACTTTTTAACATTGGAGTTGCGATTACTCGGTATTCTTTCGACTATTTGGTTGTTTAAGCGATGATTTTACAATATTCATAGCATTTAAAGCTGAGAGAAGTGCGCCCAAATCGGACCGAGAGAACGTGAACAAAGCTCTCTCTCGACATTTTACAGATCTCTCTCTCCACCAATAGCAGAATAAGAAACGTGCTGCAGTTTTTTATACGACTAATTTTGCTAGTTGGGCGAGATCCCTCCGTGCCTCAGAAAGCACGTCAAGCCGTTGGTCCCGGCTGTCATTCCTGGATCTGTGACAGTCGTTACGCGTAATCAGAAGCCCGAAAGTCTGACAGCCAGTCTTACCAAGGGGTATCGTATTACCCAGTAATTGGGTTGTGGAGGTCAGATAGGCAGTCACTCCATGTAAAAAACTGGTATTCAGCTGCATCTGGTTAGATTAGTACACTCACCTGCAAATTGCAAAAACGTAAGAAAATTTATATTTCGCGGGTTACCCGGCGCTTCCCTTCCTGACAAATAACTATTGCTAAGTTTAGCGCTCCCTTTTCGTCATCCAGAAACCAGGTATTCATTGCATACAGTTCCTACCAGCCATGGCTAGATTAAGACCACACGTAATATGTATGATGTTGTACATTTAACAGTGGCTCAATCATCTCTCTTGACATTGATGGGAACGAACAGGGTGGTCCCATGAAACGGAAACCGCACAGTTTGGTTTGTTTAATGTCGTTATATCAAGTTTTAATATAATTTTCTCTACTTATGTGCCATCCATGTATGACGCAAAAGTTGACTACAGAAGGGGGACATTGCTACGTGATGGTGTCACCTTATTATTCCCTTTTCGTCATGGTGGAAGAACACAGAACGCCACATATGCTTACAGAAATGTGTCAATTGGCCTAACCTTTTCTCAACCATGGAAGCCGCCCCCAAGGGCGGCTTCCAGTCTAACCGGATGCAGATATACACCAATATCTCACATGGAGCGGCTATCTGACCTTCACAAACCTGTTATTTGATAACACGATACCCCTTGGTAAGACTGTTTGTTAAACTTTTGGAATTCTGACTTCCCGTAACGACTGTCTATGGTCTACAACTAACAGCCGAGACCAACAACGGCTTAACGTGGCTTCTGACGCACGGAGAGACTCGATATGTAATGGATGGTCACCCATCCAAGAACTTACCGCCATAAGCGTAGCTTAACACTTGATCTGCCTCTGATTTAGCAACGAGCCCCTCTAAATTCAGAATGGTGTTGCGTTAGTAAAAATGATTTTCTAGTCTATCATAATTCTAAGCAGATATTACATACTTCAATATCATCCTTCATTATTTATTTCCAAACCTTAAGAGCATAATTCTTAGTTAATCGGTATTTTTTAATCTAATTATTATTTTAAATGAATATAATTGTATTTTATTTTATTAATTGCATTGTAAACCTAATTTCAATTCTGAAATTATTATTTTTTTTTTTTATGTTATTGCTACTTGCTAAATGTGTACTGCATGCCATAAGTATAACTAAGATGTAAAATCTAAAAATATTTGCACGGCTGAAATACCGAATGTAGTGAAACCCATAGACATCTTAAGAACTTATGTTAGCTACACATATTCTTGCAAATTAATTTAACATTCATTAGTAAGTATTTCACAAATAAAAGATCTACCTAAATATTGGCCTACCTGTAATAATTTTGTTTAGTTGCAAAGTGTCCCCCACAGGCCCACACTCATTAGTCGGCTTGGTACACTCGAACAGTTTGTTAAACTCATTGTTCGTTTGTGGTGCAGCAGTTAAACCGTTTTGTGGTCAAACTTCGGTGTTTATGTAAAATAATAAAGTCGACACAATAGTTAGTCTTTTAGACTTATTAGGCTTCATGGGGTGTTCAAATAGAATTTTAAGTCGCAGCTGATAGTGAAAATGTAAAAGTGACTCGTAAATTGAATTAGGCTACATCATTAAGATGTTATTAAAACTAGTCCTATTCAAAAGCTAAATTAAAACTATTCTTACATGATAATTAAATTTTAATTTCAATATAAAATTAGTGGAAAATTTTCGAAAGCAAAATCTAATATTTCATTAAAGATAATTCACAGTTTGAATAAGAAACGTCTTTCGCTACTAATGAACTATTATTATTTTCTAACGAGAAGCAATCGTGATTATAATAAGCGAAAGTTGTTATTTTTCTTCATTTTATAATTAAAATTAATGAATAATATTGTTGGTAAGGCGAGTCTTTTAATGTGACAACAATATGATACTCTATACGTCTTGAAAGTAGCATGATGAGCCTATAATTATACTACCGCTGGGACACTTCACTTCGAAAGCGTGTAGGTAATCTATCACGCGGGTCCAAGATGTCACATGTTTTGAGAGCAGTGGTGATGAAATTATTTACACAAAGTAAAGTGCCCGCCTGGGTTCGAAAGTATGACCTACAACTCGTAAGTTGGGATCGTTACCACTAGACCATCACTGCTTTAGAGTAATTAGATAAAATCCGAGTAAAAAATAAATTCGAAAATTACCAAAAATGTTAAGTACTAAAAAAATGTGAAAAGAAATTCTTTACACCAAAAGGCCGTGATTGTTAAAACCGTACAACACCCGAATGACAATGAACGCGGAAAAGATATAAATTACGTAATTCATGCAAATTTAACTGTTTTTTTTTTGCCCAGAAAAAAAATCTTTTGAAACACTGTGTACGGTTTCGTTTAAAATTCCACAAAAATTGTAACGGTTTATATTTATGAAAGAGAATCTTAAATTGAGGCATTGTGAGTGGAATCCGGCACGATTTTCCCGTCAATCATTACATTTTTTTTTCCTTAATTTTTCGAGAGTCTGTCCTTTGGCGATGTCTCTTTTGGGCTTTGCGAAATGTCAAAAATGCATTGCGTTTTAAAATATTTAATACAGACAAATAAGAGCGCTTTTCAAGCGGTAAATTTATGTTTAAGTTGAGTATTTGAGAACAACATACTTTGATGGAATAAACATCATGCTTTAGATTAATCCAAATCAAAAAAAGTAAATGACTTAAGTAGTTTGTTAAAATTAATACCCTAAGCCTTTTGTAGAAACTGAAAGATTTAAAACTTTGCATAATTTTTTTAACGTTTGAAGAGAATTAGAAATAATTGAAACGTATAAATTAATATAGGATACTTTTAGTTACGAAAAGTGGAACATTTACGATGTCGAGACAGCCGCTGGGCACAGTTTATTGTAATGCAAAAGTTATGTCTAGAACCCATTGAATCGGTGGCTAATAAGAATATATTTATTAGTCGGTTGGCTTTTACTGCCTACGGGTATATGGGGTAAGAGCCCGCTGATACCATCTCTGATTCCATTACGAATAATATAAGGGCATATAACTTAATACCAATAAAAAACTCAAAGCTAGTATTAATTTATTCATAATTATTCAACTTTACCTACACAATTCATTAGGCCCGCATTACCTGAAGTAATTATAATTTATTTTGCAATTAATTTTAATATTCTCATAATTTCAATGGCAAAATATGAGGATAACACCGACTATTACTTTCAACCTGACTTATTTGATATCGTACATTGATACTCCTATACTTAGGTACTAATAATAAAGCTGAAGAGTTTGTTTGAACATGTTAATCTCTAGAAAGTCGGATATAAAAAAATATTTTTGCATTTGATATCCCAATTCTTATGGAAGGTTATAGGTTTATTTAACATCGCGCTACGACCCTTTGGAGCTGAGTAAAAATAAGATAGAAAGAACTCTAAGCAAGATAAAGTATTAGCGCGGGCGGCCGATGCGATGCGACGCAGTGTGTTGAGGGCCGAGTGAGTTTTATAAAAATGTGGCTGTTATTTCAGTGCTTTGTGTATCTTACGACTTCGAGCTATCGATAAAGGTACAGTATTGCAAATAACGTATGCTTTAGAGTCAAAATTTGCACTGTAACAATATCAGGACATTTCCAAAATGAATGTCTTAATACATACCAAAATGTAATCACATCTATACATTAGTCTGGGAGATCATTAATCGCATTATCTAATTGAATAATTTATTAGGCACTCAGCCAGCTATTAATTAAAAATGACTACTTGTATGCCTACTTAATTCCTTTTCATTAAAAATGTATAGAAAGCCTCGAGATTTTTATGAGACATAAAACTCAAAGGTTCTGATTTGATCTGAAGATGTTAAATGTTGATGGACATTTTGGAAAATATTATTTTGCTAATCAATTTTGAGTTCATCAACATTTTCAACAGGTCGTTAATGAATGTTAGTGCTAAATGCGGTCTTCCCATTGCAATTTTATTAATCTGATGGACATTATTGTCATCACCAGCTTGTAAGCTGATAAGTAATTAAATACATCATTTATACTAGTACTAACTAATCCAACAGATGTTGTCCAGTCCAAATTTTAATAATTAATTCATACATCTCCTAAAACCGTTCGACGTTCAGTTTTTTTCCGAATTTGAAATCTTTCCGGGAACTTTTCTTTCCATAAAAACCTAATTCGGGGTATTACGAACATTTTACTTCTGAACTTGACTAGTTAAGGAAAATTTCAAGAAAATTAAAACGAAAGTAAAATTAACATGAAGCGAAAGAGTTATTTATATTGAAAAATTACATGCATGTCGAGACAAAAGCAGAAAGGTGATTCATTTTGATATAGAATTTCGACATCAAGATGTTTTGACAAACCTACAATTATCTGCTTTCGATGCCTTGATGTTGAAAGAGCACAACGGACTTTAATAAAAGTAATGCACTTTAAAAAAAGGACCTTTCCCACCTATGAACTATACCAAATAAGTAATTTATTATCAATCAGGAAATTATATATTTTACACATAGTATTAAAAAAATATAAAACCTTACCTTTAGATCCTACTGTATTAGCTAGAAGACGGAAACACTATATTGCTTCCACCCCTTTTGTAAAAACAGAATTTGCAAATATTCAGTACGTTAAACGCTCGTCTTTCTTATATAATAAAATAAACAAACAAATAGATTTTCATACTAAACCGTTTAAAGAATGCAAATCGTTGCTGATTAAGTGGATAGACAAATTAGGCTATGATGAAGTAGAGAATCTTCTATTAAATTTGAGGTAAAATCGTCTGCATAAAATAACCACACACACCCTCACACTCACATGCACACACACACGCACCCTCACACACACACGCACCCACCCTTACATATACACAGACATACACCAACAGACTTAGAATAATATTAATAAGAAAAATAATTCGTAAACCGTTGTTTCGTTACATGTTACACTAATTGTAAGATATAAAAGAGCGGCGCCTCCTGGCACAGGCATTTATATGCTTAAAAGGAGTCGCCACCAAGTGTATAATGTACAACGTGTAATAATGAAATAAAACATTTTTGATTTTTTTTTTTTGATCTGCACATAACTTATCAATTATTGTACAAATAGATATGAAAGTCACACTAACCCGGCTATGTACCGCATAGCGACACACATTACAGAGTACAATGCTTCATTTACGATCCAAGTCTTAGATAATACAAAGTTGTGACCTTTGCGTACTTATAATGACTTAATAATTCTCTAGTCGATGCTATCTCTCTAAATGGATTGTGGACCGGACTCACGAGTTTTTGTTGTAATTTTTGTGTGTTTTATTTTTTGTTGGTGACTGTACTGTGTTTGCAAATTAGGAGGTGGGTTAAAAGGTAAGGATTTGGATTCTTTTTCTTTTTTTAATCCCTGGCTCAAAATTTTGTTGCAATGGAAAATGGTGTTGAGTGACTGTTATCTCGCTTTTGCTCTCTCGCTAGAGTGGAACCTTCTTATCATTATCTCACCTCTGATTTGGTTCCATTTGTCAGTTTTTCCTTCGTACTGACTGTGGTTTCTTGTGTCGTTCTTATGGCCGAGAGGATCTTCTTCAAAAACGAGGAGGTTATATGTTCGACTTTATGTATGTTTTATGTATGCTCACTGATTTCTCCGTCAATTGTCGACTGATTTTCAAAATTCTTTTTTAATTTGAAAGGGTATGCTCCTGAGGTGGTCCCATTGTTACCAAGTCGGAATCTGATGAGGGAATCCCATGGAAATCGAGGAAAACCCTCATATTTTGTAGGCACACCTATAGCGATTCGGGTATTTTTTATAGTAACTCGTGCATTTGCTCTCAGAAAGTACCATTCGGTGAAGTGGAAGTGATGATGAAGACCACAGATGGCCATCGGAACTACTCAATAATAAATATTTCACGGGTTGCGATTCGGTTAAGTACTTTAATGTGGATGCTAAACACAATGCGTATCGTGAAGTAGAGCTGATGGTGACTTCTCAATCAGCTCCAGTTCTCCTGGTTGTTAGAAGGAGAACTCCTCAACAATTAACGTCCCTGCATCGGGAAAAGCAATATTTTGTAAAAGGTAGGTAATGAGCAGTTGATATTAGGCTATTGTAACTTAGATAAGTTTCAAACTGACCCACTAAAAAGTGAAATATAACAAACTTTTTTACAAAAAAAATACAACCAACTTCCAAAAAAAACACTACAAAGTGAAAAATTACTTTAATTTCGGAAGTCTGTGTCAATAAAAGATAATACGGAACCAACGACACCGACTTCCGAAATTAAAGTTATTTTTCACTTTGTAGTGTTTTTTTGGAAGTCGGTTGTTTTTTTTTTGTTGTAATGATTGAACAGCTGCACTAATTTTGATTGAGAGTCAACTTAAATACTTAATTGTTTTTACCGTTTGTCTTTCTTTTCGTGTCCAATCCGTACCTGTATGTTGTGCTGGTCCCGAGGCAGCCTGTCACGAGTCGTGTCCAAACCCGCGCGCGTGTCACGACCAGCCATTGTAATGGTCATCTTTATGCCTGCTTTTTTTTTAGATAATTACATATAGCCGCTAATTGTACCGTACAGCTTGAGGAGAAACTTTTTTTTACTTTTCAACTTTGATTAGTTTAAACGTTTCCTCGTTAGTAAACATGTTTTGTAGATTAGTGACTTCAGAAATGTTTCTAGCTTTCTTGTAGTTTGAGGTAAAGGGTAAATAAAAGTCTATGCATTATTATGATTATAGCTGCCACATTTGAATACAGTTAGTTTCTGTAGCACATGAAAGCTTTGATAAGTTCTTGATATTTGAGAATACTATGAGCTTATGTCATGATGAAAACTTAGCAAGTCGTTAGCGCGATGGTTACCAGTATTTCAAGTCGAATATCTTAGGACAAAATCTATGATTAAAAAGAGAACAAACATGGATCATAATATCATGTCTAAATCTACGACTGAACGCCTCCATAACCAGCTATTTCGCTGTTTTAGCTGTAGCTTGTTTTAGGAGACCTTCAGAATTGCGATATCTATTATGTTTTACATAGATATTGATGTGCACTGTTACTATTGACATAGCCTTCTATAAGGTATGTTTGGGTAAGTTCGGTCTTGGGATAAGATCGTTTCAATCAAATTCTGCGCCAATGTTAGTCTGCCCAGACGGTCCGGACAGGATAATAAATAATGGCGCAGAACACAATGTGTGAATGTGACCAATAAATAAAATTGCCAAATTAGCCATGAATTTGATACGCACGGTATTATCCCAGCGCTGAACTTACCCCAACAATCCTTTAGTCTTTAAGGTTACCAACAGTTAAGTAACATATAGCAATCAGCTGATCATCATTAGGTAGGTACTTACTGTCCCAAAACCATAATTTATATACTACAAAAGAATTTAAATGCGCCTAAAAACAGTATTGTTCACCATTAATCTAAAATCGGGATCTTTACGACTCATCAATATCAAGGTCGAACGATTTCGAATCGATTCTTTAAATCGATACGATCTATCGAGATGTATCGCGATTATATCGAGATCACGACTCGACCCACGGTTCAATAGATTATCATATTTCTTTCGTAAAGAATGAGGCCTTTTTAATGAAAATTTTGATGGTGTTGTAATCTTGTGGAAGTATGTTCTTTGTACAATGGCTGAACGAGGTTGTGTGTGATTAAGTTCGGGAGATAAACAGTTTTACATAACTTGAAATTCAATGCCTCGTGGCTAAATAACAACCATACAATTGAAGGTAACCGATGTGCGAAGTTATGCCGCGCACTTGCTGTGGTAAGTTTGAGGATATGTGACAGTTCTGTTTTTTTCTGTCTAAGTGTCCTGTTTCAATTTTAAGAACGGACGATCTAAGGTGTGTCTTCTAAACCTAACAACTAGCAAGAATTTGAGGGCTTAGACAAGTGGCAATCGCTTTCAAAACGTATTTCTACAATGACTGTATGTATGCTTGTCAGTCCAATAAAATTTCAGCGGGATTGTCGGAAAGGGTTACCGCTGCCTCGGAACATAAAGGGCTAAGGAAGGAACACGGGTGGGTTTTAGTCAGTAAGAGTCTGACACTCCCTCATTTCAGCCAAAAGACGTCCTCTGCTGGACACAGGCCTCCCCCATGCACCGTCACTTCAACTGATTTTGTGCTTCTCGCATCCAGCGGATTTCTACGACCTTCACGAGGTCATCGGTCTACCTTATGTGAGGCCTTCCAACGCTACGTCTCCTGCCCTCTTGTACCTCTGGTACTTTTCTACATTGTGAGAACATCAGCAGTGCTATTCTGTAAAAATCTCACCGTGAAAACTAAGGTGAAGTGAGCTGTCATCCTACCTGGGCCTCAAGTCTGCTATTACAATAGTGTCAGAATGGTCTATCATTGATTTCATAATTGTTGATTTTGACAAGTTTGGTAATCTACTAATATAATGGCGTCATTATGAGTTTCCAATGGTCAACCACTGACACTCCATTGAAAGAAATGGCATAAAATGGTAATCTCGTAGGTACATAATGACAAATGAATAAATGTAATGTTTATCGCTATTTACGAACTTCTTACTACTTCAGATTGCAAACACTAATACGTAATTATATATATAACGTATATATTAAATGAAATCTAGCAAGAAAAGTAGTAGTTTTTCTCAGACCATTGACCGGCCAATGATCGACCATTATGAATTTAGCAGATTACGAACTTATTTAGCAAAATGACAATGGGATCGTGTTGGAATGACGAATTTATAAAAATATCAGACTTGGGCCCCTGATTTTAAGGATTGCCTCCATTAATAGTTCACTTCACGCTCACTTCACCTATGTTATCACGGCGAGATTTTTACAGAATCGATAAGCAGTACCTACGTATGTTGGTATCGCTGAGAAATAGTAGCTTGTTCTATCGGAAAGAAGAGGTTTTTACGCTGCAATAATACAGTTGCAAGCTAGCATTACTGCCCTCGGTCTTGAAGGTCTCTGCCCACGCGACCTACAAAACCCTTACATAGAAGGCCCGCACTAGAATACATAGCAAAAGGTTGATATTGGGTGTATTTATGCGGACCGTAGGTCGCCGTACATATCTTATTTTAGATCGCGCCCTTCGCTTGGTCAGCGGGGACCTTAGTACTGACCGCAAAAACGACGGGTTTTGTGTATTTTTAGAATAACTTAGATGATTTTTTTATCCAGAGAATCTTTAAATTATTTCAAAATAGTGTCAAAATTAAATTAACTGAAAATCTGTTCGAAAAATCTAATTGATACAAGAAAAGAAAACGAGATTGACAAGTAGAACTTATTCCTTTGACTACCCTTCAACTGTCGAGAACTCTTTTAGAGATCGGTAATAATAGAAAAAGTAATTCTGGCTCATTAGTGACAGTTGAGCTAGTACCTAATCGACAGGCCAATTTTCTGCAAGTAATGGCCTTAATAAAAATATACAATCTTTCATTTATTTTACCTTAACTTAAAACGATCTCCGGCCAATTACATTAGTACAGATGGTGCAATCCACCAAGACGCGCCCACTCTTTTTATTTATTTATTAATACTTCAAGGGCATAAATGTACAGAGGCGGACTTAATGCCATAGGGTCCTTTCCGTCTAGGCCGTCCTTTTTCCTAATGATTACAGCACAAGTGAGCAACATTCCTAGTGGAATTGTTGATAAAGTATTTTATAGATAGTGCAATCCACGAAGACTCGCCCCACTCTTCTTCCTAATCGTTAGCGGTTATCGCTAGTAAATTTCGCTAGTGTTTTAGTTTTGTCGATACATACTCTAATTAGTGTATCTATAAAATACTTTATCAACAATTCATTACACAGCTCATAATAACCGCTGATCACACAATACTTTCTTCGGGCCATAAAATTTGACATCCAATTCTTAATACTAATAAGTTATCTTTGTAAAAGAAACGCAAAACATAGTCATGCTAGACCTTGTGTTGATTTTAAACACATCATCATCATCTGCCTAGCCTTTTCCCAAGTATCTATGCAACTAGCTTCATCTTTCTGACTGACCGACCCTTGACAATTCAAAAGTGCCTATAATTGGTTTATTTGAAATAAATGCTTTGAGTTTGAGTTTGAGTTATGTTGTGGTCGGCTTCCAGTCTAAACGGATGCAGCTGTATACCAATATTTTACATGGAGCGACTGCCTATCTGACCTCCATAACTCATGATGCTAAACTATTGGCAAATATGATTATTCAACTCAGTTACTTACTTGTGTCTAAACATGAAGTATTTTTTTTTGCTACCCCTACATCTTACCCAACGTTGACCGCACTTATCTGACGTGAGGTATGTTCATATTATGTGCGTTTTTTGCCGACGCCCCCCGCATGGCTACACTGACTATTACTCAAATAGGCGCCCCCCATTGACTGCTACACATATAATATTCCTGAATAGTTCAAAATACGAGTTATTAGTATATCCGAAGGGAAATGGAGTTCACTTCCTGTATTTTAAGAATCCTCTCATATAGTGTAAGTAATGTCAATAGCAAGGCAATTTAGGCAGTATTGTAAAAAAATTACTGCCTCGTTGGTCTCGTGGTTGCAAGAGCGACTGCTGAGCGTTATCATGGGTTCATTCCCGGGACGGACAAAGTGTTATTGAGTTTTACAAAGAATGTCTTAGTAACAGTCCGGAGTTTGAATGTTGGCGGCTTAATACCCCCGTGCCTCAGAAAGCACGTAAACCCGTTGGTCCTGCACATGAGGGGAAATTCTCGTAATTTTAGGAACGTTCACAGTCTGATCTTAGTCTCAATCTGTCAAAAATACCTCTAGTTTCCTTACATTTTGACAAGTTTTTGACATTTGTTTGTCGCCGAGATGAGACTGCGACTAGATTTTGAACGTTTTAAATTACGAGAATTTGACTTCTGATCTCTCTCCGGTCGTGTTGGATTACCATCCCATCGGACTATGAGAGTAAAGGAGTGCACCTGTGTCTGCGCCCACACTTACTTGTGCACTATAATATCTCCTGCGTACCTGGCTAATCTCCGTTGAGATTGGCCACCGTGACCGAAATCGGTCGGGGCGGCTATTATTTATTATTTTTATTGTAAAAAATTACGATCGAATCTAAGACCTATACCTATGCGTATCCGGCAGTAGAATATTACAAGTCCTGTGCAAAAAATCATTTTGAATAAAAAGAAAATACATTTGATTTTTTGTATATTTTTGTTTGCTACGCTTTCACGCTAAAACGGCCAAATGGATTTAGATGAAATTTGGCACGTGGGTGACCGTGACCTGGATTACGATATTGGATACTTTTTATCGCGATATTCTTACGGGATCGAGCCTTATGCGGGTGAAACCGCGGGGCCCAGCTAGTTTTAGTATAAAACATAGTTTATGAGAAGGCTGAAATCCGTGAATAGATGGCAATAAATAGATGAAAATTAGAGGGGCCCGTGGCTAAATAAAGACAGCCGCACAGGTCGATCGATCAGGTTAAGCTACGCTTTGTTTGACATAATAACAAAAGTCCTAATGATCATATGACCTAATTTCTTTAATATACTTTTGTTTGACATAACGATGAAATGATATAATGAATTATTGATATAATTTCGTTTTACCTAATTTTGTATGGTATAATGGACATTTTCTATAATGCACATTTGAACTAATATTCATTGAGTATAATATTCAGTTATATTAGTCGGTCGGGGCAAAAGTATTTTCTTATTTTTCATACAAAAAAAAACATTCTTTTAGGTTTAATTTTTTATTTGTTTATAATATGTATGTGCCGTTTTGATCGATGACTTGTTGCCATCTTGTGGGCAATGCCATGATCCCATTGCTGTAAAAGTTTTGAGATTTTTTATTAAAAAAATCTGACAGGTAGTTTTCACAGTGTTCTTTTGAGGTTAACTTTATGCTTCTTAAAGAGTTCTGAAGTGACCGAAACAGGTAAAAATCTGATGGAACAAGATCAGGGCTATACGGAGGATGCGTCAACACATCCCAGCCAAACTCTCTCAATTTTTGCTGAGTGGCTATAGATGAGTGCGATTTGGCGTTGTCGTGATGAAACACCACGCCCTTCCTATTTACCAGCTCCGGCCGGTTTTTCTCAATAGCTTCTTTTAACCTCATCAGTTGTTGACAGTAGAGGTCAGAATCGATAGTTTTACTCGGCGGCAAAAGCTCATAGTGGACGATTTCTTTCCAATCCCACCAAACACATAGCATCACTTTGTTCCGAGTCAGGCCAGGCTTTGCCACGGTCTGTGGGGCTTGTCCATGCTTCGACCACGATCTTTTTCGGACATTCTTATCGTAAGTGATCCATTTTTCATCACCCGTAATCAACCGTTTAAGAAATGGGTCGGAATTATTACGTTTTAACAAAGAATCGCAAATGGAAACACGTTGCATTAAGTTTCTCTCAGTGAGATCAGTGGTACCCAAATATCAAGTTTTTTCTTGTACCCAGACTTTTGTAAATGCCGTAAAACTGTTTTGTGATCAATATTCAGTTCTTCAGCAATATCATAACTACTAATATGTCGATCTTGCTCCACTTTTTCAAAAATGGCACTGATTTTATCCGTGACAGGGCGTCCAGAGCGAGCTTCATCCTTCACACTAAAATTTCCTGACTTGAAACGCTTGAACCACATTTGTGCTACTCGTATCGATACCGCATTAGGTCCATAAATCGCACAAATTTTATTCGCGGCGTTCGTCGCATTTTTACCTTTTTTTAATAACATTTTAATATGTACCGAATTTCTTAGTCACATACGTTCATGTTGCTTGCTTGAAAAACAATTGAGAAATGGCGGGAACTAGTTTTTTTTTAAATTTATTGCATCTTTAGAATGTCAACGTTTAATAGTATTAAAACCAGCCAGTTACATTCAGTACTGCCAAAGAGGTTTGATTACTAACAATACATTCAAAATACGAAAATATTTTTGCCCCGACCTATTATAATATTCAAAATCAATAAGTAGCGTTTAATATAATTTAGAAACGTCTACTTTATATCTTTATCTTTTCTTTTTATCTTTTTTCTTCCTTTTCTTTTTTTATTCACTAAGCCCGAAAGTCTAACGGGTATCGCATTACCCAGTCACTGGGTTGTGGAGGTCAGATAGGCAGTCGCTCCATGTAAAATACTGGTATTCAGCTGCATTCGGTTAGACTGGAAGCCGACCCCAACATAGTTGGGCAAAGGCTAGGCAGATTTTATATATTAGATTATTAACTATTATTAGATTATAGACGAAAACTTCGATATTATTATCATAAAGAAGAAGAAAATACAAAAAAAAACATTCCTCCATGTCCTTTGAGCACACCTATAAAGTCCGCCAACTATTCACACACGTGGCCCTCCACATTAAACTAAAAGTTCATGTTCCTTCCCGTCAGACATCAAACTCACTGAATGAATCCTTACATTCTTGCAATGGATCTATTGATTGACAATGGACACTACCGAACGAACCCTTAATAATGCATTTCAATTACTAAATACGACTCTAATGTAGTATGTATAAGGTTGAGAACTGCATGAGTATTGAGGCTACTATCGTACCACCTCGACATTCGGCTGGCGGTCATAAAACAGCCTGTTTTCATAAAACTATTTACTACAATGTTACAAAAACCCTAGCAAAATCAATATTCAACTTTATAACCGAAACTTTATAGCTGAAAATGGTTTAGCAAGTCTCGCCAGGGGTTAAAAACATTTGCTCGTACTATTCGAGTCCGTCAAAAAGATTTATATGACAAAATAAGTTTTTTTTTATTGAGCTATTGAGGCGTTTTTTTATTGATTTCCAATGTGTGCTGTGTACTTATTTTTATTTTATTTACGGCCCATTACCTGTGGCGTTGTGTTATTTTTATATTTATAGTCTAATTTAGTGCGTACCTTGAAATCGTAGAATAACGATGACATGGTTTTTATTATTTCCTTTCTTGTAAACAAATAAGTTTACATTATAGTCTAGGAAATAAAAGATGTGACAGTTCGGTTATTGTAATTTTATTGCTGAAATAGAGAAGATTTAGATTATGTTTCTATAGAATTTCTCAGTTTCTCTTACAAGGTTGCTTATACCATATAAAATAAAAATTAAATTAATAATCTTCTACAGGGTTACTTTCAATGACCAGCCAAATTTAAGGATGTGGTACAGACCATCAAACTAATCAACTTTCTCCATGAGATCAACATCGTAATCGCGAAAAATTTATCAACTGTCCCATAAAAAACTTCAATACCTACTCGACCTAAACGTATGGGGCGGCTGAATTTTTATTCACGATTACGATGTTGGTCCCATGGAGAAAGTTGTTTAGTTTTATGGTCTGTACCACATCCTTAAATTTGGTTGGTTATTGAAAAGTAACCCTCTATATCCATAAATGCAATGCCAGTAATGATTAAAAAACAATTCATCAAATAAAAAAGTCGTCTAAGATCCATCAACAAATTACAAAAGAAAAACACAAGAAAGCGAAGCTACCCATTTCTCTCGCAGTCCTTAAGCATTCTTTAAACAACATTTAATATTAAAATTTAAAAAATCTCGACGCCAATCCTTTTAAGTTTGTAAATCGAAGCACTGTGCAGGCTTCATCTGACTGACGGTCCCCAGAACGTCTTGACCCCTGCCTTTCCCAAGTTCCGCTCCTTAGAACCTGATTTTACTTGGAACGAGAGGGGTAGAAAAGGCCAGGTTATGGAAGCCAAAATGTATGCAAGCGATCCGATGGCTAATATAACTTGAGCCCTCATGTTGAACCTTTTCCCGTTTCTGTAGAACGGATGCAAAGGATTTGCGGGAGGAGCGAGAGGTCATGTAATTCTGGGTACTGCAAGGATTCTTGTACAATGAATTGCATTAAGCGACAGGGCCTCTACGAGCTATGAATGCTCTTAATGTATGGATACGATTTGATCGCTCCGAGCGTTTAGTGCTGTGTATGGTGATCGAGTTGTCGATAAATCTGTTGAACCTATAAAGGTTTGTATTAGACGGTTAGCAACATCATAAACATTTCTAATTTTGCCAACCATATTCATCCAGATGGTTATAGATATAATTTTCTGTTGTTGTATGTAACTATCTCGAGGAGCTTGAATGAGGGGTTTGTGGCCAAGTAATAACAGCTGCACGGGTCGATGGATGAAGTTAAGCTACGCTTTCCGCGGTTGGTCCGTGGATGGGTGATCTTTACATACCAAGACCTCTCCATGGCTCGGAAAGTACGTTATGCCGTTGGCCCCGGCGGTAATTCGTGGATCTTTGATAGTCGTTATTACCTACCTAGTAACTTGGGCTGTGGAGGTCAGATAGGCAGTCACTCCGTGTGAAATACTGGTATACAGCTGCATCCGGTTGGACTGGAAGCCGACCCCAATATAGTTGGGAAAAGGCCAGGCAGATGATGATGTATGTAACTGAATAAAAAACTTCAAATTAGAAGTCTGAGTATGATGATGAGCTTAATCCACTGTATGAATTCCATATTTGACTTCGATGTGGACAGGGGGTCTCTCTCTAAATCCGTCAACGAAGATACGGGTCTGTTGGAAAGTAGTTCGGGCCCCGAACTATTCTTACGAGTATGTCCGTATGTGACACAGAGTTGAAAACGCCAGCCACTACGGCTAAAACTACGCGCTTCATGCTTAGAGGGTAGACCGCAGCATCTGAGGAGCAATTTTCGTAATTTTAAGAACATTCACTGTCTGATCTCAGTTTCAAAAAATACCTCTTAATTTCTCTAAATTTTTGACAAGTTTATGACGTTGATTATCGCTGAGATGAGATAGTAACTAGATTTAGAACATTTTTAATTACGGGATTTAGCGTTCAGACTTCTGCGACCTATTGTAAGAAAGTTATACCCTGTTACCATAACGATTAAAACTGCCTATTTCAAGTCAATTGTACACTCACTAATTAAATTCAAACCCATCCACGTGTGAGACCATGCAGTAAATAATTCACTTACCCAGAATAATACAAGGGTAATTCCAAAAAACTCATTACCGTTCAACCAAAGAAACTCGACCCGAAAAACTAGAAATTTAGGGTAAGTACGTAAGCCCGCTTATTTTTTATACACGAATAAATAAGAAAGGACTCAAACGGGCTCCCAAAGATACTGTATCGCATTGTACTGACCCTCGGCTTACAAAAGGATTCTTCAAAAACTTATTCTATTATAGAATTATCTCATCCGTTGGATATCTTTCGGGTTATTTGTGTTCCCTATTCAGATTATTTGGAGCAATGATTATTAGAATATCCTTATGAGATTGTTGATTTTATAATGTTTTGTTAACTGTAATGTCACTATGGTGTGATTTACAAAAGTAATTAAAATTTGGTCATTCGGCTCTTTAATTTTCAAGTAAAAATTTCGAGGACTCATTTAATTCAAAAGATGCACTTCCGTGATTTTATCAGCCACCATGACATTATTGCCATAATTATTATTGTCATTAATCTTTCCACCTAATCAAGATTCTTTACCAGCCTACCCTAAATTAAATTGGACCCTACCATTAATCCTAGACAAATGATACTTCCCACCTTTTAAAAGGACCAGCACAATATCCATGCATTTATCGATCAGCATGCGGGGCACGTCACTAGTCGGCGAAAGCTTCAAGTCACGATTGGTTAGGTTACACAAGGATATTATTATTTCTTGCCGTTTCGCCCGTACCGGCAACACATTTTTCAATTTTATATTATAACAACCAACAATGTTGATTTTTATGTGCCTGTGTTATAACTTCACTGGGATTATGAAGGCTTAATACTGTTATCTTTAAAAGCGAATGGATTAATGATAATGCATGCATGCTTTATGGCATTAAATCTAGGTTGTGTATCATCGTTGTCGTATATAAAGTTAAATGAATGATGATTATAGTTTTTTCAAGTTATCGTTATGATAGTTGATGACCTTATAACCTTGGCCATCCCTGTCTCATCATGACGATGATATACTTAATAATTATACACATAAGCGTGTTCCAAGATTTCAAGGTCCTTTAAGATAAATATTGTCGAGCTGTACTTTAAGAACAATTTACTGCAAGTATCATTTAATTCTTTACGTTATAGCTTACCATCTTACTCATGATAATTTTGTAGTGGACTCCTATCAGCTGTTAACCACAAAAAGCTCCACATTAAACGCTGGTCGCCTGAGGGTTCTTGCAGGAGTCATTTGAAGCCGTAACATGTTGTGTTCAAAGGCCTTTGACATGGAACAGGTTTATAAGCTCTTGGCCTACCTGTTCCATACAATAGTCCATTGCTCTGAGCCTGTACATGTAAGAGCCGATCAGCTGTTACAGCCTCATTATTGCAGTTTGTTTTATTTTTGGTCCTTAGAGACTGTGGTCCTTTCTGGGTTTGGTTTGTGGCATCTGTCTCAGAATGATTGGTTTTATAAGGAGCACGTTTGACACCTGTCATCTTTAGTTTTCCAGATTTTTGCATCATGTGTATGAACTGAATGTATTTAGTCTGTGACTAGCTTCTGTCTGCGACTTCGTCCTCGTGAAATTTCTTATTTATTCATAGAATTTAAATCCTATGATACTCGGTAATACTGTAGCGTCACATCAGAGAAAGAATTTTCGGAATCGGATCAGTAATTGCGAAGATTATCTCATACATACAAACTCACTAACTCTTTATATAGTACAGAATAAATGTACACTGAAGCAAATATGTAACAGGCTAACCATAATGTAATTGATATTCTTCGAATTAGAAAATGACCTTATCACCAATTTAAAACATAATTTACGTCCCATCTTCAAGGTCTTTGATACTATCATGTACAGTTCTTAAGGACAGCTTACGTCATAGGCACCAAAAGCACTACTTCCCTCCGATTAAGTCGAGTAAGCAAAAACAATTCGTAACCTTAACATTGCTATTGTTTTAACACAATACAATTGCGTACACGCATGTAGGCCGAATAGCTTGCCTTTACCTTAAAAAATATACATACTTGTTACGTTGACAACATTTATTTTGCTGCTCAAAAATTTAATTTTCGATCATATTATGTTTCTGTAAGGGTTAGTTTTGTATGGTATTTAGATACAGATGTATTTGATATATCTTTGTATTTGATTATACAATTTGATTTGCTCTCAATCTAAAGTAAAAATCTAAATAGCGTAATAAATACGTTTATTGTATGTTTATTGAATATTTGTTATTTCGAGAACTATACCCATGATCTATGGGTGACCTTAAGATATCTTCGCGCTCTTTATACGGCTTGGGGTCAACAGAATTATAAATGATATCGCCAAGAACATCAGGATTGTTCGGAGACATTTTATCGGATTTATAGTTTACTGACTGTATAAATAATATTGTGACCTTGTGATTGTCGAAGGGTTAATGGTAGGTGAGATTTACAATGGGAGGTTCGCGTTTACTTTGTCTAAATTGCTTTTAAGCTGCTACGAGAAGTAAAGCAGCCTGTTTGCTGCAGCCATTTAGTGCTGTTTAATTTATGAGATTTGACTCACGATTAGACAAATTATTTGATTTTTATGTTTTTCATCTAAATCTTATCTAGAAATTTTATCGTATCCTGCGAAAGTTTGTAAGGATGGATGGATGGATATTTGTTACTCTTTCACGCAAAAACTACTGAACGGATTTGGACGAAATTTGGCAAACAGATAGTTTATAACCAGGATTAACACACAGGATACTTTTTATCTCGATATTCTCACGGTATCGAAACTTATGCGTGTGAAACTGCGGGGCGCAGCCAGTAAAATATATATTAACTCCTATTGTTGCTGTTTTCATGTTCAATGCCAGGATACTCTCTCTTACAGAGAGGAGGCCTGTGTGGCTGTGTCCCAGCAGCGGGAACCTTATAGGCTGGTTATGAGTGCCGGGATAGACCAACTATCATGTGCCTTCATGGGACGAGTCGAGCTACCAAATGTCTCAACTCAACTCAAAGTATTTATTTCAATAAAATCATTTACAGGGACTTTTGAATTGTCAAAATTAAATATTCGGTCAGTTAGAAAGTTGAAGCTAGTTGCTTATTCCAAAACGTAGATATCTATGGAGAAGAATGGGCAAAAAACTCCAAGGACACTCTTTTAAATCAAGATATTACAAAATCATGGGTGCATTATGCTTGTTGCATAAATATGTGAGAACAATGTAAAAAAAAAACCCAAATGAAGAAACAATTCAAAATATAACATTTAAAATAAGCCCTGGCAACTAAGAGATGATCAGTCTCAACCGACAGCGCCCGTTCACGGACATGACGCGTAGATCAGCACCATCCAGCTCAACCATTTTGTAGGGAACTGAATGATCTAACACACGCGCCATCAGTGAGACATTTAAATGAGCATGAAGTAAAATGCTGTAAAGTAAAACCTAATATAGAGGGTGGTAGGGACGTCGAAGCGCAACCTTTTCCCATGGATGACATGAGTCTGAATCCCTGCATTGAAATTTTAAAAAACATCCATACATTTTGACCGCGCAAGTATTGCACTTTTCTCTGAAACTGAGGAGATTATTTTTTTGATAACCGACTAAAATTTCTACGCGAGGGGGTCTATTTAGAATCATGTACTAAATTAATGGTTACAGTTTGCGTGTCGACATCCATGTCAGCCTGTATAAGGATAAACATCCATGCCAGCCTGTATAAGCATAAACATACAAAAAAAAAAAACAACCGACTTCCAAAAAAGACAATACAAAGTGAAAAGTACTTAACTTTAATTTCGGAAGTCGGTGTCGTTGGGTTCGCATTTTTGTTGTTTGCCACCGACTTCCGAAATTAAAGTTATTTTTCACTTTGTGTTGTCTGTCAGCACTATTTCGAAATAAAACTCCAAACTGTTGTGTATCTGAACTCATTTATTAGATTTTTTTTGGAAATGGCATCTCGCAGTTCAACCTGTAGGAGGTTGTCGACTGCTTAACCGGACTTTCCTGTGGATGCCTTGAAGTTAAGGCCTCCAGCCAGGGCTTAAAAACTAACTAAAAACTAAGCGACTCACGCTAAGGGCACCCCCCGTGGGGTTCGGACCTCGGCTTAGGGCGTCGCTGGAAGAGGGCAGCAAGGGACAGGCTGGATCGGTATTATTTAGGGACGAATTTAAAACTACAGGCTCAGCGGCGCGGGCTGGCTCGAGCAAGGGTCGGGGTGGATCATTTATTAGAAAAAAATATTGACTACTTATACTATTAGCGGTAATGAAACCATAGCTCGCATTTAAACAGCGCAACGCCATCTAGAGAGCTATGGTGTACTAAATAAATAATATATTATACTGTATTACTTTTTGAGGTAGGTTACGATTAAACATGCCGCCCACCAAAGGACTTGTCCTTTTAAAAACAACATTAAAGTAACTAAACAAGATATTATGTAAACAAAAGTAGAACAAAACATTAACTCAAATAGACCGCCCACCGTTCTGACTAGGCGTTAAAAATAAAAATGATGAAAATCGACACATTACTTAAGAATTAACTGTCATACGCAAAATAGATAATTTGTTTAATGGGCGTTTGATTAATCCATTCTTCGTTTTCAGTGTAAGCACTCTCGTGATTCCATCTTTACCTGGGTGTTTCTGGACAACTCTGCCTAACAGCCACTTTGTTGGCGGTAGATTGTGATCTTTAATAATTACAATGTCGTCTATCTCAATGTCGGATTTTTCATTTGACCACTTGTATCGTTGATTTAGACCAACCAAATATTCTTCTGACCATTTTTTCCAAAAGTCATTCACTATTTTCTGTGTCATCTTCCATCGTTGACCTCCGGTAACATGAATGTTTGATACATTTTCATCTGGAATGGCTACCAATTGTTCTCCCACTAAAAAATGTCCAGGAGTTAATGGCTGTGGGTCGGTAGGATCCTCACTCATGTATGAAATTGGGCGAGAATTTAGGCACGCCTCTATCTGACTTAAAACTGTTAATAGTTCCTCAAAAGTAAGAGTAGAATCTCCGATTACTCTCTTCAAATGTGATTTAGCCGACTTCACGCTCGCCTCCCATAGTCCACCGAAGTTAGGGGCGTGTGGGGGAATGAAATGCCAAGTGGTTCCGTCATTAGCTAACATTTGGGCAATTTCTGTGGGAAGCTTTGATTTTGCGTGATTCAACATCTCCTTCAGCTCTTTGTCGGCTCCCACAAAGTTGGTCCCATTGTTACTATATAAATTCACACACTGGCCTCGTCGTGACACAAATCGACGAAATGCGGCAATAAACCCTTTAGAGGTTAAATCCGATACCGCCTCAATGTGTACAGCTCTGGTCGACATGCATATGAAAATGCATATGTATCCCTTATACGATTTGGAACCTCTTCCAGGTGAAAATCGAATGTTGACAAATCCGGTGAAATCAACTCCAGAAGCAGTAAAGGGTCTTGAAGGCATTAGTCTGATTTTTGGTAACTGACCCATAAGCTGCTGATTGTTTTGGCGCGAATATCTTAGACATTTGATACATTCTCGGTAGTATTTCTTCACACGTTCTCTGGCTCGTATTATCCAATATTTGGATCGTAAATAATTTAACATAATTTGTGGGACTCCATGTATAGTTTTATGATGAGCGTCAATTATTAATAGCTTAGTAAGGTGGCTATTACTAGGCAAAATAACCGGGTGCTTTGTTTCAAATTTGACTTCAGATTCTTTAATGCGGCCACCAACCCTTAACACTTCCTTCTCATCAATAATGGGGAAAAGCGTAAGTAGTGGACTCTTGATATTAATAGGTTTTTGAGCCTTTAACTGCTGGATCTCTTTATTAAAGTATAAGGTTTGTGTTTTTGTAATTAAAATTCTTAACACTTCTTGCATTTCAATAACAGTTATAAATTTTCTATCTTTTGGTCTTTGTGTTTTCGTTAACTTAAGATTATTTATAAATCTTTTACAATAGGATAATACTCTTAGAACCGTTGTTAAATTCGAAAATTTTGACCAAATAAACTCTTCTTCGTTTATTATCACAGCAGTTAAGGTCTTGATGGGTTTTTGTTCTTCAGTAGTAGAAAAATTATCATTGTTATCATAAATATCACTGTGATGCAAAATATCTGGACCATACCACCACAGCGTAAGACCAGCCATCTCTGCGCCTTTTATTCCTCTTGATCCAAAATCAGCTGGATTATCACGAGTATCGATGTGGCGCCACTGATTGGGATCAATCATGGTATGGATTTCTGAGACTCTATTACTTACAAATGTACTCCAACGACTTGGTTCTCCGCGTAGCCATGCTAATACAACAGTGGAGTCTGACCACGCATGCAGATTTTCTCTGGGTACTTGCATAACTTGTGAGACTTCAAAGATTAATTTGGTTGCAAGTAGAGCCGCACATAATTCCAATCGCGGTATACTAACTTCATTTTCAATTGGAGCAACTTTGGTTTTGGCTGTCACTAAATTAACACGAACTTGGTCAAATTCATCTTTAACCTTTATATATACGGCACCTGCGTAAGCTGCTTGAGATGCATCGGCGAAGGTATGTAACTCTATTTTATCACTTTGATGCGATTGTACCCATCTTGGTATGGCTATATTTTTAGCATCGTTAAGACTTTCACGGAATGAATGCCACTCCGTGAATAATTCAGGTGTTAGATTCTCATCCCAAGGTAATTTAGCCTTCCACAGTTGTTGAATGAATATTTTTGCTGACACAATCACAGGTGAAATCCAACCCATGGGATCATAAAGTCGGGCAATATCTGAAAGGACGTTACGTTTGGTAATAGTTTCTTTTAATTCAGGTAATTGCAATGTATACTCAAAATTGTCTGTGGTTTTATTCCAGCAAATACCCAATACTTTAATCATGTTATTAACTTTAAAAATCAACGCTTGATCTGCTCTTTTACTCTCTTCCTGTATATGATTCATAAGCTTGTCACTGTTGCTGCACCATTTCTGCAAACGAAATCCTCCCGAATTCATCAACTTATTCATTTCTTCAAAGATCTGTATTGCTTCGTCTTCCGTCTCGCATCCAGTGAGCAGATCATCAACGTAATAGTCTTGAAGAGTAATTTTTGCAGCGCGAGGATAATTTAATTCTTCATCTCTAGCCAGCTGTTGTACAGTTTTTACAGCTAGGTAAGGGGCATAGGCTGTCCCGAAAGTTAGTCTTAATAGTTTATAATGCTCTATAGGTTTAATAGGATCTGATCGCCAAAGAATTCGCTGAAAATCGGCATCTTCCTCATGCACGCGAACTTGTCTGTACAACTGAACTAAATCCGCTAGTATACAAATGGGGTGACGTCTCCACCTCATCAAAATATGACGTAAATCTTGCTGTATTTTAGGGCCGACAAGTAAACAGTCATTTAATGACACATTATTGATACCTTTGCAAGACGCATCAAAAACTACGCGAACTTTGGTGGTCTCTCTATCTTCTCGCACCACAGGATGATGGGGTAGATATACAGCCTTTGTATTCTTTATTTCTTGAGTATCTGTAATTTGTTCCATGTGGTTTTGTGCTAGATATCCGTCGATCACTTTTTTGTACTCTTCATACAACGATGGATTTTTTAACAACTTCTTCTCCAAAAAATTAAATCTGCGTGAAGCTATCTCCCTTGATTTCTCTACAACACATTTTGGATTGTCTTCTTTAAATGGCAGTTTAACTATATAGCGTCCTTCATCATCCCTTATGGTAGTAGCTTCAAACATTTGTTCGCATTTAATTTCTTTCTTCGTAAATTTCTTCGTAATTGCATCTGGTTCTCTTTCTATTTCCCAAAATTGTTTTAGTACTTCGTCTTCACTTATTCGTATGTGACAGTTGATAATCTGGGAGTTCACAGAAACTGATTCAGATCTTACTCGACCTGACAAAATTCATCCAAATCGTGTTTCTTGTGCTATTGGACCTTTCCCTGATGGATGTCTCATAAATCCTTCTAGAATTATCTCTTCATATACTCCCACTCCCAAAATCATATCGATTTTAGCAGGTGATCCATAATTTGGATCAGCCAAGTGGACTTTCTCTATATCTAGCCAGTCTGTTATTGTTGTTCGACAAGTAGGAAGAAATGATGTCAGTTTTCTCAGTACATATGCATCGAATTTTATTGAATACTTTGCATTTTCATTTTGAGTTGACTCCACAGTAAGCGACACCATGTTCTTTGATCTGGCTAAACTATCTCCAATTCCAGAGACTAAACCATTTATGCACACTCTTTTCAAACCTAATGATTGTGCAGTAGCCTCGGTGATAAACGAACCTTCTGAGCATGGATCGATTAGAACTCGCACAACTTGTGAGTAACCATTTGTTGAATATGCTTTAACCACAGCTGTAGCCAATAGCATCTCTCTCTCAACTTTTTCTGTAATCAAATGGGCTACCACTTTCTTCTCAGTCTCTTTGTTCGGATCTGAGTTTGTTGTATCGATTTTCTCGATGCTGGAAGACGAATGTTCAGCTGCATTGGTTCTCTCAAAATGTAGCAGTGTGTGATGACGTCTGCCGCAGCGACGGCAGCATGCAGATGATCGGCATTCTTTCACTGAATGTGTGGGTGCAAAACAATTGAAGCACAGTCTCTTTGATTGTATAAACTCTGATCTCTCTTGAGGAGACTGCTGTCCGAATTGCTTGCACTGATAAAGCAAGTGCTGACCTTCACAACTCGTGCAGTTTGGAGTTGATTTTTTATCATCTTGCGTGGTAGAGTGAAAAACTTTAGGTTTAGTTGTATAAGGGTGTGTGTTCTGAGACTTGGTTATAGATGTGTCACTATTTATCATCTCTAATGTTCGAAATCTGGTTTCTAAAAACTTGACGAGTTGTTCCCAAGATGGCAATTCATTCGGATCTAATTGACTAACTTGGATTTCCCATAATTTGCGTGACTCTAAATCAAGACGTGATACAACCAAGTAATTTATAAAAACCTCACACGAACTGGAACTGGTACTAATTCCGATATTTTCCAATGATTTGAGAGATGATGATGTAGTGTCTAGAAGTTGTTTGATTGAACTCGCTGTATCAGTTGCATTACTTTGCGAAAACAAGCGCTTCATAATATCGTTGCAAATGTAACGTTTATTATTATAACGGCGAGTGAGTTGTTTAAAAGCTTCTTCGTAATTAGAGTCTGTGGTTGAGAAATTTTGGAGCAGGGTTTCTGGTTCACCCGTCAGACTACTCTTCAAATAGTGTAATTTTTGCACACAACTCAAAGTTGAATTCTGATGGATGTTCACATAAAAGGTTTGCCATTCTTCATATAATCCCGAAAATGTCGGTAGTTGAATCTGTGGCAATTTAACTGTAGTACTTGATAGACTCGATTCATCAGATCTGTTGATTTGAGACGAGCTAGTTTTCACACCATAAGTCATGAGATCATCTTTCATTCTTGTTTTATAATCAGTGTAAATCTCTTCAAATTGAAAATAAACATCTTCCGTGAAATAGGTTACTTTCGATTTGTCTTCTCTTTTAACACTTCCGACTATTTCACTATGAACATTCGCAAAAGCCTCAAAAAGTTTTTCTAAATTTTCTAGTCTTGCTTCGATATAAGATACTTTAAGTCTCTCTTTAGGCGTTTTTTTGTAATTTGAATAGGCTTTGTTCATATGCTCGTACATATCCTCTTGTTTCAAAAATAACTTCTCCATTTTTATTTTTTGTTCACTATTTGACCAACGAAATTCACTAAGTTTAAATTCCCATATTCATATTAAGTTTTTGAAGAAATTTTGCAAATTAATCTTTTCTTTTTATTTTATTTTGTCTTTCTTATGCAAAATTATTCTAAGACTAAGTATTTTTCCACGAAATTTTTTTATGTTTTTTTTAACGCGATTTATTCTAAGTGTTTTTTCCACGAAATTTTTCTAAGTCCTAAACACAGCACAAATTTTCTTTCTAAGTTAATGTTCACACACGATATTTTTTACAAGTCCCAGTTCTGCACTTCACTTCACTCACGCGATTCCCTGGTTTCGGCACCAGATGTCAGCACTATTTCGAAATAAAACTCCAAACTGTTGTGTATCTGAACTCATTTATTAGAAAAAAATATTGACTACTTATACTACACACATCAAAAGTGTCTAGGGATCAACATATATTTTTGCAATAACTTTTCTCCTGATTGATATTAATTAAAATTTTCTTTAAGGATTCATCAAATAAAGTGTTTTCGTTTGTCACAGTAACGATAAACCAAGTCACCTTTGCATTAATAAAGAAATTTGCCATTTTCCTAATAAAGGGATTTTTGACATTTGAACCACTAACACAAAAGTTCGAAAAAAAGACTGAAATAACAGTTTTCTCTAAAATTTTATTGGGTAACTTAAACAATTAATAATCCGTGTTTCTACCGCGAACACTAACAACACAAAAACATCGGTTTGGCATACTCAAAATGAGTTCATCCGAATCACGCTGTGGAATGGCCGCCCATGTTCGTTGCAACAACAAAAAAAGGTCTTCTTGCGACTGGATACCCTCCATATTCGGCAGAGCTCTTCTCTGTAGCATATCCCATGCATGCTCAATCGGGTTCAAGTCTGGCGACTGAGCAGGCCAGGGCAGGACATTGATGTTAGCTGCGGCGAGAGTCTGTCTTACAACTCTTGCGGTGTGCGGTCGTGCATTATCATGCATTAACTGAAATAAGGGACCGATTTGCACTTGTAGAGGAACGATGACGTCTGATACAATCGTCTCAGCATAAATTTGAGCGTTGAGGTTGCCTCTGATCCAAATCAACTCAGTTCTTCCGCCGATCCAAATACCCGCCCATACCATGATGGTTCCACCACTATAAGGATGGACTTCCTGGCAGGATTTTAATCGCTGTTGGCGTCCAAGGGTTCTCCAGTGTCGTATACGTCTTGTATCCGGTCTCATACCAAAACGAGACTCATCAGAAAAGCACACGAAACGCCATTGTTCTTCTGCCCAATTTCTGTGTTCAAGAGCCCATTGATATCGAATCCTACGATTGTGCATTGCTATAGGTGGTACCCGTAGCGGTCTTCGGGAATGAAGGTTCACTTCATGCAAGCGGTTTCTGACTGTTTGGTCGCTAATTAAGTTCCCTGAAGAGTGATGAAGCCTCACGGCTAACATCATGGCGGTTATTGTTGGAGCTCTTCGAGTTAAGATTTGAATGTATCGGTCTTGTCTCCGTGTGGTGCAGCGATACCGTCCTCCATGGCGCTCAGCCACGGTACGGTACCAGTGCTTCGGTAACGTGTCCAAAGTCGACTGATAACACTCTGACTTGTATTCAGAGCTAAAGCCACAGTACGTTGCCGGGAACCAGCTTCTATCATTCCCACGGCTCTGAGCATTTCTTCCCTGCTTAAATGACGTCGCCGCTCCATAATAACGTTGGTTTTAATCAGTAGTAGGGAAACAGTAGCACTAATAATGTCTTCAATGCGTTGTATGTTTTTATAGGGAAAATATTGACAGCTGATTTTCATCTTTTACTCGAATTTGATTCACAGTTCCTGATTCAAATTATGAAATGCACCAAAAAGGATCCATATAAATTTATAAAATCATAAATTTATTACAAAGCCACATCTCAATCTCAAGAAATCCGCATAAAAATGCTTGATCCCTAGACACTTTTGATGTGTGTATTAGCGGTAATGAAACCATAGCTCGCATTTAAACAGCGCAACGCCATCTAGAGAGCTATGGTGTACTAAATAAATAATATATTATACTGTATTACTTTTTGAGGTAGGTTACGATTAAACAGTGTCGTTTTGTTTTTTTTTTGTAAAAAAGTTTTAATTTTTCACTTATAAGTTTTACTTAGTACTTACCCCACATAAATTCGTATAACATTACTTTTTATGTAAATATCAGTGACAGGAAGTCATTATAACATCATAAATATAAACTACGTGGCAAAAATACGTACTATTGAAGCTAACTCAAAAATTACCCAAGTAAAGTTAATAGGCATACGCTACCCTACCCATTATAAAAAAAAATCTGAAATCGATTTACTATTGCCGAAAATATCACATAACAAACATACAAATAAAAACATACAGACGAATTGAGAACCTCCTATTGGTTAATAAACAAAACACTATCCCAATCTAACAAAATGGCTACAGCTTTTAACTCTTTTGCTTTGACCAAGCTCAGATGCACCACAATTCATTACCGTCATGTCAGAACACCGACAAGTCACTAACTTAAGAAAACACTCCACATGTTGACACTTCTAAAAAGAAACAAATATTTCCTTAATTTCCGAGAAATCGGGAACACCACGACAAAACTTATTCATCATAGTTTGAGATGGTTGCAGAAGTGTTACTAGTTAAGTGCACGGCAAACAGGGGGTACAAACAGCCAGCCATGATGAATGGCCCGCGAGATAGATAGGGTTAGGTGAAATACTGGGAGTTTTAGCACCACTGGATGGAGGGACTTAGGACCAAAAACTGGATTTGGAAAATTAATCTGAAAGGACCAGCACTTGTCCATTACTGTGACACCAGCGAAGGAAAAAACCCCTGGCCTGCATCCTAATTGGATAACACACTATCAATAACAATCTTAATCATTTTGAATAATATTGTTGAACTGTAAAAATGAAAATCATTGCTACTAAGTGGGTTACGGAATTACCCCGCAGTTCCCAATTGTCCATTACGGTGACAGCAGCTATGGAAAAATGCTCGTGGTCTGTTACCTAACCCAAAACCCTGAACATAATTATAACAGAACTAGCTGACCCCGCAAACGTCGTTTTGCAAAAAAAAATAGATAGTAGCCGATTCTCAGACCTACTGAATATGCATATAAAATTTCATACAAATCGGTCAAGCCATTTCGGAGGAGTATGGTAACTAACACTGTGATACGAGAATTTTATATATTAGATTAGAAGATTAGGAACACATTTTACTTATCTGAGGAGTTCTTGTGTTTAGATATCCCTATATATATTAGTGTAGTACTTACTAATGACAAAATAGAAGGTCTAAGAAGGTTGGAGAAAATTTGTTATATTTTTTTAATATTGACAATTTGTCACTATCGCATTCTGAATTTTCCAGATATTGTGTCTAATTCTAATTCCATGTCATTTTTCACAACTACCTCGTTGGTTGGCAAGCGCTGAGTATGAGGTCCTGGGTTTAATTCTCAGGTCAGGCAAAGCCTATTGAGTTTTCCCATTAGGAATTTCTCAGTAGAAGTCCGGGAAGTGGATATGTGCTCGGTTGATAGCAATAGGCTCGCCCTCTATGACATGGGACTTAAAGATAACTGGTGAAATGTGAGAGTACTATAAGTACACCTCTGCCTTCGGGGATTACAGGTGTGATGATATGTGTGTGTGTATCTTCATAAGCTAAAATTGGTATTCAAAAATGTACCCAACTCCACGATAACCGTAGCCTCCCACCAGATAATCTATCACAGAATCTCGCACAATCTGAGTAGATTAAACGCTGGTAACGTATTTATTACAGCTCGCATTCAGTCTAACAATACGGTTCGTTTGTTCGAGCGATGGGCTGTTGCCAGAGGTCACAACGCACGCTTTGAACTTAGAGTCGATCAAACAGCGAGGCTTGGAAATCGAGCACATTAGGTGCCTGTGAGAAATGAGGTGAATATTATGGATTATATAGTTACCTACGGCAAGAAATATAGGTATTGTTACTTGCATACATGTAGATTCATACTAAGTTAATATTCGTCTACACTCAAAAAAACTTATACAGTCGAAGTAATTTTTATCCGACGAAAAACGAAGGTTCTTATGTACAGAGGCCAGCACATCAAGCTACCCCCATCTGTCAGATTTCTTTGATAGATTTTCAACTTTACTACAAAGGAATAAGGTTTATATTCAATTGGGAAAATGTGACATATTGGGGTAGCTTGATGTGCTGGCCCTCTGTACATGCGTATTTTAGCCGTAGCCACATGTGTTCCAACTCCTGGGACACAGGCTTCCGATCGGTGAAAGGTAGTGGGTCGTAATTCACCACACGGGCCCAGTGCGGGTTGGTAGATTTCACATGTCTTTGAATTTTTGGATTATATGACCACACATAACTTCTTATAAAGTAATCTGATTTCTACCGACTTCACAAAAAGGAGGAGGTACTATGTTCGGATGATTGTATGTTTTTTTTTTTTGTATGTTTGTTCATCGAATACTCCGCCAATTGTCGACGGATTTTCAAAATTCTTTTTTTTTGTTTGAAAGGGTATGCTCCCGAGGTGGTCCCATTGTGACCAAATCGGAATCTGATGAGGGAATCCCATGAAAATCGAGGGAAACCCTCAAATTTTGTAGGCGCACCTATAGCGATTTGGGTATTTTTTATAGTAGCTCGTGCATTTGCTCTCAGAAAGCACCATTCGGTGAAGTAAAACCGATGATGAAGACGACAGATGGCCATCGGAACTACTCAATAATAAATATTTCACGGTTTGCGATTCGATTAGGTACTTTAATGTGGTTGCTAAGCACAATGCGTATCGTGAAGTGGAGCTGATGGTGACTCCTCCATCAGCTCCAGTTCTCCTGTTCCTTACAAGGAGAACTCCTCAAAAATGAACGTCCCTGCATCGGGAAAAGCAATATTTTGTAAAAAGTGATGAGCAGTTGACATTAGTCTATTGTAACTTAGATAAGCTACAAACTGGCCCACTAAAAAGTGAAAAAAATAAAAAAACTTTTTTACAAAAAAAACTACCGACTTCCAAAAAACACTACAAAATGAAAAATAACTTTAATTCGGAAGTCGGTGTCAATAAAAGAAAATGCGGAACCAACGACACCGCCTTCCGAAATTAAAGTTATTTTTCACTTTGTGGTGTTTTTTTGGAAGTCGGTAGTTTTTTTTGTAAAAAAGTTTTTTTGACAGTTATTTTTCGTATTGGATAGGATATGCCACGAAATCGGTTGCGAATAAAGTTATAAAAAAGAAATCACTCCTGAGTTTAGAATAATAGGGGTTGAGTGATTTTTCACCTACTGAATGTTTTGTTTTTCTCCGAAGGGGTTGACTAAGATGCATTATTTAGTAGGTACTACACCTACATACAGCCAGTTGTATTATAAGTCTCATGGATTGACGGCAAGCCTACTGGCATTAATCCGGCTGGCTAATCCAGGCTCCAGTCTGGTACTGCGAATTTCCTGATGAAAATACCCACTAACACTGCAAAAATGATATGAAAGGAGCAGATGAATGTATATCTATATACTAATAATAAAGCTGAAGATTTTGTTTCGAATCTCTGGAACTATTAGTCGGATTTGCAAGAAATATTTTTTCATTTGATCGTCTTATTCTTGAAGAAGGTATAGGCATTTAACATTACACTAGGACCCTAGCGAGCCGAACAAAAAGAAAACACTCAGAAAGAACTCTAAACGAAAACGAAATAATAGCACCGGCAGGCAATGCGATGCGACGGGGTGGATCGGGGGAACAAGAAATTTCACGCGGACGTAGTTGCGGGAATCTAGTTCTAGTTGTTATCGATCGTGGTATTTTATTTCCTAATTTACGTTATAGGTATTTTGTACCGACCTTTTTTTTGTTGTCTTTTTTTTTTTTGTTTCGAGTGTTTATTTTAAGTATTAGTCATAGTGTCATTTTTATTTCTATAAGCATGTTTTTCATTTTGTTTTTATAATGGCACCTGGTTTTTTTTTGTTTATATTATATACATGTTATCACCTAGTGTTGAACTTCTGTGTGTTGTGCTGACTTTTGTGTGCGCCAAATAAATGGTTTATCTATCTATCTATCTTATCAGTGGAAACTCGTAAATGGCCTTCAAATGGATATTGTTTAGAACACTTTTTATATTAGCTGTAAGTTTCCCGAACAGAATAAAATAAAATAAATAAATATAATTTTGTCGGTGTAATTTTTCAATCATTCGGTAGGCGAGTAAAAGTTGCCTAGTGCCGAAATTCAACATCGTTGGATCGGTTCACGAATGAATTCATTTTTGATTTATTTTGTGTTCCGAATTTTCACTTCGAGTTAAACAAATGAGTACAAAAAATGAAGCGTCGGATATTGGTTAGAGCCTTGATAAACATTTCATTCACTAACTTTAGACCCCAAGAAAATATAGTGTTTGTCCATTAGACCATCCTGTGTGACGTTTCGCACAAGTTGTCAAAGTACACCGAAGCTAGCCTTGATTATAGCACTTGGTACCGATGAGTTGCCGTCCTGTGCTCCTGACATTAGGTACTTACTGTCATTCATTTGTCATTTTTAAACATACCTTGAAAATAGGCTAGTTTCCACCAACAATAAATTGAAAATCTATTTAGTCCGTCACCTAGAGTATTGGAAAATAATGGACACGTATTTTTTGTTTTTGTAAATCAATGAATATTGACAAATATAAAACGCATCAAAACTCGGGAGTGGGGGCTCGTGACGTCAGAACGCACTAAAAGTTATACTAAGGTGTGACGTATTGAGAATTTTCAAAACGTCGTATCTTTTTCAATTTTGGTTTACGTAACAAAAGAAAAAATACGGGTCAAATATTTTTTGATAATCTAACTGCAGCAGCTGTGCAGTGTATAGACCACCAAAAGAAAGCAAGCACCTGTTTGTTAATGAACTGTGCAGTGTGATTAACGTTGATTATGTAAAGAGAAGCGATCTCATTTTGTTAGGAGATATAAATATGGACCTTAAAACTACCAATAATGTAAACAATTATTATCTGAGTAAACTTGCTGAGTTAGGACTTGAATGTGCGATCTCAGACTTCACGCGAGTTGAAACCAAAGGTAATGTGGTCACAAAAACCTGTATTGACCACATCTTTGTGAGATCTCGCCTTGAGGACCTTTACTCAGCTGCTCTGGGGACTGTCTTGGCAGACCATCGCATGACGATTGTCACGCTTGCATCTATACCTAAAGTTACAGTTCCAAAGTTCATTGATTCTATTGATAATACAAAAATAAAAACACTCTTAGCTTGCACCGACTGGGAAATGATAGATGAGTTAAGCTGCGCCAATGATATATATAAGTACATAAAAGAAAACTTTGTAAAGTGCTACAATGAATGTAAATACACTAAAAAGATAAATAACTCGAGTAAAAGAAATTGTGATAAATGGGTTAACAATAAAATAAGGATAAGTTGTACCAAAAGAGACAAACTATTTATAAAATGGAAAAATGACCCAGATAATAAAACACTTAAGTTAGAATATATTAAAACTAGAAATAAAGTTAATAAAATAATACTAAATACTAGAAATAATTATTACAGAGAAGAAATAGCAGGTAACAAAAATAATCCCAAAAAACTGTGGGAAATATTAAATAAACTTACTGGTAAAATAGTGAAGTCTGTAGATGAGGTGATAACGAACGCTTTTCTAAATGAATCAAATAATGAGTTGAGTATCGCTAATGACTTTGCAAGGGAATTGGAAACCAGTGTGTCTGATATTGTGCCCAGATGTGACAGACCCTTGTTGGATGAATGCGACTTTATGAAATCGCAAGATAAATCAATATTTTTTAAAAAAGCTACACCTCTAAAAATTCTTAAAATCATTAATAACTTAAATACGAATAAATCAGCTGGATATGACTCAATAAGAATCATGGACATCAAAATGATAGGAGATAAAATTGTAAATGCAATAGTAAAGTTAATCAATGCGAGTATTCAACAAGGCAAATATCCGTCAGAATTAAAAACAGGTATAGTTAGGCCCATTCATAAAAAAGGTAAATTCAATGACTTTGCAAATTACAGACCCATAACGATATTGCCTGCCATAAATAAAATAGTTGAAAAATTTATATGCGACCAAATACACACTTTTTACCGAGATAATGACATAATTTCCAAGTCACAGTATGGCTTCCAAAGTAAGAAATCAACAGCTCAGCTACTTTCCAATTTTACTGATGAAGTTAACAACTACCTAAATGACAAGAAGCATGTCATACTCATATTTATTGATTTCAGCAAGGCGTTTGACACACTTGGGCACAATACACTATTAAAAACACTCGAAAATTCGGGTATAAGAGGAAAATTACTCGACTGGTGCAAAGAATATCTTCGAAGCCGAAGTTATTGCGTCAAGGTGGGTCCTAGCCTTAGCAGACCTGTTAGCGTGACGAAAGGCACAGCCCAAGGTTCAGTGTCTGGTCCACTACACTATCTGGCATACGTTAATGACCTAGAAAATATTATAACACACTGTTCCCTTTATCAATACGCTGATGACACCTGTATACTCTCTGCTAACTTAAACCTTAATTTGGCCGCAGAATGTTTGCAGAAAGATTTTACGTCTATGACGAAGTGGGCACATGATATGGGACTTGTTCTGAATCCACAAAAAACTAAAGTTATACACGTACATTCAAGTCACATAAGTACCCACCATCCCTTTCAAATCATAGCTCATAGTCATGACTGTCTACATAGAAACGTGCCAGACTGCCACTGCTCGCCTATAGAACAAGTCCCATATCATACCTATTTGGGATTAATAATTGATAACCGATTCAACTGGAGTTACCAGGTGGAATCAGTTTGTGGCAGGTTACGTGCGATACTTTCCAAATTTTCCATTATAAAGCGCAATATACCGTACAGAACCCTCCTTCAAATGTACACAGCTCTTGCTGAATCGATAATATCCTATGGACTCACCAGTTATGGACGCACATTTAAAACTTACCTAGATAAAATACATAATTTGCAAACACGTTTGTTGAAACTTGTAGTACCAAACCATGTAAAAATTAAATACCAAGATAACTACACAGGGTTATTTAAACACTGCAAAGTATTACCTGTTCTAGCGCGCGCTGAGTATATGTTTATCATAGAACATTTTGATAACCGTGATATTCAAATTCCAGTTAAATATGACGTGAATACACGACAAGCCAAATCAAAATCATTTCAAGTGCCACGCAAAAATAACTTTTATGGCAGGCGTACTGCCTCCTTCACAATACCTAATTTACTAAACCAACCTGTAGAAATTAGAGACTCAATAAATAGTAAAAACATAAAGCGTAAGCTGAAAGAACATTACATCAACTCGATTAAAACTAACTGTTAACAGTGCGTTGATCAAATCTCAGACCATGGCATGCTAAGACAGACCCCAGAGGTCTAATTGTGTGCTTTGTTTACGTAGAAGGAACTTGTATTTTATAAAAAAAAAAAAAAAAAAAAAAAAAAAAAAAAAAAAAAAAAAAAAAAAAAAAAAAAACTGACGGACTCATTAGATTTTTTCAGTTGACAAGCCTATTACTGGGGCGACATTTCAAAGGTAATATTGGGAGGGACAGTAAGGGGCTCATGTACAGTCACCAAGTGAGATAAGTAACCAGGGTCGTCAATATAGTTGCAGTTTAGTAAGAAACCGATGGATGTTTTCGAATGAAATTTGATTTTAGTCCCATAAGCAAGCACCGATACAATTTATAATAGGTATCAAGGATACAGTGTCGTAAGTCGCAATGTTGGAATTTGAGGTTCGCAAGTGTGACAATAATACATATTTAATTGTTTTTTTTGTTTCTTTTTAACCATGAAATTATCTTTAACGTCTGGTAAAATATACTAACCCCTTTTAAGACATTTATTAGGACAATACAAATAGATCCTTCAATAAAACCAAACGCAGTTACCGAGAACCATCTCGGTAAACGCATTTGGCCTAAATCGACCGATGAAATGAACCATCATTTCATCGGTCAATTTAGGAAACGCTTACGGGTTATTATGCACATATACACATATACATAACAGAAAAATAATGGCCCCATAAGTTCCCCAAATTGCTTAATACATGAAGTTCCATCAATCAACATCGACCTTCATTCACTTCGCCATAAAAATACATTACCGATTCATTATGATGAGCAAGGAAACGCTTCCAAAAGTCGGCAGCTTATAATTTGCTAAAGAGCTAACATTTTATTGAAAATAGAAGCTTTATAGGCAACGAATTTTTCTGTCGAAGATCTCTGTGTTAATCAAATACGGTTACTTCCGTACCTATAAAAAATACAATGTTTACTGCAATGAACTGTTAACTGACAGAACCCGCAAAGAGTAGGTACTTCTCTTCTTGGCATGTCAATTACAATCTTAATAGAGTGGATTCAGAATTTGGCTCCGAGTTTGGCACCTTCCTTCAGTCGTTCCTGTAATGTACAGACAACAGGACACTTGTTTGTGGAACAGCGCCACTAATAAATCTTATATTATCTTTTTCCTGCCCTTATCCCAATATTTTTGTGGTCGGCGCCACATGCATTTTTCTTCCATACTTCGTAGTAATTTTCTAATCATATCATCATTCACACAGTCCATCCATCGTTTATTTAGTCTTCTCTACTATTATAGACATCGACATTAATACACAAATCTTTCTATAATAGACGGTTATACAGAGTGTTTGGCAGAACGTGGAACATACGAAAATGGTGGATAGGTGGGGTCATCTGCTACTTACTCAGCCCTAATTATTTTTGCCCTGCCCCCCTGGATATTTTTTAATTTTTTTTTTTTTGCTTTCTTCTAGTTTCACCACTTTCTTAACTTTAATGTGTAAAAATGAGTGAGTGACTGTGTGTGTGTGAGCGTGTTTTTAATAAAAAAAAACACTTTAAAGTTAAGAAAGTGGTGAAATTAGAAAGAAGCAAAAAAAATTTTTTTTTTAATATCCAGGGGGCCAGGGCCAAATAAATTAAGGCTGAGTAAGTAGCAGATGACCCCACCTATCCACCATTTTCGTATGTTCAACGTTCTGCCAAACACCCTGTATATAAGTCTTATAATAGACGGTTCAAAATTGTATAACAGTAATTTATAACTGCATTCAAATCATAAGAGGAAATATGCTGCTGCAGTCAAATAATTGATAAGTTATTTGACTAAGGTCCTACCTACTACTTCCATTTCAAATCGTCAATTTTTTTTATCGTAGAAAAATCTCAAAAACCCCGTCTCGTACCCGTCCCGTCAACTCTAAACCCCACATTGTATTTTATAGTAATTTTTCTTACTCGACATGTAATAAATCAACTGTTCGTTACATTACTCCGATTGAGTGATTCCATTACTGTTTTTTGCATAACCATTATTATTTTATTATAGTTTTTCGCATCCCTAGCGTTGCTTTTATCGAATAATAAATCAAATGGTGATGCAGTATTTATTGGTAAGTTCGGATTATTTTGTTGAAATGTTACTTGTCTGTCTGGTTTTTTGGCTGCGTGTGCCTGTTATTGAGATACTGGTATTGTGGAGGATGGTAGGCTTATAGAATGTAAAGGCTTTTACATTTTTTTGGATTAACGTTAGGTTTCTGAAAGCTTGCTCAGTGAATATGCTTAAAAACTTATGTTCATTGATGAAGTAGAAACCAAAACTAAACATAATTATAACATCATACCTGCAGTTTTTCTCAAAGGGTTAGACAGAGGTGTACATAGTATGCTCCTATATTTTTATAATTATGTTTAAGTTCGATGTAATAAGGAGCGAGCCTATTACCATCAGCTGGTCACAAATTCAGACTCCGGACTGCTACTACGGAATTCTAGATAGAAAAACCCAATAACACTTTTACCGACCTGTGCATCTAACCCAGAAAGTCATGCGCAGCTGTAGCGACTATTAAACCAACGAGGCAAATACAATTACTTACTATTAATTTCATACCTATTAAACTTATACATTCTACAAATTACAACTAAAATATCTAACTTTTCATTTCCTTGACAGATACTTACTATATTTACCACACCCACACACTCCCCAATGGACCAGTCTAACTCAACAACAACACTCTCACACACACAAACACTCCCCACAATTAGAATTTAAGCCCCTTTAATAAAGATGTATGTTAGCATCAGAATTATCACGCAGTTATGAATATTTTGTAAAACGTGTCAATCCCGTAAAGTACACTGTCCTTCAAGATACAGGATTTTCCTAGTGAAGGGCAGGGGTCTTCTCATGCGCGGGCCTGCGGGCGGAGAATAATGGGTAACTCTCCGTCCGATCAGGACCAGACCCGTGCCGGACGGCGCGTACGTGTTCCACGCGCACCTCAAAGAGATGTCAGCTTAAGGAAGAGGCCCGTAAGGGCCGAAGCCTGCCGGGGCAGCAGGATTGTCCGAAAGGGTTACCGCTACCCCGGAACACAAAGGGCTAAGGAAGGAGCACGGGTGGGTTTTAGTCAGTAAGAGTCTGACACTCCCTTCTGCTCCACCCAGAGCGGGAGGGGTCATTTGATGATTTCCCATTCCCCAAAAAGAAAAAAAGGGGTCTTCTCATATGTAATAGCCATACCCATCCCTTATTGATAGAACACTGACGTTACCTAGGCTAAGTCTTTTAGTAAATAAATAATTACTTACTTACTTAAGAACTACAACCTACTTAGAGTACAAAATAAACAAGTAACCACACATCCCACTTACATCGTCTACAAGTACGTATTATCAGTACGATTATCACTATCACCCTCAAATCAGCGGGTGAAGAAAGTTGATAATAACTGCCCACCGGGCCGAGACTATTTCTTGGCGACAGAGCAGCTTGTAATCAAAGGAAAACATCTGGTGGGGCAAAAAATTGTTGGTGTTGCAAGTAGGCTGTGGCTTCAAGGAAATTATAAGCTTTTAAAAGTAGGTTGTTATTTTGTTAGGGTAGTTAAGACCGTGTAATAACATGATGTATATTTTGTTAGAGAAATCATTTACTAAGTCTTCTGGCCGCTGTACCTTCACAGAATCTGGGGTCTTAAGTGAAATACTAACCTTCAAGCCATAGAAATGCTTTTGCCGTGAGGACATCAAATATCTAAGACCAGTCTTGTAAAAGCTCTGCGTATACGGCAAAAGTGCCGAAAACCGAGCTTCTTGGAGTGCACCAATGGCGAAGGGTGAATTTATGACAGAGGTAAGCCGGAGCAAAAAAAAAAGTCAATAAAACGTTTCATTATATTTCAATGATGAATTGACTATAGAGTGGTTGTGTTCTGAATTTTCGAAGGGAAGCCGGCGTGAATCGAGTTGTATGGTACCTTCGCCACTGGAGTTTCATTTCATTTTCATTTATTTATTCATCAAACAATATACATTGTGTTCGAATTTTACAAAATAAATACATTTCCAATCTTAGCAGAAGCAATAATAATCAAATATAAAACAAAAAAAATATTACTATGTCATCAATCAAAGACCGTTTACAGGTCAAACCATAACAACCAAACACTGGTACAAATCGTCACATAACGAAAAAGCGTTATCCCCCTTCTACTTTACCTATTGACTGACTATTGACTGATTATTGTGTGACTTTATCTATTTTCCCGTCTCTTTATATACGTGTGTGTGTGCGTGCAAGTATCGCGGAACTTCGTTCCTGACGGAGGGAGGGGACTGCGTTTTTTAAAGTGGGGTGGGTATTAAAAATGGTTAGATACTAACGTATTCATTTTCCACTTCAAATGTTCTAGGTTCTCATATTCAAAACTTTCTGCCACGACCGCAGATCTCTCAAACATCACGACCTCTTAAAAAACCTCTCAATAATTTCCAGTCAAGCTGAGATCTCATGAAACGTTTCCCAAAGTAATGACGGAACACGTTTCATGGCTACATAAAAGTCTGATGACAATTTACGTGTCACACCGCCATGTTCCATGCTTTTAGCGTCTTGTAAAAATTTATGTTCTATCGAGTTATGAGGTCGCCAGTAAGGACCCTGATTGCTTCCATTTTGTGCCCGGAATGAAGATTTTGGATCAGAACAGAGGATTATCTTGATATTGGTGGATCTTGTCACGGTGATAAGCTTTTTGTGTACCTATTTTTAAGTTTTTATAGAGCTTTTGAATTCAGATAGGATTTGCTGTGAGTTAACAATTTTTTCATTTAACTGTAATATAACCGATCAGTCATAGGAAAAGAGGATAATGGAAACAGCTGCTATATCAAAATACATTTTGAAGCAAATTGTATTATGTAACAAACTCGCCAACATTATCAATAAATGTTGTGCTTAGATTCTTGTTTTAAATACCTCTAACATTTTTTTTTCCGTTTTCAAGTTAACAAAACGTGAATATACATTAATAATCATGATATAATAAACATACTGACAATGAAATTAAAAAAAAAATCCTATGACGAACATCTCCGATTTACTCTCTAACACAAATTTTCTTTACTTCTGATCCTGCCTCTCCTAATCCACGGAACAATGTATCGACTGTGACTTTAAGAGCGTATATTAAAAATATTTACGAGTTTAGTACATTCTTTAAAGTTTACGCTCGTGCATTTCTAGGTTCAGGACCAGATATGAATATTAATGGGATTAGGAAAATAAAAATATGCAGTAGAGTTTCTAGAATATCTACGTTATTTACTGTTATACGAGTTTCTGTCGGAGTTAAGGTTTTGAATAACAACATACTGCGATCAATGATAAGTATGTTTTGGTAAATATTAATGGTGACTATACAGCTTACCATAAGCTTATCTAATAATCTTTCTGATGTCTATAAAAAAAATAAAACTAAACTATTTTATAGAATGGCAATGCTGAATGATTATCTAATATATACAATTCTCGTGTCACAGTGTTAGTTACCATACTCCTCCGAAACGGCTGGACCGATTTGTATGAAATTTTGTGTGCATATCGGGTAGGTCTGAGAATCGGCTACTGTCTATTTTTTTTTTGCAAATCGACGTTTGCGGGGCCAGCTAGTATTTTATATTTGAACGAGGAATTAGATAATATTTTCAAGTTATGTATCAACAAACTGTATGTACCTACTTAACAAAGTTCAAATTCCATTGCAACCAAAAACTTATTAGGACCTTTTTGTTACAACTAGAATAGAATAGAATAGAGCGACTAGAATCAATTCTGCTTTTTAATTTTAAATTTTGACGTTCAAAAGTGCCTTTTAAGTGCCTATTTGAAATAAATGATTTGACTTTGACTTTAACTTTGACAAATAGTCACTCAAAAATCAACTCAGAATACATTTCACTAAGGGTTTATTTTTCCAACGCCTAAATCAAAATCAAAATATTTTATTTCACATAAGCCTACAAGGGTACTTATGAAACGTCAGAAGCTAGGTGCACGGTTCCAATTGGTCGTTTCTTATGGAGAAGAACCGGCAAGAAACTTCACGGTTACTATTTTAAAAGTAATTGGCTTTTACAATGTTTTCAAATTACAGTAGATATGGGAGGACAGCGTAGGCCTGTCAACGCAGCGGGATTGTCCGAAAGGGTTACCGCTACCCCGGGACAGAAAGGGCTAAGGAAGGAACACGAGTGGGTTTTAGTCAGTATGAGTCTGACACTCCCTTCTGCTCCACCCAGAGTGGGAGGGGTCATTTGATGATTTCCCATCCTCAATAAAAAAAAGGCTTGTCAACAAGTATACCACGTACTTGATAAAGTAAAAAATGGTCTACAGATCTAAAGTCTACAAGGCCTACAAAGTCTTCACATTTACAGAATAAGAATCTATAAAAAAAATATTATATATAAAAACCTATTCAATTTCCATTACAAACACTAATAAAGAGTTGAATAATTAGAACTTTCTGTATACAAAGTGTTAATGAAATAACCCAAAACCTCGGACACCCCAACCGATTTTTATATTAATAAATTGATATGACATATAATTATTTATTTTCAAAAATTATAGTAAAAGATATTTGTAAATGTTGTTGTCGCGCTACTTCTTACAGATTCGTAGCTCTATCGCCGCCGGCGCGCTTCCCGGCCTTGGCGTCAGCTCTAACACCCCCTCCTCCTCGCCCGCGCTGTTTGTTTTCATTGCGTTGGACAGTAGCGTACAGCGTCGTTAAAAAATATTAGACACGGCATGACAAATAATTATTTTTTGGAAAAAAATAACCCATATTAAAAATTATTGTATTCGAATTTGCTGCCGATTCTAAACAAACTAGTTTCAGGTTTTGGGTTATTTCATTAACACATTGTATAATGTCAAATAATAAAAAGATTATGTCAAAGAAGTATGTAAAAAATAAATAAAAATCGTAAATTCATAGCAGTTAATAGAGGTGAGGCCCGTGGCTAAATAAAAAACAGCCACACAGGTCGATCAATCAGGTTAAGCTACGCTTGCCGCGGTTGGTTTGTGATGGGTGACCATCTATACATACCGAGACCTCTCCGTGCCTCGGAATGCACGTTACGCCGTTGGTCCTGGCTGTCATTCGTGGATCTTTGACAGTCGTTACGGGTAATCTGAAGCCCGAAAATCTGACAACCAGTCTTACCAGGGGTATCGTATTACCCCGTAACTGGGTTGTGGAGGTCAGATAGGTAGTCGATTCATGTAAAACACTGGTATTCAGCCGCATCCGGTTAGACTGGGAGCCGACCCCAACATAGTTGGGAAAAGGCTAGGCAGATGATGATTGAAAAATCGGACCGAAAGTAAATAACTGATTAAGTGGCGATGGAATGTAAATTATCTGAGAATATGAACTCTGAGCTGTAGCTTACATAATTTGGTAGATTTTAACGTTTTGTAGCGTCTCTGCAAGACTGGAGCCTTGGTCACCTCGAGGTTGAAAAAATACAAGGAATCACAAATTGCAAAATCTATTGTCAGTAAATTCCAGCTCAATTTTCATCACATACGTAGACTCAAAGCCATAAAGGTGTCTGTGCACTTTCGTAAGACCGTCATATACGGAAGAATTCCCATAAAGTATACCACACCAAATTGCACCGGCGTTCAAAATAACTCGGCAATGATATAGCGCCTTTTAAGGCCGTTGATGGTGTGCTAGTGGCAGGCACTGTGAAAGTGGTGTACACTTTAATTTGATCCGCTGTGGATGTGAATTTACGGAGCACGTGTGAAAAATAGAAACTGCACTTAAGTTCAGGAGCATGACTGTTGGTCCGGAGTAGTTGTTACGTAAGTGAGACGGCTATGGGGGGTTCGGCAGAGAAATAAGTTCGTATATACGCGTAGAATAATAGCTGGTGGAGGTCGACAGTCAACTAAGCTTTTTAGAATTTGATTCCGATATTAGTCTTTCGGCACCCAGAATTAAATAATTTGTAAAATAAATCAGTAATTTCAACACAGTATTGGCACTTAGCGGCACCATCACTAAAGCAAGAAGAAAAATTCGTCTATATTTTGTAATTTTACAATAGAAATGATGAATGAACCTTGATTCCAAAAACAACTAACAATATCAAATGAAAATATAATATCCTAACCTAAGTAAAACTAATAAATAACTAAAATACATCGTCGAAATTTGTTAATTTATTTAGTACTAGCAGCGCCCCGTGGTTTCACCCGCATAAGTCTCGATCCCGTGGTAATATCGGCATAAAATGTATCCTATGTCATGTTAATCCCGGTTATCTGTGTGCCAAATTTCATCCAAATCTGTTCTGTAGTTTTTGCGTGAAAGAGTAACAAACATCCATCCATCCATCCTCACAAACTTTCATGTTTATAATATTTATAATTATAATTAATATATCTAATCTAAAAAATTCACGTGTTTTAGTAATAAAACTCCTCTGAAACGGCTTGACCGATTCTTATGAAATTTTGTGTGTATATTCAGTAAGTTTGTAAGTTTTTTTTTTGCAATACAACTTTTAAAAGAAGTACCACAAAACAATATAACTTGTCAAGCAGTCTGATGCAGGTGGTGGCAGTAATTTTAATTCAATTTCAGATTTGATGACACCAACTGCATTAGAGTTCTTAGCGTTCTTGTTTTAGTTGTTTTTGGCGGTCGGGTAAAAAGTGCTGTTTTAAAATCAAACCAACACAACATGGCTGATGTTAAGACCGATTATAATTGATGCAGTACTCAGCTATCCTTCAATAACCAAACTACTACCTACCCTCATCTTAATGAGCTGTAGGAATCAGTGCGATCCCGTGACCCTGATAATCGGGACACTATTAGCATCGGATGGACGAACCACGGATAATGCCGTAATGAACCACGGTACACAGCCTGATTGATGATCGAGGTATGATGTTATTAGCATAGGTAGACGCTGGCTATAACATACACAACATAACAATAACGCTATAAGAGATTTATGGACGTTCATTTTGTTTTTCAGTGCAAAGAATCTGTCAATCGCATTATTCTAGAAATTGTTAACCTTTTAACCGCCCGACTTCATATCAGTAGGCCAATTCTCGTAATTTAAAACGTTCAAAATCTAGTCGCAGTCTCATCTCGGCGACAAACAAATGTCAAAAACTTGTCAAAATTTAGGGAAATTTGAAGTATTGTTGACAGATTGAGACTGTGAACGTACTTAAAAATTACGAGAATTGCCCCTCTGGTTTGCTTCTTCTGGATAACTTCTGGTTGAGTTATGTAGTGATATCTTTCAGTGTTCGAGTAAGCTTATGAATAAAATCGTTATGTGAACCTTGTTTTTTTCGACTATCTCTTCAAAACATTGCAATTACTTGTGTTTATAATACAGTTACCCTTTTTTTTTAGTCTACCCTTTGCTACTAACAAGCACGATACGAATAGTCATTTTCAATGCGAGAATAAAAAATTATGAAGGGTTTTACTGTTTATTTATTTAATTTAACATAAAACGGCCAAGTCCAATCACATTAGTTAAAGACATAATCACATAAGTTAAGAACAATAACGAAAAGTATACAACACTCAGCAGTCATACACTCATCTCAAAATACTTCAAACATACTGACAAGATCTTCTTACATTCGACTGGGAACACATCACAGTCAGGCTTAGTGTCCAAGAGTGCCTTGAGCGCAGAGAGTGTGCGAGGGCAGGAGACGGGGGTCGAGCGACGGTTCAACTCCCAGCCATGGCGAAGAATCTGTGCCTTCTGTTACGCTATAATTTATCTGTCAACTGAAGCACAAAAATGGCGACTTCGGCTTTCACCAAACATCAATTAAAGGCAAATCCATCAACATAACAATATAGAACCCGATGACTTCCTACACGAGGCTCCTCCAAAGAGGATTTCGTTCGACGGTCCAAGATCTCAATGCATTGTGCACAGTGTAAGTATCTGATTCCGCTCAGTTTGTATTTGCATACTGTAGCTGGGTTTACATAGGATGTCTTGCTATCTTTAGGCTGTAACAAATTATGTGATGAATCTGTTTTGAGAGATGTCGCATGATTAATTGTGCTATTAAAGGATTTAGGTGGTCTAAAGAGAAAACCAGAATGTACGTATGTTCAGTTTGCTTCATATTACATTTTTAGTTGTGCTTCTCTGCAGGTATACCTATTATACAAATGCCAGAACATTACCTACCCGAAACTGTAAAATTTTCCCAATCAACTTTGAAGCTTATACTTTAGTGATTTAGTTGAAAATCTATTAAAGAAATTTGACAGATTATAGTTGCTTGATGTGCTGGCATCTGTGCAACCACATTCCGCCAGTTATGTTTATGTGTATTAAGAGACAAGGCTATTGCCATCAACTGGACAAAAATCTAGATTCCCGGTGCTACTGCGTTTCAGATAGAAAAACCCATTGACATTTTTCCAGATCCGGGAATCAAACCCTGGACCTCATGTTTGAGGCTGTAACACATTTATATTACACATAATACTGTAACATTAAATTCATATACAAGAGATTAGTTGCCTTTGAAGTTTCCGGCTGTTTTAGAAAGTTTGGCAATTCTAAGATTGTGTGAAGCACCAGTTATTTAGTAACGTTTGTTTTGAACCTGATCATTTCTGTCGATAAATTTTACAATGGCCCTAGGACATAATGTAACTACAAGTTTAGTTGGTTTGCAGGTATGAACTAAGGTGAGCTGACTCTGGATAACCAGGACAACTTCTAAGTGCAATTTTTAGCTGCTTCTGCTTTTCAGAGCAACTGCTGAGACAGTTTTGACTATTGTTTCTGAAGTTGCAAAATAAATAGCATCATATGTAGCTAAAATTGAAGTTTTAGGGTACTTATTGTTCCTGAAATAACACTTACTTCTCAAACCTTTTTTTGGTACTTGTGGTTATTCATTACATGTCGGTGAAATGGATGGTTCATGAATGTTCTCATCAGACCGATAACGTCCAGTCCTGAACACCCCTTGATTATTATGGAGAGAGAATTAGTAACTCTAAAAACGAGCTGAGCTTACCACATGAGGTCGTGGTCTTACTAATTGTTGTTATCGTAAAGAAGTTAGACTTTCATAATTCCATGTTATTCATAAAAGTCCACTGTATAAAAGTACCAGTACACCTTAATATCCTATCGCTTCCTCCAATCTACCTGCCGAAAAGGCGATTACGATATTAATGCAATATTCTTTGATATCCTTAATAGTAGCGGTTTCTGGTGAAAGCTCATATTCGCGCCTTCGGCCTGATAAGCCTGTATATATGCACATATATTAACATTTGCTACATTATCTCTATCGTCCGCACATTCTCATAAAACACCAATTTACTAGCAAGATATTGCAATCCCGAATTCAATAATTACCATTGTGAATTTGATATTTATCGAACGATAATTTTGCTTGGTAAAAGTATGATTTTTATCATTATGATTATTATGCAGGCAATTTAAGTATCATAGCGGTTATAAGCATCCAATTTCTGTGATAAAGATCGTGTACTCAATTCTTGCATTCAAATGTAATTGAATAACCAAGGGATATGTTTTCTAGCTTCAGATGATTTGCATTTAGTTTTTGCCGAAAACGCAGGGACTGCCTTTTGGTTACTTAATATTTATTACGTTATTGGCAAAATCATATTTATATCCGCATCTACAGTGACCAGTGATATAATTATGCTTCCCAATTCCAGTTTCATATGAGCCCTACTGCTGTCTTCAGCAGTCTATAGGTTATTTTTTTCTCATGTTTCGGCCATGTATTACGTAGGTATATGAGTACAGCCTAAAGATGGGTTGTTTTGAATGGACCTCTACTTTCGAGCTTCTCCACCACCGGCGGTCCTAACTGGCCTTTTTAACCAGTCATTTTCTTAAAGAACCGACTGATACAAATCATGAAGAATACTTAAAGGGCGTAACCCCTAACAAATCCGTCATCTTTAAACACTTTTCTCTTTCAGAACACCCTGTTATTTTATGTTTCAATCATCATCAGCTTAGCAACCCAATGTTAGGTAAATCCTGTGTGTGTAACAATAGTACATTTTAATACCAGGTGCGAGCCAGCCCTAGTCGGATTGCCCCGCGGCGTATCGGACGTGCGTGCCCGCTCTGTTGCTCTTTGTAAGCGGTATCAGTGATAAGTGGCAGCGGTTTGGAGTAGAATGTTCTGGAGTAGAATCAGTGGACGGAGTTGATGACATCGAAATTGGGATTAGAGTTATTAGATCACTTGATACCGTGAGCAGGATTTTTCCATGTCTCTTCAATATTTTGCCATATCCGTTGCGTGGTCAGTGGCAGCACTGAGACCAGATCACCTATACATACATGTTGGGGCACAATAGACAGAATAGTAGGTGAGACTTAGTTAATGGTTCACAAGGCTTCTTATTTGAGAGAGGATTTATTATTGAAGGAGAATGGAGGAAGAGACAGAGAAACGTTATCCAAGTCTTTGATGAGAGAAATCTCAAGAATTGGCCCGCTCTTGATCACGCCTGATGGAAAACGATGGATGAGATCTATGATGGAACGAGCGTGCCCAGAAGATGCCTAAGGCACTGGAACTCCCACGCATCGACGAAACACAGCAGGCTGCTTGATGCCAGACTCCGGTGGGAGGATGGTCGCAAACCAGGCGGGCAAGAGAAGAATTGGCCAGTCAAATAAAGTGTTGGGTGTGATTTTCCAGGATGCGCCGAGCACTCGGTTCAGTTGAGTAACTGGCGGAACAAACTGCTACACGAGGAGGCTTCTTCATGCATCCCAAAATTATTTTTATGGTAGGACAAAGTACAAGGTTTATTAAATTGGGGGATTCGGATAGTGGCCGCCGAAGGGGACAGACGTGTCGTGTCTTGACCCGCCTTTGTTTTTACTTGATGCAATGTGCACAACACGTGGCTGACTCTGAGCTTGAAACTCGAACGGGGTTTCGCTTGCTGTGTTTTTGTGGGTGCAAATTAAAACACCTTAAAACGGTGGTAAAGTGGCATACGTGTGTACCTGATATACAAGCCTGAGGTCTAGGCCTTCCGGCCGAGAATATCGACGACGTGGATTTGGTGAGATCTTTCCATTATATATTTCAGGGACCTCCGATAGAGGCTTGGAGGCTGTATAAAACTGCGTTTTGCGTTGTTAATTTGGACTTTTGACGCCACGCGTGAATTTAACATCATTGTAAGCTATAAATAGGCTTTAAGGAAATGTCTTCATATTATATTTAGGAGAGAAGGACAAAATAATACACTCTATTATTTTAACCTGAAATACGGTATCGCTCTAGAATTAGTACTTCACGCTTTTCTTAATTTAACATTGTACTAAATTATCAAAACTGCCTTGAACAAGCTACCTATTTCCTAGCTTGTAAAATTTGTAAACCGCGCGCAAAATTGGACCGAAAGGGTAAAAAAAAAAAGTTAAGTAACAAAAAATAGTGAAGCTCATAAATTTCAAGCGTTAAGCTCCCCTGTCAGCTATAGTGGTTCACAAACCCAAAGCTACACAACACATGTGTGCAGAGCAGGTCTTGTAATACCATAAAAACAAAAAGTTTTTTTCTTTTAAAATGGGCACAATTGTGCGTATGACAAAAGACGGAAACTGCCTATTCAGGGCCATAGCACATCAAATAAATAATGTAATGGGTTTAACTTTCGACCACGTGTCTGTCCGTCAGGATCTTGCTTCATATGTTTTAGAGCATCGAGATGACGAAAGAATTCGCCTAGACCTTCTTAATAATATACAAGAAATTCTTCCTAACAGCATTCTCTCCCAGGAACAAAGAATAACAAAATACATAACAGCAGTTTAACAAGACGTTCTGGGGAGGAGAGGATATCTTAATCGCCGCAGCCGAGTTCTATCTTGTAAATTTGCACGTGCACACGGATACAAGACACAACCTAGTGTATTCACCTACCGGCGAACCAGTACCCGGCAACATACACATCCTCTACAAGGACCAGCACTACGATAGCTGGGTCATGACCGACGACAAACACTATAACAGCAACCCGATAGATATAATGAAAAAATCGAACAATGTCACAACAACACTATATAATAAGCCTTTAATTAACCAGTACAACACACGTGAAGAGAAAGGTCAACTCACGAAATCCCAGTCTCAAACGAACAGCCCTCAATTAGCTAGCTCATTAACACAATATGAACAACAAGCACCAATGTGTACACCGTTATCAGAAGTAGTCGCAGATGTCACTGGGTTCACAATACTTAGAAACCAACCGTCTACCTCAATAAAGTACACTTGCCTAGACTTGCGTATTGCAACTTGGAACGTCCGCGGGGCCTCAAAACCGACCAAAAAAGATAAAATTGACGCTGAACTTTCAATTAGGGGCATTCATGTAGCCTGCTTACAAGAAACAGGTATGAACTCAGGAGCATACAACTCTACACACTACGAATGGCACCTCTATGGAACCTCAGGTAAAACACATCGGGGACTTGCAATTCTAATCAGAAAAGATGCTCAAATTGAATTAGTTAACAGAAAAAAGGATACAGACGCGATGTCAGCTACTCTTCAAGTTAACAGGGAAAATGACAAGCCTGCTCATCTGTATATAATCAATTCTCACATAAACTGTTGTACATCTATAGCAAACAGATCCTTCACAGGCTTATTAAACTTGATCAGACAAAAACCAAGGAAATGTACTTTAATAATTCTTGGCGACTTTAACGCACATATTGGTCGACATGATTCACAAAGTTTCCAACGCAAAGGGCTGATCCAACAAAACCTACACCATGACTTATCTAACTACAACGGGGAAATGTTAATGGATATAGCCAACAGGGAAAAACTGCAAATAGAAACGACAAAAGCGAGATCATCGTGCAGGATAACGTGGTCAAAGGGCATTCAGAAATCCCAACTGGATCACATTATAACGCCACATGCATCAGAAAAACTTTTTGATTTTATTAAAGGCGAATGGGCCGCTAGGGGCACATCCGACCATAAAATAATCTGGGGTCTAATAAGAACAAATCGAATTTCAAACAAGAAAGAAAGTACCAAACACATTATTACACAAAGACAACAGCAAGCCGCGAAGGAAACAACAATTGCGGCCAAGGATTTTAACTATAAACAATGCTATTATGCCGCTCTCAATAGTAAATTCACAAAAACAAAATACCAAGATTGCATAACAAAAAAACTAAAAGATAAAAGATCAACTCAACGGACAAACTCATCGAAATACCCTGGAATACCATAACGGAAGTATTAAAATCGGCTGCTCAGGAAACTCTTATTTTTCAGCCAGTTCTCTCCAGAGATCATCGACTAGCTCTTGCTAACCTACAAAAGGCTAAATTCCTACAAAGCAGGCAACCAGATAATCCAAATAGGCACAACCGAGTAAAAGAATGTCAGGCAACACTTCAAAAGGTTAAATATCAGGAAGAGCAAAAAGCATGCAGGGCCTGCCTCAATGGATTGGGGAAAAAACACCCTGCAAAACGCATGCAGATGCTATACTTTTTTTACAGCAGGAACAAACTTCAAACAAAACGTCGAAAAAGATCTACTTATATACCAATGACCAAATGGGAGCAAATTTTAAAAAAATCCGAGGGCCATCTTATACCAACAGTTAATATAAAAAAGCCGATAACCGAAGTACAGGGTGAGGGACCTATTACGGACGACGTAATGGCAATCATTAATAAAATGCGGAACGGGACAGCCCCCGGAACGGACCAAGTGGTAATCGAATTGTACAAAGCAATGCCCCAAATATTACAAGAAGCCGTCACCAAACACATGAACAAAGCCTGGACACTGAACGAAGCACCTGACACATGGTTGGAGACCGTACAGGTACCAATTCCAAAAAACAATAGCCCTAAAAATGAGAATGAATATCGCCGCATATCGGTTTGCAATACGGGTTACAGAATTTACGCCTCCTACGTATTAAAAAAACTAGATGAGATAATAACGGAGTTGGGCAACTACCAAGCGGCCTTTTTAAACAATAGATCAACAGACGACCATATATTCACGCTTAAAAGGGTCTTAGACGAAGAATGGCGTGCAGGTAAAAGAATTTATGTACTCGCCCTCGACATTGAAAAGGCATTTGACAACGTCGACCTCAATGCACTAAGAGATATCTTATTACAACGAACCAACAAATCGCTAACCAACAGGATAATCAAGGTATGCATGAATGAACGAACATGCATCAAATGGTGTGGCCAGCAAAGCAGTTGGATTATTAAAGGAAAGGGAGTCAAACAAGGTTGCCCTCTGTCCCCTCGCCTGTTTACACTGGTCATCGACGAAGTCCTTAGAACCCTCGACGAAGAAACACAATTAATAAAACTTGACCAGGATCGCGAAATCTCACTCCCTCTAGTGTTATCATTTGCGGATGACCTTATCTTTATTACAGATGACCTAGAAGGATTAGAAGGTATCATATACCATATTAAACCCCTACTAAACAGTGTAGGCCTCCAAATAAACGAAACAAAAACAAAAATACTAATTAGGGACCCCAAAGCTACACAGATAACGACCCACGTGACCCTTAATGGAATAAGTATACCAACATGTGAAGAAGTTAAATACCTAGGTACATACATAACATCTACATTAAGTAGAAAAAGCACTATAAAAAAACGTTGCGAACAGGCCATGAAAAACGCCAAATCGTTACTACCATTCATAAATAATTCAAATATGGACTGGAAATTAGCCAGACTCATGTATCGAATGGTGATCGTACCGTGCATGATACACGGTTTGAAAGTTTCGGCACTTACTAAAGCTAACAGATCAAGACCCAGAAAATATGAGCGAGTTATCATGAGGGACTTGATTAACCACTCTAGAAATAAACCAAGACAAAAGAAAATGCATGAAATATTAGACGGAAAAACAGTAACCAAACGCATCAAGAACCATAGGATGTGCTACCTCGCACATGTCTACAGGCGTCGCAAACCACACCTGCTACATGCAGCAATGCAATACAAAGCCAAATCCAAGAAGGTCGGCCGACCTATTTACACATGGAACGACAATTTAAATCAGGACATGAAGTACTTCGATAAGGGAATCAATTTCTGGATGGATACAGCGGAAGACAAAAGTAAGATCAAGATCGCTGCTAGTGAGATTTACAATAAACCGGAAACGGATAGTAGCGAAACTTCCGAAGATGACATCGATAACAGCAACATCTAACACAATACAACAGAACAATGACATACAAAAGAACCGAGAAAGCAGTAACACTCCGCCAAAAGACTCGCCGATGAAGCTCGACCTGAACCAGCCTGGCGGCAAGGTCGTTAGAAGATGCCCATCCATAGATAATAATTACCCATCTCTCCACTAGTCCAATGCTTGCTCTAGGATGCATATCCGGTAGGCTCTTAAATCCTTCCCTATCCTACGGGCACGTCCTCCTTACCAATTACCGCGCCCCCCGGTCTATTCCTTGATATGCAATGGCCGCTGTAGCACCATGATCATGAGGCTACAGAAGCTAGTGCGAATCTTGGGGTTCATTCGATTAATCGAGTCTGGTTTAACCACGCTGGGATCGGTGCAATTCATTCATTCATTCATTCATAGGACAAAGTACAAGGTTTATTAAATTGGGTGATGAATGACTAATATTAGAAAAGACTATAGCTTTTAAACTATACAATGTGAAAAGCTCCACTCAAACACTACTGAAAACAAAACAACCTAGCTACTTCAATATCCTAGACTTTCCACCATCACAAAGAAATCCCCATAATCTCCCCACTTGCACCACTTACAAGCTTTAACGGGGTTTAATACTGGTACATAGACAAAGTGCCAGAGGTTTATTTCACTAGACTTGGCTTTGCGTCTGGATTGCCGTGGCACAGGTCAATTTATGTCAGTAATTGGTGATAGGACTTCGCATAACGTCGACTCTTGCGCTGAATTAGGGTTTAATTTTAGAGTGAATGGTGATTTGCGTTTGATTGCGTTTGTGCATTAGGGCTTCGGTGGCAATGGAAGGTTGAATGTGTGGTTTTATGTTTAAAGAAGAAGGGTGAAGTGTTTTCAAATTAAAGTGGATTTTGCCCATTTCGTAACGTTGGACACGATGTTTTCATTTGAAGTGTTTTTGGTTAATTTAACTATTTATCAGGTAGTTATGTGGTCGGTTTGGTGAATATTACAGTTTTTCTTCAGTCAAGTACAGCAGGCATTCTATTTTGCTGGTACACTACCAACTTCGGATTATTTATAAGCTTACTGCCTAGTGGCTTATGTGCAAGTCAGGGGCAACAGAAAGTCATTAGTGGAGTCTGAATTCAAATCTCTCTTTTTGCACAATTCCTGCTAACACATACATAAATAACATCACGTTTGGTTTATCCGAAGGTTTAGGCAGAGGTGTACCTATTTATTGACGTTAACATCACATTATATCTAGGACCTAGGTCGTGGGTCCAAAGCCAAGCAGGCACTTTACTTTGTGTAATTTATTTAATTACCCCTACTCTCAAAACAGCGAAGGAAAACATCGTGAGGAAACCGGCATGTCGTAGAATTAAAAACTCAAAGACATGTAACATCCACCAAACCGCACTAGGCCCGCGTAGTGGATTATGGCCCACTATCTTTCACAGAGAAAAGGCTGATTATGCTTATGCTTAAGTATAACATGAATGATTAAAATATAGTGGTCTGATGCTTGAAAATTTTGTGATTAACCATTTGGTAATTTCAGATTCTGCATGCCAGTCATCCAGTTATAATCCACATGCCCTTATCTCAACTCACCCAATATAGTACCGAACAAGAAGATCAATATAATTAACAAAATAGTATACTTAATTAAAAGATAAGATATTATATTTAATACATTTTCGATCGACATTAAACTTCTGTTGTGTGTCGAAAGCTGGTAATTGCTCTCGAGATAGTAACTGAATGATGTTAATTATTAACAGCAGCTTGTACTAGTGTTATCATGGTAATAGTGTCAACATAAGAGTATTGTGTACTGGTAATACAGCTGCAGCGATAGTGAACAAGTCAATCATCATAATTAACGTTTGGTTGTGAGGGCATTTTTCTCCCTTCGTATCAGCACGAACGGTTTAGAATGAAAGAAAAGATATTTATTTGGCACAGACTAAAAGGCACACAATATAAAATGTACGTGTGTGTGTGTTGTGTAAGGAATGTGTGTGTAAATGCCGTGGTAAATTAATATTTGCCAGACTGCCAGGTGCCAGTCTAGTGTAGAATACAATTCTTAGTTAAAAGTCAAAGTCAAATTATTCATTCAAGTAGGTCATTAAAAGGCACTTTTGAACGTCAAAATTTACAAGAATATAGAAGTCTTTATGGGTGCGCTTAACGTACATATGTACAGAGGCCAGCACATCAAGCTACCTCAATCTGTCAAATTTTCCCAATTGAATATGAACCTTATTCCTTTGTAGTAAAGTTGAAAATCTATCAATGAAATTTGACAGATTGGGGTAGCTTGATGTTCTGGCCTCTGTACATCTAGGTATCGTCGGTTGTGGAGGTAGTTTCAATGGCCACAGGTAACGACCATGGACCCCCATCATTGCTTAATCAGCGTAAGAAGAGGGGAAATTACATAAAAAAAATAATCTAGGAGTTTAATCTACAGCATCTTATGAATGTCATCTTCCAACCATAGGAGGAACTATCACTGTTTTATTTTTTCCGCCATGCTGCTCTTCTGTCTCCCTTGTCCTTGAAGACTTTGGATGCCGATGAAATCACAAGCATGTGAGACTATCCAACTGTGTGTATAGATATCTACTCATCATCAATCCTCAGATCTTGTTGGCCCAAACCTTCGCCACTTCCACGACGTCATCGGTGGCAGCGCAGAGATCACATTGAATGCAAGTTTTAGGACACAGAACGCAGAATAGGAAGTGCAGTTGGCGACAACAAGATCTGAAAAAAGTCGAGCCAGTGACACAAAGAAGAAGAAGAAGCAATCCAGGAAGTGTTGCAGGTGTCCACAACGTTAAAGATATCGACAGCCCATTCCGATCAGGTGGCCTCCACCAGTAGACCATATTTTCTACATAATAATCTTATCCGAATACCGAGAACATTAAGAATTTCATAATCACCTATTATTAAGTAAATGTAAAGACCAAAAAGGACATAATTAAGGACCTAATCTTAAAATAACATCTTAAACCCATTCTGAATATCTCGATGTAAATTGGAGGCGTGCACTTAAAAATATATGTATTAATGAAGGTATATACATAAGGTAGATGACCTATATAGAAATGTAGGACTATTCCTACGTATGCTTTCTTTTTTGATGAGATAAGCCGCGGAACATCTGCTTGTGTCACGCGAATACGGAATTTATTGATAACTATGTTTCGCCTGCGGTTTTGTTTGGCGTAAAAATAATGTTGGTTTTACGCGGTTTTTTTTTGCGACGCTGTTGGCTGTAGGTTTTCTAATATTTTTTTTTAAAGTTGCTATGACTATCATATTCAAATATCCTAGCAAATAAAAGATCCGCCTGGCCAACTTCTAAAATGATTTAGCTTCAAGATTTTGTAAACAATTTCTTTCATATATTTATTAGGACAAAGAGTATTAAAGATCGGTTTTATTGAATGCCCAAAAATATTTTTTTACATACAGACAATCCAATCCATTTCACACTATCGATGATAGATTGAAAGTGAAATTCTTGAACGTACTCTAGCCAATATTATTGCAACAGCTGATACAACTACACAGACAATTTTAAACTTTATTTTAAAGCAATAAGATCTTTATTTGCTTCCAAAGTGTATGTGTAAGACCATCAATATTATTATAGGATATTTAATTAAAAAAGTACGATCAGAAATATATTAAAAGAATGTTTCCAGTTGTGTAGTGTTTTCATTAAAAAAATATATAGTGATAAGTTGCCACCCGTAATTTTAACACGAAAAAGGTTTGTTCAAAGTAAGCACACTGTAATTTTAATGCTCCGTTTAATTTTAAATATAAATTACTTTTATTAGTTCATTAAGGTTTTATTTTTATTAATTTCGAATAGTGTTATGGTAATGTTATTTTGATGAGATTGGGTGAATGACATCAGCCGCATACAGGATAAAATAAATAAGAAGAATTAAATCAGAAGGATAAAATCAGAAATGAAATTGTCCGGAAAAGAACCGGAGTTATCGACATAGCTTGCAGAGTGAGCAAACTGAAGTGGCAGTGGGCTGGCCATGTTTGTCGAAGGACCGATGGTCGGTGGAGCAGACGAGTCCTGGAGTGGAGACCGCGTATCGGCAAGCGTAGTTTAGGACGCCCCCCAGCTAGATGGACGGACGACCTAAAGAAAGTGGCTGAAATGGACTGGATGAGGAAGGCGGAGGACAGGGTGTTGTGGCGCAGCCTGGGAGAGGCGTATGTCCAACAGTGGACTGTGATAGGCTGAGTTGATTGATTGATTGCACACAGGATGACCGCTAGGCAAAATTCGGCCCAAAAAGCGGTGGCGAGATGATCTGGACGTGTACCACGACGGCGGGTTCGAGATGGCGCCGGAAAAGATTTCCTGGAAAAACTTTTTTACAAAAAAAAACAACCGACTTCCAAAAAAGACACTGCAAAGTGAAAAATAACTTTAATTTCGGAAGTCGGTGGCAAACAATGAAAATGCGAACCCAACACTTGACCTCCGAAATTAAAGTTATTTTTCACATTGCAGTGTCTTTTTTGGAAGTCGGTTGTTTTCTAGGTAAATTTTGATTAAGCAAACAGTCCTGGGGAAATATTAGCATAATTTCAAAGCTGAGCATTTGGTATTCACATAGTATGTGGTTGCGTTCCACCAAATTCAAAATCCTTAAGGCCCATTTTCAGTAGCCACAAATTTGCCATGCAGAGCGACACCGATCGTAGAGATAAAGTTGACAGTCTCATGTCCTTTGAATTTTACCGTACCTACCAACATCCATAGCTTTCAAACGGGTCTAGACCGTAGAACTTACTACTTCCCTTAGCGAACTGTTTTAGAAGGAGCACTAGTTACAACTTCATCTACAAAAACTTGTTAATAAATTAAACTTTTAAAGATGCTTTTACTTATTTTTCTCCCCTTAAGGGACAGTAAGAAGCAAATAAAAAAAAAAGACAATAGCGTATCGCGGCAACAAATAAGGTTCAAAATAGCGATCGAATGACCACCACAAAATATGACAGTTTGCGCTTCAAGGTTTGAAAATTATGCAACGAAGAATATTTTTTCGAGTTCGTTTTGCGATTTTTTTATCATAATACAATTTTATATTTATCAAAGTCTTTTCTTTGTACATTTTGACAATACACATTTTTTTTTCTGGTTTGTAATATGTACCAATACGGCTAACTGTGCGATAAACAGCTGAGCGTTTTACGTTGTTTTAAGTTTGGGCGCCGCGCCTTAAGTGTATCGGCGCGAGCTTTACAAGAATAGTTTATGTCGAGGTAATAAGTTTAGACAGCAAAGTTTCTAGCCCAGGGAGCCCTTGACATTCTTTAATACTCTCAACAAATTAACTAACCAGAAAAGATTACGCGTAACAACACAACGTATAACAACTTTTTAATCAGTCACAATCTAAATAATCGTCAAGTTAAACTAAAATTAATCCGAACTCCGATCGCTAATGAATGGTGTATGGAATCAATCTAAATAACTGGCGACGAACCATTATACCATTGTTAATGGTGGCTCGTTTGTATGGGTAATTAATAGTCCTTAAATGATAACCATCAGTTTTGTTGCGTCTTGTAAACTTGCTTGGTTAAAGGGGACTGTTCATGGGATGATGTGGCAAAGATTTAATTGGGGAGCGTCACCGAATTGTTGGATGCTCTTTTTTCTGTTTATGAGTAAGTAGACAAAGAATAAATGGCGATCAAACTAGACATAGTTTGATCGCCATTTTTTATTTGGCTACCAACCAAAGAACCAAATATTTTTTAAGACATAAAAAAATATTTGGTTCTTGCTTCGCCCACGTGGATAAAACCCGGATAAAAGTATCTTATGGCCTAACCCAGGATATGATTGTGTGCCGAATTTTAATTAAAATCCGTTTAGACGTTATGACGTGAAAAGCTAACTAACAGACAGACAGTCATAGATACTTTCACATTTTATAATATTAACACTATGGAAGTTTGGATTTCACTCTTGTGGATGTTAGTTCAGAGGCTGTAATACTCGTAAACTGATTGAAGTGCTTTTTTTTAATGACGTCGTAAGTTGTTTTCTGTATTTCAGTAACGCATTACTATTCGTACTTACTGATATACCTGCTGACGTTTAATCTGGTGGTAATCTAGTATTGGTTAAAACTTATTTCCCAAAAAAAAAACAAGCGACTTTCAAAAAAAACTACAAAGTGTAAAAGAACTTTAATTTCGGAAGTCGGTGTCAAAAAACGAAAATGTGGTACCAACGACACCGACTTCCGAAATGAAAGTTATGTTTCACTTTGTAGTTTTTTTGGAAGCCGTTTTTTTTTTTTTTTTTTGTAAAAATGTTTTAATTTTTTACTTTTTAGTTGTATTTACCCCACACAAATTCATACAACACTACATGCTATGTAAATATTAATGACAGGAAGCTATTATTATTAAAACATCATGAATATAAACTAAGTGGAAAAAAAAACTAGTATTGAACACATTTGCGTTTAAAGGGTACAGCCGTGATGTTATGTTGTGTGATTGCGTAAAAAATGCATAAATATGCGATAGCAGCAATTGCGGTTGATTTTCTGGCATTTAGAGTTCCGTTGTCTGTCTCCGAAACTCATCTTACAAAATTTAAATGAGACCATCCCGGAATACACCTCTTTCGAACACAAAAAAGAATTTTGCAAATCCGTCTGTATATGACAGACATACATAAAAAAAAATATATAAACATCCGAATTGAAAACCTCCTCCTTTCTTGAAGTCGGTTAATAAAATACTCGTAGCTAACAAGGACTGATCAAGTTTGATAATTAACGCTTGTTTCTTCTCCATACGAAAAGAGAAGTTTACTTTACATAGCCAAACTCATATAACTGGATGATATCCAACTTCTATCTGCTATAACAAACTGCTATGGCGAAATTATTGTTAACATCTCAGTTTACTGCGTCAGTGCGCAATCCCCATAACACTCAGGCCAATTAAATTAATTGAGGGTGCTTTTATAATAGCTCCAGTATGTATTTGCGCTACAACGGCTCACTAGACACCTGGACACTCCCGATTCCCGCTTGACAGCGCTGCAGCAGCTTGAAGATATTCCTGTAGGACAAGAGGATAATGTATGTAAGAATGTGCTTGCGACAAATGGCACTTTGTCAGTAATTAATGCTTTATTGTTTCTGAGGTGTACGGTATTTATTGGTATACCTACATACGTGTATATTTTTATTATTCGGGACATGAAAAGGTGGCTAAATATTTCTCTATTTTGTGTCAGTCTATGCATGTATAGAAAAATTTGCTGTGGTGAAAAAAGAATGAGTTTTGTTTATAATTAAATTGCAAAAATCAATAACATCAAAAATTGTAGGACCAACCAAGTTAAAAAGGTGATTAAAAATTGGCCTGTTAGCTCAATCCTACTCAGAAACCGAAGCCTTCGTTAGAATAATGTCGTAACATATTTTATCGCAAACACTTTATTTCACTCACTTACTCACTCATTTCTTCACTCTCAGACTACCTCCCCAACCATTTCATACTCACATATTCTTATTCTTACTTTATCATTCTCTTGGACGTATCCTACATTTACAACACACCCTCTTTCAAACAATTGTTTTTACAATTATATTTTATTTTTCAAGTCTATATTTTGATTTTGGTTTACGTTCATTAATTTAATTTTGTTACTTTTTTTTTAAAACAATATGTAACAAATTTTACAAAACAGTATTAACCCTGATATTTTAAATTGTTAAAAACTCTCAAGGATTCCACGAGACAAGCTCGACCTAGTGTGGAGACAAATTAAAATATAAAATTATGTTTCCCGTGTAACAATAATTTTAGTAGTTTTTGTACCTAGTTATAAGGAAATGTAATAACATTATTTGGTTAATAAACGATGTATTATTATTTTTGATTATTATTTTTATAACTGATCTTCCTAGACCAAAGCTAAAACTTGTTCGTCATCGAAAAAAAAAAAAAAAAAACCCTTGTCACGACAAATCAAAGCATCACTAATGCTTGTTTAATAAAATCAACAATCACATATTTAGAGAACCAACAAAACGAAAAACAACCCAAAATACTCTTTGGGACCACACCAATTTAACTTTGCAGTTTGAAAACAAGAACTTCACGAACATTTTTAAGAGTGACGCCGATTTTTGGGGTGTTAAAATTAAGTTGGTCTTCGGTGACATGACAGGACCAAAAGTCGGGCAAAAAACGTAGCTATGTTGATTGTTGACTGCTCATTCCAGTCGAGTAGGTTTCAAAAAAATATTATCGAGTTTTGACATGAAACCAGCGCTGGTGAATACATTAAGTTCTTGTGTTGTTATTTCAGAGTTGTGGCGTAGTTTTGGTCCACTTTGAATTTAGGTTATTGGGAAATGATTTGATTGAATTATAAATATTCGGAATTAATCCTATCTTTCTTCTTGTGTTAAGTTTAAATGGAAGAAATAATGTTTTTCATGATATTTTACACACCGTCAATGCACCTATGGTTATTATCATCTCTTAAATTAATCTATTAGATTGTTCAAGAGATGATCTTTACTCTAGGCCTACCGGATATGCATTATCCGGTAGGCTCTTAAATCGTCCCTATCCTACGGGCACCTCCTATCATTACCGCGCCCCCCGGTCTATTCCTTGATATGCAATGGCCGCTGTAGCACCATGAACATGAGGCTACAGGAGCTAGTGCAAATCTTGGGGTTCATTCGGTTAATTGAGTCTGGTTTAACGACGCTGGGATCGGTGCAATTCATTCATTCATTATTGGATTGTTCAAGAGATGACTTTTTTTTTAAATCTATATTTATTTAGGGGCTTTTATCAAAGATATGTCAGCCCCATCGTACCCTTTTACATTAGTAGGCTCACTTAAATAGTATTATTTATAATAATGAATTAGATTAGAGTTATTCGTGCAGGACAATAATTAATTGGCACAACTTTTTAATAATCTCCGAAGATGGTATAGATAAGATGGATTGGATTATGCCTACATCAAATTTATTTATTTTAAAATCCTTTACGAATAACTCACGTTCTACTCTGTTCCGAGCACACTCCATCAGCAAATGTTGTACGTCTTCGATTTTATTGCAAGAGATGACTTATAAAAGTATTTGTAACTGTCTAGTTTGGGAATCGCTGGCAAATATATATTGTAACCTAGCTTTAGATAGTACTTTAAGCTACTTATGTCGTCTAAACTATTAAGCTATGAAACTGCTTATAGTACAAACGCCAGCAAATCAAGCTACTACTATCTGTCAAATGTCTTTAATATATTTTCAACTTTATCGCTAAAGCGTAAGGTTTAAAGTTGATTGGGAAAATTTGACAGTTTCGGGTAGCTTGATGTGCGCATCTGTGCCTATTACATGAACAATAAATAATTTATATTTCTATTTATTTTTATCAACCTAATTTACAGAGGCGCTGGACAAATGGGAATCGCTTTTTAAATGTTTTGCATTCCTCTGTCGACTTTCAACAAGATTGACAAAGCTTTTCGGTAGATTATGTCAGTCTTATACATTTTTGACATGGATTTTTGACATTTCCATATCGTCATCACTGATAGAATGTCACATTGTCTTCGCTTTCTGGGCTGCAGTTCACCAAAGCAGACGAAGCCCTATTTCTTGGGCACTGTTGGCTCTAAATTACGACGAAGACTTATTACTTGGGCTATAAAGACAGTACCTACTAATGTTATAAATATGAAAGTTTGTGAAGATGTTTGGATATTTGTTACTCCATCACGCGTAAACCGTTGAACGGATTTAGATGAAATTTGGCACACAGATAGCTTATAACCGAGAATAACACATAGGATAATTTTAATCCCGATATTCCAACGGGATCGAAACTAACGCGGGTGAAACGTGAGGCGCTGCTAGTTTTCAAATAAACTGTAGGAACCATCATATTGTTTTCATCGGTTTACCATTGCCTCAGTAGTGCCTAAAACATATCATATCTTTTTAAATTAAACTAGGAAATCAATCCGTCAGTAATAATTGTAACAAACGACATTTTTTGGAACCGCTTTGCGTTAGTAACAGTGAAACATTACAAAGGGCTATTTCCATCAATAGACAAGCGTATTGGTATCAAACAAACTGCAGGGGTGAATGTAGATTATATCTCCCACATTAATTTATGAATGGATGCGTTAGTAGTCGTGTTATTAATACAAAGGTTAGCTACCCTTAGACAACTAGAAGTCTACCTTAGAAACTAATGATTTATTAATAAAGCAATCGTACGTCTTTTTTCTGGCACGTATCTGTTGAGGAAAGGTCACCCTATCTCTGCCAAAGAAGCGAAAATCTGAATAAGTTAAGGTAAGCCACCCGAAGTTACAAAAAGTAAATCTCAGAAACGAATTATTTCCTAACTAAAACAATCAGTATAGGTAAGGTAGTACACACGGCTACACATCAAGCTATACATTTCCAGTTTTAGTTGACCTCGCACTGTACAGGTTTTTCGTACAATCAGAAGTCAGCTTATACTGGTTATGTATAGCTTGATGTGTGGCTGTGCGTACCTTTTCCTGGCATCTGCCTTGTAGATTCCGACAAAAAATTACTAATACTTAGGGAGGATAAGCAGCATGATCCTTTCTGCTCAAAAGAACAGCAATCACAATCATCTGCCTTCCCTTTTCCCAAGTATGTTGTGGTCGGCTTTTAGTCTAACTGGATGTAGAGCAGCCAACACTAATGCATGCATGCTCAGGAGTAGTATTACAATACCTTTTTTTTTGTAGTCTTTGCCCAGGCAAAGGCCTGCCCATGATCCTTCCAGGAACTCTTTTCCCACGCCACTTCCAATCAGCCCTTGCGGTTAGCGTCAAGAAGGCCAATTCTCGTAATTTAAAACGTTTCAAATCTAGTCGCAGTCTCATCTCGGCGACAAACAAATGTCAAAAAGACTGAAAAGAGACTGAGATCTGACTGTGAACGTTCTTAAAATTAGGAGAATTGCCCCTCAGGTCATCTCGCCATCTCTTTCTGAGCCAACTTCGGCGGCGCCACCCACCTACAGACACACCAACACACAGTGTCAAAGTTTAATTGGTTGAAAATGTTGTCTTTTTTTTGTAATGTATGTTTAGTTCTCTCTCTTCCTTTTTTTACAGTACCTATACTAGAAAAAAAAAATACCACATAAACGAAGTCGTAGTCCTAGTTAGTTTCTTGTATATTAAAACAAACATACGCTAGGAAAGGTGTGGCTAGTTAAACTACGCGACAATTATTCACAAAACGCGTCCACGACGTCACGCGCGCACCGAGCGTGATGCGATCAAAGTGGGGCAGACGCGACACTGCTTTGGAACTAGGAAGTAGGTTACATTACAGATAGGTAGTCTAAATGATCAGCGAAAAGTATGGCTTGTGAGGAGAGGCGAACTAAGGCGTCAAAAGCCAATGGAATGGCCCTTTTGGCTTTCGACGTCCTAAAATCGTCTCAGTCCAGTGGTGCATCAGGTTTAGTTCCAACCCGATGCACCATTGAACCCAGTTATATCGTTCTATATTAGCTACGGTTTTGGTGATGGGCAAGGTAGAAGGAGAAAGACCTCGCGACCACCTTTTCACTGGTCAGGCCAAGTAACCGCCCTTGTAGCGGTATCTACAACGCCACATGCAAACAACGCAACGCGTCATACTGACGTCACGCAAAATCCTGCATCTCGCAAGTACAGTTTACCGCGCAACTAGCATAAATACAACGGCCCGACATTAATCATTGGGCACTTGCCCGCCAGACACAACAACCGTCTGGTCGGAGGATCCTCCCTTTTCTATGGAGTATGAGTGAACTTTACACCCTGTTCCTTACACCTCTACGAGTATACCCTTACTGGACTCTGCTGCGACCGCCCTTCAGAGACAGTAATAAATACGCGACCAAAATAAATTCCGGCTGATGGATAGGTATAATTATAATAATTATACGGCCATCGACTGGAAAGGAAAAGACTTCTACACAAGTATAATTACTTGGTTTTGGAAAAGTTAACAGGTATTCTTGTAATCAATGAATTTACAACCTACAGCTTCAACAAAAGTAAGTATTAAATGGTATATGTACCCAACATTGATTATCAGAAAAATGTACTATCAATCCGCTTGTTGAACATTGAATACAGCAACATCTAATACAACATCACACAGCAGAGCAATGACATACAAAAAAAAAAACCGAAAAATTAGTAGAACCCCGCCAATAAACTCACCGATGAAGCTCGACCTGAACCAAACTGACGGCAAGGTCGTTAACAGATGCCCATTCATAGATAATAATTACCTATCTCTGCACTAAACCAATCAGTAGTAGTAGTATAGGATGCATATCCGGTAGGCTCTTAAATCCTTCCTTATCCTACGGGCACTTATTCCATACCACTTCCGCGCCCGCACGTCTATTCCTTGATATGCAATGGTCGCTGTAGCACCATGATCATGAGGCTACAGGAGCTAGTGCGAATCTTGGGGTTCATTCGATTAATCGAGTCTGGTTTAACCTCGATGGGATCGATGTAATTCATTCATTCATATCAATACGCTTGTTAAGCCGGGAAAATTTTAGCTGAAAATTTTTTAACGAACTAGCTGACCCGGCAGACTTCGTACTGCCTCTATCGATAAATAAAAGATCTAAACTTCTGTATAAGTTAATTTTAAAACAAACAAAACGAATCCGTATTTAATAAAAAAAAACATTTTTGAATGAAGCATGAAGTGTTATTATTATTTTGCTATAAAGTTCAAATTGACTCTACATTTTGTTTAGAAAACGTTTGTATGGGAAATAGAAAAGGGCTGTTTTAGGGCTTTCCCGGGAATGATTCAATTTTTTCTCACTTTTTAAACCTTCCCTAGACCTCCACGAACATTTCAAGACCAAGTTAAGATAAATCCGTTCAGCCGTTCTCGAGTTTTAGCGAGACTAACGAACAGCAATTCATTTCTATATATATAAATGTTCGCACAGTATGCAATAAGTAACTTAAGAGGAAATGCGGGTCGTCTTTTCTCCCTAGAAATGCTCTAATCTCGCCTATTTTATTTCCGGTTAATGACCCTATAGCAAAGATTTTTTACAGAATGATAAAATTAACTACTTGTATGTCCGTTTTCCTTTTAGATATACATTATTTTTATAAGCACTAGAACCCTCAAAAATGCCGATTTAAACCGCTGTCAACAGAGGCCTAGTGTACAAATTTGACAACTATTAGTGAAAAAAAAAAAACATAGGGACACAGCATATATCCTTCTTATTCAGTTCATGAAATATTTATTAAATTGGTCCAATATTGGAGGAGGAAACCTCGAATTATGACTTTTTACTTAGGCTTTTTCAAAAGTCTCTCCGCATTTCCTCTTAAACCCAAATATCTCCCGTTAACCTTGACACTTCAACCAAACGAGCCAAAAAAGCTGTTCAAACGACTGCCCCATCTGTTATGCTTACAAAGTTACTCTCTGCGCAACCCCTTACCTCGTAAATATCTGAGTGATTTGCATAAGAAACGGCACGAGTCACACTCCGCACTGCTGAATAAATTACTTACTTTTCACTGCTTTTTTTACTAAGAAACTTTTTTTTTATTATATCAGTCTTTTATAGCGTGTTACTCTTTAATATTTCTATAGCAATTTCGTGGAGAATAAAGGAGAGCCGGGGGAAGCGATGAATTGCTGTGTTTTAATAATTGAGGGAGTTGTGGTGACTTTACTTTGGTTCTTTGTACTTGTTTAATAAGTTAGGTACTTATCCGGATAAAAATTAGGTATCTTCTGGAATATCTGGTAATTTTCTAAAGTTACCTGTAGCCTGGTAATTTTATAAATCTTACAAGCACAGGGTACCTACCACCTGAGGTACCTGTGCTTTTGAATGTTGTAAAATTTCTTAAATGTAATGTGATGTGGATTGCTGATAGTTAGCGTAAACCGAGAGATTCGCATAGCGCTCTACCTTATTGTTAAGATCTTTGTATGTTTTATAAATAAATTATTTATTAATTATATTATTTATGTTCACACGGTAAAATATCTAACCGGATGCAGCTGAATACCAGTATTTTACATGGAGCGACTGCCTATCTGCCCTCCACAACCCAGTTACTGGGTAATACGATACCCCTTGGTAAGACTGGTTGTCAGACTTTCGGGCTTCTGACTACCCGTAACGACTGTCAAAGATCTACGAATGACAGCCGGGACCAACGGCTTAACGTGCTTTCCGAGGCATGCAGGGGTCTCGGAATGTAAAGATGGTCACCCATCCACAGACCAACCGCGGCAAGCGTAGCTAAACCTGATCGATCGACCTGTGCGGCTGTTATTATTTAGCCACGGGCCCCTCTATAAAATATATTATACACACATACACATATACATATATTTTGTACATATACATAAAATATATTATATTATATGTATATGTACAAAATATATGTATATGTAAATATATTATTCTATTATTATTTTGTATATGTATTATTCTTATTCACCTGCTAATTTGTCATGACGAAAATACAATTTATGCTCTTGAAAAGTGACTTTCTTAGCTTTTAAGCAACTCGCCGAATGTATAACCTCCTCTTTTTCTGAACTTGGTTAAAAACTCACAAATAATGAGCATCATGCACTTCTTATTATTATTTTTTTTTCTTAAACGCTCCAATGACTACGTTAATATGGCAACAACAAAAAACTAATTGAAACCAGCCCACGCGTTTCCACGATCATGAGGTATATTCAATAATACCTCATTTGTCAATCTATCAATCAGTTGTCAATCCAGAAAATTGATAAAGGAAATCGTGAACTAGTAATTAGGTTTTTGGAATAGAAGTAACGCGTTTATGGAATTCTTGGAAGATATAATAGAATGGACATATCATATTTTTTTTGTAGTACGCTATGTATACCACGAGGTGATATATATAGTATTTCTTCAAAAAATCACACAAAGCTAAAATTTTAACGTTTTTGATCAAATGAGAGCGCCTCATGCACCGTCTTGCCATTTTTGTTATTAATGATGAATTTAAAATATTTTGTTATAGTATACAAGCGTTTGACAGTCAGAAATTTCAGGCTAATCAAATGTGTAGATTAATATAGTATGACTAGCAGACCTTTGCAAAAAAAAAAAAAAATGGGGGTATGAAAAATAGATTTTGGCCGATTCTCAGACCTACCCGATATGCACACAAAATTTCATACAAATCGGTCCAGCCGTTTTGGACAAACATCTCGACACGAGAAATTAGATGTTAATATTTTATAGGTTCTGTACAAACATTTTTTTTTAATATTTTTATAGAACCATAGTTCTCTACCACAAGTATTGAAATGTCATTATTAACTAGGTACAATTTCATTAAAATTTGTTACTTACAGATGAATATTATTATGATTAGGAAAAATAAACGTTAAAATTAATTAAACGTCATCTTGGATTTCATAAAAACAATAATTAGATATCCAATAACCAACTCGTCAGCTTTTTATTGAACATAGGCATGCAAAGTTCTTTAAATGAGTTAATTAAATTGCTATACACCTGAATGGCATTAGCATATATGTTTATTCTTGCTCAATATTTGCAATTGTTTTTTACAAGGTTTCATTACTTATCACTCTTTGGTTCCATATAAATAAGTAACCCTATAAAGATACAAGAAAAACTTGAAATCATAAATTAAATTTCCAAATGCTAAACTAGAAACATAGTAGGTAGATAATAAAATACGCTAGTGTTGCAAAAAAGCTAACAAACCGTGTAGACAGAAAATGAAATAATCGCTGATTGGAGGACCGCACACGTGATCGTTATACTAGTTTGTACGACACAGGGAATCGAATCACACAGTATTATAGTTTTATAGTAACTAACCTACATACACACTAAGCTTGTTTCTGGAATGCTGTTGAAAATTTATTAAGCCCCTCGCCCACGGCGACTTTTTTAGCGATGCGGTAGCGACACTGTCGCGCGTTCGCATCGATACAGTTGCGATGCGGTCGATAGCTGTTTGCCTTCGCCCACACCACGATTCTCAGTTGCGATGCAAACGCGATACTGTCGCGCTTCTGTCGCGATGCAAACGCGATTCAGTAACGGCACAAAAATGCCACAGTTGCAAGGTGGACTCCCTTGAGGCAACATTAGACCACCCTCCGTCCGTACTCTCCCCGATATCGTCCGATACGGTCGCGTGTTTGCATCGGTACAGTCGCGATGCTGTAGCGCGTTAGTAGCGCATTGGCATCGTTTCTGTAGCGCGTTGCAAATGCGTCTAATGCGCGTCAGTAGCGATGCAGTCGCGCGTTTACGAAACGCGCGACAGCATCGCTACAGAAAGTCGCCGTGGGCGAGGGGCCTTAATCCTCTGAAGAATGAAACCTAATTCCGTTAACTTGATTGGCTGTTGGTGTTTTCTTGAACCAATCACAATAGCTAATTACGCCAATTGATCTACTTTACAACGGGGCTATTCTATGTAATTCTCTCTGTGAAAACTTGGGTGACGCGAGCTTGAAGTGAGCTGATATTTCACCCAATGTTAGATATTGACACTAATGACGGTTCATTTAAGGCTCATTTAACATTTTTGCGTCAGTTTACAGAATAGATCGATAGATCAGAAGCTTTATGATATCGGCCTGTAATTTTCTAGGTAAGTACCTAAAGGACTGAGTTTTGATAACTACGCTTACTCACAGTATGTTTACGACTTCACATCATAAAGCTCTAGTTTATTCACAATGTGGTCCTTCACCGCTGAAATTAACAAGACAATAACAAATTACAATAGCCATTTTAGTATGGAAAGCAGGTACAAAAACTTTAGACAACCATGTCTTTCCAAAAAACCCACTTCTAATTACAAAATTAAACCAAAGACAACTCCATAACTTTCTAGCACCATAAACAAAAAGTCTAATCATAAACAAACAAAGGCTTTCCCCGTGGCGTTGTACAATTGTCACGTTAATGACGTCATGCGATGATGGCCGCCGTCATTGTTCCCATGACTCGTAATGGGCCATGTAAACATTCTCTCATAATGTTGGCCACGGGGATGTGAAGTATGGAACAGTAACAGCCAGGACGCTGTGAGAGGTGGATAAGAAGATTTAAATATGTGTGTTTCGCACAGAATCAGTAGTTAATGAATTTGGTATCGGTTTCGAATAAACATAACATCCTCGAAGGGGTAGGCACAGGTGTTTAGTTATCTACATTTCGCCAGGTATGTTGGTTGCATTCCCAGTGAATTGTTTGTACCTACAGAATTTTGTGTAATTTTCAAGAAATTCGTATTTTAAACATTTACGTTAGGTTGATAGTAGACATAGCAACTAGATGTAGTACCTACTAAGCGTACATAACTAGTGGTGAAAATCACTGTAAGAGTAGAGTTGTTCATTATTATGAAGCTGCAGACATTTAAACTCTTGTACAGACGCCAGTATATCAAGCTACTACAATCTGTCAAATTTCTTTAATAGATTTTTAACTTTATCGCTAAAGCATAAGGGTCAAAGTTGATTGGGAAAATATGACAGTTTCGGGTACAGTGACGGGAAAATCGTGGTAGGTACTTTAAAATAAATATGAGCGTGCCTTATAAAAATACTACCTAACTAAATAACTTCTTATCCCGCCGCCACAATTCTTTGAACAAGTCCGCGCGCCGTCGGCACGCATGCTAAGTGATGCCATCTACTTTTTTACGTTTTTTTTATCTAAATTAAAAATCAGCGCCGCCCCCCTCCCGCCCCTCCCCTGCAAGGTCTTTTTTTTTTTTTTTTTTTTTTTTTTTGTGGATGGGAAATCATCCAATGACCCCTCCCGCTCTGGGTGGAGCAGAAGGGAGTGTCAGACTCTTACTGACTAAAACCCACCCGTGTTCCTTCCTTAGCCCTTTGTGTTCCGGGGTAGCGGTAACCCTTTCGGACAATCCCGCTGCCCCGGCAGGCTTCGGCCTTTTCGGGCCCCTTCCTTGCTGCTGACATCTCTTTGAGGCGCGCGTGGAACACGTACGCGCCGTCCGGCACGGGCCTGGTCCTGATCGGACGGAGAGTTACCCATTACTCTCCGCCCGCAGGCCCGCGCCTACGGTGGCCGGGAGTCGTCTCGCGGCTCCCGACGCCCGGGGCGTCTCCCGCGGCGGCTGGGACGTGAGGCCCTCTCCCTCAGCCGTCCCGCCACCTCCTTCGCTAGCATGACTGCTTCGCAGAAGGAGGTGACTGCCTCCCACTCCCTCTCGCCCCGGACCATGGCTTGAACCAGGGCCGGGCGCGAGAGGTCGCCGCCGCTGCCGATCGCCTCTGCGAGAACACGGCGGTGCTCCGCCCAATTGGGGCATACCGCCACCGTATGCTCCACCGTGTCCTCCGGGCGACCCTCGCAGTGGTGACACCCGGGCGTTTCCTCCCGCCCGATGATGTGCAGGTACCTCCCGAAACACCCGTGTCCGGTGAGGACCTGCGTCAGGCGGTAGGTGAGGGCGCCGTGGCGCCTCTCTAGCCACTCCTCAAAGAGGGGTCTTACCGCCGCTATCGCGGCGTGCCCTGCGCTGGGTTGCGACAGTCGCTCTTTCCATGCCGCCATGAGATCGCGCCGGAGGTCGGTCCGCTCCGCTGCGATTTGCCGCGGAAGCGGAGTTTCCCCCCGGCGTAGTGCCTCCGCGCGCCACTCGTACAGGCGCGCGAGGACTATCGCCTCCAGATCCCACGGCGGCAGTCCGGCAAGGAGGCTTGCCGCCTCGCCCGAGATCGTGCGGTATCCCCGGATCAGCCTTACGGCTACCACCTTCTGGGGCGCGTTCAAATAGTGGGCAGCTCGCCGCCGCAGTGAACGCGCCCACACCGGGGCCCCGTACAGGGCCATGGACCGCACGACCCCCGCGTAAAGCCTCCGGCAGGAGGCGTTTGGCCCCCTCAGGTTGGGCAAGAGCCGCTTGAAGGCGGCCCCGGCCCGTTCCAGCTTGGGAGCCAAACGTCGGAAGTGCTCGACGAAGTTCCACCGGCTGTCGAGGACGAGACCCAGGTACCTCATCGTTGTCTCGACGCCGATGTGAACCCCTCCTGCCGTTATTTGGGATCCCGAAGGCGGCCCGTTCCGAGGCCCATGAAAAGACATGGCCTCGGACTTGTGCAAAGCCACCTCGAGACCCAACTGCCGGATCCTCTCCACGACTATCGCAACCCCGCGTGTCATCGCGTCGGCCGCCACCTGATGCGACCTCCCCTGCGCCAGGACTAGCGTGTCGTCAGCGTAGCAAACCACGCTGACTCCATCAGGGAGATCGGCCCGCAGCACCCAGTCGTAACCGATGTCCCACAGGAGCGGCCCCAGAACCGATCCCTGCGGGACACCGCACGACATCTCTCGCCGGTTCCATTCCCCGTTGCGACCGGGGTAGATGACGGCTCTGTCCGTCAGATACGCCCCGACTACTCGACGGAGGTAGGTCGGCACCCGGTGATACCGGAGCGCCTCCCCAATGCAACTCCAGGGCAGGGTGTTGAAAGCGTTGGCGATGTCGAGTGACACCGCCACGACCACCCCACCCCGGGACACCGCGTCCCCCGTCGTGAGGGCCCTCACGCGCATGATGGCATCCACCGTCGAGCGCCCCTTGCGGAAGCCGAACTGGCTGTCCGCAAGATCCGGCCCCGTCCTCACCAGGTGCCCGACGAGGCGGCCCGCAATCACTCTCTCAAAGAGCTTGCCGACCTCGTCGAGCAGCACGATGGGCCGGAATGCGGACGGAGAGTCCGCAGGGCGCCCTGGCTTCTGTATGAGGACCAGCTTCCCCGTCTTCCAGCGGAGTGGAAACTGGCCCCTCTCCATGCATGCGCTTAAGAGCGCCTCTAGTCGGGGCCCGAGAGCCCCTGAGGCCAGGACCCAGGCCTTACCCGGCAAGCCGTCGGGTCCTGGGGCGGTATTTTTGGCCTTCAGCCTATTTACCGCCACTCTCAGATCTACCCCGGTCACTTCAGGGATGTCGTCGTCGTCCGCGTGGTCCGCTTCAGGCACCGCAAGTGGCGGAGCCATGGGCGGGGGAGTATGCTCCGCCCGTGAAGGGAACAGAGCGCTCACCACCTCCTCCACCAGCTGGGGGCGGAGACTCTGCGTCAGCGGGGGGGCCCAGGTGCGGAGTTTATTCCGCACCATTTTATAAGGGCGCCCCCATGGATCTCTGTTCAGAGTCTCCACCATCTCCTCGCGGGCCGTATCCTTGGCCCGCTGGACAGCCTCGTGGAGGGCGGTCTTCGCCGCTCTGTACCCCTCGTACAGCTCCGCCTCCGTGGCTTCCGCATCCGGAGGGCGGATGCGGAGCCTGCGGTGCCTGGTGTACAGGTGTCGCGCGTCGACGCACGCCTTGCGTAGCGACTCCACCTCCCGCGACCACCAGTACACCTGACGTCGGGCGCGTCCTGGCCGGACTCGGGGCATTGCCACGTCGCATATCTCGGACATGGCCTCCCGGAACCACTCCGCCTCATCGTCGATATCGGCAGGCCTGTCCGGTGATGACACCCAGGCCTGCACGATCGAGGCTTCCAGGAGGAGCTCCCGGTCCAGCTGCTTCAGCGCCCACCGCGGACCACTCGGGGCCTGTTGGACCGGCGCGCTGGAGGTCTGGGTGGAGACGTCGAACCGGATATACCGGTGATCGGAGTAGGTCTCCACCTCCTCCATGACGCGCCAGTCAATAACACTCTGTGCCAGAGCGGGGCTGGCGAACGAAATGTCCACCACGGACTCGCCCCGCATCCGCACACACGTGGGAACAGAACCCCGATTTAGGACGACCAGGCCTGTTTCCAGAGCCCAGTCCTCCACCATCCTGCCCCGCACGTCCGTGTGACGGGAACCCCAGGCCAAATTCTTGGCGTTGAAGTCCCCGAGCACTAGCACGGGGAAGCGATGGTTTCCGGCGACGACGACACTCAACTCTGTTAAAGAGTTCTGGAACTCGGCGAGAGTTCGGCTCGGAGAGAAGTACACTCCCACTACTACTATCTCTCCGAACCGTGCTGCTACGCACCCCTGTCCCTTCGTGACTCCTTCGAGGTCTAAGGTTATGTTATAAACATAAAACATACACAGCATTGTTTGGCCTATCGCTGGTAAAATGATCGAATGTACGGCTATTATCGTAAATTGAGAAGTATAGGTGGTCCGGTATCAGATAGTAGGTAGGAAATTATTGAAAATATGGAAATTTCTTATTGGGCATAGTTTCGCGTTGAAAGTTTCTAGTTTGTTTTTAGGGAAGTACTTAAAAAACGTCCTTGTGTAGCGCAGTTTTACTCAACTGAACCGAGCGCTCGGCGCATCCTAGACAGTCACACCCAACACCTTATTTGACTGGCCAATTCTTCCCTTGCGGTGGTAGGGCTAAAGCCTGCCTGGTTTGCGACCACCCTCCCACCGGAGTCCGGCGTCAAGCAGCCTGTTGAGTTTTGTCGATGCATGGGAGTTCCAGTGCCTTAGAGGCATCTTGTGGGCACGCTCGCTCTATCATAGACCTCATCCATCGCTTTCCATCAGGTGTGATGGAGGTCAAGAGCGGGCCTAATCAGTAATAAAAAAATAATAACCACGAACTGATTTTTGGCAGCGATTTACAACTGTCACAAGTTAGGTTTAATCTTGGCAAGTACGAGTTTGACTTTTTACAAAGTTCACTGTGTTTAAAAAAAGAAAAAATCTTGGGGATCTGGACTCAACAGCTTAAATAGCTATCAAGCATGGTAATCATTTAAACTTTCGTTCTTGGATGTAAAATAAACTTATGTTCTACAATGCAATACTAATAAATTACCAGATTTTCACTTTTTTACATCATCTGACAGTCCAAGGTTCAAGACACCTTGAGATGAATCAGCCAACTTGTTTCAGTTTATATCTACCTTAGTTTATGAAGAATTCTCCAACAATCTTTCAGCTAATAATTCTAAAACTATTACTTAAGTTACATCACTTAAACTGGCAATAAAGATAACTGAAGTGAACACGATAGTAATAAAAAGCTAACAAAATGACTCACAGTACGTAACACCTTACGATGCGCGCACGCATGTGAGTGACTCATGCGCAAGCTACAGAAATGGATGATTTACATCGACTGGTTAGCTAGATTATGAGTTTTGAATTTTTTAGTCTAAAATATCGTAACTTGAAATTAAAAAGAAAAATCTGTGACTCAAAATGGTTTTTGATTTTCGGAATGATTTTGGTGTTTAGTTTGGTTACCTACTTAACATTTTTTTTTAAAGTCGACTTTGGACTGATATAGAATTATTTTATTTTCTGTAATTAAAGGATGGAGAACAAATCGCAACAATGCCAAGAGTCGAGAGGCTGAAGAAGGAAGTTTACGAAATTCGATTAAATACTATTTGTCTAATTACTGTTTCAGATTTTTTTGATGACATGATTCGAAATGGGGTGACTACCGAGGTGACGACTAATAAAAAATTATGGTAGAAAAAAAATCATGTTGCTCCGAGCACAAACAAATTGGGATAAGGTCAGGATGATCATGACTGTTTCAGATTGGTTGGACTATCTCATAGCAAGAAATACACTAGTTATAACTCATTATCACTAGGTGTTCCACGTTTATTCAAAATAACTCATTGTTGGATCCAAAAATAACTTGCAAACTACTCATTATCTGCCTAGCCTTTTCCCAACTATGTTGGTGTCGGAGGCAGCTGAATACCAGTGCTGCGGGATTGTCCGAGAGGGTTACCGCTACCCCGGAACACAAAGGGCTAAGGAAGGAACACGGGTGGGTTTTAGTCAGTAAGAGTCTGACACTCCCTTCTGCTCCACCCAGAGCGGGAGGGGTCATTTGATGATTTCCCATCCTCAAAAAAATAAAAAAGCTGAATACCAGTACTTTACATGGAGCGACTGCCTATCTGACCTCCACAACGCAGTTACTCGATAATACGATACCCCTTGGTAAGACTGGTTGTCAGACTTTCGGGCTACTGACTACCCGTAACGACTGTCAAAGATCCACTAATGACAGCCGGGACCAACGGCTTTACGTGCTTTCCGAGGCACGGAGGGGTCGCAGTATTTAAAGATGGACAGCCATCCACAGACCAACTGCAGCTAGCGTAGTTTAACCTGATCGATCGACCTGTGCGGCTGTTATTATTTAGCCACGGGCCCTCCCATCAGCAAACTACTATCAAATAAGAATATAGAAACAATCACAGTAATTGGTTAACAATGTTCCTTTTCTTTTGCACTAAAACTCCTTCAGTTCATCCACAATAATTACTCAAAACCCTGAAATCTCAGCCAGCAATGTACACAAAACACAGAAACCTCATCGCTGGCGATAAGCAGAGCGCGCGTTGTATCGAAACTGGGTGAAAGTCTGAACTGCCGTCTAGTGCCTGTGACTCACGCGGCGACCGACAATAAATGTGTGATGGACGATCAAACTAACTTACCAATGGAGTCAATGTTACGGTAAGATGATGAAATTGTCTGTAGTCTTTCATGGTGGGTTAAAATAAGAGAGTAAGTAAGCCTGAGAGTAACTACTTAAAGAATACCAATTCGCAGGTTGAGTCATCCGATGCAAATTTTTTCATCGTTACTATGAGGCTGCATCATCTGCCTAGCCTTTTCCCAACTATGTTGGGATCGGCTTCCAGTCTAACCGGATGCAGCTGAATACCAGTATTTTACATGGAGCGACTGCCTATCTGACCTCCACAACCCAGTTACTGGGTAATACGATACCCCTCGGTAAGACTGGTTGTCAGAATTTCGGGCTTCTGACTACCCGTAACGACTGTCAAAGATCCACGAATGACAGCCGGGACCAACGGCTTAACGTGCTTTCCAAGGCACGGAGGGGTCTCGGAATGTAAAGATGGTCACCCATCCACAGACCAACCGCGGCAAGCGTAGCTTAACCTGATCGATCGACCTGTGCGGCTGTTATTTATGATACCGTATAAACGCATATTGCTGATACCGTAGAAAATGGCGAGACGAGCTGGAGAAAGCAAACGACCAGTGGCCACTTTAGCCCTGGATCGAAAGAGCTAGAAGTCATGGGGAGTGCCCTTTGTAGTGGGATGATGCAGGCTAACTGTAAATATGTAAAATTTTATGGTTATACAACGTGTTTTTTTTTTTGATATTCCATAATTTTTGGGTTAACTATATTCTAAAATTAAAAATAATACAAAAAGTTCTTGAATGTGTGGTTCAAAAATGCAAAGTTTCGAAGATATCATGTATATGCTTAAGAAGTTTCATTAAAATCGGTTCATTCATTTCCAAAAACAAGGGCTTGAAAGTTTGTATGAAATGCCGTACGTCGTAAACGCTCTTAATAGGGACTCTTTCTCCCTTCTCTTAATATACCATCCCGATTTGGGGAAAGGGTCCCTGAATATTGCGTAGTCTGATAAGGATTTTAGTAACAATGACGGTACATACACAAGTTAAGACGACTTAAATCGTCTGAAATTTTCAACACGCAATATGCATGATCTGTTCTAACCTTCATTGAAACCCCATAAGTTTCCCCAGTGTAATTCCTACAAATTATGTAAAATAACAGGTACCCTTTGTAATAACTTTCAAAACACATGCGTTGAAAACCATGTAAGCAATTTGCACCCTTACAGTATCGAAGTAAGTATTTGCACCCCAAAAAGCGTTGAGCAATCCCTAGTAGCTTTGAGCAATAACTTGTCAAATCATGAGCCTTTGAACATTGCGAGATACAACAATACAACACTACACTATATTCTAAAGGAGTAACTGCTGTCTATCCTTACAACATCAATAGTATTTTACAAAAGGATAAAAAAATAAAACGAAGAAAGGAATGAATGAGAAGAAATAGAGATGAGACCAGCGTGAATCATTTTGAAGAATATTGCTAATACATTACTTCATATGTTTAAAAAAATTGTCTGCTCAACAACGTAAAAAACGCAATGAATGTTATTCAACTGTCAAAATCAGGGACTTAAAAACACCTTCATAAAAGTTACAGAATTATAAGTGTTGTAACAGAATAAAATATGTAACACTTTTAAATGTATTTTTTAATGTGTTAACCCAATTTAAAACAGTTCAAAAGTGTAATCGTAATATATCTGTAACTGATATGAAAGCCGGTAAACGCGGTGTTGCCAAAATGGCCGCAATCCCAACTGAATTGAAGCTATTTTGCCATCACCGCGTCTGTCTGTCCGCCGCGCGTCAAAGTCAAAGTCAAAGTCAAATCATTTATTTCAAATAGGCACTTAAAAGGCACTTTTGAACGTCAAAATTAAAAATTAAAAAATAGAATTGATTCTAGTCGCCCGCTCGCGTTTTTGCGGTACTGTGCAATTATACCTACAAATTCTAATTTCTGTTAAAATATTAACACATATAAAAGGTTACACTTTGATTCTGTTACATTTAGAACTGTTTTTCTTTTAAAATAATTTTAGAAAACAGTGTTTAAAACTCTTAATATGGTTATAGTTTGAGTCCCTGGTCAAAATGACCGTTTGCTACATTTAGTGTGTTCCGCAATCCACAGTACCCAATATTTTCAGGGTTTTGACCATTTGTGACGTATCTCACTTTTGCGAGATTTGAAAAACCCTTCTTACTTGAAATATCTACAAGGGGTGAATTTCCCAAATGACATATTTTTTTGTCTTCGGTGAAATTAGTATTTGAAAAAAGGAATATTGTTCTGTATTATTTTTTTTAGTATTCAATAGGTAGTTATTGGGTTGTGGCAAAAATATAATTTGCCTAGGACTAAAAACAAAGGTAGAAATAAATACATAAACCTCAATTTTTTTCAAATCGGTGCCGTCCCTCTACTTTTTTTACAAACAAAAAAGCTTATACACTAATAAAAATAAGTAAGTTAAGTATATAACTTATTTTATATCATAGAATATTAGTTTTGTTATTAATATATAGCATATTTTATTACATAATTAACGATTATTATTACTGAGAGGCACAAACGTATTTGTCCTGCAAAATGTTCTCATATCGCTGGACAAAAGTAATTTAAACCTAACTTTACATCGACGAGTCCGACAGCGTCCCCACCCCAATTTTATTTCCCCTGTTAGTGTGTGCTAGTGCGCAGTCAGGATGGATATGTGTCAAATCGCTGCATATTCCCAACAATAATGTAAATACGCCATTTCAGTTGCTCCCGCACAATTATTTTATACTATCGGTGGTTGCATTTTTCTAGTGTAATGAGTAGTTTTATTGTTGTTGTTTGGTTCTAACAGAGGTAGTAAGTGAATTAGCTTCATTGACTGTTCTTGAATTTATCCTAGATATTATGGATTTTTTCTAATTTTCTAAAAAGTGTGTTATTTCTCACGTCGCTGTTCTCATATCGCTGTAATCGGTGGTCTTTATTACCACCGATGTGATAATTTACACCGAAATGATAAGAAAAAATCAATCGGTGTCTCATTTCTAATATCGGTGTTTTGATTCATGATCAACGCACAGTTTTGTCACATCGGTGGATTGCTTTATCATATCGGTAGATCATTTTATCATCTCGGTGAGTCGTTTTATCATATCGGTAGATCCCGTGTCATTTCGTTAAGTATACAAAGAAACAATGGAAGATACCAACATACATATAAACACATGCATACAAGCAGTCCTCTAGATTTGTTAATAACATCTCCTTTACGAAAGCCAAGTATCAGTTCAATAAATTCAGAAGAATCAACATTCCGCCCAAACAGTCCAGTCAAATTGAATCAAGACAATCAAATGAGTTTCGTAAATATCAAAAATTTAAATCTCAGCAAAATGCGATTTAAAAAAACAATTGGCAAAGGCTAATAAAGAGAAACTGATGTACAAAAAGAGATATATGAGACTACATCAAGAATTTAAGAAATTCAAATAGAGTAATTTAGAAGTGAGATAAATCCCGATGAAGCCAAATAATATAGACCTGCAAAAACGTACTAACTGTTTCCTTTTTGATGTTCAAAGGTGGATAGGTTATCATATCGCTGGATATGTACATCATTTCGGTGGATAAACTTATCATATCGGTGTACAGAAAAAATAATCGGTGCCGGTTTGTCATATCGGTGGAAACCAGAATTCAAACTGAATTTTCTCCTTAGTCTTAAATGATACGTTGATGATATTAAATTTGGGGATATTTAATATCCTAAAGATTACATTAAACCTGAAAAATATACAAAAAAACCATAGATGAAAAAGTTCACCGATATGATAAAAAAAATGGCATTTGTTGAAATTCACCCACAGCTATCTTACAATTCGACGCAGAACTTTATTATGTAAATCAATCAATTCATCCAACATTAACTTACCCACGAATCTTACAAAAACTCCTGTCTTAAAAACTTTTAATAAGTAAGTTTCACGCCCTAAACAGCTACACATGAAATAAGTATGTTCTCGTACACACACGGGGGATCTTTATCAACTGCAAAGCGATCTCAATTAGCCTGGAGCGGGAACTTGTCGCTACTAATGCGTACCTATCTGTTAGGGAACTTCACATCAGGTAGAGAAGTCGCTGCAATGGATAGGGTTAAGATTATCTAAAGTAATATTATAAAAAGAGATAAGATTTGATTTTTTGTGTTTGTAAATTTCTTTGTTACACTTTCACGCTATTGGCTGAACGCATTTGGGTGAAATTTGGCACACCATGACCTGGATTAGGATATGGGATACTTTTTTCTCAATATTCCCATGGGATCGAGAGTTATAGAGAGATCGTTGGCGGGTAAAACCACGGGGCGCAGCTAGTCAAGGATAAAGATGAAGGTGAAGTTGAAAAATTAAAAGGGTGAGTTAGAGCTTTTAATAAGTGAAGCTTTGTTAAATCAAGTTATAAATGTGCTAAAACTTTTTTATTCGCAAGCATTGCAATGGCTAGGCATGTATGCTGAATATATTGGTTGGTAGCAAAAGCAATACCAGTTTTGTCCACCTATGGTTACTGACTTAATTCATCATCATCATCATCCACAGCCCGATTTACCCACTGCTGAGCATATACATATCTCTCTTTTCTTATACCAATCCCCACGCCCTCTGACACCCTTAATTAACGCGTTAAAACCTGAAGCCACTTTTCATAACACACATGCATGTAAGCTCGCGAATTTTTTATTCGAAAACTTTGTCCAGAATCGCTGCGTATCGAGTAACTGTCTGTAATCCCCTTTACTCACCAGTACGGAGGAGTAATGTGTCGATTTATATGAACCCCCTTCTGTAAACAAATACGTTTGATCGTTACCAGTTGATTAAATTATGCAAAAAAACATCGTGTTGCCGACGACTCGTAAACGCGGTTTCTTCAGATGGCTGTGTGTTGTGTTTGTAAGTAGTTTTGTGAATGTGTGTGTGTAGTTGCAGGAATTAATATGGAAGTGTCTGGAGATGAAGGCAACGGATTAAATTGTAAGTGCCTTGTTATTACTAAGTTTTTTTTTCTAAATAAAGAAGGCTAGTCATAGTGCCGTGTCTCTTTTAGATACTGCAGACTTTAAATTATACTTACTATAATTTAAATTCAAAATTTCATCTTCGTTTGCTTGAGTGTTTTTAAAGACTAAACTGCCAAACTGTTTTGTTAAAACTAGACAGACAGATAGTTTGTAACCACTTGAAGGACTCTACTTTAATCACAGATTAATAAAAACCTAACGATCGAAGTGCTTAATGATAAGCCATCTTAAACACATTAATCACTGGTCCACAGCTGAGCATAAGCATACGCCCACACAAAGTCTAAATTCCCATTCGCTGACTATTCGCATTGTCAAGAGTGTGTGCACTCACTTAATCATAGTTCAGTTTGGCAACGCAAAAACAATACGATTGCGTAAATAGGGCAGTGCCGAACATAAAAGGTGATCGATTCCGAACGCCCGATGACTCACTAGTGTTGTGACTTGTGATTATTCGACTACTTTGGAATCCGAATAATCGGCTACTCGGAAATCGATCAAAGAATAAATAAAAAGTAAATGAATAAACTGACTCATTATTTAAAAAGGATTATTTTAGAGAGAAGAAAAAGGTTTGATATAATGAGGTGGCTGACCGCAAGTGACTAAGATTGTTTTTTTTTATGTGGCAACCAGATGCTTTAAATACCTAAAGAGTGATTTTCATAGAAGGTGCAGTATTAAAACCTTACACATTTTTTATTTCGTAAAGAAATATGGCTCTTGATTCTCGACAGCTTTACTGGCTTATTAGTAAGTGTGGTAAATAAGGACTAACGGATCTCCATTTGGTGCAACCTTCAGATGCATACCGCAATTTGTATATTCATTATTTTGATTTTAAGTATCACTAGTGTCACTTAACTGCTTATGTTATTTTTTTTTAATATTTTGTATATTGGCACCTTGTTTTTACATATAAAATATACTAGCTTCTGCCCGCGACTTCGTCCGCGTGAAATTTCTTGTTCACCCCGTCGCACTGCATCGCATGCCCGCGCTATTAGATATTTCTTTTTTGATAAGCTAACTCTCTGACTTTTTTTCTATTTGCTCGGCTCCTGAGGATCTTAATATAATATTAAATAGCTAAAAGAATTTGTCAAATCCGACTAGCAGTTACAAAGATTAGCGCGTTCAAACAAACAAACTTTTATTAGTAAGTCCTCATCTGCCTGGCATTTTCCCAATTATGTTAACGTCAGCTTCCAGTCTAGCCGAATGCAGCTGAATACCAGTATTTTAATATGGAGTGACTCCTTATCTGACTTCCACAACCCCGTTACTGGTTAATACCACCCGTAACGACTGTCAACGATCCTCGAATGACAGCCGGGACCAACTGCTTAACGAGCTTTCCGAGGCACGGAGGGATCTTGGTATGTGAAGATGGTCACCCATCCACGGACCAACCGCGGCAAGTGTAGCTTAACCTGAATGATCGACCCAAGCGGCTGTTATTACTTAGCTACTACCTTATTATTACATTTACTAAGTGAAATTGAAAACATGCGACAAACCGAAATGGGAGATAGTACCTACTCATCATTATGAACAACTTTTAATAAGGGACCAAAGCAGCAATCGTGAAAAAAAAATTCAGCCATTCCCTACATTTTGACGAGTTATGCGAACATAAATGTAGGGAACAGCTGATTTTTTTGTTTTCGCGATTCAGGTTTGGACCCATAGTAAAAGTTGTTCTTAAGGTGCAGCGCAGACGGCACACTTTTTGTGCGATCGAGTCTGCGGCGCACAAAAAGTCTGCATGGCGCGCAAAAAGTCGGCCGCGGATTTTTCAGACTCAACGCACACGACGCACATCTTCGATCATTCTGTCGGCAGAGCTGTAGGGACGTAGACGCTATGGAAATCGTGCAGAGATCGCGAAGTATTATTTTGATAATAAATCGCGCCATGATAATAGATCGCGTGCGTTACGTCCACCCCTAGCAAATGCAGATTGCCGACTAAAGTGTGCGCCGTCTGCGTTAGCGCGCGTTGAAGCAAACGTTCCATTTTTTTCACAGACTTTTTGTGCGGAGCGGCGCGGCGCGGCGCGGCGCGGTCTGCCCGAATTACACGGATTTTTTGTGCGCCGGACTTTTTGCGCGTCGTGTGCGTTACTGCATATAATTGCATAGGTTCTATTTTCACAGACTAAAAAGTGCGTCACGGATAGTCTGTCGTCTGCGCTGCACCTAATAATGAGTACAATCCCCCATTTCAATTTGTCGCATGTTTTCAATTTCACCCTGTATATCAAGTATATACAATTATATATATATCTATGTAATTTGTTAGCATTTAATTGTGCTTTTGTGTGTTGTGCTACATCTTTTGTGCGCACTGAATAAATGGTTTATCTATCTACCTAACGGGTCCTGAAATATCCACTCATACCTTTAACACATCAGGGGCTAATGCGGGAACCGTTAGGTAGATAGATAAACCATTTCCTGGAGTGGAGACCGCGTATCGGCAAGCGTAGTGTGGGACGCCCCCCAGCTAGATGGACGGACGACCTAAAGAAGGTGGCTGGGACAGACTGGATGAGGAAGGCGGAGGACAGGGTGTTGTGGCGCAGCCTGGGAGAGGCCTATGTCCAGCAGTGGACTGCAATAGGCTGAGTTGATTGATTGACTTTTAACACTGGTTTTAACTTACACGTGTGAAAATTGTGAAAGATTTCTCCTTAATCACGTAGAACCACAAGATTTCTATGATGGTTTCATAATTTGAAGTAGGTATGTTGTTTTTGGTATCTTGCTCAATTTGCGGTGAATAAATGAATAAGTACATAATATTTAAGTGTACTGATAAAATCAAGCAAATGTCCATAATTGCTGGAAATTAATAATCGGTGTATATTTCGTATAAATATCGAAAATTGTTTATGATACCGTACAACTTAGATTATGATACTTTTGATATGTTTTTGGGTCATGCTGCTACCAAATTGTATTATTAAACCTTTAAGTTTTTGCAAGTGCTTACAGGCATTTTCATAAAGTTGGCATACGACCTATTTCCCAATTTATCACATGAATTAACCTAATTTATCTATACTAATATTATAAAGAGGAAAGATTTGTAGGTATGTTTGTAACGAATTGGCTCAAAAAGTACTAGACCGATTTTAAAAATTCTTTCACTATTTGAATGCTACAGTATCACAGATTAATATAGGTTTTTTTTTTCCACACGTGCGAAGCCGGGACGGGCCGCTAGTTCTTTATAAAACACTATCATTCTTATGCTCAGCAGTAGCGCTTGCAGCCGCTAGTCCTGGTCCCTTGCCGTGTTTCCTGGTCCTGGGTTCGATTCCCAAATCAGGCAATATGTTATTGGTTTTTCTATCTGGAATTTCTCAATAGCACCTCGGAGTTTGATTTTGTGTCTGGTTGATGGCAAAAGGCTTGCCCACTATTTCATGGAACTTAAACATAAGTTCTTGCAAAATGTGGGTACACCTCTGCCCATATCTTCGGGGACAAAAGGCGTGATTTTATGAATATTATTAAAAAAAAAATATTCATAAAAATCGATTCAAAACATCGAATAAATTACATTTACGCACATCCCTACGCATCACCCAATAATCTCTTGATAACTGTACATAATTAAGTTATAGCCAATAGTTTATCTTTTAACGGCTAATCAAAGCTATTTAGATATGCTATCGGCTGCTCACGAGGTGTTATGTGGCTTTTGCCACTTATCTGGCTCGAAATTGCCCGGCTTATTGGCATAACAAGCTCTGCCTATGGGTTTTGGATTCGCATAAGGGGTTCTGCAAGCGTTTATGGATTATATTAAGTGTTCACTGATACAATTTTCTTGTAAAGATAGGAGATCTGTTGTGTGAACACTGGTTTTGGTTTGTATGTTGAGCTTTTTCCTTGTCATCATCTGCCTATTTGACTTCCACATCGAGGTTCTGAGTAATACGATACCCCTTGTTAAGACTGGTTGTCAGACTTTCAGGCTTCTGACGATCCAGAATGAATGTCAAAGATCTACGAACGACAGCCAGGACCAATGGCTTAACTTTTCTGAGGTACGGAGGTCACCCATCCACGGATCAACCGCGGCAAGTGTAGCTTAACCTGATCGATTGATCCATTTAGCTGTTATTACTTAATCACAAGCTCCTTTTTTCTTATTTAGTCTGATTCTGTCAAACATGTAAGGGATTTTCTTCTGTCTTGTCGGCACATACTGAACTTAGTAGATCGTCAAAGATTAACTAGTCAGCTAGGATAGCAGCGAGGCTGACTTCACAGGGTGCGGATTATATTGTAGTGCCTACTTAGTAAAGCTCAACATCGTACAGATTAATCTAGCGCACATCATATGTAAGACTGTTGCGATGCCTTCATTAGCGTGATCTTGCTTTGTAATGGAGATAAGTCTCAAAAAGCCGCTGTACTAATAATTAAACGATTTCGATATTCGACTAAACTATCAGACACTAACAAATGCAAGCGATGAACTACATGCATTAGAGATTGATTTATATGCAATTTATTGTTTGATTAGATAACTATTTAACTGTCTACACTATTAAATGATTAACTAACTATACAAATAAATACAAAAACAAAAGGACACATATGTGTCGAAGTACTCGTCCGCATTGCTGTCATTCGGAAACGTGTCAAGAAGACTGGCAGCATTACCAAGTTGAATGGCAATGCTAATTCTTTGGCCAAAGAACGACCCAGAAAGATATATTATGTGCATATATAAACTCACGTCTTTTTACCATGGAGGCAGGCAGACACTACTGAACGTCACCTGCTTATAAAGAATATAATCTATACATATAATAAAATCGTAGGAAAGTCAAAACTGTACATTGAATATTTTTTAAAAAGAATACTTGGGGCGTGATCTACAATCGATATCGAAGCCAAAAATATAGTTTTTAGAATTTTTGTCTGTTTGTCTGTTTGTCTGTTTGTCTGTCCGGGATAAACTCAAAAAGTACTGCATGGATTTACTTCAAATTTTGCATGAATATTACTAAGAGGTCGGGTCAACATATAGGCTACATATTATCACGCTATCACCTACGGGGGAGGAGCTGTGAATCTTTATTTTTCTTACGCATTCTGTGACAGCGTGTAATCTAACGACGCATATTTAAATGTTGTTTTTGAGTAAGCCATGCTATTATCTAGCTTTACACTATAAAAACTGCGCCATTTAAGTAACTTGGGCAGAGAAATATAGTTTAATGAATGTTAGTAGTATAAAGACAATTTTAAAACAGCGCCATCTATGAGATTTCATAAAAATCAAATCAAGTTACATGTTAACATTTTTTGGAAATTAATAATTTGAATTTGATCATGTTGGCGAGGTAAGTAGTTAGTTATTCTTAAAATTCATAGATGGTGATGTACATTTTCTTCTTAGAAGTTGTATCGTATAGTAAGTACGTCTTGACAAATTCAAGTTCCAACAAAACCCTCAAAATCTTGAGCCGAGTTGAGGAAGACATTTAAAAAAAATGCGGTGTTAAGTATTACAAAAAAGTTATGTTCATTGATGATGATTATTTCATTTCATGACACCCTCACGGAGGCTAGCGTCAGTGACAGTCCCAGCCGCATGCGTCATCTGTTTGCCGTCATCTTGGTGTTTTGTGGAGTCGCGAACCCGGTAGCTTTGTGAGAGAAGTATCGCCATCATCTGTCTGAAGATTTTCTACGAGCTTTGAGGCGTGCTACTGGAGACTAAGTCGAAGTAACTGATGAACGCGTGCTGAACACCTGTCTCAGTTCACTTCAAGATGTGGTCATTTATATCGGCGGCAATCCACTGATGAAATATGGGTTACCAGCTCCCCAATCATCACCGTATCAAGACTGTGGAAATCGGGAGTATAACGCTGAGACAAATTACGATCCGGGCGAAATGACCACCATACGAAATGACCATGTTACTTTGTTCTCTTCAGAGCAAAAACTTTATGACACCGTCCTTGAAAGCGTTGGGCAAAACCAGGGTAAAATGTTTTTCTTGGATGCTCCTGGTGGAACAGGAAAAACATTTGTTACCACTGGCATACTTGCAGAGGTCAGGAGGCAAGGCAAAATTGCTATTGCTGTAGCGTCGTCGGGAATCGCAACCACACTGCTTCCGAGTGGCAAGACAGCACATGCCATGTTTAAAATTCTCATTGATTTAGAAAGCGCCGAAACGCCTGTTTGTGGTGTGTCACGTAACAGTGATAAGGGACACGTGCTCAAGGATTGCTCTCTGATCGTATGGGATGAGTGTACGATGGCCAATAGGAAGGCAATTGAAGCCGTGGACAGAATCCTGCAGGACATCTGCAGGAATGAACATTTGATGGGTGGTGTCACAGTTCTGTTCAGTGGTGATTTTCGGCAAACGCTTCCCATGGTGACGCGGGGCTCGAGGGCTGACAAGGTGAATGCTTCGTTGAAACGATCTTCGTTGTGGTCACGAGTTCGTACGCTCATATGAGAGCTCGGCTCGGCGGCAATGCACGTGCTCAAGAATTCTCCGATATCCTTCTAAGTCTTGGCGAAGGCACTCTACCAGAAGAGATAGGTGGACAGGTGGTGCTTCCAGAGTCTCTCGGTAGAGTGGTATCCAGCTTAGAAGAACTAATTCGCTGTGTGTACGGGGACATCAGTCGTATACCGCACCAGCAGAATTCTTGGGTGTGTGAGCGGGCCATTTTGATGCCCAAAAATGATCAGGCTGCAGCAATTAACGAATGCATTCTCTCGGAAATTGAGGGGAATAAAGTGGTCTACACCTCGATAAACACTGTTGTCGATCAAGATGACGCCACACGTTATCCCGTGGAATTTCTGAGCTCCCTGTCAGCAAGTGCAACTTCCAGCGCATACCATCAAGCTGAAGGTCGGTGTTCCGATTATGCTTCTTCGGAACCTATTTCCTCCGAAGTTGTGTAACCCGCCTTAAGTCATCTCGCTCCACAGACACACCATTGAGGCGGAAATTCTTACGGGTTGTGGCGTCGGCGAGGCAGTATTTATACCACGCATTCCCGTCATACCTCATAATTTCCCGTTCCAGTTCAAGCGCGTACAGTTACCCGTGAGTGTTTGCTTCGCGATGACCGTCAATAAGTCGCAGGGGCAGATACTGAGGGCAGCGGGTGTCGACCTCAGGACGAGTTGCTTCTCACAAGGGCAACTGTACGTCGCTTGCTCCCGCGTCACCAGTCCTGACTCTCTTTACATTTTGGCTCCTGGCAGCATATATAGAGAAGTGTTGTAAGGTATGATACCTTTGTACGTATTTTTACTCTTTTGTGTCCTGGAATGTATTCCTGCATTATTTTCTCTATTTCCTTGAGTCACATCTTATGACTGAATTCAGCAGGATTCCCATATAACTCTCTTCACTTGCTTCGCATGCAAAAAAAACTTATATTTTAATGCTATTTTAAAAGTTGTGTACTTATAATGCTATAGCGACACTGGCATCTTAGGTATTATTGGTGCTGTAGAGCCTTCACGCAGACGAAGTCGCGGGCAGCAGCTAGTAATAACTAAAATAACCTTTGTAATTAACACAAAAGTCTCTGCTATATGTCTCTAATACGGGCCTTACATCAACGATGAAGAAATTATCAACAACAACTATCTACCAAACCAAGTAGGACAACACACGACACAACATTTTTAAGAAGAACACACCGAAGTACTCATAATTCCGAGACCCAAATTTCTGAGGCGCCACGTCTCGAAATCGTCGAGATTTAATCGCCTAACATATCGAGTGACCAGAAACAAAAAGCAATATACATAAATTATAGTCGGAATCGTATTAGAAACACGTTTTGCGTAGCGCAGTAGTGATCGAGTTGAGCTTGCGTTAGAGTTGACGATGCGGTGACGGGACGACTTTCTGCTTCACAAATCCAAGTTGCAATCCAGCGTGAATCCTTTGTTTTATCAATTCAATCCAGTTTTGATCCGGCTATAGATGCAGCTCTATCAGAGACATAAATTCTCATCGTAAGTTTTACTGGAGATTTATTAGAAACTATTCTACTGGGAATTCACTGTCCGAAACAGCAGATCCCTGAGTACACCGCTAATAACATCGGAGGAATCAACTTGTTCTAAGAAAATATATTTTCTCTGATTCCCTCATGTTATCTGTTTGCTTGTCTAACGTGTCAATATAAATAACGGTAAGAGTTTTCTACGGGTTGTCATCAACATCTATTCTGAGAACCTTTTAGTTTATTTTATTTTAAGCCTATATTGTCCCACTGCAGTGCAAATGCCTCCTTTTCTCCTTTTCACTCTTTTCTGTCTTGAATTAGTGTGGACCCATCCTATCACCATCCCGTCATCTTCTCCTGAGTTTGATTCGATATCACCAGACGTTTTGTGGAACAACTTTAAAATCACAAAAACTTCTTGATCATTATTGTCACAACACACATTCGACGATCTTCTAACTTTAATTCCCCCAATTTATTATCCACCTATAAACGTCACGACTTGATCACCAACAAAAAACTGGGCCACATTTCTTTCATCAAGTCGTGCACTATAAAGAGCTCTAAAACTGGTTTTTATTAGCACACGGCAGTGCCCGAGAGAGCGCGATGGTTTATTGGATAAGCGTCGTGACCAAGGTTTTGGGTTCTATTCCTGGTTTACAAACATTCGTATATACCTGTTTGGTAGGATTTGTGGGCGTTTTCAACATTTTCTTGAGCTCTGATGTAAGATTTCCAGATTCAAGGTTTGGTTGCTAAGGAGAGATTTGAGCTAGATACTAATATCCAATGCATGTGACTTAAACCTCATCTGATATTACTACTTCTAAGTATAATAATATCTTGATTATTATCTCTAGTAACACAAGCAGAACCTTCATATAAATGATATGCGATCACCGATGCAACTACTACAAATATTAGCAATTGTGTCAATATTAGAATATATCGATTCTTTGGCTACTGTAGAAGAAGTCACAGTCAAGAAATGAACATGAGTGAAGTAGTTGACGCTTATACATTCTATGTATATTGAATAAAAAATAAATTTTGCAGTAAAATTTCATTACTTGTTTGTTGATATACCATTCATGTCTTCTTCGGTCATTTACATGACTGTCTGATACTATTACAGATCACTTTTGAAAATACTTGGGCTACCGTTTTATTGCAGTCTGTCACATTCATCATCATAACTCATAATCATGACACTTTCCATATGTAAAACGATTTTCGTTTCATTACGTTTGAGCTTTTAGAGTTGTTGTGGAAGAAGTATATATACCTATTCAGCGTATTTATGACGGTGGCTGTATCTAGAGACTGAACCTTCTCAAGACGAGATCATGTGACTATAGAAAACAAATATTTCTCAAACAAATTATTTAAGTAAGCTATAAATCTACAAGAATATATTATAGTCCTATCAAATTATGTTTATGAATAAGCAAAATTTTGCCAGTGTATTAATTTATATAGCTGTTTTAATTAATATAAATATTAATAGGGCAGATTTGCATTAGGCCTGCGAACAGGTCTTCTAATAATAATTATGTAGTAGTGGAAATATATCAGACTGAGCATAAATTAATTTTAGACAACAACTTATTTTTGTCAGATGAAATATAAGTACTCATCCTTGGGGTATTCAAGACCATGCAACAAAGAGTTGAGATTTAGGAATGGGTAGTGTAGTAAGCACTTATGCCCTTAGGAAAAGAGAAAATATTGAGACAAAATTATAAAAAAGTTAGGTCAAAACTAAGCAACTACTTTTAATAAAATAAAATAAAACTTTCCCTAAGAGGTGTTTCTTTTAGTAGAAAACATCTTTTAGACTGATAAACTTGCATTTTATACCTACTGTGCTAAAAACTATGAAGATGCTGCTTCACTCATCGGTTTATCTTAAATCATAATCAAATGTTAAACTAACACTTACATACAATAGTACATACTTACATGCTCATAACTACCTACATATAATTTACATACAAAACAAAATGCAAAAGTAAATAAACCTCAACATGTACACTATATGTATATATATATACACTATTGAATGCGTAGTTCGGTAGTAGGACAACTCTTGTACGACCTGTTACAAACTTACCTCCAATATTTGCGATCGTCCACTACTCTATCAAGAACAAAATAAAGGTGATTTAAGCTTGGGTGGGTTGTTTTTAATTCGGTTTTCATCTCGTCGTCGTAAAGGGCATGAGGACTATGGTAACTGTTCTTCAGACTTATTTAGACGTCGGGTTTTGAAATTGAGTTGAAATTTTTCGACTTTTAAGAGAAGAAAGATTGATGGTTGCAAGGGTTTGGTGATAAATGGGCATTCAATTACGTTTTAATATGTGAAGATGGGTTTTTGTTGGCGAAATATTGGCTGTGCATGAGATTATGTGTATTTCCTTATGGGTTGAAGGTTTTGGTTATTTTGAATGCCATTGACCTCTTAGTGCCAATGGAGCTTTGGGTTTAATCTGTACCTACAAGCATAAAAGCTAGTCTGGCAGAACGATTGATAATAATTGACCTCTAATTTTTATTGTAATGGTTCAACTATCACGATCTATCAAACTAGTAGGATATGTTTGATCCCACAAGTGAAATCGTCAGTCTAGCAGATCCGAATATTGTAAATGTAAATAATGCTTATTATTGACCTAATGTAGAATTGGAATTCCTACTTGAGTGCGAAAGCCATAACATCGAATTTTGTTTCTTCGAAAACCTTTCAACGACATCTCAATACTGCGACGCCATGTTAAATCAACGTCTTGTTACGAATGGTTCCCTTTATCGTTACATGGAAAAACTGTACTGCGAACTATTTTACTGCGTAAATATCATACTGCGAAGCCTTGTTCAATCGACGTCTTGTTACTGCGATGTTATGTTACTCAGGAAAACTTACTTACTAACTAACTCTTTCATCATTTCCCGAATAGTTTCATAAAGGCCATTTCGATTATTATTTTATTCCACTTACGATGCCATGCCTCACCTTTATTTTGGGTTCTGGGCGCCGCAGTAGAGAGATTTCTTTGAAAGGTTTTCGAAGAAACAAAATTCGATGATAGGGCTTTCGCACTCAAGTAGGAGTTCCCTTGTCTTAGATGCCTTAACTTTAGCACCTATACTGCAAAATTCTTGCTAGCCAACAGATCTATCTAAATTTCCTCTTTACAACCCCGACACTTTTAAAAACAGTTAAACAAAAGCCACACACGGGCCGAAGTTCTAAACACAATTCAAACATCCCCATCGATTTGTTGTCAAGCTACCAATTTCCTGAGCACATCGACTATGAAAGATTGCTTCCTGTTCCAACACCAAGTCTGCTGGCCCCACTGTGAACATAGCGCAATATCTCAAGTTACTTCGACAAGCAATGTCTGGAGTAGATGCATAGGGTAATGGTGGAAGACGGGAAGATGGAAAGTATCAACTAATTGATGAAAGAACTAAGAAAATTGATAATAGAGATAGTGTAAAAGTCCCAACATTTTGCTTATCAATATTTTGTCACTGATAATTTGTTTGTCTTTTCAGGATCTAAATGCTTACGACTGAAGACCCCAAGTGTTGAAAAGCCACGAAGGAGAGTTTTGCAAGAGGGGCGAATTTTACATGTAAGTAAAATAATGCAATAGTACCTATGCATATAATTCTCGAATCGACAACCAGCATCATAAAAAAAAATTAGGTTTGTGTATTTGGAATGCACAACCGTGCATGAAAGCTTATTGAATGAATGTTTAATGTTTAATTTAATGTAATGAATGTTTAAAATAATATAATGAATGTTTAATGAAATTGTATAATTGGGATATGTTAGTCTATAAGTCATTTTTATCCTATAATATAATGTATTTTGCTGTGCCCTACAGGATCCACAATTGTGTCAACAAAATTTTTTACTACCACCTATTAATGTACATTGTGGAATGCAATAAACGAATTGAATTGAATTGAATTGAAAGCAATATGGCGCCAAACCATTCCAAATTCCAAATAGAAAATATCGCACAACATTAGAGATCAGCATTTCCAATTATGAATCCGTAACCACAACAGGTAGGTAGGGCAGGACCCGAGGCCCCGCGGAATACAAGAGTTACCAATTATTGTCCGTAGTTCGGACATACGCGGCGTATGGCACTGCCCCCGGGCGATTCCATTTTACGGCTGTGATATATACGCTTTGATCTGGAAGTCTTAATTTGATCTGAAATTGCACTCTTTGTTAAAGGTTACCTATGTAAGCCATTGAATTGGTTGATTTTTTTATCAAACTTTTTAAAATCTGTAGTGATTGGTTTTGAGAATAAAGAGAAAAAAATAATGAGAAAACTTAACAATACAAGCAAAATGAAATTTTCGATTACCTGATATAAGTCTAGAAATTACTGGTCCAAATCAGTCCTAGGATAAACTGGCCTTAGATAACGATTTGGAAAATCTGTCAGAAATAGAGCGAAATAAAAGATTTTTTATGAGATCAAGAGGGCAAAAGTTTTCTGCTCCGAAGGCAGTGAATGAGTTCATAAAACAGTAAAGATTTGAAAAAACAGTAAGTAGTTCTTGTTGTTCACTAGAACTACTTAAACTATTACAACACAAACCTAATTTGACACTAAAGGAAAAATCTCGAACAACTACATAAGTGAAGAGATCACAAAAACTAAGAGCCCCCAACTCACGGTGTAAGTCTTGAGTCAAAAGTTTCCTCACAGTGAGCGAACGCCTCAACTTGTGTAAGTTACTTTGACTTCGAGGCGGACGCGTGTCATCGGTTCTATTCACTCATGTGATCGTGGATGTAGGGCTATATGGACAAGGCTTTGTGCTTTTCTAAGGCTAGTTTTTTGAATACTGTTTTTGGAAGACTGTAATGGTATTGATTGATTCAAAGAATTAGGTCATTCATCATTTGGTATTGGTGAAGCCGCACTGCCTAAATCTTTACATTTGAAATGGTCAACCAGAGACCGAGAGTGGGAAGTATGGCAAAAAAAAGAGGAGGCCAAAGAAGAAGAAGAAATGGGTGCTTCCGGGCTGAAATGATGATGATGATGATGATGAAGCAGTAACACAACGAAACGAGAGATATGGAGATATGTAAACAATAATTAGGTGCGTTATACAAGACGTGATTCACTAAAACTAGCTTTCCAATCTCATCTGCTCACATTTCTGTAGGATCTTCAAGTTCTTCTGCAGATTGTTTTTAAATTCTGATTTATTACAACAACATTTTAAGATCTTACGAGCATCTTCTATAAAATTCTCGTATCACAGTGTTAGTTACCATACTCCTCCGAACGGTTTGACCGATTTTTATGAAATTTTATATGCATATTTAGTAGGTCTGAGAATCGGCTACTATCTATTTTTTTTTTTTTTCTGCAAAACGACGTTTGCGTGGTCAGCTAGTCTTAATATAATATCATCAAAAACGGTATCAATGTCTATTTCCTTACAAACAACCACAGAGCCGACAAAAACCATGTTCTAAATCAAACGTTATCTAGACCAAAGCATCAATTCCACTTCTTCGGACACTAGTGCCGATCAAGTATGAATAGATTTTAATATTGTAAACGCAAACAGGACGGCACTCGGCGGGTGGTATTGCAACAGTGCACAGATTCTATTCCCATCTGATGCAGTGCGTCTAGTGATACCGTCGATACAAACCGTGGTTTGAAATAATGCGGAGCAGATGCGATAAGGTTAACGCGATTGGCTTAGAATCAAATGGGTCGACATAGTTTACAGAAAAAGCAAGCTGAAGTGGCCATATTAGCCGTAGAACCGATGACCGTTGGACGTGCTCTTAAGTGGAGACCGCGAAAGGCAAACGTAAGGTAGGACGCCCTCAGGCGTCGTCAGATCATCACTTCACCTAGAAGTGACGATCTTCGCAGGATGGCCGGTAGCAGCTGGATGAGAGTTGACGAGTATCGAGCTGAATGGAGTGCAATTGGAGAGGCCTATGTCCAGCAATGGACTGCTGTAGGCTGATGATGATGGGTCGTAGAGGTGAACGAGCTTGAAAGTATTCATTTTGATATGTATCTGCACATCGATCGTTTTTAAAGTGGTCGCCTATCCGGCAGCGCAGAACGTTGAGGGCTTTGACAACTCTGTTTTCTCTTCTTCACAAACCCACTTCTCGTTCATATCTGACTTATCTTTGTCAATATTTATGCTCTGCACACACCAAGAATCTTCTGTCCGAGAATAATCGTCTTCTTCGTTGTCCTTCTCATCGCTCTGGCTTTATAAAGTCTTCTTTCTTTGTCCAGGCGGTTTTCCTTTGGAATGCGCTCCCGCAGAATATCAGGACGGTAACCAATCGGTTCACATTTAAAATGAAAGCTCGAGAACACATACACAAGAAGTTGGCAGATTCGTCTCAGAATTAAGTTATTGTAGATGTTCTTGTTTATCTCTCATAACTTTTTTTTAAAATTTTGTTGTATTTATGTATTTATTCTTATATTTTTTTTAGTCACATTTTTTTTCTAATTTGTTTTTTGTTATTGCACCTACTGTGTATTGTCTCTGCATCACCCTAAGGTAGACTGGTAGAAAATGCCCAAGGCATTAAGTCCGCCTTTGTACAGTTTTTACTTGTGCATAAAGTTTTAATAAATAAATAAATAAATATGGCTTAGTTGTGTATGACTTAGGTAGATAGTGTCCAGCGATAAAAAAGAGTAATTGCGTTAAAATACTACACACAAAGTTAAAACTACAGTGCAAAGAGCTCCACTCATGTAGAGTTTATGTTTGAAACACTAGCTTTTGCCAGCGGCTTCGCCCACGTGGAGGTCGCAAATTATCCCACGGAAACGTACTACCGGGATAAAAAGTGTCCTATGTGTGCCAAATTTCATCCAAAATCCGTTTAGTAGTTTTTGCGTGAAAGAGTAACAAACATCCATCTTTCTTCACAAACTTTCGCGTAGTCGCGTAAATTACTTCATCCGCGGATGAAATACTTTGCGCATAAGTAGTCACCTAAGTCACCTTTACTATTGGTGAACAATTTAAAATTATCTAATCTACATAAAATGTTCATCATCCACCTAATTATAGCGACATTGTTGCCCAGATTTCCTCCCAGATAAAACCCATATCAAAAACAGTCAAGTAACTACTTATAAACGACTTCTAAATCCACCTTCAGATATAAGCATCGTGATAGGTCAGAACTGGTCTCCTCGACACCTCGCCTTTCACCACCGATTGATAATTATGGCGCCTATGATAACAGATTAGTTTACCGCTAAAAGTCACCGCGGGCCGATTTTAGAACTGGTTTATTTTGATAAACGATTTAAAGGCAGTTAAATTCTTGTAATTAAAGTAAAATACGTGGTGAGCGAGATAAATGGTGATGAAATAAATATTAAAAGTTTTCAAGTAAAGCTATACTAAACAACATTAAGGGAATATCACCACAATCAGATGTGAGAATCGAGTAATGAATATACCTTATAGAGAAAAGAGATATGAGAATTTTGACATGTGATAATTATGTCCATAATTTTTTCAGGACTTTTATATAATTTAGTTAATCGTTTCTGTTTGATTATTACTTTTAAATTATTATTGTCGGTTATTTGTATTATTTTTATTTAATCAACAACATTTTTTAGGAAAAAAACAAAAGGAAAAAACAGAACCCTTATAGGATCACTTTGCTGTCCGTCTGTCCGTCCGTCCGTCTGTCTGTCAAGACTTTATCTCGGGACCGCGTTGAGGTTTCGAGTTGAAATTAAAATCATATATTCAGGTCTGCGGTCCCTTGAAGCTGTAAATCAAACTTCTAATCTAATCAAAAATCTAACTTTTAAATTAACGTAAACAAAAGATACGGCCGTTTATGTCGCAAAAAACGTATATTTCGACATTCTCAAGGGAACCAAAATGTATAGGGTAGTTCCCGTTGACTTAGAATCATGAAATTTGGCAAGAAGCAAGGTCATGTAGCACAAGTAATGGAAAAAATCCGAAAACCGTATATTTGTAGTTACATACCTACTTTGTATGGAACCTTCGGTGCGCGAGTTCGACTCACACTTGAACGGTTTTTTACTTATAGTATCTAAATGGAATGATGTTTAATTGTGATTAATTTTCTTCCAAGTCACAGTCTTACTTTTCTGTCAAAGATATCAAAATTATGAAATCTATACTAATATTATAAAGAGGAAAGATTTGTATGTATGTTTGTAACGAATTGGCTCAAAAAGTACTCGACCGATTTTAAAAATTCTTTCACCATTTGAATGCTACATTATCACTGATTAATATAGGCTATTTTAATTGCAAGAAAAAAAAAATATATTTAAAAAATAAACGTCCACCCGTGCGAAGCCGGGACAGGCCGCTAGTACTAAATCAAATCAAATCAAATTGTTTATTTTTCATCATAACAGCATTTTAGTACATGGTAATTTAAAGGTTTGATAAATAAGTGTACTAAAACTACAACTTGAATGGTGGTGAGGTGCTGCACTACCAGCTAGGTTATAGAATAACCTGAATAAGGGCCACAGTGCCAGTCCCCATTGGGTATTATAATTAAATTGTACACATATGTGGCTTAACACTAGTCTTCTACTACAATTTTATTATTAATGGTGACATAGTGTAGCTAAGCTTAATATAAAAGGATAAATTACATAGTAAAAGGACAAAAACATTTGCTAAAAGGTAAGTGAGTGTGAGTGTGTGTGTATGTTAGTGTGCATGGGGTTGTGTGTATGTGCGTGTCTGAACGTGCGTGTGTGGTTGTGAGTAGTTAGTGCGTCTGTGCGTGTGTCTGTGAGTAATGGTGACTTTAGTGGTTATTTTTAATTTTTAATTATGCTGTTAGAAACTTTTCTGTCTCATCGTAAGTTTTATTTTGTAGATATGAGTAAACTGCTTTTTTGCATTTATAGTACGTCATACCATAAATTGAACAATGTTTATTAATTTTATTGTACAAGTTTGGGCTTTGGTAGTAGCAGAATCTTTTAATGCAGGAAGATCGTGATTGCGGTACCGTAGATATTAGATCTTTACCGTACATATTAAATAAAATCTAGGAAGCTTTATGTTTAGAATTATATGCGAAAATTGAGTATCATCAACGGCTCGAAACAAATGCATATTGCACCTTAATGATTGAAGATCACGTTAACGATAACAAGTCTACACGTTATCACGGAATATGAAACTAGAAGTCTAAAGTTTATTAGAATAATCAGTCTATAATGTGCCCAATGCTGGCGCACACGCCTCTCCTTTATGTGAGAGGAAGTGGGCCTTATTCACCACGCCCAGTACGGATTAGTGGATGTCATATCGCCTCTTTACAGGAGCAACGTGACATCTCATAAAAAACTTTTTTTTTTTAATTTTTGATATTCAAAACTGCGATGTCGAATTTTATTTTCTACTAACTGCGCCCCGCGGTTTCACCCACGTAAGTTTTGATCCCGTGGGAATATCGGGATAAAAAGTATCCTATGTGTTATTCTGATGTATAAACTATATTACTGTAAAGTTTCATCAAAATCCGTTCAGTAGTTTTTGAGTGAAAGAGTAACAAACATCCATCCATCCTCACAAACTTTCGCATTTATAATATTAGTAGGATTAGTAGGATAGGATAAAAACGCGGCATTTTAAAAGCGAATGTTCGAGGAGCTATGATTTTTTAAATTGCTCTCCTTTAAAGTTGTGGTTTAAAAAATATAACGTTGTTCTTGTAAAGAGGCGATATGTCTTCGAGTTTTTGGTTCTAGGACATTCCGGTTTCATCACGAAGTTTTCTTGCACCGTTTTGAGAGCAGTGGTGATGAAATAATTCACACAAAGTTAAGTGCCTGCTTGACTTCGAAACCGCGACCTACAACTCGTAAGTCGCGGTGGTAGCCAAAAATTTACTAACATAAATTGTATTTTTCATTAGACACCAAATCCCCATAAAATTCGACCTAAATGATAAGCCATCAACACCAGTTCAAAAATTATTAAAGCTGACACCATTTCGCCAATAAGCCATACACCAAAACCATAATTCATGGCCCCATAAAATTCGTTGTAACATGCCTCCTACCTACCCGCTGACTGGTAAGTCGTAAAGATAAATAATCCTAACGCAATCAGTATCATTAAGAGCCAAATGTAATACGAATGTATCGTAAATCAATTTTAGGGTTCCACGATGTGTTGTAAAAACTGTAACGAGGTTTTATGACTTCGTCGCGGTTCTGTATGTTGGTATTTGTAATTGGCGTTAGATGATACTGATATTGATACAGGGTCTTTTTATGGTGATCGCGCAGTAATCGTGATAATCGTCGGGATTTTATTCTTTAAATATTTTTTTTTTTATATTAGTTAAAGTCAGCAATGAAAATAGACTAATACTGCCACACATCATTTAAATTTATTCAAAACCATTTGATAATCTACTTTTTATAATTTTATATAATAGCTATCCTCTATCCTCTACATAGCCTTTTCCCAACTATGTTGGGGTCAGCTTCCAGTCTAACCGGATGCAGCTGAATACCAGTATTTTACATGGAGCGACTGCCTGTCTGACCTCCACAACCCAGTAACTGGGTAATACGATACTCCTTGGTAAGACTGGTTGTCAGACTTTCGGGCTTCTGACGACCCGTAACGACTGTCAAAGATCCACAAATGACAGCCGGGACCAACGGCTTAACGTGCTTTCCGAGGCACGGAGGGGTTACGGAATGTAATGATGGTCACCCATCCACAGACCAACCGCGGCAAGCGTAGCTTAACCTGATCGACAGTGTGCGGCCTAATATATAATATAATATATAATAGCTAAAAGTTAATAATATTAAAATATTATTACTTAAAGAGAAAAGAAAAAAAGAGCAAATAATTTTGTCATTTGCTCAGTGAGGAAGGTTTAGAAACCTAAATCGATTTTGGTTGCTGAGGTATACACAGCGACACATCAAGCTATACATTTCCAGTTTTATTTGACCTCGCATTGTATAGGCTTTTCGTACAATGAGAAGTCAGCTTGTACTGGAATGTATAAATTGATATGTCGCCGTGCGTACACAGGATTTTCATGCAATTATCATTTTCGATTCTGAAAACCCTCTGCGTTCTCTTAGACTCTTATAAGTAGGTTGGTAAAAAGAAAAAATATACATAATTTGCATTCGCGATTTATTTGCCAGAAATGTAAACAAGTATGAGTTTATGGAAAAATAACTATAAATCCTATACCATAAAGTTCAGTTACGTTACAACTTCAAACATTTTTATAACTTTTTCAATAGTGCTAGTCACTCTAAAATCAACTTAAATACCGTTCTAATAAGGTTGATATTTGTTTAACTTGAAATAATATTAATTTGAAACATAAGTTTGAATAAACTTTCGGTAAACATAAACTCACGGCGTCTTCCCATGGAGGTCGGCAGAGAAACTACCGATCGCAACCTGCTACGATCCGTACATACTTGGCCAAAAATCTTTAAAATATCTCTAAAACCAGTTGAATACCGTAATTACAAAAACAATTAAAAAGCCATTGAGTTTCGCGAGGATCCACGTTCGTACGAAGGGTTAATACTCTAAAGTCTAAAAAATCTCATTTGGAGTAATAAAGAGTAAGAGATATTTTATAGCTATTACTATCCCCATAACTCATAAAATCAAAACCATCTGTTTCAAAACGGCCTTCAACTAACGTCACATCTAACTCCTTATCACAAACTGTCTCAAGCTCACCATCGTTCTAAGTGCTCATCGGCTCCAGTGATAAATCACTAAACTCTGACGTCACACCACACAATATCATCAATTTGTCATCAATATAGTCAAAGAGAAAGCAGCTCCTGTGTAGATAAACGAAAAAGCTGTAATTTGTTGTCGCTACAAGACTCCTTAATTTTTTGGGCCATAGACTATGAGACAGTTGTGTCAATGTGGTGATATTTTTGTAACATTTCCTCTGAACATTTTTTGTTGAATCTTGACTTTCTCAGTCATATCAAGAATAGAATGCTTGACTAGATGTGTGATAACAATAATGTTAAGATCATAACTATCTTGCTGCACTTACTCAAACTCAAAGTCAAATCATTTATTTCAAATAGGAACATAAAAGGCACTTTTGTTCAAAAGGTAGTTTTGTATGGTGGTGAATTGGCTAGAAACTCTATCGTTAATCTTTTAACATGTTTTACAATATTTTCTGCACATTATATATTTATATCTATTTATTTATTTATATATAGGGTAGGGACATCCCTTCCACGGGGAAGTATGGATCAAATCGAATAGGGGCGTGGGTAAGGTCATTTCCAAACTTTTTGATCCTGAGAATGATTGATGATTGAGAATTATTTTACGGTTCAAAAGTTGTGACCAATTTTTTTCAATCGTTTCCCATAGTGCTCAAAGAAAAAAAAATCATTAAAAAAAAACTATCAGAGCTGTCTAAAAAGCTTAAATTGACAGTTCCTGGTAGTTTTTTTTAAATGATATTGTTCTTCGAGCACTATGCAAAGTGTTTGAAAATAACAAAAGTTGGTCATAACTTTTGAACAGTAAAAAAATTCACCAACATTCTCAGGATCATAAAGTTTGGAAATGACTTTGCCCACACCCCTATTTGATTTGATCCATACTTCCAGGGACAATTGTTTAACTTTTTGATCTGAATCAATGACATTGTATAGGGTATTATTTTGAATTAATTAAATTGTATAACGTATTTATCTGAATTTATGACATTTTTATGGTATTAACTGGAATTTATGACATAGTATAATTTTAATAATAATTTAGCATGCCTGACATGGTGCAACACAGTGGACTGCGCATTCTCTTGACATCTAGATATGTATTATTATGAACTGTGTTGAGCAATAAACGAATTGAATTGAATTGACACCCTGTATATCGAGAGCAGTGGTGGCCCAATGATAACGGCCGCAACTTACGAATTTTAGATTGTAGGTTCGAACCCAGACAGGCGATTTCCTTGTGAAAATTATTTCATCAGCATCATGAGGAAACTGGCATGGCCTAAAAATTCGATGACATATAACGTCTACCAACCCGCACTGGGCCCGCGTGGTGGATTATGGCCTATTCCCTCTCCCTGTCCCAGCAGTGGGACAAGCTGATTATTTATTTATACGTACCTAGAATAAAATCACTCTACCACAATAGGTCTAAAAAAAAATAAAGAAATGACAGGTACTTAAATTAATTATGTCTTCTTCTTAGCGTGTCGATAGCAATCTAAATGGACTCGGCCCAGAATTCGGCTACTTGTTTGGCGCCATCACCAGCGTCCATCAGTTCCTGTAACGTGCAACTGACTGGACACGCAGGACACGATACTAAATGTCCCATCGTTTGTGGAACAGCACCACATTTACACTCCAAGGCGGAGTCGTCTATGAATCAAAAAATCATCTAATATTACAAAAATTGTAATATTAGATGATTTTCATATATTTTTAGTGTGTAAGTTCAAGTAATCGCAGAATTTAAAATCAATGTCATGAAAATTATAAATTATGCAAATAAATTAACAACCGATTGGACTGGACACTATTACATTAATAGCCATAGCACTATATTTTTGGAAATTTTCAGTGAACTTCTAATTACTGATTACAAGTTCTATAATAAGGTTACGCTTTCTGTAGGAATACAACATGTCTTACAGTTAGCAAGCTGTTTTCCATAGTTAATTCTTCTGTAAGGTGCTAAGTTAAGATTTGGTATCGTATAAACATTTTAGAAAGTATCAAAAACAGTAAGTTCAAATCAAACTTCACTGTCACAATAGGTATTTAAGCAGCAAATACAAGTGTATTTTGATTCCAATATCAATTTTGATCTTTGAACCAAAACATCATTTTGATTGACATTTTGACATAACATGATTTCTACTCAAAATGGCATAGGTAACACAGCATTCAAAGGAGTGTCAGGTCTTTATGTTTTTTCAATCATTGACCTAAATGGTTCATGTTTTAAACGAACTGTAACTTAAGTTTAGGCGTTAAAAAGCCTATTAACCTATTTCATTTGAAAGTTACTTCACATTTTAAAGTACGAACTTATTCAGTGCAATTTAAACTCTACGTTTCCAAGGATAAAGTTTAAAATGTGTTAGTTGCATATCTACATAACAGAATACGATAAGTGGATTGTATTGTATGTGTCCTAAGCTACAGAAGCTAATAAGCTATTATATTGTTGTGTAAGCCTTTTATATTGGAATGACCCCGAACTATCGATGACCCCACAAAACATTGGGTTGAGAAATGTGAGTTTTTTTGTTAGAGTTCGTTTACATTTTGTTATTATCGCTGTCGTTCGATGAATCGTGTCGATGGAAAGCTTATAAGTAGGCACTTATTGACGTAGCAGTATAAGATTCGTGAAATACCTGAGGGGCAACTCTGGTAATTTTAATAACGTTCACAGTCCAATTTGGCAAAATACCTCTTTATTTCTCAACATTTTTGACAAGTCTTTGACATTGATTGTCACTGAGATAAGATTGCGACTAGATTTTGAACATTTTTAAGCACAGCAATTGGTCTTCAAGCCTAGTAGGTACTCAGCCAAGAGGACTCGTAAAAGGGGACTTAGGGATTATATGCTCAACAAACGGTATTCGCTTTACTGAATTTTGGGCCAAACAGATTAATATATGTATTATCTATACTTCTATGTTATAAATAATAATTGCCTCCCCGACCGATTTCGATCACGGTGGCTAATCTTAACGGAGACTAGCCAGGTACGCAGGAGATATTATAGTGCACAAGTGTGTGCGCAGACACAGGTGCACTCCCTGTTCCCTCACTCTCATAGTCCGTTGGGACGGCAATCCGACACGACCGGAGAGAGATCAGGCGCAGGACCAACGGCTTTACGTGCTTTCCGAAGCACGTGGGTATTAAACCGCCAACTTCCAAACTCCGGGCTGTTACTAAGAAATTCCTAATGGAAAAACTTAATAACACTTGGCCTGACCCGGGAAACGAACCCAGGGCCCCACGCTCAGCAGTCGCGCTTGCGAGCACAAGACCAACGGGGCAATTACCAATTACTTACTTAGTAAAATTATACTGATATTATAAAGTGATAAAATTTATTTTTTTTATGTAGGGGGCAATCTCCGGAAATATCAGTCGCGTTTGAAATTCTTATTGCATTTGATAGCCCAATTCTTATGGAAGGTTATATGTTTATTTAACATCACGCTAGCAACCTTAGGAGCCGAGCAAATCGAAAAAGTTAGAAAAAACGCAATCGAAAATAAAGCAGATAATAGCGCGGGCAGGCGATGCGATGCGATGGGTGGGCCAGGCGAACAAGAAATTTCACGCGGTCGCGGGCTGAAGCTAGTTATATATATATTTTGTATAATTTTTTATTTTTTTTGCCAAGCAGAAGAAGGTATAGTGCTTCACGGTCATTCAATTTGCTAAAATTCCATATATAACCAGAATTAGTGCAGTAAACTCCTTTTAGAATAAAGCGACAGAGTTATCTTCGTCTAACAAAATAATAAGATTGCCTGTTAATAACGATAATCAAGATTCTGATAAAAATAAAACCCCAAAGTATCCATCATACCAAGCACAAATAAAAACCCTTTTTATTAATAAAACATGAAAATCACCAATAAATCTTCCCTAAAAATGAAATTAAGACATAATTTACATCTAAACCCGATACTTTCAAAGCGCAGGTGCACCTAATTGAAAACACTAATGTATTTTTTTTTGTTGCCAGCGTAATTAATTTATATTTTAATGACTTTCTAATGGTTTTTTTATTAATTTATTGGGGCGTTATACATTTTTCGTGTTGCGCACACGATTTTGGGTAAAAGGGTTGAGTTATTTCAACCCTTGAGGGGGTGAAATTGGAATTGTGGGAGCTAATTAAAAGGGTGATACAGACGACTTGGAAATTAAAGTTTGAGTTCGTTGACTTACAAATGTTGTGAACTTGTGATCTTGTCGTATGGATTGTATTTCCGATTTCATGATTTCTTAGAATTCAACGAATATGAACGATAACAATGAGGGTAATGATCAAATTACTTAAGATTGGTTTGTCTACGTTCGGTTTTCTACTCTGGTAACTTAATGCGTATGTATATACAATGAAGAGACAACAATACATCAATAAATGAAAACACCGGCTGAATATTTTGGGACTATCAAAAAAAATAATAATAATGTAATAGTTATTTGTGCAACAAGAGAGCAAAGTCGTTTTTTGCTGCGAGTGCTGATTTTGAATCCTGAGTGTGGCGAGGGATTCAAAGGCACGAGATGCAAAAAACTTTGCTCTCGTGTAACACACATAACTTTTCACTTCAGCAGCGAGAACATTATGAGATAAATTAAAGCGTGTTCGAAACTAGCACCCAGCATATTTTATTATTCAAAATATATTGCGTAATATTATTGAACTAGAAATAAATATTTACAGGTTAAATATCAGTTTTATTTGCAGTAAATACTTATTTTCGTTTAAATACAACAATAAGTTAAAAATTCAATAAATTACATTAAAAGACATAATTAGCTTTTTGCAAAATCTCTTTAGTTCGTACGAAATTCCGAACGTGTTTGTCTTTGAGGTCGAATTCAAAATCGGAACTTTGAAAGGGCTGGTCTTTGTCTCTCTCTCTTTCTAATGGCGGGAAAGAGATAGAGTGTGAATGTTTCGAATTGTATCATTAACCCAAGGCTGACTATGATATTCACGGCTTTCTGAAAAAAAAAATATATAAAATACTTTGTCTCACTCAGTGAGCAAAATCGGATTTTGCTCACTGATTTCAGGCAGCAAAACCTACATGTTTGAGCTACTGAAGTGAAAAAGTATTTTTTTATACAAACTTAATATTAGTGATACCCGGTTATAGGTGTTGCCAATCTTTGACTTGTTATAGTGATTGAATTTTCGTTTATAGACTGGGAATGTCATTAGATTTAAGCAGTTTAATTTATTTTATTGTCGTGTCCACTGAGTTGGGTAAAAGAAAAAGTTTATTTGATGCATCCGCACCATATATACAAGGTGTAACATAATTAACGCAAGACCTCATACACCCCAATTAGAGTATTGAGTTAAAAGCATAATACAATGACCAAAACTTTTTTTTAAGTTTGCTATTATTATTAAGAAAATCGTGTTGATATTAGCATTACTTTAATGCATTTAAAATTGGGTGTTATTCCCTTGAAATATAATTTAATTTTATTTGGCTCAATCGGCGGTTAATATGAAAAAATACATCACTTAAAAAAAATAACTATGTATCTCTTAAAAAAATCAAATTCTAAATATTTTATTTCACATAAGCCTACTTTTACAATGTTTTCTAATTACAGTAGGTATGGGAGGACAGCATAGGCCTGTCAACAAGTACTTGATAAAATAAAAAATGGTCTACAGATCTAAAATCTACAGGGCTTACAAAGTCCTCACATTTACAAAATCAAAATCTCAAAGAAAGATAAATAAAATATAAAATCCTATTAAAACCAAGTGATTTGATTTCCATTACAACCACTAAAAAAGAGTTGGAAAATTAGAATTGTCCCTATATAATGTCAAATAATAAAAGGATTATGTCAAAGAAGTATGTAAAAAATAAATAAAAATCGTAATTTGAGAGCAGTTAATAGACATTTACGTAGTTATGCCGTAAAAAGCTACTGAAATCGAATCGATTCGCATAAAAGTTACTGAATTCGATTCATTAGTGAATTATGAACAAACTGCTTCCAGGACTTGCGTTTATTCTGTTACACCTTTTATAGGTACCTAGAACTATGATGCGAACTCATTCTCATTATAATCATTTTCATCATATTTTAATTTCAAGATTTGGATTGTCTCTCTCACTTTTTATTTATTTCGTTACCTTATTCTATCCCACTGCTAGGAACTCTTTGAATGTATATTAGTTAAATAAAAATCTTCTAATGTGGGATTAGTAGTAAGTATTTATGTATGTTTTTTCGCCTTAACCTATAATAACACGAAAATTCCACCTAATGCCAGGAAGTAACAGTTACGTATAAAACAATATGGATATTAATTAAAAAGTCAAAATAACACACGTTGCTGACTTGGCCTGTTATTACAGGCACGGTGTGAGGCCCAATTTACATAAATTGTTGAGCTAGTACTTATCTGCACACGTTTTTAATCTTATGGGTTGTGTTTGCATTTGAACTCTGTCTGTCTCTTACCTTTTCCACACCTGGACCATTACCTGGGTTGGGACTTAAGATACTGTGTCCCGGTGGTACGTTCGTGTAGGATAATTTTCGGCCCATGCACGCGGGCTAAAGCTAGTTCAGTATAGATGCTTTGACTTCCAAACGAATTTAACCACATCAGTCTGGGGCATCTGTCTGGGTCAGGGGCTCGTGGCGGGTCGCCCGGAGGACGCGGTGGAGCATACGGTGGCGGTATGCCCCAATTGGGCGGAGCACCGCCGTGTTCTCGCAGAGGCGATCGGCAGCGGCGGCGACCTCTCGCGCCCGGCCCTGGTTCAAGCCATGGTCCGGGGCGAGAGGGAGTGGGAGGCAGTCACCTCCTTCCTCCTCCTTCTTTCCTTCCTCCAGCAGTCATGCTAGCGAAGGAGGTGGCGGGACGGCTGAGGGAGAGGGCCTCACGTCCCAGCCGCCGCGGGAGACGCCCCGGGCGTCGGGAGCCGAGAGACGACTCCCGGCCACCGTAGGCGCGGGCCTGCGGGCGGAGAGTAATGGGTAACCCTCCGTCCGATCAGGACCAGGCCCGTCCCGGACGGCGCGTACGTGTTCCACGCGCGCCTCAAAGAGATGTCAGCATAAGGAAGGGGCCCGAAAGGGCCGAAGCCTGCCGGGGCAGCGGGATTGTCCGAAAGGGTTACCGCTACCCCGGAACACAAAGGGCTAAGGAAGGAACACGGGTGGGTTTTAGTCAGTAAGAGTCTGACACTCCCTTCTGCTCCACCCAGAGAGGGAGGGGTCATTGGATGATTTCCCATCCACAAAAAAAAAGGGGCTCATGGCTAAATAATAACCGCCGCACAAGTCGATGGATCAGGTTAAGTTATGCTTGCCGGGGTTGGTCTGTGAATGGGTGACCATCTTTACATACCGTGACCCCTCCTTGCCTCGGAAAGCGCGTTAAGCCGTTGGTCTTGGCCCCGGCTGTCATTCGTGGATCTTTGACAGTCATTACGGGTAGTCAGAAGCCCGAAAGTCTGACAACCAGTCTTACCAAGGGGTATCGTATTACCCAGTAACTGGGTTGTGGAGGTCAGTCGCTTCAGCTGCATCCAGTTAGACTGGAAGCCGACCCCAACATAGTTGGGAAAAGGCTAGGCAGATGATGACTGAATGAAGGTACACCTACCTATTGTCTACCTGAGAGCCACGAGAGCTTAGATAATGGTAATCGCTTTCAAAGCGGTTTGTGTTTCTACATCAACTTTCAATAAGCTTATCCTATCTGTTTCGGTAGCCTATATCAATCCAATACATATTTTACTAGCGGCCTGACCGGGCTTCGCACGGGTGGACATTTATTTTTTAAACGTTTTATTTTTTCTTGCAATTAAAAAGCCTATATTAATCAGTGATAATGTAGCAAACAAATGGTGAAAGAATTTTTAAAATCGGTTCAGTACTTTTTGAGCCAATTCGTTACAAACATACCTTTCCTATTTATAATATTAGTATAGATTTGACTTTTCCATAAACGTTATCGCTGCCTGACAAAATATCAATTTTTCTAGGCTCTCTGGACCGACACTTGCAAAGGAAAAGAGTGTGTAGAATTTAAACCAAATCAAATCATTATTCAAACATCTGTAGATGGCCTACTGTTAGTCAGTGTTAAAACATTCTCCTGTTTTAACATGCTTCCAGTATTTTTCTTAAATTCCACATCAGCTGAAAAATAATATACAACAAACAATTAATTAAATAATACGTCGAATTACCACATTAGGTAAGTTCCCCGGCATCGCCTGTGATTAAAGCCGTGTGAGACCGAATTTACATACACACAATGTTAAGGCGATGGAGGCAACGGAATATAGAGAAAAAAACCTAATGAATTTATGAGATTTAGTACAAAGTAGGAACTTCAGGTACCTTTAGAAAAAAAAAACCAAAGTAATATTGTATATCCTTATATTACTTTCAAGCGTTCGTAAGATCCGACATTTTTTGACTAAGAAGTCATTAGGTAGGTATTCATTTGCAGGGCTTGGATGAAAATTAGGTAATGTGCTGGAATTCAATAGATAATATAACATGTTATTATAGGTTCATAAGTGCATGAGCACGTTAAGCCGTTGGTCCCGGTTGTCATTAGTGGATTTTTGACAGTCGTTACGGGTAGTCAGAAGCCCGAAAGTCTGACAACCAGTCTTAACAAGGGGTATCGTATTACCCAGTAACTGGGTTGAGGAGGTCAGACAGGCAGTCGCTCCATGTAAAACAGCATCCGGTTAGACTGGAAGCCGACCCCAACATAGTTGGGAAAAGGCTAGGCAGATGATGATGATGAAGTGTATGAGCAACATCATGACATTTAAAAAGAAATTCTTAATGGAAAAAGCCAATAACACTTTGCTCGACCTAGGAATTGGACCCAGGACCCCAAACTCAGCAGTCGCGCTTCACAAAAAATCGAAAATCGAGTTAAGCAATATTAAATCTATATATGTAGATATTTTTTATTCAATTAAAAATCACAATGCTCACTTATCAAACAAATTAACTATACACCAAATTCCCCGAAACAATTTCATTAGCAGTTCCGCGAAAATCTACAAACATACTCACGACTAACAAAAAGTTATCAACAATCAACTCGAAAACTTAAATTCCACTAAAACGGTATCAGTAATTTCCGAGAAACGAGCCTTAACATACACACATTGCGAACTATTTAATTATACGCCGACAAAGCGAACACATAGCATCGATCAACGAAGTCGACATTGCTACAACTCTAGTGAAAAAAAAAAATGAAGCGTTGTTAACCCTAATAACATAATGGGTCATTTAAGGCACAATTAAAATAGCTTGATAGTCGGCAAGTGGAGTGTTACATGTTAGATTATAAGATAGATAGTAGAGCGCTGGTAATGTTGCTTGAACACATAATAATTTCGAAGTGATGATTCTTAACGGGAAACTAAGAGTTTCTTTAACTCTGAAACCTCATTTGGAACTTTGATTAGCGTAAATACGTTGGAGATTATTTGATACTAAATAGTAGTTTTTTAACTTAGCGTAATTATGTGAATAAGATCCACAAATGCTAAAAGTCTGCTCAAATCTAAAATGTACATTTCACAGTATGTTATATCTATTATAATTACTAGAGTACATAGTAATGCTTCTGATAAAATTCTCTGAGTCACTTGTGATGTCACCCGTGGAAAGTCAAGGGGTGTTTTATTTTAACACCACACATTACCACAATACACTGACACAATTTGTCAACAACCTAATTTCAATAACATTCAGAACTTTACACGACAAAAATTCAAGCACAAATAATTTTTCAACACTCCAAACCCCACGCTTACGGTCTCCCTTTTATTTATTATAATATAAACAATTAGGCAGCTATTTATCACTAACGCACATCGTTCCACGGTGAATACATATTAACACTACAAACGTTGCATTTATAATTATGATAAAACCCACTCAGTCGCTGCCGTACTTTGGGAATTAATTGCCGGGGTCACGCGAAGCCACCGACGTTTTTTTAGGGTTGAGGTACCACGATCGATTGACTCTAGGGCTGTGGTTATCAACGTAGCCCACTTAGTTTTATTTAATTAGCTTTTTACTGTTATATCATTTGTATTGTTTTTTATTTTTATTGCCTATTGTGTTACTGTTAACTGTTTCCATCGTGATTTACATGGGTGGTTGTTTTAACACTTTCCTAACAATGGTATGTGGTTTTATGATAGTGGACTTAATGGTCTGCTTAGAAATTAAAGGTCTAACTTGTTATCTGTCTAATTAAATAACCTGCATGTTAGATGTTAAAGTACTATCTTTACGAGCATATCTGCTGCTAGGGTTAACACAATGTAATTTTCTGCAATAAGGTAGCTTTAAGTTAATACTTACAATATGATAAAAAGAAGAGTTATGAAACGTAATTAATGCAAATGTAAACGTAAAAAAGTGTAAATGCTGATAGAAAAGTCTATTTAAAAAAAGAGCAGTGCCTAAAGCTTAAAGTAAAATTAAGTTTGTTTGTCACCTGCTACAAATTCGTTTATTTTTAAAAACATAACTTTTTTCAACCCCTTCTCAAAATAAAATAAATTGCGAACAAAACGCAACATTGTTAGAAGGAAAATAAATACAACGCGAATAATAGAAAATCTTGAGAAAATTCAATATTCTGAAGGGTGATTTCTTAATAATTTACGAGTATTAGCCGTCCCTTCTCCAGCGCCCTTAATTTCGTATCGCGACGAAAATATAAAAGGGCTGTGCAGAAAAATGATGTAATTTAATTCAATTGAATTAAAAATAAACTCGACCGTAATGTTTTCGATTGGATGAAAAAGGGGGGAAAGGATTATGTTACATAAATAATAAAAAGTAAATAAAATAAAAGGTACTTACGTTCTTGTTTCATTTTTTTCCTTTTTGTCTACGAATATGTTTATACCTAACGAGTTTTCATGGTAAACTTTTATGGCTAATATTTTTTTACTTTTTTTTTATGGATTGGTACCTAATTCCACCCTTGATAAATTCGAGATGTACAAAATAGTTTACCTCTGTCTTTTAAGGTCCAGTCCATGTATAGGAAAGGACGAAATAGTTGCTTATTAAAACTATTGTTGTATAATACAAATCTAATTTTATTGATGATTGATATTGATGATTACCGACAAATGCGTGCACTGACTGAACAGGTCCACTCAATCTGTGTGGTTCTTTCCTCAAAAGACCATTTCAGACACCAATCTACATGGTCTCCACATGATCTGACCAAGATTATGTCTGGACTTTAAAAGAGACTGTGACCTCTGAGTTTGTTTCGGCCTTTCTTCTCAGAGTAGTCAGATAGGAAACGCCGACCTCATCTCGTTTTTAAAAATATGATTGACGTGTAAAAGTGTTTGCACAAACCTACTTACAGAAATAAAATCATTAATCATTTAAGAAAAAAATTAAATATTTTATTTCAACTTTTTAACTTTTGCACCCGAATGTATTTGATGTAGTTTATGACATTAAATTTGTTTACAAATTTTCATCACCGGTCCTTTGGAACGTAGACGATTTTTGTTTACGGTCGAATGGCCCGCAGGCCATTTGGTTTGGGCCGTTCAAACTAAATACCCTTCAATTCAACGTGCAAAAAAAGGTGATTGATTACTGACAGATGAACAACTGAAGGTCAATTTCCGTAAATATTATAAAAACGTTAAAAATCTAATCCCAATCTCATCTCAACGACAGTCAGTGTCATAAATCTAAGGAAAATAAAGATATTTTGGACAGATTGAGACAGATCGTGAACGTTCTTAAAATTACGAGAATTGCCCCTCAGGTCAATTATTGACAGTCTGATTCTATAAAGATGATGAAATACCAAAGTACATAGTAAAAAAACTACAAAATGGCCAAGGCTTGTTTCAAGAAGTAGGTAAGTACAGAGAAGCCAAAGATATTTCGTATTTCACAATAATACGTAAAAAAATATCCTACTATCCTACTTCCCACTATCCTATCCTACCAATCCTACTAATATTATAAATGCGAAAGTTTGTGAGGATGGATGGATGGATGTTTGTTACTCTTTCACGCAAAAACTACTGAACGGATGTTGATGAAACTTTACAGTAATATAGTTTATACATCAGCAGGGTGATTGCGTAACACACTATCAGTAGCAATGGGTTTCATTTTGACAGTTCAACAACATTCATTGCGTTATTTACGTTGTTCAGCAAACACATTTTTCGTACACATGGAGCAATGGATTAGCAATATGCTTCAAAATGATTGAAATTGAGAGTAGGTAATAGTGTGTTACGCAATTAGGGTGCAGAATAACACATAGGATACTTTTTATCCCGGTATTCCCACGGGATCAAAACTTACGCGTGTGAAACCGCGGGGCGCAGCTAGTCAATAATAAATTCATGATTATTTTAATGGAAATAAACAGCCCATTTCTGAGAAGTGTCTACGACAGACGAACAAACGGAAGCGGAAATGAACACTTCCTCCGTCAAAATTTTTAAAAGGAGTCCAAAGAATGAAATGGGAAATATGACAGGCCCAGTTTTTCGCCTAGGGGTGAACGGGTTATAATTATCTGGCTGTCAAAATAGGGGTGATTGGTACAAATAACTACACCGGTTTGAGAAATTAACTTTAGTTGGTGAAAGAGGGATGACTTTAGTAAGGGGTCTAAAAGAGCTAAGTCACGGAGTTTAAGTAAACAAGTATCAATTTAGTTCAGAAGGGTGCTTTCATTGGTGTCTATTGTTCATACCCAAGGTCATTTCCTAATTAGGTACTTAAATATAAGTATAATATGCTAAATTATATATAATTCGTTTATTGTATCTTTAAGAAATATCTGCAAAAATTTGGATGGACTTAAGGCTTCCACAGGCTGCGACTTATGAGTCGTAAGCTCCAACCCAGACGCTTTCCGTTGTGCAAATTATTTCATCACCACTGCTCTCAAAACGGTGAAGGAAAACATTGTGGAGGAAACTGACATGTGCTAGAACCAAAAATTCGAAAACGTGACATCAACCAACCGCACTGGGCCCCCGTGGTGGATTACGGCCCACTCCCCTTCACCGAGAGGAGGTCTGTGTACCAGCAGACGGAACATTATAGGTTGATTACGAAGCCTCCCGCAGGCAGGCGCGGTGCGGAAACGCGACGTAACTCTTTTTGAACAATTTCCATGGAGTGTTCATAGAAATTGTTCTACCAAAGTCTGGTTGGACGCATCGTGCCGGTCTGCGGAAGAATTTTATAGCTCTTAGGCCGCGTTCCCACTATGTCGTGACGACAGATTATCGTGTCGTTTAAAGCGTCGTGGCTTGTGTATTTAAATGGAGGTGTTACACATATAGGACGGCACGATTAACTGTCGTCCACGACTTCTTTTTGCAGTGACGACAGATTGTCAAGTCAATGGGAACGGCTAGCACGACAGTCGTTAAACGATAGAAAAAATTTCACGACTTATCGTGACGGTAAATCATGTATCGTTATTGCGACTATCTATCGTAGCCATGATAAAAATATCAAAAGAACGTAGAGGCGACTGATGTGCAAACGACAAGGCGACTGCCGTTAACAGTAAAAATATCGTCACGATCCAATAGGAACAGCTAGATACGACAGTCGTTCGATGATATAATATTTTGATAACATGGTGACGATAAGCAGTCAATATAATGGGAAAATCTAGAGACGACAGTCGTCCAACGATAAATTAATCGTCACGACATAGTGGGAACGCGCCCTTACTTACAATTTCATTCCTCAATAATTTTAATATCCAGTCTGATACTTACTCTGTTCATGTTTTAAAGGAGCTTCGTTTCAAACGTTGTCGCTAATATCAGTAGGTACATATTTTGAGTCTCAATTTGAAAATAGCATCGCCATTTTCGAATTTACTTTACAATTCTAGATTTATAATTCGGGAACGCGTTCGCTCCAGTGCTCTCGGTAAAGTAACGCTTCGTTACCCAAGCCTTGTTTGGTGTTTAATTTAAAGTACCCTCCAATTGGGCCGAACCCTTTTGTTTTTTTTTTCTTCTTTTTTTGATCAAAGGGATAATTGGTGATTATAATCGGGTTTTAGAACAAATGCGTGCGGTTGTAACAGCTCTAGATAGATCAGGGAGATTTTTTCTCGGTTTAATTTGGTGTGGGTAAATTGTGTTCTATTAGGGTGTTGTTTGGTATCTTATTGGTACGATTAATAAATTAAGGTGCCAATATAAGCTGAATGGTTCTTGTTATGGAGGGATAAAATGAATGTAGCAATGAAGTGAGCACCTAGGCGAGTAGCTGATACCAATCTAGTTCAAAAAAGGCTCTGCAGTAAGATATGATTTCACGAACCCTGGTTACTTGCAATTGAGTCATGGGATATACGTATATTTTACGCACGTATAAAGCACGTAAAGCCGTTTATCCTGCACCTGATCTCTCTCCGGTCGTGTCGGATTGCCGTCCCATCGGACTATGAGAGTAAAGGAACAGAGAGTGCACCTGTGTCTGCGCACACACTTGTGCACTATAATATCTCCTGCGTACCTGGCTAATCTCCGTTGAGATTGGCCACCGTGACCGAAATCGGTCAGGCAGGCTATTATTATATTTCACGGAAAAAAATTGATATAAATTGGAAGAAATCATTATACATAGAAAACATATATTTCGTCACTTGATGGGGTTCCTAATACATACCTAATAATCATCATTTATCATCATCTGCCTAGCTTTTCCCAACTATGTTGGGGTGATGGGGTCGGCTTCCAGTCTAACTGGATGCAGCTGAATACCAGTACTTTACATGTAACGACTGCCTATCTGACCTCCACAACCCAGCTGGGTAATACGATACCCCTTGGTAAGACTGGTTATCAGATTTTCCAGCTTCTGACGACCCCTAACAACTGTCAAAGATCTAAGAATGGCAGCCGGGACCAACGGTTTGACATGCTTTACGAAGCACGGAGGGGTAAAGATCGGAGAAGAGTCGGTATGGAAGGATGGCCACCCATCCACGGAGCTACCGCGGCAAGCGTAGCTAATACAAAATATTATCATGTTTACACTTGATATTAGCACTGAGGCAAGTGTGATTGCAACGTCAAAATAACAAGGGAAATAGATTACCCAAAATAGGCACTACCAACTTTTGTTAAAGAATTAATGTATTTCTATAATTAACAATTCTGATCTTTGAACCCGACTTCAATTGAAACTCTAACCTACCAAGTCATTAAAACAAATGAACGCAAAACCATCGAGGCGCAAGTAATCACGAGTTATATTGTAAGGGTAACAAAACGCGCTTTAGTTAAGTTTCGAGTAACGTTGTAATTAGCGTTCGCTTAGTGACTGAGTATTTTGTATGGGTTTGTTGTGCTCTTGATTCTTGGTTATGTAACGTTTGAAATGTTTCTGATGTTTATTAAGTTATTTGGATATCTTAGCCATCTGCTTGTTATGGAAAATTCTATTACAGATACATTTGAAGAGAGAAAAAAAAATTTTTTTTTCATTCACTCTGATATTATCGAATTTATTCATTTTCAGATCTAAAAACTCTTCTTCGAAATCGAGTATATCTGCAAAGAGAGCACTAAACGTCTTTTCAAGTGCCTTTTAATGGATTATTACCTAGAACCATGTTGGGAATCGAACCCAACACAACACCTTGCGTGCGGCCTGCACGCGCAGGCGCGGTGACGACACGGCTCGGCTCGATGACCACTCGCTTCCACGGACTCCACCGCGACGGACGATAGTCCTCTCTGCCTAACTTATTGTTTGTCCGGGAAAGTTAATACTGTAAATAAGAACGGCATTAAACCATTGCCCAAAATACAGTCCACTCTTTTATCGCTCTCCGATCTAACATTGGTCCTTCGAGCCGGATCTGAACCAGAAACCATGTTTCCTAAAATTATCAAGGTAAATCATTTGAAACTCCTTTCTACACACATCTAAAGACATCATTAACTACCTAATTAAAATCAAACCCGCTTATCAACTCTCATAATTGGCATCATAGCCCTTTTCACTTCTGGGAATCATAACCACAAACAAAACGTTGCCAGCACTCATCTCCAAAAATTTAATTTTCAATAACACGAATGGCGTTTAAGGGCTGATTCCATTAAACTCTGTTAGATTATATTTATTTCTGTAAATTGGTTTTAAAAACACCGTTACATGTCAAAACAGATTACTTATGTTTTAAAGCTAGATGAGGTCCGTGTTTCCCATCCGATTACTCTGAGAAAAAACATCGAAACTAACTTCAAGTCCAGACATAACATACTTACACAAACTCACGCCTGCATTCCCGGAAGGGTTAAGCAGAGGTGCACTTAGAGGTGTTCTTAAACAATATGCATTTGAAGGCCATTTACAAGTTTCCACTGATAAACACTCGAAACAAAAAAAAAAGACAAAAAAAGGTTGATACAAAATACCTATAACATAAATCAATACTAATATTATAAAGAGGAAAGATTTGTATGTATGTTTGTAACGAATTGGCTCAAAAAGTACTGGACCGATTTTAAAAATTCTTTCACCATTTGAATGCTACATTATCACTGATTAATATAGGCTTTTTTTCACCCATGCAAAGCCGGGACGGGCCGCTAGACAGAAATAAAATAACACGATCGATTAATATATGACACAAACAATTACTTTTCCGTAAAAAAAGCTTTTCACCAACAAATTCTTATGTATAGTATATCCACAGTCAGTTAGTTAGTCGTCAGTTATATTTAAGTGCCACGTAATAGGAGGCGCACCCATTGCCATCAACAAATCCAGACTTCGGGCTGCTACTGCAAAATTCCAGATGGAAAAACCCAATAACACTTTGTCCGACCCGGGACTCGAACCCAAGATCTACCTCATGCTCAGCAGTAGCGACCAACGAGGCAGTTCGTTATTAAATGTCTCGTAAAATCATTTGACGCAGACTTACTATGAAAACAGTCTGTCAGAATTCTTAACTAGAGATTTAAACAGAGCCTGGTGAAATGGGGCTTTAAGCTTCGTTAATTAAGAAAGAGTTAATTGTACATCAAAACGAGGACAAGTAATTCATGGTTAGGCCCATAATTTCACAAAGTGAATTCTTAATACGTGAAATTATAAACGTTTTGAAAGGGGAGCCAAACTAATGTTGTGAAAACGGAAGGAGGGGTGTTAAAAGACATGCATGCTTTCCAGAAGGAGGATTTTGTTATTAAAATTTTGTCATTTATCTTGGGCTTTAGATCCCTGTAAATTAGCTAGTTAAAGTTATTTGGTGAATATAGGCCTTACCAAGGGGTATCGTGTTACCCAGTAACTGGGTTGTGGAGGCCACATAGATAATCGCTCCATGTAAAATACTGGTATTCAGCTAAATCTGGTAGGACTGGAAGCCGACTCTAACATAGTTGAGAAAAGGTTAGGCAGATAATGAATGTACAGACGCCAGCACATCAAGCTACTACAATCTGTCAAATTTCTTTAATAGATTTTCAACTTTATCGCTAAAACATAAAGGTTCAAAGTTGGTTGGGAAAATTTGACAGTTTCGGGTAGCTTGATGTGCTGGCGTCTGTGCGTTCATAATGAGACATTTTGTAATTTAACTCACTTTGGTTGGTAGATTCACTAGTGATAGTATTGTTTATAGCGAGAAAACGCTACCACTTATTATTTTCTCCAAATTAATCAAGATCACATCATATCGATGCAGGATATCGATATTAATAGCCTCCCCACCCGATTTCGGTCACGGCGGCCAATCTCAACGGAGATTAGCCAGGTACGCAGGAGGTATTATAGTGCACAAGTGTGTGCGCAGACACAGGTGCCCTCCCTCTTCCCTCACTCTCATAGTCCGATGGGACGGCAATCCGACACGACCGGAGAGAGATCAGGCGCAGGACCAACAGCTTAACGTGTTTTCCGAGGCACGGGGGTATTAAACCGCCAACTTCCAAACTCCGGACTATTACTAAGAAATTCCTAATGGGAAAACTCAATAACACTTTGTCCGACCCGGGAATCGAACCCAGGACCCCACGCTCAGCAGTCGCGCTTGCAACCACGAGACCAACGGGGCAGTCTGTCAGGATATCGATATAATAGTTCACCGTCTGATATAAATATCACAACACTACTCGCAGTTTCTCATAGATTGCAAATGGGGTGTACCTACTACATTTACACATCTGGCTAACCCTTCAGGAATTACAGGAGTGGTATTTACAATGGCTTACAGTTTATTATCTTCCTAGCATGATACGAAGATTCGCTTACCAAAACAATATCCAAGTCCCACATACATAAGTGTGCCCACTTGAAATCTGTCAGTATTCCCCCATCAGCAACAGATCCTCACCATCTTATTGCGTCTTCTATTGCTCTACAAATACACATCGACACCTCAGTATTTGGACACATTTCTATGTCGTATCCACTAAGTCTAATGTCAATATTTGGTGTGTTCACCTCATTCCTAGTAGGCTCACACTCTTCACCTACACCTGTATCAAACAAAATTGAACTTTCTTTAAGAGTGATACAGACTGTATCATCTGCAAACATAAGTTTGCAAGTAAATTGTAAAATATACAAGCGTTACGAATAATGTTTACTTTTGCTACGATTTTCGACTCTGTTGTCATGATTTAAGGGTGATTTCCTCTTGTTTGCCGAGATGATTTTGTTGTTACTCCTCCTCGGAATTTTTCTTGTGAACTACCAGAATTGTTAATCTTATTTAAGCTTCGTAAGCTTCGAATAATCATTTGTTTGTCTGTATGTCATTTTATCGCGGTTTCGTGTGAAATATATCTTTATTAGTCACGTTATCTCTCATACGTCAAGCACTCTGATTTTTTTCTTATATAATTATATAAATGCTTTCAGATAATATGATTATCTTACGTGTTAAGCCGTTGGTCCCGGCTGTTATTCGTGGATCTTTGACAGTCGTTACGGGTACTCAAAAGCCCCAAAGTCTGACAACCAGTCTTACCAAGGGGTATGTATTACCCAGATAAATATTTTGATTCAGTAACTGGGTTATGGAGGTCAGACTGGCAGTCGCTCCATATAAAATACTGGTACTTGACCCCAACATAGTTATACACTTGGCAGATAATGATGATGATTATCTTACGAGTCTCTCAGGTTGACTGGTAAGATTATTCAAACCTTAACTAAAGCAGAAACAGTAGGTAATTTTTCATTTCGCTATTGGGTATATATGTATATATATATATTACTCTTTTCTACCATTTCTCTAATTACCTACGTAAAATATGCAAATATATAATAGTAACTCTATGGTTTAATCAATTATCTATGCTGAACCATGTCTAATAGCACAACCGCATTGTCTTAAAGTTGAATGTGTTATGTCAATAAAGTTTTTATATTTCACATCAGTTACTTCACATCATCCATCCAATAGTTTAAAGACGTTATAATCTAGGTATCTATATTTTATTTAATAATCAAGTAGATACTTGCCCAACTAACATTTTGGTGTTAATAATAAGTGCTACGTGAGCTGTTTAAGAGAATTTTACGAACCTAAGGTCCTATACAGGCACTAAAATTTGGTGATATAGCGCGTTTTAACTGCCTTATAACCCTGATTTGGGCCCACGATTTTAGAGCTTATAGTGACATAATAGTTATAGAGTAGTGTTAGATGAGTGACAATAAAGAGCTACAATAGTGCCATTGAAGCAGTGCTTACCACTTCAAGTGTATTGTAAGCTATACTCAGATTACAACTGCAAGCTAAAGTAGTTAGATAGTTATGAAATCTACTCTAATAACTTTTTAGTAACATATTAGTGCTTCTTCGATACAATATATACCTTGAGAATATATTGTAGGTATTTAGTAGCAATGATCATCACCCAAAGCGCCAACCTTTTCACCTCTTTTCATATATTTTGTGCTTTTGTTACCGTCAATAGCGTTAAAATATTTAGCAGTACAGATTTAATGATATAGCCTAGTTTATAGTATTTGGAAGTGACTTTATGTTTAGTAAAACAGGTAAGTCAATGTATTTTAGATTAGGTACTAGGTGTTATAATTATTAAAACTCACTGCTATGGTAAGTTTTCTGTAACAATGTATATATGTTTTCATCTCAATTTTGATACGCCTCAAAAATAAACTGCTTTTGATGATATTATATAGAAAAAAATTACTGCCTCAGTTATTTTTTTGTTTCAATTATGGTGAATAATAGTTTCTGGTACTGTCTATAGGTATGTTAATGGAAAACTGACAATAATATAGTAAATAAGTGGGGCAATAATGATTAGAAACAGTTTTTTCCTTTTAAATTTTTATACTAAGTATTTATTTAATGGCGTCAATATCTAAATTACTTAAGGATCCTGATAACTCTGTTATTCCTAACGTAGTGCTTAAAGAGTGATTGTTAGCACTTCTATGCCATTTGCAGTTCTACAATATGGTTCTAAAAGTGAAAAAATAACAACTTTATAGGTTCAGTTTGCATAATGGTTCTATGTGGAGATTTAAACTAAATATTTTCAGGGTTCTGTTATTGTTTTAATAAAACCTTTACGTAAAACATATTTGAATGAATAAATCAAATAATTAATGTCTATTATTATAATAATTATCTATATCTATATACATATAATAAAACAGTAAAAAAACTGTGTCTGTACATTGAATATATTAAAAAAAAAATACTTGAGGGGGGTTTAGAAACAGTAATAGAGCACGAATTAAAAAAAAAAAATTTGTCTGTTTGTCTGTTTGTCTGTTTGTCTGTTTGTCTGTTTGTCTGTTTGTTTGTACACGCTAATCTTCGGAACTACTGGACGGATTTGAATGATTTTTTTTTTGTTGTATAGGTATTAAGTCTAGGCAACATATAGGCTATAACTTATTTTGGAAAATGGAACACCTGATGCAGAACCGCAACAGACCAGCTAAAGTATAAGAGATACAATAATGGTACCATAGCAAAAATTGTTCCACGTGATGAGCATTTTCTGCTGAGATAATAAATTTGAAGATCTGGAACACCTGATGTGGAACTCCAAGAGCCCAGCTACACCATAACATATATAGGAATGAAGATTTAGCAAAAGTTGTTCAATCTGATGAGCACTCTCTGTTGACTTATAAAAATCGAAGATCTGGAACACCTGTTGTGGAACTCCAAGAGCCCAGCTGCACCATAACACATATAGGAATGACGTTTTAGCAAAAGTTGTTCAATCTGATGAGAACTCTCTGTTGACTTATAAAAATCGAAGATCTGGAACACCTGTTGTGGAACTCCAAGAGCCCAGCTACACCATAACACATATAGGAATGACGTTTTAGCAAAAGTTGTTCAATCTGATGAGAACTTTCTGTTGACTTATAAAAATCGAAGATCTGGAACACCTGTTGTGGAACTCCAAGAGCCCAGCTACACCATAACACATATAGGAATGACGTTTTAGCAAAAGTTGTTCAATCTGATGAGAACTCTCTGTTGACTTATAAAAATCGAAGATCTGGAACACCTGTTGTGGAACTCCAAGAGCCCAGCTACACCATAACACATTTATAGGAATGACGTTTTAGCAAAAGTTGTTCAATCTGATGAGAACTCTCTGTTGACTTATAAAAATCGAAGATCTGGAACACCTGTTGTGGAACTCCAAGAGCCCAGCTACACCATAACACATATAGGAATGACGTTTTAGCAAAAGTTGTTCAATCTGATGAGAACTCTCTGTTGACTTACAAAAATCGAAGATCTGGAACACCTGTTGTGGAACTCCGAGAGCCCAGCTACACCATAACACATATAGGAATGACGTTTTAGCAAAAGTTGTTCAATCTGATGAGAACTCTCTGTTGACTTATAAAAATCGAAGATCTGGAACACCTGTTGTGGAACTCCAAGAGCCCAGCTACACCATAACACATATAGGAATGACGTTTTAGCAAAAGTTGTTCAATCTGATGAGAACTCTCTGTTGACTTATAAAAATCGAAGATCTGGAACACCTGTTGTGGAACTCCGAGAGCCCAGCTACACCAAAACACATATAGGAATGACGTCTTAGCAAAAGTTGTTCGATCTGATGGGCATTTCCTGTTGACTTATAAAAATCGAAGATCAGAAACATCTGATGTGGAAATCAAAGCTATCACTAATTTCACTGTATAATTATAAAATAACATAAGCTGGGAGTACCTCCACGCGGTGAAGGCGGTAACAGTTTAGGACTGATTTTCGTTGACGATGGTATATCATTGAAAAGTTGACTCTACTGGTCAAAACTCCCATTAATTTTTTTACTTTATAAATAAATATGCCTTCGGGCTTATGTTACTTGAGTGTTTAATTTCCTTTGCCATTTATCTTCGTGACACGGTAGCCTACCCGGTAACGCAGGGGAGCAGTCACTTAGATTTTAATTGATCAGGTATATTCACAATAAAACTATAACCATGCCTAGAAAGAGGTCAAATCTTTCCCAATGTTCCAAAGGAGCTGAAAGATTGAGGATCATAAGATCCCAAGAATCTACCGAAGAGCGTCAGGAGAGACTTGATGCTGTTCGAAAACATCAGGCTGCAACTCGCTCCGTGGAAACCTCTTCGGATCGCGAAGCACGCCTGCGTTCTCAGCGTATTCGCACATCTACTAACAGGTCTTTTGAAACGAGTGATGAACGTGATGCGCGAGTAACTGGTGATCGAGATTATCATACATTGTCCCGAACACGCACACAACAAAATATTCATAATCAGTTAGAAAGTGAGAGAGAAAGAATTGCTGGAGTACGGCATGAAGAGACAGAAGAAGAGCGCAACGAACGTTTGAATTCTGATCGACTTCGACATTCTCTGAACAGAATGTCGATATCATCTGAAGAATCGGATATGTCTCAAAACAGAGACACATCCGATCCGACAGAGATATAGCCGTAAGACGTGGCAACCTTCCTTGGGTTGATAAGGAACGGAGTGCATTTACGTATACTCTTATGAATGACTTGATTGACTACGCCACGTATTCCGCCATCGGAGGTATGGTTCAAAATTGTACTTTTTGTGAAGCTGTTAAATGGCAAAAAGAAACAAACGGTATGTGTTGCTCAGGTGGAAAAGTATACATATTGAAATATTACAAAATCCTCCAGATATATTAAGATCACTGCTAATTGGTGACAGTCAAAACATTTCTTGGACAACATCTGTATACAATGCCTTTCAAATGACATCTTTTGGTGCGAAACAGATTTCAAGAGGCCCATTTATCCAACATTCAAAGTGCAAGGCCAAGTTTACCACCTTATTGGTTCATTATTGTCTGCAAATGACCCCAAGTTTCTCCAAATATATTTCGTATCCAATTATCAAGATCAGGCAAATATTAGAAACCAAAACTTTCCGCACTTGAACAAATAGTCTGATTTCAATGCTTCAAAATATGTTGCATGAAGTAAATCCACACACACACACACACACAGTTACACAGTACACAGGTACACAGTTTTAAATCTGCCTTAGAATCTATAAATATATATATAAAAATGGTGCCATAGCAAAAATTATTCCACGTGAAGAGCATTTTCTGCTGTGAGAATAAATCTGAAGATCTGGAACACCTGTTGTGGAACTCCAAAGCCCAGCGACACTACAACATATATAGGAATGACGTCTTAGCAAAAGTTGTTAAGTCTGATGGGAATTTTCTGTTGACTTACAAAAATGAAAGATCTGGAACGTCTCGAATCGTCTCGCGCATCCCGTTGTTTTCCCGTCCCCGGGCTCTTAGAATTCGACATCAGACGTTTCAGATCTTCGATTTTGACGACCCCGTTGTCGCTGGCATAATCAACAGGATCCGCGTACGAAGTCGCGGGCAGAAGCTAGTTTATAATAATTATGCAAAATGGAAAAGCCTGTGTGTGTGTATTTTTTATTTGTTTTGAATGTTATGAGTTGTCTTTACTATAATAGGTACTGAACTTTTTTTGTATTTTTTAAACTAACTTTTAGAAGCTTCTATAATTATATTATTTATTTTAGATAGTTAAAAGTGAAAGTTATAGGTATCAATGAGTATTTTAGAACTACCATCGTTTTTATTAACCTTAATCAGTTCAATGAGCAAAATTCAACGATCATGGTGGTCGATGAGTTTTTGCTATTTAGGTGATATAAAATTCTATAACTCTACGTAAAGTAATAATTAAGAGTTATAATCTATGCACATATTGTTTGCCGCCATATAGAAGTATTTCTAAAAACCATTGTATTGACTAAGATTGACCTAGTAACCCCATTATATAATCATTAGTTATTTAAAGGTAGTTTCTGACTCTTGCAGCATCTAGCTCTACAGGATTTATAATGAACACTTTTATGACACTAATAGCTCTTTTGCTAACTCTTAGGGCTCGATAGAACTCGTTAAGTGGTACAAAGTATTTCAGTGACTCTATTTAAGGACATCAGCTGTTAATAAGTGTTAGTAGACACCTTACAATTACTTACAGTGTTTTACGCTTCTTAAAGCTGTTATGGTAAGCCTTAAGGTGTTACAAAGCATCTAACTAAATGTGTTCAAAGACATCAGCCGTTAGTAAGAGTTAGTAGACACTTTACAATAGCTTTCAGTGTTTAACGCTTCATAAAGTTATAAGAGAGAGCTATACAATGTTTCCTACCAACTCCATGCTACCGCCTTAAGTTATATTTTTTTTCTTTTTAACTGTTATTCCTCTTAAAGGTTTAATTATTTATCCTTAACACCACAGTAGAATCTAATGTCACTATCGGAGCTCTTATATATCATTTATAATACTATGAGAGCTAAAAAAAGGTTGCCCTTAGCGCCTAAATGTTTGTTGGGTGTTCATAACCACACCATAGACTAAATAGAGCATCTTTTCTCATGCGAGCTTTCAATCTTCCTAGTTAAGTGGAAAAACTCAGTTCTTTTAACTTGTTTCTATTTTCATAATTCTAGACATCTCATGAAAGAGCATGTTTGAGATATTTCTGAAAAAAAGAATCTATTCAATAAAAATTGAGACCACTATCTTTGCCATCTTCTGTAGCCGACGAGGGGATGAAATAGCTCCCAGTCTTCAATCAGGGGTTGATTTCCACCCTATCATTATGGGGTGGTATGTTACTAGTTCGTTGTTCTCTCATTTGCTCTCTATTGAACTTAATTACCGACTTCAAAAAAAAAAGAAAGTTATCAACTCGACACGTATGTATATGTAATAATATCGGAACTGCAGTATATTCAAATATGATAATCTATTAGGGCTTCCAAATTAATATACAACATTTTATAAATTTATGTATGTATGTATATATGTTTGTCCACGCATTTCTGCGCCACTATTAATCGAAATGTAACCATTGTCTTTTATTAGCTTACGTTTACTTTAACATAGGGAACAGTGCAAGTTTCATCAAAATCGGCTTAGTAGTTTTCAAGATATGGACCAATACTTGTAAGTGTGATGGCCTGGCTTATAGAGCTACTGGTGTGGAGTCAAAGGCAAAATATCTCAAAACCTTGGTCAAATTCTAGTTCAATATTTACAACAAAATTACTATCTATTTATTACAAACAAATACTCCAGAAATTACGAAATAATAAAGTAATTTAAAAAAAAATCGACTTCAAAAAGAAATGAACTCAAAATTATGAAATAACTTTAATTTCGGAAGTCGGTGGCAAAAAACTAAAACTAAAATACACCTGCCTAGCCTTTTCCCAACTATGTTGGGGTTGGCTTCCAGTCTAACCTCAGCTGACTACCAGTATTTTACATGGAGTGACTGCCTATCTGACCTCCACAACCCAGTTGCTAGGTAATACGATAACCCTTCTTAAGACTGGTTGTCAGAATATTGGTCATTTGACTTCCCGTAACGACTGTCAAAGATTTACGAATGACTGCTTGGAGAAACGGCTTAACCTGATTTCCGAGACATGACAAAAGACATTAGCTACGTGCACAATATACAGGTTGAAATTGAAAACATGCGGCAAAGCGAAATGGGAGATTGTACTCATCATTATGAACAACTTTTACTATGGGTCCAAACCTGAAATCGCGAAAAAAAAATCAGGTGTTCATAAATGCAGGGAACAGCTGATTTTTTTTTCGCGATTTCAGGCTTGCTTATAATGTTCACTTATAATGTTCCCTCAGCTGAGACACAGGCTTCCTCTCTTCGACAGACAGTGGACTGTAATCTACCACGCGAATCCAGTGCGGGTTGGTAGATGTCACATATCATCGAAATTTTGGTTCTAGGACATGCCAGTTTCCTCACGATGTTTTCCTTCACCATTTCGTCTAGTTGGACATGAATCCACTTACATACCCTCTCACCCACTCAACACTACACACACACACACCCTCACACACACAGTCAAATACAAATACATCACACCCTCACCACATCCACATACACCTTGAACTCCACTACACTTCGTACAAATTGATTTTATTTTTTATTATTATTATTTTTTTTCTTCTCTTCCAACAAATAGTTGCCCTTAAAACATAATAATGTAACATTGAGCATTGTCTATAATAATGTTTTTGATGATATTTTGCCTGTAGGGGGGGAATCCCTGGTGTCCTGAAATACAAGTCACGGCTTAGTTTAGGCACCAGTCTCCCACAAATGAACATTGTCCTTCATCATAATTATTATTTTTTCCATTTTTAAGTTTTGTTAATAAGTGTTATTTGTGGAAGAAAAATAAACATAAACAAATAAACAAAATAAACATTTTGAGAGCAGTGATGATGAAGTGATTTACAGAAAGTAAAGCACCTACCTGGGTTTGAACCCACGATCTACAGCTCGTACATCGCCCCCCGTTACCACTGAGCCACAACTGCTAAAAATTATGTAATTTATTAGGTACCTATTCAAATTATTTGCTAGTAAACTAAAAAAATATTTTTAAAATAAATTGTACCCATTCAGGAAAGAGCCGCGAATGCTTCATGAATGTTCACTGATTTGACGTTAGTTCCAGGAGTCTTTCACTTTCTTCAAGAACTTACTAACGACTTACTAAAATTATAAACAAGCCAAGTCCTGGCTTGTTGGATTTCATATTTTTTTAGGTAGGTACACAAAACTTAAGGAATTGCATAAAAAGTTGTTGCTAAGTTAGTCAGTTTTTTCTTTGCCAAACCTAAGTAAGTATAGAACTTACTAGCTGCGCCCCGCGGTTTCACCCGCGTAAGTTTTGATCCCGTGGGAATATCGGGATAAAAACTATCCTATGTGTTATTCTGATGTATAAACTATATTACTGTAAAGTTTCATCAAAATCCGTTCGGTAGTTTTTGCGTGAAAGAGTAACAAACATCCATCCATCCATCCTCACAAACTTTCGCATTTATAATATTAGTAGGAAGTAGGATAGTAGGATTAGTAGGATAGGATTAGTAGGAAGTAGGATTTTAGGCCTAAAAGAAATATTATTCAATTCAATTCAAATATTTTATTTCAGATAAAAAATCCATATACTAACATTATATGGATTTTTTATCTGAAATAAAATATAGTACTATAACTTAGCCTAATGTTAGTATTAATTTAAATTAATAATAATAAACAACTAATGAACGATAAAACTTTTCGTTCAATGGCACACTAGTTTATTTGCATTAGTGTGTCTGGACACTTACCAACATTCGTAAAAGGGGAGAGTCCCACCGGTCTGAAAACACATTCAGGATGCCATTGGAGGAGGAGCGCAAGATCGCCATCATGGAAGCGCATCACTTCCGCATGATCGCGGCGAACCCGTCGACGCATGCCTCCGCGAACATCCCTGACACGCTACACAGCCACGGCAACCCTAACAGCACCCTGAATTCGTTATTGAACTGAACGCGCAGGTCGCTATCTGCTCGCTGGTTATACTTGGTCCACAGGATGCACGGTGCACGGGCTGTGTGTGTTATTATCGAATTCATCTAAACTTAAATTGTGCGTTCTACACACACATTTTTTTTAGTGTGTAATGTCAAGTAGGTAGGCACCTACTTAGATAAGTACCCACTAAGATACAATCCACTAATGCACAAATTTAATTTTCCATGTTCCATGTTGTGCTTTTCTGTGTGGTTCTATTTATTTTGTGTGCACTAAAGAAACGATTTATCTATCTATCTATCCAGTGAATGAGAGGGACCATAAATGGCAACTTATTTGCGTATACAGGGTTTGGTGCAGACCATCGAACTAAACAACTATCTCCACGGGACCAACATTATAATCTCGAAAATAATCAGTCGTCTCAAACAAACCTTCAATAACTACTCGACCCAAATGTTGACCATGATTTTGAACCTTTAAGTTTGACCACACCTTTCTAATACACCCTGTATTGCATATAAATTTGTACAATTTCTGTAAATTTGAACCTATTTACCTACGTATATACAACGTAATTTTAGCTTAGACGATCTATACAGTACCTATTTAAATGTAAAATTAACTGTCATTTTTTGACAGTTGTATAAAATAGCTATACCACAGTAAGTTTGTTTAACAAGTAATTTTCCTGACAGTGCCTACGCACAATTTTTGGTACATATTTGCATTTTTTCTATGTAACACTACCTTAAGTAATCTCACAAAACGGCGCGTACGTGTTCCACGCGCGCCTCAAAGAGATGTCAGCAATTAGGAAGGGGCCCGTAAGGGCCGAAGCCTGCCGGGGCAGCGGGATTGTCCGAAAGGGTTACCGTTACCCCGGAACGCAAAGGGCTAAGGAAGGAACACGGGTGGGTTTTAGTCAGTAAGAGTCTGACACTCCCTTCTGCTCCACCCAGAGCGGGAGGGGTCATTTGATGATTTCCCATCCACAAAAAAAAAAAAAAAGTAATCTCACAAAATAGCGTACCTAGTATAAAATCAAAGTAGCTCAATTTGAAGTTTCCTACGCACTTGTTAGTTTCTTAGGCGTTAGTTACGAGTTCTAATCACTTGTCTATGGAGTTACTAGCGCCGAAATTAGACCTCTTTGAGCCGCTAAATGAAATTGTAAAGAGATAATAGAGTACGAGTTTGGTTATAGGTTTTTAGAGTTATGTTATATTGTAAATACCGATAGGTATTTGAAGAGTCTTCATGGCTGTTTACATTTTGAGATGTGCAAAGGTATTTCCAACAGATTTTCGGTAAAGAAATGTCATAGAAGTTGCTCTTATAGAATTGAAGTGAAGCCATAGAAACCAGGAACCATAGGCATAGGATAAAATCAGGAATAAAAAATTAGCCGGAAAAGAACCGGAATTACCGACATAGCTTGCAGAGTAAGCAAACTAAAGTGGCAGTGGGCTGGCCATGTCTGTCGAAGGACCAATGGCCGGTGAAAAGTCCTGGAGACGAGACCGCGTATCAGCAAGCGTAGTGTGGGATGCCCCTCAGTTAGATGGACGGACGACCTAAAGAAGGTGGCTGGGACGGACTGGATGTGGAAGGCTGAGGACAGGGTGTTGTGGCGCAGCCTGGGAGGGGTCTATGTCCAGCACTGGACTGCAATAGGCTGAGTCGATCATAGATACCAGCATTGATTTTTCTTTATACGAAGTTGCACCAGGAACCTTTTTAATATATGTAAACTGAAGCTACTTTTACCAGGAATAAATAAATAGATACTACACTTGATCACATTTAATTCTCAACCAATTACTTATTAATTAATTAATTAATCCCAATAAAAATTAGACAATAAATATAAACGATATGACATGTTTTTACGACGAAGCGCGACTGGAAAAAGAGAGCCCAGCCCTTTTTTTTTTTTGGGAATGGCATCTCGCAGTTCAACCTGTAGGAGGTTGTCGATTGCTTAACCGGACTTTCCTGTGGATGCCTAAGTTAAGGCCTCCAGCCAGGGCTTAATAACTAACTAAAAACTAAGCGACTCACGCTAAGGGCACCCCCCGTGGGGTTAGAACTCGGCTTAGGGCGTCGCTGGAAGAGGCCAGCAAGGGACAGGCTGGATCGGTATTAGGAGCCCAGCCCATTGAGCTCGGGGTTTTTAAAGACTTGTATCCCCGCCGAAGTGACGTCCGCCAGCAACGTTCCAACGTCCGGTCCGACGCAGGTGGCAGCACTGGACCCACGGTGCGTCGCTTGACTCGTGATACTGGCGCTATGTTTGGTCGCCGGAAGCAGTGGCGCCAACATATACGTTATCCTATTAGATTCAGAGTTTCTGTATAATCAGCCTATAATGTTTCCACTGCAGAAACATAAGCCTCCTCTCCGTGAAATGAAGTGTGCCGTAATACACCACGTGGGCCCAGTGCGGGTTGGTAGATGTCACATGTCTTCGAATTTTTCGTTCTAGGTCATGCCGGTTTCCTCACGATGTTTTTCATTCTCTATTTTGAGAGCAGTGGTGATTTAATAATTTACACAAAGTAAAGTGCCTGCTTGGATTCGAACCTACGGCCTACAACTCGTAATTCGGCCGTTACCACTGAACTACCTCCGCTGTTTAGGACGATTACACGTGTAATACTGAGCACAGCCTGCAGCTGCAAAGATTTCTTCACAAAATTTTAGCTTATGATCGATCTTGTGCCTCAAAATAAACTTACTTGAGAGCTAAATCTGAAGAATAATAATAATAATAATCTTTATTGATGAATATGAGACAACCATACAGAGTAACTTAATAATAAACCCAGTATAGACAATATAAAGTTATGACAATGTGAAATGGTAGAACACAAGAATGGTTTGGTTGTCTTTGGACTGATTCGCCCTATCCCCTCGTACTAGTATAAAACTGTATCACGAATAATTTGAATAACTTTGATTTTTTTACACTCCTTACACACAAAAGCCGTTAGATGTCGTTTGTATTCTACGGATAGAAATTATCTGACGGTGGCAAAATCAACCCTAAATCGACATTCTATATTGACAGACGACTTAGGCGTTCGTCCTAAATACATTTACCTACAGACCTTCGGAAAGATTTTGGATAAAAAAATACTGTTTTATTTCCGTCGAGTAAAGGGAAAACTTAAAGTAGGTACTTACTTTAACTCTTAAAGTTAATAATAAAATTAAATTCAGTTCATTTATAAATTGCGATGCTTCAAGCAGATGTAATGTTTGGTTTTATCGAGCGGTTTTATTTCATTGACATAAAATTAACATGCAAAACTTAAAATATATCCATTCATTAATACTAATGTTATGATAATGTGAGACTTATACATGGTGTGTCATATAAAAAGAATAAATAAATTGATTTAGAAGATATAATATATCTTCTAGATTAAAAAAGAAATAGTGAACAAATCTCTTAAAATGCAATGCATTTTGTATTTTCACTATTTCTTTTTTATTCTGTGTTGTAAAGTTAATGAAACGTTTTTTCTGGCTTCTTACTGATGCGTTTCAGTACAAAATTATTTATTTCTTTTAGTAGGTTCCTTCTCCTACGAAGTTTCCGCAAATAAAAACATTGATGCAACACCTTGACTTACAAACTTCTATAAGATCATTTAGGTTTTAATACAATTCACGATTCCAAGATTGCAAGACCATCCTGTATACACATATAGGGTGTATAAAAACTGCAGTCTGATGAGGCGTATAATAGTTATAGTGTACTATATATGGATATTACGAGGTCCCGAGGTCCATATCGCGGACACTTAAAGCACCTTTTCACACCTTTGTCAAAGGACTAATAAAATGAAAGAAGTTTTTTTTCTTGAATGGCTTTTAAAGTATTCTGAATTCACTTTAGGATGTGCCGACGGTTTGTTGAGAACGAACTGTTCACATACAAGTAATACTTTATTAGTGACAAGCTGCGCCCCGCGGTTTCACCCGCATAAGTCTCGATCCGCATAAGATCGATCGGGATACAAAGTATTCTTTGTCTTAATAACGGTCAAGGTTTGCCGATGTGTTAAATTCCATCAAAATCTGTTCAGCCGTTTTAGCATGAAAGCGTAACAAACAAGCATACAAAAAAACGAATATCTTCTCTAAGTATATAATATTAGTTTACATAAAGTACAGTACCCGACCAATAATATGACACACAGAGTTTTAGAAAAAGGGGCTCGTGGCTAAATGATAACAGCTGCACGGGTCGATCGAAGGTTAAGCCTCGCTTGCTGCGGTCGGTTCGTGAATGGTGACCATCCATTACACATTGAGACCCCGTGGTGCCGCGGAAACCACGTTAATTCGTTGGTCTCGGCTGTCATTCGTAGATCTTTGACAGACGGGACTGGCAGTCAAAAGTCCAAACGTCTGTAGCGGTATCTACAACGCCACATGCGAAGAACGCGTCATAAAATCTTGCATCTCGCAAGCAGAGTTTACCGCGTAACTAGCATACATACGAATCATTGGGCAGTTGCCTGCTAGACACAACAGCTGTCTGGTCGGAGGATCCTCCATTTTCTATAGAGTATGAGTGATATTTACACCCTGTTCCTCATACCTACCTCTATACGTCTGACAACCAGTTTTACTAAGGGGAATTAATGTTACCCAGTAACTGGTTTGTGGACGTCAGATCGGCAGTTACTCCGTGCTAAATACTGGAAGACTGGAAGCTGAAAAAAGTCGGTGGCAAATAACGAAAATGCGAACCTAACGACACCGACTACCGAAATTAAAGTTATTTTTATTTATAGTATTTTTTTTGGGAGTCGGTTGTTTTTTTTTTTGTGTAAAAAAGTTTTTATTATCAAAATCAAAATCGTTTATTTGCCTAAAATGTGGTAGGTACAAAAGATGCTATGTAAAATTGTAGTTCAAAGACACATTCCGCCATGTAATGTTGGCATGCAAATGTTTAATACATGTATTAACAACATACAGTGATATAATATATAACGTAGTTAATGAAATTATCAAAGGAACATAAATAATTTAAAAATTATTACACCGCATTTCTGAAGTGGTAGACTGACAAGATTTTTTGTTCAGAAATTAATTATTGTAACGCCATAGTTGCATTTTATGAAAACTACAAAAATATAATAATTATTGTAATAATCTGAAACAATACTACTAATGCATTTACACATACGTATCATAATCAACCCTTCGATTGAATATTATTAGAATAAGCAGCTGTGAAACTCGCTATGCACCTGGGACGCTAAGTTTTTCTATTGCTAGATAAGCGTCAATTACACAGTAATACCATTAGGGGGCTTATGTATGTGCTATCAAAGCCCCCGGCTGCTTCATCGGAACATGTTTTTAAATAGGCAGTGTTGGAGCTTTTTCTTGAGAAAAAATATTCGAATAATTATGTAGCCGTTGGTGTACTTACAGACAACAGATGTTCCAGATATGCTAAAAGGCCAATCAAGACAAAAAAATCATCGATTTTAAGTAAGGATCAAAGTCTAGCTTCGATTATTCTAGCATATTATATGAAATACAAATCACTAATGCCATAATTATTTATCAACAAATTGACCGAAGACGAAAAAAAAGATTATCTTACATTTTTTTTCTTTTTTTATCTGGTGTAGGTATATTACAGTAGCGGCCCATCCCGGCTTCACGCGGGTGGAAAAAAAAAGAAAAAAAAGCCTATATTAATCAGTGATAATGTAGTATTCAAAAATGGTGAAAGAATTTTCAAAATCGGTCCAGTACTTTTTGAACCAATTCGTAACAAACATACTTACATACAAATCTTTCCTCTTTATAATATTACTATAGTGTGTGCCATAAAATATGTGCTAAATTAATATATTTTCTTTCTTTTTTACAAGTCATTGTAAATAGCATAAAGCATGCATGTATGTTGTGTCATGAAGCACGTTAAATAGTCCTTAGTGTTAATTTTATTGACAACTAAATCTTTTGTACTGACAACGTTTTGACCAAAAGAAATGTGTCTTATAACAAAAACCTCTACTGATAAACAAAAAACCTCCTTCATAACGTAAGCCTAACCCAAAGATAACGAAACGTTCGCAATACAAAATACCAAAAGAAAATCAATTCAAAGCAAAAGATTTCTTCTTAATTGTGTCTCCGATTCCATGTGTATCACTAATCCGTATATCCGCGACTGGTTTTAGCTAAAATCTCTTCTATCTGTTTGAAACACGATTCTTTGTAACGGTGGTATCTCGTCCGCCATGCCGCAATTACTGGAGCTGAGGATTTCATTGCCAAATATTTTCCTTTATCCGTTGAGGAGTGGGTGAAGGGAAAGGTGACAGCGGTGATAAAGGAGAGAAGGAAACTGGATTGATAAGTGGTCTGGGTCGTTAAGAGTTTCTCCATCTTGTAAGTTAGCACAACACTGCTATAGTAAAAGTGTGCAGTGCTGCACACCCCTACCCTATTTCAAGTTAAATAAATGTCAACTTTATTTCAATGACAATTAAGTTGATTTCAGAGTGACTACCACTATTGAAAAAGTTATAAAAATATTTGAACTTGTAGCGTAAACTGAACTTTATGTGTAGGAATCAAAGTTATTTTTCCATTAATTCATATTTGTTTACATTTTTGGCAAATAAATCGCGAACGCAGATTATTCCCTTACCTTCGGAAAGATCCGAAGACGTCCTATCTACAGACACTCCTCGTGGTATTTATCATGCACACGACCACGTTACACTTCTTTATAAACTGCTTGACATTTAGGTTCGAACCTACCGACAAAGGCAAGAAGATCACTGGTAGTTGAAAAGCTTCTTTTTTACGTGTCCACCTGATTACTTTATGTTGTTAAGTTCTGAATATTTTTCCTTATATCATTGTGACAATAACTCTTAAATATTTTATCGGAGGCAACAGATTCTCAGATGAAAAATATCTCTTAATTATTTTGCTGGAAAGTATAATACTTTATTACAAAGTGATACATAAATGATAAATGATTTTATTTCTGTAAGTAGGTTTGTACAAACACTTTTACATGTCAATCATATTTTTTAAAAACGAGATGAGGTCGGCGTTTCCTAACTGACTACTCTGAGAAGAAAGGCCGAAACAAACTCGGAGGTCACAGTCTCTTTTAAAGTCCAGACATAATCTTGGTCAGATCATGTGGAGACCATGTAGATCGGTGTCTGAAATGGTCTTTTGAGGAAAGAACCACACAGATTGAGTTGACCTGTCCAGTCAGTGCACGCATTTGTCAGTAATCATTACATTAGTACATTAGAGACTATCGATGCAAAAGAGACTGCTGTTCAAGAAAACCGCTTCATCCCTTACCTTGAGCTGATCCAATCATCCCCCAGTGTTCATTATTGAAAGGTCGCAATATAGTCTGTACCCGCCCATGCCGCGTCCGTTAATTAGGACATCTTCGACATTACGCCCAAAAGGTGTGCGGCCAACGACTCGGCGAGATGTGTGACCCGATACTGTGGGGACCACTCAACATTCTTATATACGGTGACTGATAATTAGTGACCGATACTTAAACACATGCTTGTACTCATGGTAACAAACAACTTTTACTATGGGACCAAACCTGAAATTGTGAAAAAAAATCTGCTGTTCAGTCATTTATGTTCGCCTAACTGGTCAAAATGTAGGTACTGAACAGCAGATTTTTTTTCACAATTTCAGGTTTGGTATATAAATAGTAAAGGTTGTTTGTTATCATGAGTGCACGTGTTTAAGTATCGGTCACTAATTATCAGTCACCGTATAGTATAGTCTTTTAGTCCATTTTCTTTTCTTGTATTTGCTCTTTTGCCCATTTGATGGCGCATTTTAATATGCATCGTTCAGCACTTCGTAGGCGGACAAACGCAGCTACCACTGTGTCCACAGGAAACCTATTGCTTGCATTTTCTGTTCCCAAATATGTTTCTTTATTTTGTTTCTATATACAAGGTGAAATTTTAATCACCGTTTTCCTCTTAAGGCATCATTGTTACAATCATCAATATGAACAACTTTTACTATGGGACCAAACATGAAATCGCGAAAAAAAAAATCAGCTGGTCTCTGCATTTTGACGAGTTATGCGAACTTTAGGGAATAGCTGATTTTTTTTTCACGATTTCAGGTTTGGTCCCATAGTAAAAGTTGTTCATAAAGATGAGTACAATGACCCCTTAAGAGGAAATCGGTGATTAAAATTTCACCCTGTATAAGGTGTTATAAAACTTACCCGAAAAACTTTAAGAGGTGCTTTAGACCATCGAACTGAACAACTTTCACTATGGGATCAAATCTGAAATCACAAAAAAAAATCAGGTGTTTAATACAAAAGTTCAATACCTACTTGACCAAAATGTATGAAACAGCTGATTTTTTTATAGTAAAAGTTGATCAGTTCGATGGTCTAAAGCACCTCTTAAAGTTTGACGGGTTAAGTTTTTTAAGACTTTGTATTATATCTATAGTTCGTGCCAATAATGAAAGATGAAGAAATTTAGAAGCATTTTAGAGAAATAAATTTTTATTGCAGGAGTTGTAAAATTTTTATTTGGATACTAGCTTCTGCCCGCGACTTTGTCTGCGTGAAATTTCTTATTCCCCGACCCAAACCGTCGCATCGCATTGATGCGCTTATTACTACGTTTTAGCTTAGTGTTCTTTATTACTTGTTTTGTATTTTGTTTGGTTCCTAAGGGACCTAGCGTGATTTTAAATAGCCTATAGCCTTTCTCAAGAATTGGGCTATCAATTGCAAAAAATAATTTCTCATATCCGTCTGGTAGTTTTAGAGATGAGCGCGTCCAAACAAACTTTTCAGCCTTATTATTAGTTTACTAGCTTCTGCCCGCGACTTCGTCCGCGTAATTTTTTTTTTGTTTCCCCGATCCACCCCGTCGCAACGTGTCGCCGGCCTGCGCTATTACTTCGTTTTCGCTTGGCGAAAACTTCAGACATTTTTCTTTTTGCTCAACTCTTAAGGGTCCTAGCGTCAACTTAATAGAATATAGCCTTCCTCAAGAACTGGGCTATCAAACGCAAAAATATTTTTATATATGCGACCAATACTTCCAGAGATTTAGAGCTTTCAAACCGTGTTTCAAACAAACAAACTCTTCTAGCTTTATTATTAGTATTATTTTAAAACTATGATATCTCCTAAGATATTCATTGAAATCAAATGATGTCAGAGGCAATTTTGTTCAAAATTAAATACATGTGATGAATAACTTATTTATTTGGATAAGGATTAATACCATGTTTATAAAAACACTTTCGCAAATAATGCATTATTTTAGAACAAATTTGGTTAGCATAAAAGAGGTTATAGTGAGCTAACCTTAAAAGATAGACATATGCTGTCGCGGACTTTTTTTTTACTTTTAAAGGGGAACAATTCTGTCTTATATGATTTTTGCGAAATTGTAACCGTTTACGCAGCGGACGCAGCGGAAGCTCTCAATAGGAGAAAAATCCCCGATTTTTAAACATTCTTCATTGGTGCTCCGCTCCTATTGGTTTTAGGGTGATGATAGCCTATATAGCCTATAGCCTTCCTCGATGAATGGGCTATCTAACACTGAAAGAGTTTTACATATGTTTTTTGCGGTGTAAAGCGACTGAAGTTACTTAGCCAAGCTGCACATTTTGTAGTCTTGTTTGTGCAGGATTTTCCCGTCAACTAATCGATCGGTGAACTCATTACTTTGCGGGAAATTCCTGCACAATTTAATACCTAATTGATTATATTCGGTAGGTACCTATTATAGTTAGGTATTAAGTCAGTATTATGGTCATCAAATGCGTTCATGAACGTATTTAGCTTCACCACAAAACCTTGCAAAACTTATTGATAATTGCAGTACCTAGGTCCTATATTCTTCTTCAGTGCAAATGAGGTCGATGTGGAAAATCACAAAGGTTTTCACAAGGTCTGGGGTTTGATTCCTAAGTCGTGTAAAGTGTTATTGGGATTTTATATCAAAGAGTTTCTCAGTAGCAGTTGGAGTCTGAATTTGTGCCCGGTCTGTAGGTATAAGTAAATAACTTTGAATGATTGTTCCATACTAACTATAATAATGCATGTGAAGGTAGGCAGGTTAATAGATCAACGAAGTACAATAGACCAGTCTTTGCTCAACCACCGAGTTTCAATGCTGTGTCCCTGTCTCCCAACATAACACGGTCGATGGCAATAGGTTCGCCTGGGACTTAAACATGACTGGCGAACAGTGGCGAAGGTACCATACAACTCGATTCCCGCCGGCTTCCCTTAGAAAATTCAGAACAGAACCACTCAATTCCTCATTGAAATCTAATGAAACGGTTAATTGTCATTTTTTTTTGCTCCGGCTTACCTCTTTCATAAATTCACCCTTCGCCACTGCTGGCGAAATATGGGTGTTCTATATACCTCTATCGCTTCAGGGATTACAGGCGTGGTGTTATGTTAGTTTTAACCAACTTCAAAAAAAGCAGGAAGTTCTCTCCATTCGGTTGAATACTTTTTTTAAAATATTTGTTTCCTCAGAACTCCGTTATTTATAAGCCGATTTGCAAAATTATTTTTTATTTGAAAGGATATACTTACAGATTAGTGCCATAGAAATTTCATCAAAATCGGTTCCACCGAACCGATTTTGATGTTTTTGATGTTTTTAGTTTGGTTTTTAAACCAAAATTACTGATAAATATTCAAGTAAACGAAATTGTTTTCGTATGTACGACTATGTTACGTGATATCTTAGTCAATTGTAAATCGATTTCAGAGATTCTTTTTTTAATAGATAAGTTATGCCTCAAAAGTGGTCCCATATAAATTTTAAAATCGGTGGCAAACAATGAAAATGCGAACCCAACGACACCGACTTCTTTTTTTCAATGTGTAGTGTCTTTTTAGGAAGTCGGTTGTTTTTTTTTTTTGTAAAAAAGGTGTTTTCAACTAATTGTAATAACTAACGTGCTTAGTACTCTCCTTTTACGTGCCATAACTCTTAAGGTAGGATCTGAGGTAGGTCCGGTGTAAGTAAGTGAGTAGAAAAACAAATACAGCTAATCCACTAGAAACCCCATAAGTAGGAAAATAAGCCTTTTCCTCAGTCACAGTGGTCGCTCTATCCCCAATATTGTATCCTGCTAAGCTTCCTAATGAAACATCCGCTCATTTCGTCACAGATTTCCTTATAATTGGGATAATGTCACGATTTTTATTGTCTCTCTGGAACGTGTGAGAATGGTATTACCAATCATTATTGCTTATAAGGTTTAATACAATAATATTAAACAAAGAATACACATTTAAAAATTAATACAACTTTTTAGAAGTGAAGTCGCTTTTATTTCAGGAAACCGGATCGCGTTTCGCTGGCTTATAAATTGATTCGCACAAAGTTAAAAAAGTACACGTTTTATAATACTTAACTCTTATAACTTCTGTGCCATAGTGTCCATTTTTCTATATTTTATTGAAAAAAAAATCAAAATGTGCCAATTGTGTAATTTAACACATTTTTGGAGTTGTCGATTAGCCCACAAAAACATTAACTTCGGTCGAGTCACCCGTGTAACGTTTCGCCCGTTTTGGGCGAGTTGATTTGTGCGAATCGGTTCATAGGCTGTTTTGCTAAGCGCGCTATGGAGCGGTCTATGCTCGGAGTTTCTTTGAAGGATAAAATCAAAAATGAAATTATTCGAAAAAGAAACGGAGTTACCGATATAGCTTGCAGAGTAAGCAAGCTGAAGTGGCAGTGAGCTGGCCATGTTTGTCGAAAAACAATGGCCGGTGGAGCAGGTGAGCCGTGAGGTAGAGACTTCATATCGGAAAGCGTAGAGTGGGATGGCCCCCAGCTAAATGGTAATGGTATGGTAGCTGGGACAGACCGAGTAAAGAAGGCGGAGGACTGGGTGTTGTGGTGCAGCCTGGGAGATGTGCGTATGTCCAGCAGTGGACTGAGTTGAGACGCCTTCTATTTCAGAAAAACAACTTCATTGTGTAGCACCGCCCTGGTGAAAATGGCAACCTCATTAATGCTATGTAAGCTTCCATAAGCTTTTGATTCCATAATCACAAACATCATTTTACCAGAGTCGAATGTCGAGTTAGTAAGACATTATTCAGCTTTTGCAAAATCTCCATACAAATAACTAAGTGAAATATTATCTAGTTTCCCTTTCAATTTCAAGACTAGTTAAAGATTCAACTAACATATTAAAGATCAATCATCCTCCTTACACGTGACCAAATACATAATCCTTATCTTCCCAACTTCACTAGTTTAAACGTTAAACTGCTCAATTATTTAAGCATTAACCCGACCTTGTTTATACCTTCATCATTCAGGGAGGCTCGTTAATCTGGAGAGAAAAATGTTGAATGAACAGAATCCAAGCTATAGTATAAGGAACGATGGACAACTGGTAGGACGCGACTTGACGCGAGAAGACGCGGGTAAGCGTGTGTGAGCGTGCGTTTTATGCATAAATAATTATGATCGTCTTGCATTGCAAAAGTCCTAAGCTGCCATAAATTGCTTAGCACAATAATTGTTTGGCAGTCTTGTGCGGTGCCACTTTGTGATTTTGATTTGTTTTTGTGGATTGTTTTTGTATGTAATAACAATAGCTTTATAAGGTTTGTGTTACTAACAGTATATGGACTACGTCTGAATTATTATTATTATAATCAGCCTATACTGTTCCTACTGTTCTTCAAGAGGGAGTGGGCTGTAATTTACCACGCGTGGCCATTGCAGTAGATGATAAATGATAAATTATTTATTTTCTGCAAGTAAGTTCGTACAAACACTTTTTCACGTCAATCATATATATTTTTTCCTATCTGACTATTCTGAGAAGAAAGGCCGAAACAAACTCAGATGTCACATGTCTTCGAATATTTATTTATTCATTATTTATTTATTTTTATTTATATAATCACTTACAACTATTATTACGGGTACAACCCAATGCAATCGTGAAGCAAACCTAATAATAACAACTTATTTTCTAAAGCTTATTACTTTGTGAATTCACTCCGTGTACAAGCAAAAATGTCTGTCTCTTCTGCTACAAGGTTAAGAGTGCGAAGCGCCCACAATATATAAAAAATATATTAAATAAAAAAAATATATATATTAAATTTATTATGTGAATATGTTTGGTTCTAGGACATACCGGTTTTCTTACGCTATCTATCTTCACTGTTTCGAGAGCAGTGGTGATAAAATTAAATACACAAAATAACAAGAAAAAACGCCTGCCTATGTTCGAACCCACGACTTACAACTCATAAGTCTGGGCCACCACTGCACATAAACTGTTATAACTTCATATTACTATAATCACCATGCTTGCTAAAACGACACGTGTATGTAGCAAGGATATCATTAAAATCCTTAGCCAAGCAAACCCTCGAAAAGAAAAAAAAAATGTATTATTCTTATTATATTCAACGAACTTGCCACAAATATTATAGTCATTTTCTTTATTATTTCCTGTAGGTAAACTATAATAATTGCCTCACATCCTGTTAACTAAATCAATGTTATTAGGTAATTAGTAGATTCTTAGTTGTAGTTCCATGGCGTAAAATAATTTTATGGTAAGGTATCTTGATTTATCGGGAAACTTGTAAAAAAAACAATAGGTACAGAAAAAAACGGTCAAGTGCGAGTCGGACTCGCGCACCGAGGGTTCCGTACAAACCTGTAGGTGTAGGTATGTAACCAAAATTTTACGGTTTTCGGATTTTTTCCTTTACTTTTACTACATAATGTTGCTTCTTGCCAAATTTCATGATTCTAGGTCAACGGAAAGTACCCTATTCATTTTGATTCCCTTGCGGCATAAGCGGCCGTATCTTTTTTTAACATTAACTTAGAAGTTTGATGTTTTCACAGCTTCAAGGGACTGTAGACCTAAGTATACGGTTTTAATTTCAACTCGATAACTCCACGCGTTCCCGAGATGAAGGGTCTTGACAGACATACGGACAACAAAGTGATCCTATTAGGGTTCCGTTTTTTCCTTTGTAGGTACGGAACCCTAAAAATGAATAAAATACATTTATTGTAACTAAAGGTGACATAATAATACCTAATAATAGCTCTACCGTCCTTTTAGTCTTCACCGCAGTCGAAAAAACCGTGCGTCTCATCATTTTCCCAGTGCCCGCTGTTCTTAATTCTTAGACCTAAGTATAATTCTTAATGGTTTTAATTTCAACTCGATACCTCCACGCGTTCCCGAGATAAAGGGTCTTGACAGACAGATGGACAACAAAGTGATCCTATAAGGGTTCCATTTCTTCCTTTGTAGGTACGGAACCCTAAAAATAAATAAAATACATTTATTGTAACTAAAAGTGACTTAATAATAATAATACCTACCCTCCGTTTGGGCTTCGCCGCAGTCGAAAAAAAACCGCGCGTCTCATCATTTTCCCAGTGCCCGCTGTCCTTAATTCTATAGATATACCTAAAGCTATACATTCACGATCCGACACAACAATTGTTTTATACAGGAATCGTGTCGCTCTATGACGAAACTTTGCACGTAAATAACTTAGAGGAAGCTCTGGGGTCCGCGGCTGTGCTGTTTATGATGATAATTTTACTTTCTGTAAACATTAATGAATGAAAAGAAGGTTGGATGGGAAAGTGAAAAGTTACAACAATGTTAACCTACTCTCTGTTTTATTGTTTTTTAATTAAAATTGCAAAGATCGCGATTTATTTTTGTTGGATCCCTATTTTTAATCCCAGTTTAATATTTTTGGCGTTGGATCCCACAAAACATGCTTAGTATATCGATAACGTAGCACTAAAACTTTTTCTTCTTTAACCCCTGTTAGAGTTCAGTGGTTAAGGCCTCGCCTCTCATGCACGAGGCTGTGGGTTCAAATCCAGGCAAGTACCAATGTGACCTTTCAGTTCATATACTTATGTACTTTCTGAGAGGGGCCCGTGGCTAAATAAAAACAACCGCACAGGTCGATCGATCAGGGCCTCAAGTCTGCTATTACAATAGTGTCAGAATGGTCTATTATTGATTTCATAATTGTTGATTTTGACAAGGTAATCTACTAATATAATGGCGTCATTATGACTTTCCAATGGTCAACCACTGACACTCCATTGAAAGAAATGGCATAAAATGGTAATCTCATAATGACAAATGAATAAATGTAATATTTATTGCTATTTACGAACTTCTTACTACTTCAGATTGCAAACACTAATACGTAATATGTAAAAATATATATTAATTGAAATCTAGCATGAAATTTAGTAGTAGTTTTTCTCAGACCATTGACCGACCAATGATCAACCATTATGAATTTAGCAGATTACGAATTTTTAGCAAACTGACAATGGGATCGTGTTGGAATGACGAATTTATAAAAATAGCAGACTTGGGCCCCAGGTCGATCGATCAGGTTAAGCTTGCCGCGGTTGGTCTATGGATGGGTGATCATCTTCACACCGTTATGTGAAGATGATCACCCATCCATGGACCTCGGTCTCTCGGGTCTCGTTAGACCCCAGAGAGATTTTAGAAAAAAATTGCGACTTCAAATTTGTACCCTTTTTTTTGTGGATAAGGGAAATCATAAAATGACCCCCTCCCGCTCAAGATGGCGCAGTAGGGAGTGTCAGACTCTTACTGACTAAATCCTACCCGTGTTCCTTCCGTAGCCCTTTATGGTCCGGGGTAGCGGTAACCCTTTCGGACAATCCTGCTGCAATATTATTCGTAGCTAGTAACACTATCAGCCAAAAACCGTGAGTTAGCATAACATATTTATTATTTATATTCAGATTTGTTTTGCATTACTGAACATGTCTACCGTAAAAACGCTACATGAAAAATGAACAGTAGTTTTTGCTTACAACTTTATTTTTACTGCTCACCAACTGTTTAGAGATCCCTAACTTATGGCTATAGAGACGATATTACCAGAGCTGTTTATATTTGAATTGTAAGATTAATGTTGTGTTTACGCACACGCAAAGCATAAACTTGAACACCCCTTAGGATTTTTGGCGGGCGATCTAATTTCTCGGAAAATGTGCCCCGTGATGTAAGTCGGCAGAATCATAATTTGAATCATTGGGACGTAACGCGTTGCTATGGGCGACTGGATACGGCCCACTTGTCGGTGCGACTAAACGCTGATGCGTTTTGTCGAGGTCATTTTTTTTTAAGATTCCTCCTGCTTAGTACCTAAAGTATTCGGGGTTAAAGGAGTGCTTTTTGTGGAGATCGAACTCAGGACCTGTTGCTTACGAGTTAGCTCCTTCACTAGTGGGTAAATAAATTATTAATTCATCACATACTAAGAAGCAAAATAAAATATTTTCTATGTAAACTTGCTAAAGTAATTAATTAGTTTGAGTCATCTGAAATTAATGTTCTACTTATGCGCGATGACTTGGCAAACTGGTTACTATTTTTGAACGTTTAAAATTTATCGTAACTATAAGTTATTTTCCCTGTCTTTGATAAATCTTAAAACAAAATTGAGTGACATCATTATTATTTTTAGTTTTGACAGCGAAACAACGATATCATAGTTTTCTTAATCTAGTCTTCATTCACTATTTGTATCATCATCTGCCTAGCCTTTTCCCAACTATGTTAGGGTCAGCTTCCAGTCTAACCGGATGCAGCTGAATACTAGTATTTTATGGAGCGACTGCCTATCTGACCTCCACAACCCAGCTACTGGGTAATACGACACCCCTTGGTAAGACTGGTTGTCAGACTTTCGGGCTTCTGACTACCCGTAACGACTGTCAAAGAGCCACGAATGACAGCCGGGACCAAAGGCTTAACGTGCTTTCCGAGGCTCGGAGGGTCTCGGTAAGTAAAGATGGTCACCCACCCACAGACCAACCGCGGCAAGCGTAGCTTAACCTGATCGGTCGACTTGTGCGGCTGTTATTATTTAGCCACGGGCCCCTCAGTCACCATTTGTATAAAAAATGTTAAATAAATATAAATACTTACACACATAATACTTACATATTTATATATTATAGTATGTATGTCTATATAACCAATTTGTGTATATGTGTAGCTAGTTTTAACAGGTTTTTTTTTTTTCTCATTGTTCCTCTCAACCGAAGCACCTGCCATCTAATCTCTTCGCCACCCTTGGTTGACTGGTAGAGAATGCCTAAGGCATTAAGTCCGCCTTTGTACCTTTTTGTGCGAAAAGTTTAAATAAATAAATTACAATATTTTAATCATTTACTAATAATATGTAACGTCTAATAACTGGAATGTCTGGAATAAAGATTAATTAGATATTGGTCCCGATTGTGTTGTTAACAAACTAAACTAAATTTATGTTCAGTGCATCTTTTTCTTTCTATTTCAATAAGAAAAGGACAGAAGATGAATATTAGTTTAGTCCTGTCAAATTAGTCAGCGCCTGACGTAAATGACGTATTTTTAGTAGCCAATTTTTTAATCACGTCTAAACTTGTCTATGGATTATCTAATTTGACAGGACTAAACTAATATTTATCTTCTGTCCTTTTCATAATGAAATAGAAAGAAAAAGATGCACTGAACTTAAATTTAATTTAGTTTGTGATCAATAGAATTGGGGCCACTATTGAGCCATATTGATTATATCGACACCTCCATGCAATAACATCGTAACTCACTTTTTTCCAAAAATTGAGTTACAACGGCATTGTTATGTAAAAAAAAAATGATTTTTTTCTGTACTATCATTGTAATTCTATTCCCTTTCGTTTCTAAAAATATGTAACTTAACACCTTGGAGTTACAATTATCTGACCACAAAAATAAATCAAACTACAAAAAAACTAAATTGTAACTCAGACATACAATGTTTGTCCTTGTAACTTATATGTCATTTCACTGTTTTGTTTTTCACGTAAGTCATGAAAACCCATGAAAACAATTTTTCTTTTACAACTTAACCATACCTATTTATAGTGCGCCTAAACTATAGAAGCTTCAAAAATTGTACGGGGTGTTTTGAGTTTGCTATAATTTTTCAAAGTTTAAAATCGCTCTCCTGTAAAATCACAAAAAGTGAGTTACGATACTTACGATGTCATTGCATGGAGGTGTCGATATTTGTATTCCCTCTGTGGGAACAATATAGGGTGATTATGTTATGTAGATACTATTGAGCAGTAATGGCCCAGTGATAACGGCCGCGACTTACGAGTTGTAGGTCGTAGGTTTGAACCCAGACAGCCGCTTTTCCTTGTGTAAATTATTCTACCATCACTGCTCTCAAACAGTGAATAAAAGTATCTTGAGGAAACCGTCACGTCCTAGATTCAAAAATTACATGTGTAATCTAAGAGAGCTGTGTCCTAGCAACGGGAATTTTATAGGCAGATTATGTTAGGTACGCACGGCTACACATCAAGCTATACATATCCAGTATAAGCTGACTTCTGATTGTACGAAAACATATACAATGCGAGATCAGCTTGATAGTGTACTAAAACCCGATTATATATATATAATAATGGCTAACAACCAATTAAGACAAAAATTTATAGAATACTGTGTGCAAATAGTAAAGATGGTAGTAAATAGAAATATATAAATAAGTTATGTTTAATATATAATTGGCAATTATGTATCATAAACATATAAAAATAAGTAAAGAAAATAAGGGTAAGTTAAGTTACAAAGTAAGTCATGTAATAGAGATAAAATTGTTAAATATAGGTAATAAAAGAAATAGTTAAATAAGTTATGTTTGTTATATATTATTTAATATATAAGATTAAATAAGATAAATAAGTAGATAATAAGAAATCAGTAGAATAATTTTGTTTTGAAACCAGTAAATTTAGTACTAAATAGAAGGCAACTGAAAGAACTATTAAAAATTAATTGTTAGATAAGCTGTGTTGGGTAAAGGTATTAAAGCAAATGTATTAACATAAGGTAAACTGTAAGAACTGTTTAAAATAAATAAAGAAATAAAAATAGCCCCCTGGAAAAAAGGTCTCTGGTCACGTCAGAGGAAGCTCGCAACGCCATGTGATGACGGGTGAATATATATAAAAAATAAAAAAAATGCGAGATCAGCTTAAACTGGAAATGTATAGCTTGATGTGTAGCCGTGTGTACTATTATTTATTTATTTTATTCATTAGCATCCATACATTTGTTTTAATAAGTAAAACCCAAGCTAACAAAAATATTCATCTATTATCTTTTTCACGTGCAATATCTATACTTATAATAAATCTGTAGAGAGGTCAATTCTGTACATGAAATATATTTCCAAAATAACTATCAGCGGGTGATTAGTGATCGATACTGACGCCAAAAATGCAATCAGTAAAATTTTTGTCTGTCTGTCTGTCTGTATGTTCGTTATAGAAACAAAAACCACTCGACGGATTTCAACGAAACTTGGTACAATTGTTCTTCATACTCCTGGGCAGGTTATAGTATACTTTTCATCACGCTACGATCAATAGGAGCAGAGCAGTGAAGGGAAATGTTGGGAAAACAGGATTTCTTTTTAGGTGAAGTAGTAATAGGTTAGTAGTAGTTAGTTAGTAGTAGGTAAGTTTTGGTTAATTTATGTTCAGTTTTTTTTAATATTAAGTAGGTAAAAGCGTAGGTACTTTTATTAATTATAGGTATAGGTATTATTAATTATAGTAGTTATAGGTATTTAGTTTTAAGTGAAGTAGCTTTTATTATATATTATTTTATATATTAGACGTAGTTATATATTTTTAGTTATTCAAGCCCCAAGCGGACGCCGGCGTCCGCCCGCTATTGTCTTGAAAAACGCGTTGAATGAGAAATACGCGTTCTCAAGAATCGGCAGAAGAAAGAGCACATCGGTTAAACTCTATGAGAGTTAGTGCCTCAATTTCCGGAAGTCATTATTCCACGCGGACGAAGTCGCTGGCAAAAGCTAGTCTATAATATTTTCAAGGCTCTCATATGAGCACATAATGAGGAAAAAGTCCCTACTGAAACCAAACACAGGACGTAACCTTCAGTTTCAAACCTTGCAACAACTAAACCAACACAGAGTTCGCAGAACATCACACCACACCACATGATAATCGTCACCATCATTCTTTCCTTATCACAATGACATAACCAATATTTACGAATCGAACATGCGCAGGATTCTTCAGATAAAAATTAAGATAATAATATAATATGATCAAGATTCGAATGATTCTCGCCGATGGCATCCCACGTATGTTGACAAGATAACGCTTACTGGTAAACTGAATCAAAATTATTTCTTAAACAAATAATAACGCATGGTAGAGTTATGTTTTTTTTAAGTAGTTGGAGTTGAGGAAGCCAGCCTTTTGAATAAGTTTCTGGAATAGTGAAAGAGCATTCCTAATGTTTTTTTATTGGGAATTCAAAATGGAAAACATAACATAGCATCACGCCCCTTTTAGTCGAAGGATTGGACAGAGTTGTGTCAATAGTACACCTACATATTTTCGCCAGTTATATTTAAGTCACATGTAAGGCGAGCATATTACCTTCAATCGGACATAAATCCAGACTCGGTGTGGCTACTGAGAAATTCCAGATATATAAACCCAATACTTAACACATTGTCCAGCATGTGAAATTAAAAACTTATCTGAATTAAACATAATTAGCCATAAGAAGAAAGTATTTACATTTTTAAATCGCCCTTTGAGAACAATTTGCATTCAACAACAGACCTGAGGGGCAATTCTCGTAATTATAAGAACGTTCTCAGTCTGATCTCAGTTTCAATCTGTCAAAAAATATTTCTAATTTCCCTACATTTTGGCAAGTTTTTGACATTTGTTTGTCGCCGAGATGAGACTGCGACTAGATTTTGAACGTTTTAAATTACGAGTATTGGCCTCAGATAATTTCTTATCACTTTTTAAAATCTGCTCCAATATTAGTTCAAGGACAAACTCCTATCAAATTGGTCCGAAGGTCAGACTCGCCCAAATCCTAACTAAGGTCTTAATTAAAATTCTAGGTTTTATGCTAATTTGAGACAATTTAGATCGAGAGCCCTCCAGAATATTAAGCTTTGCAAAAATTTTGCATAACTTTTTGTTTAATTGAGTTTTTAGCTATAAAATTATGGTTAGGATAATATTAGGGCTATTCTTATTTACTTTCACTCTCTCTTTGAATAAGAGGGTGAGTAGAATTTTAAGTACAGTTAATAATATAATTGAGAAGTAGTGGTCTAGTGATAGCGGCCCCGATTTACTAGTTTTAGGTCGTGTGTTTGTATCCGGGGCAGCGGGATTGTCCGAAAGGGTTACCGCTGCCCCGGAACATAAAGGGCTAAGGAAGGAACATGGGTGGGTTTTAGTCAGTAAGAGTCTGACACTCCCTCCTGCTCCACCCTGAGCGGGAGGGGTCATTTGATGATTTCCCATCCACAAAAAAAAAAAAACCGGACAGGCGTTTTACTTTCTGTAAATAATTTCACACCACTGCCCTCAAAAATGGTGACGGAAAACATCGTGAGGAAGCGTCATTTCCAAGAACCAAAAATTCAAAGACATGTGACATCCACCAACACGCACTAGACCCGCGTGGTATATTACAGCCCACTCCATCTTGAAGAGAGGAGGCCTGTTTCCCAGCTGTGGGAACAATATAGGCTGATTATGATTATGCTAATAATATAATTACTTTTAATTTAGTGCCTCAATTCAGCCTATAATATTTTAACTAGGGTCTTCGTTAAATTTCTAAAAGACTTCGTCCATTGTAGCACTATTATGTGGAACAGTGCAATAAATTTTGATTTGAAAAAAAAAAGGTATTTGACTTTGTATTTTGGTACCTAATTAGATTCAGAATCACTATTTAAATCTGTGAAAATGTTAAAATACTACGATCGTTAAAAATAATCTGTTGAAATAAATAATTAAAACATGAGATCTGCTAACTTATAATCCATTTAAATCTCTTAATATTCATTCAGGTCGTTCTCGTATCATAATCTAATTGGATCATAACTTTAAATTAAACCTATCAATAAGTAAGCCTATAAATAAAATAAGTTTGTTAAAAATGAGTTAACTTTATAGAAATAAAAATAATATTAATAAATTATTTTATTTTAGAACTATCAATGAGTAATTAAGCCTATTAATAATTTTTTTTTAATGAAATAACTTTGATAATAAATGTTTTCGCTTATTATAAAGTTGTAATACGCTTAATTTTATTGTGAAATATGTAAATACTAATGCTAAATGTCTAAAGTTTTATAAAGCTCTATGTAAATATTTTGCATCTTAATATGTGGCGTGTGGACATCAAAATAATAATTTTGTATGACAGTGGACATTTGCTATATTTTTTCATAAAAATAGGCACTGGTTTTTCTAAAATATAAATATTAGTATCTAGTATCTCAATCTTCATTATACAACTTACAAATGAAAAATGTACCATGCCTTAATCCAGGGATCGCCTTTTGAAAAGGCTTCGAAGAAATAATCTATAATTTCAAAGAAAGCGTAACTACTCGTAAAAATGCAACTTTTTAACCTTTCACACTTTTATAATATTATTTGCACGATTTTCAAACGAATATTTTATATAGTTTAAAATAAAAATAAATTGCCATAGGGTCACAATAGGGATGCCTGTTGTAATATAGCAGATTAGGCCATGTTATAAAACCTAAAATTTACCAAAGTACATGCAACACGATAATAATGACATCACCATGAATAGTTCCATGACCATGCAATGAATTCATTTGTTTGATCACATGTTCAAGTAATCAGTATTTCAATGTTTATTCGCTCATTGTTACATTTCCATGAAAACGCAAACTAATGGGGACTTTTTAAAAATATATATTTATTTTGTTTGAAATGTTTAATGTAATTTTTGCTAGAGATTTTAATTAATCATCTACCTAACCTTTTCCCAACTATGTTGGAGTTGGCTTCCAGTCTAACCGGATGCAGCTGAATATCAGTATTTTACATGGAGCGACTGCCTATCTGACCTCCACAATCCAGTTACTGGGTAATATGATACACCTTGGTAAGACTGGTCGTCAGACTTTCGGGCTTCTGACTACCCGTAACGACTGTCAAAGATCCACGAATGACGGCCGGGACCAACGGCTTAACGTGCTTTCCGAGGCACGGAGGGGTCTCGGTATATAAAGATGGTCACCCATCCACAGACCAACTGCGGCAAGCGTAGCTTAACCTAATCGATCGACCTGTGCGGCTGTTATTATTTAGCCACGGGCCCCTCGAGATTTTAATTAAGTACATTATAATTGCGCATATTTTGTGGTAAGGTATAGGTATTATAACATCAGTATCAGTACTATTAGTATAACACTAATTTGCTGCGACTAGCTTCGGACTTGTGTCTACTAGTTCGAAACTAGGCCGGGGCTTGTCGTGAAGTCTGAACCTAGCCCTGCGCTAGTAGTGATGTCCAAAACTAGCGCCGCGCTAGTTGTGACTTGTCCGAAACTAACCTGACGCTAATCAGGACTTGTCCAGAACTAGTCCAGCGCAAGTCGTGACTTGTCCAAAACTAGCCCAGCGCTAGTCATGACGTGTCTGAAACTAGTCTGGAATTTTTCAATTTCTTCTTTCATAACAGTCAGCTGTGCTGCTGGGGAGTTTGTTGCGCCACTTCTTCTTCCCAGCTAAAGCACTAGGGAGGAAGTGGTGAAGGGCAGACATTTTGAGGGAATGTCTTATATGATTTTCACGTTGAAAAAGTGGTGATGCCCAGCCTAGTTTAAGAGTAAAGGACTTTTGATTTTGAACTAGTCCTGACTAATCCCAATTCAAAAGTTTAAAGCAAAATAATCTAAAAAAGATTAAACTTGACTTGCACAAGTCTTGTGCTACTGACCTACTGACACACATCATCACTGATTTGCTATAGATCTTTAGCACGGTAATATTATTTATACAGTATTCTAACTTCATACAAACGGTCGGAACGCAAGCCATAGGACGAGGCCACAGCACTGCGTTGTGGCGTCGCATCGTAAAAAATCTATGACGCTTTGTATTGCAGTGTGACGTTGTTTTTGCGATACGACGCCGCAACGCAGTGTTGCGACCTCGCCCATACCTACGCACTTCGAGTTCAGTTTACACTCGGTAAACATACAGTCTCGAATGCTCCGCAGTGAGCCAGTGATGAACGGACGCCGGACGATGTGATGGTTTTGCAAGCAGTAAGCGTGCGATTTGTGACAAATATTCATTGGAATAAGTAAAAGTACTTACTTAATGTGGCAAAAAGCAATTATAGACTACATTGTGCTGTTTTTGGTTGCTTGAAATCGTCAATAAGTTTGTTTTATTAAATCTACTAATCAAAAACACAAATTGTATTTTTATTGAACTTTTCCTATTTCATTCTCAACGAATTTCATTTTTTTAAATAAAAAATATAATATTTACTTAGACCATCACAAAACTAGAAAGAAACTCAACTAGGTTGATGAAATTAAAATATTGTAGGCGGGCAGCCCTATCACGAGTTTAGGTACCGCGAGGCTGTAGGTAATTATGTCTAGAACAGGGCCGAGTCACAATACTGTATAGATAATATTACCGTGTCATCGGTGATGACTAATTTCTTTCCGTATCACAAGTTACAATGGCTCCTATTACACAAAGGGTCAGTTGTAACACACATTTGTATAAAGCGACCTCAAACCGCTCGCGTCGAGTTACATGTAATGTGAAGCTTGAAATTAGTGCATGTAAACAAATGGGCTTGATGTAACGTGTTTATTGTTTATATTCTGAATAGAAATAGCTACTTTATTTGTTTAATTTATCATGTGTAATAATAAAATTATGTGACGCCGCGATGTCCCGAAGGCAAAGTGATCCGCTTCCTCTTCACGCAGAGGTTACGAGTTCTAAACCGCATCAATCAATATGACTCTTTTCAAATTCGTATGTTCATTACTGTGTTCGATTGAATGAAGGAAGGATCGACTTAAAAGGAAGACTAGCGGGGCAATTGCGTAACACATTATCAATCGGAATCGGTTACATTTTGACGGTTCAACAACATTCATTGCGATAAATACGTGTTGAGCGGAATAATTTTTCGAATGTATGAAGCAATGGATTAGCAATTTGATTCAAAATGCAAAGCGTAGAAGAGCGGAACGGAGAAGAGATGTTTTGTAAACGAATTTATTAAGATAGCTACGCAGAAAGCCGATGTGGAAATAACGATATTGATCAAACTCTCAGTTCCCGGGATTTGTTAGCTCAAGGGCTTATTATTTCCCTTTGAGTTTGACCGTTACCAATTGATAGCCAGAAGCTATAACTCACTGTTTTAGTTGAAATATCAAAAGGTTATTTCAATTATGACTAGTGGCTAAGTAATAAAAGCTGCACGGGTCGATCGATCAGGTTAAGCTACGCTTGCCGCGGTTGTTCCATGGATGGGTGACCATCTTAACATACCAAGACCCCTCCGTGCCTCGGAAAGCACGTTAAGCCGTTGGTCCCGGCTGTTATTCGTGGATCTTTGACAGTCGTTACGGGTCGTCAGAAGCAAGAAAGTCTGACAACCAGTCTATCGTAGGACCCGGTAACCAGTTACTGGTTATAGAGCTCAGATAGGCAGTCCGTCCATGCTATGTACTGATATTCAGCTGCACCCGGTTTTACTGGAAGCCGACCTCAACATAATTGGGACAAGGCAGGCAGGTGATGATTTATCAGCTAGATGGAGTCCACATATCCTATTTGATTATCTCTGAGAGTTTCTTTTAAATTCCAGACGTAATCTTGGTCAGATAATGTGCCTTGCATGTATATTAGTAGATATCTGAAATGGTCTTTTCAGGAAAGAATCACACATATTTGAGTAGACCAGACCAGTCAGTGCAAGCATTTGTCAGTAATCGCGTAAATCTAATCAGAACTTAAGAACTTAATGATAATTAAATTACTACCTACTTATTATTATTATTATTATGAGCCTGTTATGTCCCACTGCAGGGCAAAGGCCTCCCTTCCGTCTTTCCATATTCTCCTGTCTCTTGCTACATCTGGCCAATCCTTTAGATAGGCGTCCAATTCGTCACGCCATCTCTTTCTGGGCCTACCGCGTCGCCGATTCCTGTTATTCGGAACCCAGTCAGTGGCTACTTTTTCCCAATTCTGCGGCTCAAATGTGGCCTGCCCAATTCCACTTTAGTTTGGCGGCTGTGTTGCCCACGTCTGCGATTTGTGTTTTGGAACGAATTAGACTGTTGCGAATGCGGTCCGTGAGTTTGACTCCTCCGCCTCCTCCTACTTAATTAATGTAATTCCTAAGCTGTAGGTATCTACCTAAGGCTTCTTTGCTTATCAAAACTATGTTTATTTAGTTTGTATTATCAACCCATAATCTTCCCACTGCTGGGACTTAGGCCAAAGAGGGAGTGGGCCGTAATCCACCACGCGGGTGCAGTGCGGATTGGTAGATATCACATATCTTCGAATTTTTGGTTCTCTAGAACATGCCGGTTTCTTCACGATGTTTTCCTTCACCGTTTTGGGAGCAGTGGTGCTGAAATAATTTACACAAAGTAAAATGCCTGTAGATCGCACAAGACAGGGAGATTTGGAAGAAACAAGGTGAAAGCTTTTGCCCTTTGTGTCTGGCAGGACACAGCCAACAGGACACAATGTAAGTTAAAAAAAAAAAATAAGCGCCTGTCTGCGATCGTACCTGCGACCTATAACTCGTAAGACGTAGCTGTTAACATCCACTGTGCATCCACTGCTCTCATTTAGCTTAGTAAGAGCTAACTACTAGTAAAGTGCAACCAATATCGCCAGTTACCTTTAAAATTAATACACGAACAAGATTTTAATAGCTCTAAACTCCATCCAAACTTAGAATCCATGGTTTTCCAATTACTAGACCGATATTAACTAGACTTTAACTGACTAGTCAAACACTAAACTTCACACGAGAATTAATCCATTTCCAATCTATAAACAGTTTCTAAAATTAAATTTTATTCTGTGATCTGTAGAGTTTTATTTCAATTGGGAGATGAAGTGTTTGAATCTACTTTTGGTGTACTTTGGTGTAACAATTATTATTGTTATCACTTTACTAAGTAAGTCAGTGGCGTGAATTGATGATAATGTAACGTGCGCTGGCGCTGACCAATGACGGTAGAGCTTTCGTAGTGTTGATAGTGTTAGGCTGCGGACACGAAGTGAGCTGAGCGGTGCGTTTTAATGCATAGATTTATATGGAACTGGTCTCGAAGGCAGCAGCGGCGCGCAGAGCGGCGTACGAGCGATGCGCACCAGTCTAGCGGTGCCCGCGCGTCTGCATTCTCGTAATAATAATAATAAGTTTATTCAACAAAAAGTAAAATACAATGTGACGGATTCGGTGAGCCACAAACTAAGCATGGCTTGTATCTTGTGGCTCTAGAGTGCCATTTTACAATGTTAATGAATACTTACAGTTTGAGGAGTTAAGTAGGTAGTTACAAAAAGATAAGAGTTTAGATAAAATAAAACATTAGATATTAGACCGACGTTTCAAAATGTTGTATCAAAAAGATGTTTTCGTCGCTGTTTAGACATTTCGTTCGCGAACAGACACTAATTTCTCATAACACAGTACGACGCCGCTCTAGCGCCGCGCGATCTGCCCGCTGGCTTTGAGACCGGGTCTGCGTTGCCGCGCCGCTCCTCGCACCCCGCAATCGCTGATTTTGAGACCGAGGCCTTAGGGGCGAGCTCTTTGGTTTTAATAACTAAAGTTGAATTGATGTGTATTAAAGCTTGGCTAGCTACACAGTGTCGGGAATAAGTATTTTCACAAAACATCACGCCTGTATTCCCCGAAGGGTTCGGCAGAGGTTGCTCTAGTTCCCCCACATTTCGCCAGTTATGTTGTAAGTCCCATGTAACAGGAGGTGAGCCTATTGCCATCAACCGGGAGCATATTCACACTCCAGGCTGCTACTGAGGGCAGCGGGATTGTCCGAAAGGGTTACCGCTGCCCCGGAACATAAAGGGCTAAGGAACACGGGTGGGTTTTAGTCGGTAAGAGTCTGACACTCCCTTTTGCTCCACCCAGATTGGGAGGGGTCATCTGATGATTTTCAATCCATAAAAAAAGGCTGCAACTGAGAATTTCTTGATGGAACAATCTAATAACACTTGGAGCAACGGTGCCCCAGCGAGCAGCGGTGGACATTATATCATCACCACTGCTCTCAAAACGGTGAAGGAAAACATCGTGACGATATCATCATGTTCTAGAACCAAGAATTCGAAGACCTGTGACATCTACCGACCCGCATAGAGTCCGCGTGGTGGATTACAGCCCACTCTCTTTCACCTAGAGGAGGCCTTTTTCCCAGCATTGGGAACAGTAAAGATTGACTATGCAATAACACGTTGCTTGACCCCGAATCGAATCCAAGACTTCATTAGAGCTGCGAGCACTAGACGAACGCGGCACGAAATATCTATACTTATAATAAATCTGTAGAGAGGTCAATTCTGTACATGAAATATATTTCCAAAATAACTATCAGCGGGTGATTGGTGATCGATACTGACGCCAAAAATGCAATCAATAAAATTTTTGTCTGTCTGTCTGTCTGTCTGTCTGTATGTTCGTTATAGAAACAAAAACCACTCGACGGATTTCAACGAAATTTGGTGCAATTGTTCTTCATACTCCTGGGCAGGTTATAGTATACTTTTCATCACGCTACGATCAATAGGAGCAGAGCAGTGAAGGGAAATGTTGGGAAAACAGGATTTCTTTTTAGGTGAAGTAGTAATAGGTTAGTAGTAGTTAGTTAGTAGTAGGTAAGTTTTGGTTGATTTATGTTCAGTTTTTTTTAATATTAAGTAGGTAAAAGCGTAGGTACTTTTATTAATTATAGGTATAGGTATTATTAATTATAGTAGTTATATGTATTTAGTTTTAAGTGAAGTAGGTTTTATTATATATAATTTTATATATTAGACGTAGTTATATATTTTTAGTTATTCAAGCCCCAAACGGACGCCGGCGTCCGCCCGCTATTCTCTTGAAAAACGCGTTGAATGAGAAATACGCGTTCTCAAGAATCGGCAGAAGAAAGAGCACATCGGTTAAACTCTATGAGAGTTAGTGCCTCAATTTCCGGAAGTCATTATTCCACGCGGACGAAGTCGCTGGCAAAAGCTAGTAGGTAATAAATGTTTTACCTTCTAAATAGAAAAGTAATACTATAGGCATAACGGACAGTCCCCTATGCAGGGCTTGCATGGAGGCTGAAGAAACCATTACGCATGTGCTCTTTGAGTGCATAGGCGTCACCCAGATTAGATCAGAAACCCTCGGGACACCCAGATCGTACACAGATGTTCTCAATAGACCAGGAGACCTAATCAGCTTCTGGAGGGAGGTGGACTGGTTGGAATAACCACCGGCGGCCGCCATGGCTCACGCACAATGGTCCAATTGAAGGACTAAGTGCGGAAACCAAACCCATAACATAGAACATAGAAAAGTAATTGCAAAAGGCAAAGTGAACATTGGTGAACACTCCCTCTCACAGAGAGGAAGCCTGTGTGCCAGCAGTAGGAACATTATAGGCTTATATGTAAAGTGAATATTATTTATAAAATAACACACATTTGCTTTCGTACATAAAGTTTTTATTCTGTTATTTAAAAGTTAATTTTACTCCTAGTTTATAATAACCACAATGCTTTTTCTCTTTAAAATGTGTTGTACACCTATAATAATTTGTGTTACATTAGCAGAAATATCTTTCCTAAATTCTTTTGTAAACCAATGTTGAATGTATATGCTGTTTGCGAATATAATAGAATAGACATTTATTTTGCAAATATGGGTAATACAAAATAGGTGTTGTAATACTTCACCATTCGGCTTGCAACATTTATATTAATCCATCAATCCAGAGTAATTCTGGCAATTCGTTTCTTTGGTAAGAGCTCAGTCACACAGCAGTATGCTTCATGTATTAAAAATCTACATAGTCGATGCCGTTGAATAAATAAATGTACCTGTAAAAAAATGTTGTGTTTTTCTCTTTAACACGCAATTCCTTCATAATTGTTAAAGAACAATTCCATCCACTTTCCCTGCAACGTTAATTAAAATATTAACATAACTCAATACCCATAGAACCTTAATTACCAATTAATTGTTACCAATACCAAAGTTGAAAGTAAATCTAAGGGCTAACTGAATAGTGTCAGAGGGCAGAGGGCAGCTATCTGTCATTGAGAAGCTTCGGATCTGTTACTTATATAATGTTGTGATCTTTTAACCTTACGACCGGGATTCCAATTGGCTTTTGACCCTTAGAAGCTGGGCTTTAAAAGTGGTTTTTGATATTGTAATGTGATTAACATGAAGGGGCTCGTGGTTAAAAATAACCACCGGACCATGCTTCACTAATTATTGATTTAGGGGTTTCACTCAAGAACTGTGCTCTGAAGGCCAATTCATCTAAGCGAGAATCAATGTCAAAAACTTGTCAAAAATGTAAGAAAATTAGAGATTATTTTGACAGTTTGAGACTGAGTTCAGACTGTGAACGATCATAAAATCACGAGAATCTCTGTTCTTTGGTTATATTCTTCAAAGATAAATATCAAACTCACCTTTTCACCCTTGAGGTATAAAATAAGATACTCGTCTCCTCAGCGATAGAAAAAAAAAACGTTCTTACCCATTTTAATAATCAATTTAGTTCATTAGGTTGTCTGCCAAACTCAAATAAAGCCGTTATTCTAATTAGGCGTCCTATTTTTGTCAAGTTATCAGTAGCTGGCACAATCTAAGTCACATATTAACTGAGCCCGTTTGTTATCGTGGGCAAATAATATAATTGATATTAGTTCGATGTGGGAACGTGGGCAACATTGGATTTTGATGTTTGAGGCGTAGTTACTGGCAGTTATAAGGTAGGTATGGCCGCTTACTTTATTTTTATGCAAATTAAATACTTGCTCTGGCCTTATCTCCAGCAGTGCAGGACTGATGGGTTGAGTTTATTAGAGGCCAATACTTGAATAGTACCTACCCAATCAATGGCCAAAGCTTGCCCCCTAGTTTCGTCTGCAAAGGATTCCAAAGATCGCTCTTAGCGATAAGACCGCCCATTGTGTTACTCTTTGTAAAATTTCTATATTTATGTTTGTAATTTTTATGGAAATAAAGAGAGAAATAATAAAAAAGAGAAAAAAAATATCTAGAAAAGAAAAAAAGAGTATTCTATTCCGGGAATCTGCGAGCAGTCGTATTCCGGTAGCCCCTTTATATCACAGGCGTTATTATTCTGATTGCTTTGGCAGTAGTTATATAATTGAAGGCATATATTTAATGAAGGCTTAGCTTATTGAAAGCAATAAGCTAAGATTTCATTAAGGAAATTGACATGTAAGGCCTTTTAATAATGATAATAAAACATTTATTTTCAAGCAACATGGACCCATGACGTTAGTAACAATTCACTGACAAGCTATGTTAGTAATATTTACATAACTAAACAACTAAGTTCCTATTAGCAGGTACATGTTGCTGGCTAAAAAGTAAAGAATAGGGCAATCCAATTTGGTAGCAATGACAACCAGGAGACTGTTGGAGCTGGCACGCACTCTGTGCAACAATGCTGCACGCTTTCGTCGAGCACTAACTGATTTTTGAGTGAAGCTAAACCAAATACTGAAAGAGTGAAAATCTTGACTTTTGAGCCTGCCAGTCTTTGAATGGAGACCGTTGATCAGAATACAATTTGAAGAACACTTTCAATCTAGCCAGAAGCTGGATTGGATGTGGAAGACGTCATATTGCAACTGAAAAAAAAATATTTTGCTAGCAAAGTTGGATGGACGTTATAAGTATTCTTATAAAGCCTTTGAACTAGGGTCAATGGGAAGAGGTCAAACTCACAATCTCTCGCTCACTAGTTTGTTCTTAACCGTTGGGCTATAGCCTTCTATAGCCTGTATCTAGAGTGCCCTACGATAAATCAAATTGATAATTATTTGTACTATCGGTGTTCGCGAAATATGAAAGAAGCAGACATGTTGCGCAAACTCCAAATAAATTGGGATATGGGCAAGTTAATGATGACGAACGGTTTCTGTCCGTGCGTACGCTCTTGAAAAGCAGACGGCCGGCAGTTGTAACATTATCTAATTCTCAAATAACTAAATCATGATTGTTACGTCATAGGGCTCAAACACATGAACACGTTACGACGACGTAACGTGCCACAGCACAGCACCGTGACGTGGATGTTTACGTCACGGTGCCGTGACGTAGAAATCGACGTCGAGAAACGTAAGTAATGACGTTACGACAACGCAACGTGCCACGTTGCACGGCACGTCCGTCATCGTGACGTAAAATCTCACGGTGCACTCCTGCAGATGTGCCGCATTTTTTATTCAATATTCAAAGATGACGGATGACATTGAAGTCGATCACTTAATAACCCTAGTTCAGGAGCGTCCCGTATTATAGGAAAAAACATCTGAAGACATCAATTTCTCGAAATTAACTGTGGCAATTCTACAAATGCGCCACAGGCGGCGTCAGTACGACGTCGTTCAACGTGGCACATTGCGTTGTCGTGACGTGGATTTTTACGTTGCTCGTCCTCGATTTCATCGTCACGGCACCGTGACGTAAACATCCACGTCACAGTGCTGTGCCGTGGCACGTTACGTCATCGTAACGTTTTTATGTGTTTGAGCCCATAAATATCCTAATCAGTATTCATGTCACACTTATTTCAGACGTCCTAAATTCTAGTCTTAGATACACAGGATGTTGCATTGCATAGACTAGTTATTTACGAGTTTCTAGAGGTCGCTTCGTTCGGTTCTAGGTATATTATGTGTTAGAATTACTTCACAAGTATTTACATGTTTGTATTAATTATTTGAACATAATTAGGTGTATGGCAGTGGTACGTTTTTACCAACAGGCCAAGACAATAATGTAATTGCTCATCACTATCACAATTTATATCATTCACTTATCTTAGGTAAATAAGCAATTATAGACATAATTCTAAAGCAATTGAAGTTAGGATATTATACAATGATACTATAATTTATTTTACTTGGCTTGTTTATGTGTCTTAGAAGATCTACTTGCAGAATTAAACATTGCATTTTATTACTAATTTCCTATTGCACGGCATTGAAACAAAAAAAAAAAATCTAACTGACTTCCAAAAAATTACTTTAATTTCGGAAGTCGGTGTCGTTGGGTTCGCATTTTTGTTGTTTGCCACCGGCTTCCGAAATTAAAGTTATTTTTCGCTTTGTAGTGTCTTTTTTGGAAGTCGGTGGGTTTTTTTTAGTAATAAGTTTTTATTTTTCACTTTTAAGTTGTACTTACCCCATAAAAATTCGTATAACACTACTTGCTATGTAAATATCAGTGACAGGAAGTCATTATAACGTCATAAATAAAAACTAAGTGGCAAAAATACGTCTTATTGAAATAAACTTAAAAACTGCTCAAGCAAAGTTAATAAAATTTATATGGGACCACCCCTGAGGCATACCCTATCCATTAAAAAAAGATTTCTTGAAATCGATTTACAATTGCGGAAGATATCGCGTAACAAATAAAAACAAAAAAAAAATAAAAAACAACAGTCGAATTGAGAACCTCCCCCTTTTTGAAGTCTGTTGAAAAGCTAAGATACAACTCATTATAGCCTGCCCTTAACTCAGTCACGCTTTTTCCCATGGGAATAGGCTTATACTACTATGTGGGACCAGTAAACAAGAAAATAAAAACCTAAAAAAAAATAGTATACCTATATTCATTGATACAAGCAATATCATACCACGATCAGCAAACCACTTACACAACCGTAATACTTTACCTCTAAAACCAATCGTATTTATATACGAGGCCTATACCAATACAGCAATAAAGCCACTAATTGGGGCATTAAACCATAGGCCAACATTAGAACAGTTATTCAGAATGACGGAGATAATACGAAAACAAATAAGTCATGGTTTTATGGGCGTATCTTGCAATGGGCCAAGGTTAGTGTTCTGTGCAGCGCGGGTCGTTGTTAGTTCAGAGGAGAGGCGAAGGTAGCCATCTTGAATACTAGAAGTGGTGCTCCAAGGTGGTATTGTTATGTAATTAGAACAATTAGCATAGCCGTGATCGTTGATGAGGTAAACAGAGATGTTATGTATTCTGAAGTAAAATTTAGCAATGTTGATGTTACCATAGATTCAATACGTTGGTCTGAACCCCCAACGTTGAAATTGTTCGTCTGTTAATTTTTTTAAATTTATTTTTATTTATTTAATTAAGGTTCACCAACAGTTGTTACAGGTATTATATAGGTAGGAACATACAAATAATTGTGTCTTAAATCTAACTGCACAACCAATTACAGGCAAACACCACATGCAAAATGCTCTTCGTAATTATAAATTTAATTTTAAAGACTTAATGTACTTAACTTCTAGATAATTATATTAAATACCTACTAATACTAATTACGTCTGACAACAAACGTCGATATTGAGTCTGCGTGGACGTCAACCAGGACGTCAAAATGTGCTCTGCCATACATTTTGACCTCGTAGTTACGTATTGCAATTTTCAATGAAACAGCAGATTGTTTTTGAAAAACGGCAAAACGTTAGGGGGTCTAGAATCATGTGCTGGATTTATAGATTCAGTTCGCGCGTCAATGTTCCTGCCACAATGTACAGACGCCAGCACATCAAGCTACTACAATCTGTCAAATTGATTTAATAGATTTTCAACTTTTTCGCTAAAGCTTAAGGTTCAAAGTTGATTGGGAAAATTTGACAGTTTCGGGTAGCTTGATGTGCTGGCGTCTGTACATCCATTCTTCTTCTGTCATCAAGTGAATACCAGCATCTTTAATTCTATGACCTCCAATCCGCAGGCCACAGTTATTCGTAGGTCTACGTTCGGTTGTAATCATTTATGAGCTAAGAACATTCCCATTACTATAATCAGTACGATACTGATCAAAGTTACTCACAAATAAAATAAGTTGTTGGTAATATTATATTTATTTATATTTTTTTTATTTATTTATATTTTTTTTTATATTATATTATATTTCGATTATCTCCATTAGTTTGTTTGAATTTTGATGATTCCTTTCCCATAGGCCCTGCAGGTTATAATGTGAGCTGCTATTGTCAGCATTTTGCTTTACTATATCTTTAGGGTTTATGTTTTAAGAGTTTCTTTACTTTTCGTTAAAGAATAAATATTTTTTAAGATCCTTTACAATCCCAAATGAATTTAATATTGTAAAAATCAAACAATATAGGTATGAGTTTCTCTTCTGTTTATGTTATCCCATAATTACATGAAGCCTTGAAATTCGTTAAACATTCATTAAAACTGCGAGTAATCGCAAACATTTTTATTTTCAATATTTACTTCGGCACACACGAAGAAAAAAGTAAATAGTCTTAATGGTCTACAAAATTGAACTTTATGTATATGGAAGTAAGAGTTGTGAATTCAATTAAGTAAAATAAAGGTCGAAACGAAAGCTCTTTTCAGGGTTGAAAGAGGATATCTGGTCAAGGATAATATGCCCTATATGCTTATCCTTCACGCTTTTGTTAATTTTATGGGGTAAGTAGAAATTGTGAGCAAGTTTCATGATGTCGCTCATTACGATTTTCCAAGGCCAAAGTTATTGTAACTTAGACCGACTGTTATTTACAAAACGCAAATTAAACTTTCTAAAAGTAAGTATAATATTGTAACCACCAAAGGGTCAGATAAACTCAGTAATAATAATTTTTAGGTGATTGGTCCTAATATAGTCCCTTTGGGAAAACCCTAAAAATAAGCTGATATAAGTTAGGTAAAACATTGTTTTTATGTATGAAACCTAAATTGTTTACATAAGTTCAAATATTTAATGTAGTCAACATTCTAGCTTCAACAGTTGCTCGTCCAGGGCCTCAAGTCTGCTATTACAATAGTGTCAGAATGGTCTATCATTGATTTCATAATTGTTGATTTTTGACAAGTTTGGTAATCTACTAATATAATGGCGTCATTATGACTTTCCAATGGTCAACCACTGACACTCCATTGAAAGAAATGGCATAAAATGGTAATCTCGTACATAATGACAAATGTATAAATGTAATTTTTATTGCTATTTACGAACTTCTTACTACTTCAGATTGCAAACACTAATACGTAATATGTAAAAATATATATTATATGAAATCTAGCATGTTTAGTAGTAGTTTTTCTCAAATCATTGACCGACCAATGATCGAACATTATGAATTTAGCAGATTACGAACTTTTAGCAAAATGTCAATGGTATCGTGTTGGAATAACGAATTTATAAAAATAGCAGACTTGGGCCCCTGGTAAGTACGTACATTTTGTTACATTGTTAGACAAACAATAACTTATGTAGTTATTTTTGAGAGTCACAGATTGGAGTGTTCAAATTGGAAACTTTGGGTGAATTGATAAACGCATAAAAGAAGATTCTTCTGGGGTCGGCGCAATATATCTTTTCTTCCATACTTCTCTGTTTGTCATCATCTCGGTAGTCAGCCCTATTCTAACCTTAATATCATCATTCACACAGTCCATCCATCGTTTCTTTGGTCCTCCCCTACTCTTATAGCCATAGACATTCATATTCAAAACTTTCCTGAAAATGTTATAATATTCTTAGCTCCTTCTAACCGTTAGTTAAGTAGCTTCCGTAGACAGCGTTAGAATCTAACGCTATCTACGGAAGAAGGAAGTTTATTGTTTATCCCATAAACACGGATTAGCTATACATATATGTTTAATGTGTAAGACTGCTTATAGTTGATGAAGCTCAAACTAACGCTGTAGCTGCTTGCAGTACAACACACTGCTACGCTTAAGGCGACAACCAAGCAAGCAGGAGAGAATAATGTGGATTACGACGTTGATCTGAAATGTTTGGCTTTAGAAACTAAGAACACTAATCCTGAAATATCTTGGGAAACAAAAGGTTTGAAGATTTTAAATTGTAGGTTTTTTTGTAATATATTCAAAACTAAATACCGAAAACCAAAATAGCACATAGATATTATTATAGTTTCAAGATAATTATAAATCTAAAATAGGTAGGCTTCATGTATAGAAGAGCAATATTAAATCCAAGACTATTAAACTAATAACAATCAGATGATCATGAACATTAAAATAATATAAAAAGTAAAGTATATATGGTGAGTGATAATTAGTGACCGATACTTAAACACGTGCTTGTACTCATGATAACAAACAACTTTTACTATGGGAACAAACCTGAACTTGTGAAAAAAAAATCTGCTGTTCAGTCATTTATGTTCGCCTAACTGGTCAAAATGTAGGTACTGAACAGCAGATTTTTTTTCGCGAATTCAGGTTTGGTCCCATAATAAAAGTTGTTTGTTATCATGAGTACAATCACGTGTTTCGGTATCGGTCACTAATTACCAGTCACCCTATATATACGAGAACCAAAGTATAAACATAAAGTAAATTGTAATTGAATACGAGAACAAACTGATAATTTAGACTGCAATTCTAAATGAGGCTTCAGCAACAACTGCAAGAATCAAACGAGGGAATAAAAATATAGTAAAATAGAGCACATTCGTGTCCAGCCTCTAGCTGGCCTGTGACTAACTAAATAGGACAGATAAACTACACAGCGCTTATCAACACAATTCTTTCCAACGTACTGCGAACGTGTCCGAACCGGTTAGTTCGTGTCAGAGCGGGATAGACACACTTCAACGAACGAAGGAAAGAGATACCTAATCGATGCCCGAGTAAGACCACAACACAAACACGAGAAAGATAAACGAATATAGTATAGCTGGTTGCACGTTGCGTTTTCTGCGGAGGTCAGCGTTAATTTAATTTAGACTTTGCAATTCCAGTTTTAGGGTCGGTTTTCGGGTGTGCTTGGGAAATATATGATCCTCAGCTGGATAAAGTCTCGATTTTAAGGCCGTGCCCTCGAAAACAGCGGAGTTAAGTTCCTTGAAGTTGGGAGTTGCTTGATTGTAATTTTGCTTATTTATACAAGTTTTGTGAAGGTTCTGCTTCCTGTCCTTAGTCCATCTGAACTTGGAATCTTATCACAAGAACGTGTCAGATAAGGTTATAAAAAAAAGTTAGCTTTTAACTAACCAGGACTAATAAAAACCAAATGAATGCAGAATGGGAAAGAGCATCTCCCAAAGAAAACTCTATCTCAGAAAAATCCAGATCCAAGAAAATCAAAAGAAACTTAGAAATTAATTAATGCTTTTAAGAAAATAAAACTAGTCCATTTGTATAGAACCTTTTGAGTTGCAATAATATTTTTTGGTCTATTTTTACAAGTTACCAAGTTCAATAACTCGAGGCCTATTTTAAGGCCTCGCTTTTCTCGAGGCCACGGGCCCGCTGACGTGAAGTGCTCGATTCGATTCTATCAGATGTTCGGACAACGTTCGCTTGACTGCTAGTACGCCACTATTTTTTGCACACTGCGTTTTTTTACTCTTTCCAACAATGTAAACAAGAAAGGCTTCCTCGTTAATCTGGGGGTGAAAGAAGGTGTTAGACGGTTTAGTGCAAATCAGTTTAGATTACAATTTGTTACTGTTGACTTTACTATAGGTTTTGGTTTGTTTATGATTTTTGTTGTTGTCTCTTGGATCAGAGGAGCAATTCTCGTAATTTCAAGAACGCTTACAGTCCGATCTCAGTTTCAATCTGTCAAAAATACCTCAAATTTCTCTAAATTTTGACAAGTTTTTGACATTTGTTTGTCGCCGAGATGAGACGGCGACTAGATTTTGAACGTTTTAAATTACGAGAATTGGCCTTCTGTTATGACTACTGAAAAACTGGTACTGTGTCTGTTTCAAGTTATCATCTTAGATGTTCTCGAAAATAGTCACTATGGTATAATTTGAATCCTAGGAAAAATTGTACCTCTGAACCTAAAACTTCCAAATAGTTATTTTACCGTGATTGAAAAAGATGTTCTATATGTAGATCCCTAAGCTTTTGCTTTTTAAAAGTATTGTAACTTGCCCACTGCCATTTACTAGTTTCAGATAAAAATCTAATGTTAAAAAGTAAGTTTGCTGGTTCATTATAATTAACGAAAATAATCATTCCAGCCATTTATTGTCCCATTGAAGGGCAAACACCTCTTCTCATAAAGATATGTCTCGATCATTGATCACCACGCTTGCTCAAGAGGATTTAGCTATTTCAGACATACAATATTAAGAATAATTCCAAATTTTCCTTCACCGATGTCAGTAACGTGCAAGATAAACTCATAAAGTACAAATTTTATTATGAATGGAAAAGTGACATTGTTACTTATTTTAAATTATATACTCGATTGACTAAAAAGTATGTTTTTTAATAATAGGTATTATTATAGAGATTTGTTTATCACCAAACTGCCTAATCTGCGCTCGCGATTTAGTTGCCAAACATGTAACAAAATGAGTTATTGGAAAAACAATTTTAATTCCTACGCAATGAAGTTCAGTGTACGATACATCTTCAAGCATTTTTAAGACTTTTTAAATTATGCGAGCTGAAATCAACTTAATTACCACTGAAATAAAGTTGACATTTGTTTAAATTGAAATAACTACAATTGGAAACGTAAATTTTACCACACCTTAACTTGCTACATACATTTTAGATAAAAAAAAACTCTATGGAACAAAATGAGCATATTCTTGGAAACTATAGGTAAGGTTTTGACCCTTAACAGTTCAACAAGTTGTGCCTATGTCATTAAAGGAATGATCAGATGAAACTAATGTGTAAGGAACTCTTTCGGGGATGCCGCTGGATAGTGTCACGTCGCAATGGGCCATAGAACGTAGGTAACTTGCCCAACTTTAACTTAAGTATAACTTTCGAGATTAAGCTAGAGACGTGGCTGTTTTTTTAATGAGTTCATTGTTCAATTTTGTGTTTTAGTATGTTGAGATGATTTTTGAAGAAAAAGAAAACTTAAAGTTCAAAAGTTTGAAAATCCAAACAGCAGTTTCAATGTAAGCAGATTGTCAATAAAATTTAACTACTATAAAATGTATCAACGGGATATTGTTAAGAATGGAAGGAGCAATACAATCAATAATATTTTCTCAAAAGTGCCTTTTAATGGCCTACTTGAAATAAATGATTTGACTTTAACATCAAATGTTCCGCTGAAGCCATGTTTTACATACCTATCTATTGTCTTAACCTGCCCATTGACTGTAACTTTGAGTGACCAATACCTTTGTCACTGTCCCTAACCACCTTATAGATTTGGCTAATTTTGAACCATAGAAAACAAAAATTAACAATCAACCAATCGTCAAGATGAGTTTTATTGTACACGACTCCGTGGTTAACTTTTTCACCTAATGTCGATCTTTTGTTAGTTTCTCTTATATGTGTATGTGTTTAAACTGTCTTTGATTTTTTAAATTGGTTTTATACCGTTTTAATGAAACAAATAAAATGATGATTGAACACAATAGTAATTACAACAGAGCAAGCATAAATCTATTCTGTTCGAAGACTTTCCAGATATGGATCCTTTTCTTAATAATAATAATTCACAATGAGCACTGGCGCTCCTGACTTTTTAGCTACTATTGACTTAAGCTGATGCACCATATGTTGTGTATTCCCGTATATAAATAAATATATTGTAGATGCAAAAAAGGAGCTTCGAAAACTAACCAGTTTTGTAAGCATACCTATGCTTTAAAAAACTGTATTGTTTTCAAGACTCGGCTATACCACTGATTAGGTAGATTACCTACTGTTCGTCATCGATCATCATATTACAGACAAAGTTCAATCAAAATGCAACGATAAACAAACGTAGTACAGACTGATTCATGTCTGATTTCGCTGACTTAGCAACCCGTCATCCAATCTCGCTTCGCCGACAATTATTAATGATTTCCGATAGCATGACATCATGTTGTGATAGGTTAATTATGCCATATCGTGTTATATGAGTTCATTTCCTTTCAATTGTAGAATTAACGTAGGGTCAGTTATAATTTTTTTTATGTTTTTAACAGACTTTAAAAAAAAAGGATGAGCATAGCACATTCTGCGAATAGCATTATCAGCCTATAATGTTTCAACTGCTCGGACACACTACCTCTTCGAGAGGGAGTGGAGGTGATCTACCACGCGGGCCCAGTGCACCCTAATTGCGTAACACACTATCAATCGGAATCTGAATCTCATCATCATCATCATCTGCCTAACCTTTTCCCAACTATGTTGGGGTCGGCTTCCAGTCTAACCGGATGCAGCTGAATACCAGTATTTTACATGGAGCGACTGCCTATCTGACCTCCACAACCCAGTTACTGGGTAATACGATACGCCTTGGTAAGACTGGTTGTCAGACTTTCGGGCTTCTGACTACTCGTAACGACTGTCAAAGATCCACGAATGACAGCCGGGACCAACGGCTTAACATGCTTTCCGAGGCACGGAGGGGTCACGGAATGTAAAGATGGTCACCCATCCACAGACCAACCGCGGCAAGCGTAGCTTAGCCTGATCGATCGGCCTGTGCGGCTGTTATTATTTAGCCACGAGCCCCTCATTGCTTCATATGTTCGAAAAATTTGTCCGCTCAACACATAAATAACGCAATGAATGTTGTTGAACTGTCAAAATGAAACTGATTCCGATTGATAATGTGTTACGCAACTGCCCCGCGCTGGTTGGTAGATGTCACATGTCTTCGAATTTTTGGTTCTAAGATATGCTAGTTTCCTCACGATGTTTTCCTTCACCGTTTAGAGTGGTGATGAAATCATTTACACAAAGTGAAGCGCCTGCTGGGTTCGAACCTACGACCTACAACTCGTAAGTCGGGGACGTTACGAGTACCACTGGGCAACCATTGCTCTCATTCTTCGAGTATCTGTTCTAAATTTATGTAACACTAGCTGCGCTCTGCGGTTTCACCCGCGTAAGTTTCGATCCTGTGGGAATATCGGGATAAAAAGTATCCTATGTGTTATTCTGATGTATAAGCTATATTACTGTAAAGTTTCATCAAAATCCGTTCAGTAGTTTTTGCGTGAAAGAGTAACAAACATCCATCCATCCATCCTCACTAACTTTCGCATTTATAATATTAGTAGGAAGTAGGATTAGTAGGAAGTAGGATAGTAGGAAGTGGGAAGTAGGATAGTAGGATAGGATTGACTTCTCCGTGATTACTGGGCTGATTTACATACGTGATTCTTCAGAAGCCGGTAGAAAAAAACGATAATACATTACCAAAGACACCGACTTCCAAAAATATAGTTATTTTTGAATCAGTAGTGCTTTTTTTAAAAGTCGCCTGGGTTTGGTCCCAAGATCAGTCATTCTTATTGGATTCTCCAGAAGGGAATCTCAGTAGCAGTCCCGAATCTATATGTTTGCCTAAAGCTTTTATAACTAGCAAAAAAGCAGGTCAACGTATATATCACATACCTGCCGTAATCCTACGACAAACTTTTAAATGAATTAGGCTACTGATAATCAACTGTATCTTGCCTATTCTTAGCGAGTATAGTATAATAGTTTTAGTTACGTGTCCTTTAAGAATATTAATTTAGTTAAATAGTATCTGTAAGTACTTACATATTATCTGACTGCCTCGTTGGTTTAGGGGTCGAAAGCGGTACTGGGTGTGATTCCCAGATCGGGAAAAGTGTTATCGAGTTATTCATTTGGAATTTCTCATTAGCAGTCCAGAGTCTAAATGTGTGCTCGGTTGACAGCAATAGGCTCGCCTCTTATAAATGGGACTAATGAGGGTTTACTATATTTATTTATATTATTACTTCATGGAAGACTTACGTCTAAAAAAAAGGAAACAATAATCGACGTAGCCTATAAGTCTTCGCGTTTAGACTTATAATAGAATTTTTGTTGTGAATATACCTACAAGCAGTAACATATTACTATATACTATATATAATAAGTTCATCATCATCAGCCGGAAGACGTCCACAGCTGAACAAAGGCCTCCCTCTTAGACCACCACGCCGAACGACAATCCGCCACTTGCATCCATCGGTTGCCCGCGACTCTCATGATGTCGTCGGTCCGCCTAGCGGGAGGCCTGCCTACGCTGCGTCTTCCAATTCACCGCTCAAGAACTTTTCTTCTCCATCGGGTATCAGTTCTACGAGCGATGTGGCCTGCCCATTGCCACTTCAACTTACACATTTTAAGAGCTATGTTAGTGACTCTGGTTCTTCGTCGAATATCATCGTTCCGGATTATATCACGCAAAGAAACTCCGAGCTCTCACCATTGCTCGTTGGGTGACTCTTAATCTCTTTAAAAGGCCGGCAGTTAAAGACCACGTCTCAGTGCTATATGTCACAACTGGCAACACACACTGGTTAAAAACCCTAGTCGTGGGATTTCCGATGAGAATATTTCACGTAACTTCCCAAACGCTGCCCATCCAAGTTGGATTTAATAGTTATAACTATTAAAATAACCACTTGTGTAAGGGTATAGGCACACCTCTGTCTAACCTTGGTCTAACCCTTCGGGTAATACAGGCATGATGTTATGTAGGTATTGGCCCCGATTCTGTTGTTCACAAACTTAATTAAATTTAAGTTCAATGCATCTTTTTCTTTCTATTTCATTATGAAAAGGACAGAAGATAAATATTAGTTTAGTTCTGTAAAATTAGATAATCCATAGACAAGATTAGACGTGATTAAAAATTGGCTACTAAAAATACGTCAATTTACGTCAGGCGCTGACTAATTTGACAGGACTAAACTAATATTTATCTTCTGTCCTTTTCATAATGAAATAGAAAGAAAAAGATGCACTGAACTTAAATTTAACTTAGTTTGTGAACAACAGAATCGGGGCCAATGTCAATTTCAAATCGAGCTGCCCCTAAAGCAAATCACATCTGAAATGCAAACACATCAACTTTTAATACTACGCCTATGACTCAAGTCCAATCAAATCGTAATATACAAACAAATTGATTCACAATAATCACATTTCGATTACTTAGTGCGCACGCGATGCTTAGTGGACAATCTGATGGCTTCCGATGACGTCACGGACCTTGACACGCTGACTCAGAGGTTAGGTCATGTTATGTGGAGTACGTAGAAAGTATGTGGGTAACGTCAGATTAATTGTTGTAATAGGGAGGTAATAAATGATGTTATGGTAATTTTGACGAAAGATGAGGCAATTGCAACTTGCTTTTTAGCGTCTTGGTTTAACTTATGTTGTACTAGCTTTTGCCAGCGACTTCGTCCGCGTGGAATAATGACTTCCGGAAATTGAGGCACTAACTCTCATAGAGTTTAACCGATGTGCTCTTTCTTCTGCCGATTCTTGAGAACGCGTATTTCTCATTCAACGCGTTTTTCAAGACAATAGCGGGCGGACGCCGGCGTCCGATTGGGGCTTGAATAACTAAAAATATATAACTACGTCTAATATATAAAATAATATATAATAAAACCTACTTCACTTAAAACTAAATACCTATAAATACTATAATTAATAATACCTATACCTATAATTAATAAAAGTACCTACGCTTTTACCTAGTTAATATTTACTTATAACTTACCTATTAATAACTAACTACTACTAACCTATTAATACTTCACCTAAAAATAAATCCTGTTTTCCCAACATTTCCCTTCACTGCTCTGCTCCTATTGATCGTAGCGTGATGAAAAGTATACTATAACCTGCCCAGGAGTATGAAGAATAATTGTACCAAGTTTCGTTGAAATCCGTCGAGTGGTTTTTGTTTCTATAACGAACATACAGACAGACAGACAGACAGACAGACAGACAGACAAAAATTTTACTGATTGCATTTTTGGCGTCAGTAACGATCACTAATCACCCGCTGATAGTTATTTTGGAAATATATTTCATGTACAGAATTGACCTCTCTACAGATTTATTATAAGTATAGATAGATGATTGGTCTTTTCCCGGATTTTTTTTTTTTGGAGATGGCATCTCGCAGTTCAACCTATGAGGTAGTCGTCTGCTTAAACGGTCTTTCCTGTGGATGCCTCGAAAGTTAAGGCCTCCAGCCAGGGCTTAAAACCTACTTAATATACTAAGCGACTACGCTAAGGGTACCCCCTGTGGGGTTCGGACCTCGGCTTAGGGCGTCGCTGGGGTAGGGCAGCAAGTTACAGGCTGGATTGGAATTATTTTAGGGCGGACTGAATTCTACAGGCTCAGCGGCGCGGGCTGGCTCAAGCAAGGGTCGGGGTGGAAGTCTTTTGCCGGATCAATATCCATAAACTTATAAACCTTATGGGCATGTGAAGAGGAGGAAAGAGGAATATCTCGTTAAAAAAGTCTTGCGTATGAATGTGGATGGCTAGGTACAGACGTCAGCACATCAAGCTACACGAAACTAAAATTTTCCCAATGAACTTTGAACCTTAAGCTTTAGCGATAAAGTTGAAAATCTATTAAAGAAATTTGACAGATTGTAGTAGCTTGTAGCGTCTGTATTTGAGTAAGGGGAAGACTAGGAAACGATTGATGGACTGCGTGAACGATGATCTGCATCCTAATTGCGTAACACACTATTAGTCTCAATTTGAATAATTTCGAAGCATATTTCTAATCCATTGCTCCATATGTTAGAAAAATGTGTCTGATAAACAGCGTAAATAACGCAATGAATAATAATAATAATATTTATTCAAAATTATAAGGCATGAAAATTAGTACAGTTTTGCTTAAATGTAAATTATATTCCAAAGGCTTCGTGCCTGAACTAGGTAATCCTGTGTTTCAGGCGAGAAGAGCTAAAATATTATTTTAAAATTAATAAATAATCAAAAATTTCGGGCTTCTGACTACCCGTAACGACTGTCAAAGATCCACGAATGACAGCCGGGACCAACGGCTTAGCGTGCTTTCCGAGGCACGGAGGGGTCTTGGTACGTAAAGACGGTCACCCATCCACAGACCAACCGCGGCAAGCGTAGCTTAACCTGATCGATCGACCTGTGCGGCTGTTATTATTTAGCCACGGGCCCCTCAGAGACCCCAGATAGCCTTATCAAACAAACTAACAAACAGGGAAGCCCAGAAAGTAACAATTTCCTGTGCGGTCTGCCAGGTTCAGGTATAACGACATTATTTGAGTTACAATCACTTTGATAAATAGATAAAAAGTAACAATTTAGCGACCCCAAACTGTCCCTAACATGGACTGAACCAATATTAATTTCAGAAGTTAAGCATGATTGAATATAGATTGTCAATATTATGGTCATAAACAAAAAAGTTGGTTATGACTAGTTACTGCACAAGTTAATCTGAACGGGGAAGGGACAAAATTACGACCGTCATCTAAACTTATACCCGTATCAATCATATGAATGGCTGTGGATTTGATTGGTTCAGGATATAAGTATGTGGAATAATATATGTGTCAGCTATGTTCTTGGGCCGCTGACTTGAACAGATCATTGTGATCGATGGCCTAGTCAAAACATTGTTCTGTGCTGGTCATTTTGGAAGTTATTTTTTTTAATAATGTAGACCTATCATACAGGTATTTCTAATACAGAAGACAAGACAAATAACAACAATACGCAAGACCCTTATTCGCAGTAAGTTCTTGTCGTACAAACGCAGGCTTGCGAGCACCCCTACGCCGCCTTACCAATCAATACAACAAGATCTTTGAAGATATCGACTTCTTTTCTGTCTGCTCAAAAATTTAGAAATCTTATCCGCAAAATGATTTAGATTTTAATCATTAGATTTTAATGGTTGGCTTAGTTTAATATTATCACTCATTCTCTATTCTCTTTATTACTCATTCTCTCTCCCTCTCTCTCTTCTTCTGTTGTTTGCATGCTCGTTACTATTTTTCTGTTATAACAGTTTAGAACAGCGCACTGTTATATAATTATATATTACTTTTAATATGTTGTGGAAAATTTTGTAGGTTATACATTTATAATTTTTGTGTATTTATAACTTAGTATAAGATTTGATAAATGATAAATGATTTTATTTCTGTAAGTAGGTTTGTACAAACACTTTTACACGTCAATCATATTTTTTAAAACGAGATGAGGTCGGCGTTTCCTAACTGACTACTCTGAGAAGAAAGGCCGAAACAAACTCAGAGTCACAGTCTCTTTTAAAGTCCAGACATAATCTTGGTCAGATCATGTGGAGACCATGTAGATTGGTGTCTGAAATGGTCTTTTGAGGAAAGAACCACACCGATTGAGTGGACCTGTCCAGTCAGTGCACGCATTTGTCAGTAATCATGCTGCTCAACTCAAACTTAGGGAGCTCAACGATTCGACGAACAATACCAAAGAAAGGACATTTGGGTAGGCCGCATAAATTACTCAAACCGCCAGACCATGATTAAAACGGAAACAATGACAATGACACATAGTCCTCACATTCACAATAAATAAAATAATATAATACTTTACACAGTAAATAGTAAATGTTCATGTCATTGTTTATGTAAATAGATATTTAGAAAAAAAAAGAAGTGTAAAATCGCAAAATAAAATAAATCAACATTCGCAGTCTAAACTTATTGGAGTAGCTCAATCCCAAGCCTTTTTGTCCTCAATAAAGTCATTTACAGTATAATAGGCTTTTTGGCATAGTTTACGCTTTATAAAAGATTTGAATTTATTTAATGTATAACTGTTTATTTTCCCGAATAATTAAAATAAAATACAGGATCCACCCTTAAATGGAAAAACGGAAACTTAGAACCCTTATGGTCTGTCAGCCCGTCTACCAAGACCCTTTTTTCTCAGGAACACTTAGAGGTAACAAGTTGAAATTATTATCAAATACTCAAAATTTCAATCCCTTGAAGCAGTGAAAAAATAAAATTTTTAAGTCAACGCAATCAAAAGATACGGGCGTTTATGTTCCGAAATCAAAACCTATAGGGTACTTCCCGTTGACCTAGAATCATGAAATTTGGCAAGAAGCAATCTCATGTAGCACAAGGAAATAAAGGAAATAATCCGAAAACCGTAAATTCATAGTTACATTACCTACAAATTTGTACGAAAACCTTGGTGCGTGAGTCCGACTCGCACTTGGCCAGTTTTTTGTTATGTGGTGGAGAAAATAAACGTTACATGTACTATTATTATAATCTAATATATAAAATTCTCGTGTCACAGTGTTAGTAAGCCTAATCCTCCGAAACGGCTGGACCGATTTGTATGAAATTTTGTGTGCATATCGGGTAGGTCTGAGAATCGGCTACTATCTATTTTTTGAAGTGAAAACTTCTTTAGCGGCGCTGCGTATTTTTTTTTGGAATGGCTAAAAATCTCTAAACTCGCGTCAGGACACGTGACCTGATCGAGAATTCGTAAGACGGATGGAGAGAGGGCAGGCGGCGCAAGGCGCTTGCGCGAATGTTGAAGTGAAGACTTCTTTAGCGGCGCTGCGTATTTTTTTTGGAATGGGTAAAAATCTCTAAACTCGCGTCAGGACACGTGACCTGATCGAGAATTCGTAAGACGGATGGAGAGAGGGCAGGCGGCGCAAGGCGCTTGCGCGAATGTTCGATAATTGTCATGTTTGTGTACGATAGCGCAATGAATAAATATTGTATCCTACCACATAAATAATAATAATTTTATACTGATAACGAAAGCAATTCGTACAAAATTATTCTCTAACCATTCCAAAATATCAAAAATGCAGAACATTAATATTTAAGTTTTCACTTCTGCCGGCACTCCCGGAGTGCAACACGTCGTTTTTTTTTTTCCAAAACGACGTTTGCGAGGTCAGCTAGCTTAATTATATAAAATTCTCGTGTCACAGTGTTAGTTACCATACTCCTCCGAAACGGCTGGACCGATTTGTATGAAATTTTGTGTGCATATCGGGTAGGTCTAAGAATCGGCTACTATCTATTTTTCATACCCCTATTTTTTTTTTTGCAAAACGACGTTTGCCGGTTCAGCTATTTATAATATTTTTTTAATAAAGCATCATAGTTTAGTATTTGCAAACAAATTACGCGGGCCACCCCGGCGGATTTCTCAGTAACGTTAGGCAGACGTGTATCTATTAATAGCACACCCACATGTCACCAGTTTGTTTAAGGGGAGTACATGACCTATAGCGCGGTCACTGTCGGAGTGCATAGAAAAGAAAGAGAAGCGGGATGACACAGCGTTGGTAATTTATTGCAAAATATGAAGCAATTATCTATTTAAAATAAATAAAAACACTTTTGAGGGGCCCGTGGCTAAATAAAAACAGCCGCACAGGTCGATCGATCAGGTTAAGCTACGCTTGCCGCGGTTGGTCTGTGGATGGGTGACCATCTTTACATAACGATAAAAATAATAATAAATAAAATAAAAAATTGTTTATTGTCACAAATCAGCAAATAGTTACAAATTTGTATTCGAAGTCTCCTTTTAGGCAGATAACGCCTGTGTTAGAAGGCTCCGCTCTTCCATAACAATGGAATAGGTATCTAATTTAAGCGTGACGTGTAGAGTGATGTGAGGTGTGTGTTGTGACGTGAAGTGATGTGTGTGAAGTTACAGTATCGTGTGAGACGCGAGGCCCCTCCGTGCCTCGGAAAGCACGTTAAGCCGTTGGTCCCGGCTGTCATTCGTGGATCTTTGACAGTCGTTACGGGTAGTCAGAAGCCCGAAAATCTGACAACCAGTCTTACCAAGGGGTATCGTATTACCCAGTCACTGGGTTGTGGAGGTCAGATAGGCAGTCGCTCCATGTAATATACTGGTATTTAGCTGCATCCGGTTAGACTGGAAGCCGACCCCAACATAGTTGGGAAAAGGCTAGGCAGATGATGATGATCTATTTAAAATAAATCTATTGCTTGGACTAAAAAATTAAAACACTAGTGCTTTAGTATGTTGCTTATAGAATAATCTGACAAAAATCAGAATAATTGTATGTAGGTATATTTGTATGGTTTTTATTGTAAAAAGAAAGTTTTTCGAGGTATCTTCATAATTTTTTTCTATCGTATCTTATTAGTTGTATTATGTTTTCAAAACACTATCTACCTAGCATACCTATATCCTGAAGAATTTCATATATTTTTTTTTATTGTAGTCGATCACTTTTATTGCTTCTAAAACTTGCGTTTTTTTGTGTTTTGGTCCTGTAATCTCCATAAGTCTCATGTCACAAAGGGCGAGCCTATATTACCATCAACCGGACACAGAGAAATTCCTGTCAGAAAAACCCAATAACATTTTGCACAGCCTGGGATACGAACCCAGGACTTCAAACCAGGACAGTTGTCTTTTCCAAAAACTCGGACATCGAGTTAAAAAATACGAATTTTTCCCTTAAAAAGCTCGAATTAAAAGTTCGGAAATTGCCTGAAAAGATCCTTATTCCTGATAATAATTTCTCATTTACGCTGAGATAGGCATGTTTGTTATCATAAAAACACAATTAATTTAAATTAAATTACACTCTAATTCGGGATCGCTAACGTTTTATTAAAAACAGGAATAATAAGGAAAAATACTCGTAGCTTCAGGAAAGCGCCAATTGTGTTTTTATAAATGTTAATTAAAATACTCTGCCTCTAACGTTAAACAACGTTTAAGTATTCAATGAAGTACGAGTGAAATATCTTACAATTGACACAATGCATACAGACTAAAAATTATAATAATTATTTAATTTAAAAGTTTTTAATTGTTATTTTTCTTTTAATTTTGAAATAATGAGAAGTAGTACCTAAAATAAAAGCTTTTTCAATACCTCATTAAAAACACACTTATGTTTAGACAATGGCCCCGATTCTGTTGTTCACAAACTAAACTAAATTTAAGTTCAGTGCATCTTTTTCTTTCTATTTCATTATGAAAAGGACAGAAGATAAATATTAGTTTAGTCCTGTCAAATTAGTCAGCGCCTGACATAAATTTATGTATCTTTAGTAGCCAATTTTTTAATCACGTCTAAATCAATCATAATCTTGTCTATGGATTATCTAATTTGACAGGATTAAACTAATATTTATCTTCTGTCCTTTTAATAATGAAATAGAAAGAACAAAATGCACCGAATTTAAATTTAATTTAGTTTGTGAACAACAGAATCGGGGCCAATTTCAACCTTTAAGTAGGTATAACAACTGCCACTGCTTACCTCATAACCAAAAACAGCCGTGAAACACAACACATAAAGCCGCAGCTTCCAGCCCTTTCAATATTCATAACTTGTTGCGAATTAACGAATTCTGTCAGGTGGGTAGCTTTTGCGCTAATAATTGAAGCAGTCCACGGGTGTCTCACCCCCATTCTGTTATGTGGTCACCACAGTGCTATGGGGGTGCATCTGCATACCTTACTGACTTATAGAAAACTAGGTTAGTGAGTCCGATTCTAGTAATAGAAAAACGAAACCTCAAAATGACCAATAGGTAGCATTTTGGTGTTTTCTTTTATCAATCTTTATTGTCCCACAGCTGGGCAAAACTCTCCACTGTTCCTTTGTGTTGCCTCTTCCAACGATTTCAAGGTCTTGTCTGCAATGGCACCCGTTATTTTGTTCTTGCCTTTTGTAAAAAAATAAAAGGTTTATTACTAAATTATAATTAGATTCTACTTCATTATCAGAAATATAGAAAAGTCTACGGTTATAGGGTTTTCGGTATATTTATGAGGCTTGAAAAACTTACGCAATAAGTGTTTTAAGGATTGCAGGAATTAGATCAGGGGAAAATTCCTACTTTCCTACTTATTATAAATGCGAAAGTTTGTGAGGATGGATGGATGGATGTTTGTTACTCTTTCACGCAAAAACTACTGAACGGATTTCGATGAAACTTTACAGTAATATAATTTATACATCAGAATAACACATAGGATACTTTTTATCCCGATATTCCCACGGGATCGAAACTTACGCGGGTGAAACCGCGGGGCGCAGCTAGTATTATTATAAATGCGACAGTTTGTGAGGATGGATGGATGGATGTTTGTTACTCTTTCACGCAAAAACTACTGATCGGATTTTGATGAAACTTTACGGTAATATAGTTTATACATCAGAATAACACATAGGATACTTTTTATCCCGATATTCCTACGGGATCAAAACTTACGCGGGTGAAACCGCGGGGCGCAGCTAGTAATATTATAAACGAACCGATTTCCATGAAACTTTGCAGGAGAGTTAACTTCGTACTTGGAAAAGCAGCAGTGTTATAAGTATATAACGCTGTTAATTATTTTTTAAATAATTTTCATTTTGCCTTTTGCAATTACTTTTCTATTTAGAAGGCAACATATTTTTTACATATTATTTTTTATGTTTCGTGCCGCGTTGGTCTAATGGTGCAGATGCTACTGCTGCACATGAGGTCCTGGGTTCGATTCTTGGGTCGGGCAAAGTGATATCGGGTTGTTCCATCTGGAATTTCTCAGTATCATCCTGGAGTCTGGATTTGTGAACGGTTGATGGACTTTAATATAACTGACGAAATGTGGGAGTGATGTAATGAAACACCATCATTCTCCAGCCCTTATCCCAATCTATTTGGGGTTGGCGCAACATATATTTTTCTTCCATACTTCTTTATTAGTCCTCATCTCGGTAGTCACCCCCTTTTTAAACATATCATCATTCACACAATCCATCCATCGTTTCTTTGATCTTCCCCTACTCTTATAAGCCATCCACATCCATAGTCAAAACTCTCCTCATGACATTTTCGTAACACATGCCCATACCATGACAACCGATTTCCACGCAACTTAAAATGTTACAATAAAATACCCCTCCACATACACCAACTCAATGAAACGAAATTCAAATCTTACATAAAACGCACACTATGCAGCCAAGCATATTATAAGTTGGGGGATTACATCGCTGACAAAAATGCTTGGCTGAACGCTCCACAAGGGCGCATAAACTAATTAATTAGGATTCGAAAATATAGTTGGAGCTGCTGAAGATTGAAAAAACTATCTTTGCATTGTATAAGTTCAATCTCATAGTATTGTATAATTGCATAGCACACGTGTGAGCACTATGTACCTAAACTATAAAGCTACAATTTACTGGGTACGTGTTTCATTGACTTGAATGTGCCCTGGCGGCTGAGAGTATATCATGCTCACTCAAATGTCTCGCTGATGGTGGCGTGTGTGTTGGATCATTGGGTTCCCTTCAAAATGGTTGTGCTGAATGGTGCTGATCCATACGTCATGTTCGTGAACGGGCGCCGTCAGTAGGGACTGGTCATCTCTTAGCCGCCACGGCTTATTTTAATTTATTTTCATTTATGAACTGTTCTTTTTAGTACGAACGCCTTTAACGTGCACGTCTTTCTGCATCGTTCTCACATGTATAATTTAAACATGAATGATGTAACCAAGATTTTTGTAACAATTTTATGATTTAAAAGAGTGTCCGTGGAGTTTCTTGCCCGTTCTTCTCCACAGGTTCCTACGCTTTGGAATGGGCAACTAGCTTCATCTTTCTGACTGACCGACCCTTGACAATTCAAAAGTGCCTATAATTGGTTTATTTGAAATAAATGCTTTGAGTTTGAGTTTGACTTTTCAGCTACCAGTGCCACTTTCAAACTTCCTCTTATGTACTCATTTCTTATTCTATCCATTCGTGTAACACCACACATCCCTCTTAGCATTCTCATCTCAGCTGCATGCAATTGCCTTTCATTCATCCTATTTGTGGCCCAACATTCTGATCTGACCACATCAACAAACAAATCTCGTTTTACAAACTGAGTAAGCACAATGCTAAAGACAAGCTAGAAAATTGGTTAAAGTCACTAAATTATGAAGAAACAGAAAAACTATTGGAAATTGTTAAATAAAATTATAAATAGATAAAATCAATACCTTCAATAAAACTAAATAAACAAATAAGTACTAATAACTATGAAAGGGAAAAATTGATAGATAGGCTAGATCAGTATTTAAGGTTTATATCATCTTATGCATGGAATACTTGATAATGTATAAGCTAGACAGTGTCCACATAATAAGATGATTATTATAAGACATTAAAAGCGGAGTGCCGCCTGACTCTCAAAATACGAGCATGACTCAGTTTGAGAGTCAGTGTGTTAATTTGTATTATGCAGCTGTACAATCATCTCAAAATCTAAACTTGTATTACCATAATTATGTTGTTTGTACTTTTTAAAGAAATAAATTATATTATTATTATTATATCCATACAAGACAGTAGGTCTGATCATATCAGGCCTGTTATGAATGTTGACGTAAATAATATTGTCCATTTGTACCTATTTAAAACTATCGTAGAAAGTTGATATACTCGTAATGTTGTAATTCTCATAAAAGTTGCATCATCTAAGATAATTTCTTGAAATTAGCTACCAGTATAATTTGAAACACAGTTGCTTGTGGATTTCCTTTGATGGAAGTCAATTTTAAATGGTTTTGATGTGGTCGGTTTTGGGTTCATGTGAAGCCAGATTTGCAGATATTTTATATTTCATTAGTAGCCACGTAGTAAATGTTTGTTAGTCTTTCAATTTGCTATCATTCTTCTATAAATATGATATTTTAAAGTCGCTTTTAGTGTCTGTTTATTTATGTGACCAACCTGTTCTCCTAATCTACGCAACGGATTTTATTGCGGTTTTCAAAATCATTTAGAGTATTTAGTCCGGAAGTTTATAAGAAAACATTCATATTTAACTAAGGACTGAGTTTTCAATCATCTGATAACTTTATTCGAGGGATAATTTTTAAATATCGACAGTTATTTCATATAAAACTGTCAGATGTCAATTTTATTCCAGGAATAAAAATTATCTGGTGACGGAAAATCAGCCCAGTAGAATAAATAAATCACCATGTTTTTATAAGTCGTAATAACCGTACGATGATTATTGTTGCGTGTTTTAATTATTAAGTACTAGCTGCGCCCCGCGGTTTCACCCGCGTAAGTTTCGATCCCGTGGGAATATCGGGATAAAAAGTATCCTATGTGTTATTCTGATGTATAAACTATATTACTGTAAAGTTTCATCAACATCCGTTCAGTACTTTTTGCGTGAAAGAGTAACAAACATCCATCCATCCATCCTCACAAACTTTCGCATTTATAATATTATTATTATATTATATATTATATTATATTATAGGATAGGATATAGGATATAGGATATAGGATTATAGGAAGTAGGAAGTAGGATTAGTAGGAAGTAAGTAGAGTTTATAATTAAAACATGATCATAAAAAGCTAAAGATTTTTTTGGGGACACACTTCGCTCTCGGCCACATTTTTAAAATTGCTTTTGTTAGCTCAACTCACATAATTAAACATTCGTTTTGACTCGACCTACAATTTCTTTTTAAACATTCTTAATTTTAAAGAATAAAATTTTACTTCTTTTTAATGCTCCAAATAATGGCCACCACACCCAGAAGGATGCGGGTAAACTGTAACCACACGGCAGATGGTAGTCGGGACAACGCTAAAAGACAGTATAAAGAAAACTATAGAAGGACCACACGGTGGGCTCCACTGCTGTATTTTGGCAAGCCGTTTCGAGTCGTAAGGAATAATTGACAAGTTAGGGTATATAAAGGTACTAGCTGCGCTCCGCGGTTTTACCCGCGTAAATTTCGATTCCGTGGGAATATCGGGATAAAAAGTATCCTATGTGTTAATCCTGGTTATAAACTATATGTGTGCCAAACCTCATCCAAATCTGTTCAGTAGTTTTTGCGTGAAAGAGTAACAAACATCCATCCATCCTCACAAACTTTCGCATTTATAATATTACTAGCTGCGCCCCGCGGTTTCACCCGCGTAAGTTTCGATCCCGCGGGAATATCGGGATAAAAGTATCCTATGTGTTATTCTGATGTATAAGCTATATTACTGTACAGTTTCATCAAAATCCGTTCAGTAGTTTTTGCGTGAAAGAGTAACAAACATCCATCCGTCCATCCTCACAAACTTTCGCATTTATAATATTAGTAGTAGGAATAGTAGGAATTAGTAGGAATAGTAGGAAAAACAGGCAATTTTGTCTTAATTATAACACCCACTCAAGGGTGTGACTCAGTCTGCCATGATACTCGATGGACTACGAAATAGTTAAGTGTAAAAGATTAACAAAGAAGTTTCTTCAGGGGTTTCTTCACAGGAAAAGGTTTATTTTTAGAAGAATTAGAAGTTTGATTGCATCAGTGAATTCAAAGAGCTTATTTTTAGCAGTAGTTATAGCTACTGTTCACAAGAATAACCTTCTGTTCCATCAATGTTTTTGACTGACGTATCTTTATTGCGTTCCTTTTGAAGTTTTGACTATATAAGTTATACCTTTGTATGAATGGGCTTCATAATTATAGTGAATCTACCCCGTGAGTAAGGGTTTTGTTAAATTGGGCATAATTTCTTGTGCCCGATGCGCTCTTTGGCTAAATTGTTGGGTGTTAATTTAAAATGGAATTATGAAATTTTTTTTTGTATTATTTGTTTATATTTGTATTCATTTGTTAAAATTGACACAAATTCAGAAGGCAGTACCAGTTCGTTACGTTGTACCTAAAGTAGATAATTTTTAACATTCCGAGTTTTTGATATAACTTAATTTCAAAAAACTCAATAACGAAACTATTAGATATAGTAATATTATGCAATAACTAAAAAGTTTACAATGAAGGTATAATAGATTAACTCAATCATAATAATAATAGGGTGTTCCAAGGGAAAATCCTTAAGCACAGGTAACTTATTTGCCCTTAAACTACTTTTAAGAGAACCAGCTGTTGGAAATGATTATTTAAATTATTTTTAATTTCTATTCAATATTGAGTACCTACCTAAATACTTACCTAAAGATACATTGAAGTTAATTAAAAAGTGACCTACATTGATTGTTAAAACTCGGGAACCCGGCAACGTATTATCTATTTGGTTTTTCGAGTTTCACCCTTTACTTCCCTCCGATATTAAGGGCATATCTGATTTCATAACAATGTTTATACAGTCTGCTGCTTACCCTTTAACGATAGGTCACATTGTCTATTCAAACTATTTGCTAGATACTATTGGTTCGTTATCGAATCTTCAAAACAGTTCTTATATCTTTTAATAGCCGACTCTCAAATTAATCAAAAACGTAATTCATTGTAGTCGGTCATTAGTTTGTTGCTATCAACACTATGAATAAAAATAACAAGCTATAGATTTATATAGAGCAGGCCTAATTTGAAATTTCCATAGCCATAAAACGTAAACATTGTCCTCTGTTTGCGTATAAAAGTTTAATAAACATAAACTTTACTCGAGACAGTTGCCAGCACAACTTCATACTTACGTATAACTCCGAAATAAGTGTTCATACATCTAAAATTTGCATTTAAAACGGCCACCGTGGGCTGTGGGTTACGGTTAGCCGGCCACGGCTCGTAGCGACGACCGGTCGGACCGGTGCAGCGGGAAGCGCGGAGGAAGCGTGCGCTTCCGCCGGCCGCCGCCGCGAGAGTGCGCCGCGGGGGGAGAGAGGGGCGCTTGCGCGGCGCGGGGCAGGGGCGAACAGCTGAGCGCGCGGGTATATTGACAGCACGTTGCCGCTCAGTCAGTAGGTTCTCTGTCACCGCGGAGTGCGAACGTAGCCGCATAAAGCCCACACCACACGTCGCTCCCGATTGATTATGACACGATCGCCCCGCAGTGCTAACTGAACTGCGGTCGGGACACCGCTAAAATTATGACTTTTGGACTGTTCGCCGGCGACGAAGATAGTAGCAGATATCTCGTTCTAGAAGAGAAAGCTTTCAGGATAGTGTCCAGGTACTGGGAGGTCTCAGGAGTTTCGTCCGCCGAGAGGCTGCGGTTCAGAAACAAACAGAGGCTCCTCGTTGCCCCCTTCGGACTGTTATAAATATTTTTATAAGAAACTTATGGATTTTTTTTTGGACTCAAACAAATTAGTCTTTTAGTGTTTTTAAGTGCAATAGGTGAACTGTGTTTTTTTGTGTTAAGTTTTATTTGGGGTTTATTTTTTTGGATAAACAAAAATGGTGCCCCAACAAGTGTCGGATGTGAGGTCCCTCTCTCCAACCTCGAGTGGTGGAGTACCCGTGTTCGGGTCCCAGCTTGTCGACAAAAACTCATCAACCCCATACACGGATGCCACACAGGTAAGTCCACATTTACAGCTTTATTCTAAGTGAGAAAAAAGTTTTAAAAGTAAAAATTAAATTTAAAACCTTTAAAAAATGTACGCGGTTTGTACCTAAATAAAATTAAAACGAAAAATAATGAGTGTAAAATGAAATCGAGATAAAAAATCACACATTAATTTGAAAAACTATCCAGAAAAGTCTAAATAAAAATTGTTTTCATATATTCGAAAATAATAAATTCACTTCCATCAGAAAAATAATATTGCTGATCTGCGGCTTAAAAAATGTAAGTAAACAAAATTAAAGCAAGTCGTAAAAACCCGAATCATCAAAATCTTATCTCAAATTCTCTCTATCAATAACAAAAATATTTACGCACGCAGTCCTAAAAAAATAAGTGCGAATCCACGACATACGCACGTAAATATAACTGAAACGCCACTACAAAAATATACAAAAGTAACGCGCAATATAATTTTATCGCTCAGAAAGTAGTCAACACATGGCAAAAGGATATATTTTGTAAACATAATTGCAGATGACGTGTCTCACACCAATAAAATAACAGTGCTAAAGGAAAAAATATAATTTAAGTAACCATCACGGAAAATATAATTATTAAGGTCAATAAATTTCTAATTGTCGGATCTGCCTAGATTTTTTCCGTATGTCGACTAATACCTTCAGGGAAAAGAAGTTCAACTTATAGTAAATCACATTTTACAATTCAAAACAACAGAACCGCATACGAGCAAGCATTTGTTAAATTAATTAAATTTCTGCTAGGTCGGTGCGTGAAAATGCTAGTCCTTGAAACGGCCCATTTAAGTTAAACAATTTGTAATTTCGGTGTGTTGCTTGAAAAGGGTTAGTCCCCTATTATCTTGGAGATAATCGTTATAAACATTCATTGGCCGACGCGGCCATTACCGAGACACTGAAATTCAATTCGCTCACTAAACTGGTTACTAACGAGGAGTAATGATGCACAGACATGCGATCCAGCAGGCCAGCGCAATAAAAAATCCCACGTGGAGTTAAAACACACATTAAAATCAGAAAATCAGACAATTAAATCGGCGAATAAAATTTAAAACTCGGAAAATTGGTTTCGATAAATTGAATTAACACATTTTATGATTAGTAATATTCGGAAAAATGTCGGTTTAAATGTTAGCAATTGTTTGAGAGTTATTCTAAATTCGGACTGAAGTTACTTCAAATATTATAATATTTATAATAATCAAGTCACATAAAAGTAATGCTGTAAAACTAAATGTGAACCTTATCATGGAACCGGAAAGAAATCAAGAACAACATTCACGAGATACCTAGATGGGAAATGTATTCGTAAGGATCTTAATAAAAACAATCAATCCGCGGTTCCGACTTTATTTTTTACAAAATATATTTTGAGCTCTAATGCTCTGAATAAAATTATAACACATATGAAATTCTTAAATGGGCTATAATGTAAAACCTTGGAACTAAATGTTGAAATTTTAGCAGCTAAACATTACAAAATCTCACATTTGAATAAATTATAAAAACCTTGGAAAGACAAAATAAAACGTCCATCAGACGCTGCAATTGAAACTTCACATTGATTAATCCTATAATTGAAACGAGAATGAACTTGAAAACGTCTAGGTTGACAACACTCATTAGGCAAGCGATGAATAACCAAAAATTGTTGTGAAATAACGCGTCAAGTCACGTAGAGAGATTTCCACAAAACCGAAATTAACTATAGAAAACGCTGCAATAAATTAAGCGACCGTGAAATAAATGAGATGGACACTTAAAATGTAAACGTTTCATAAAACTCGGGAGCTGGTAATGAATAAAATAAACTATCGCAAGTTGATGACGGTGATAAATCCACTGCACACACACGGTGACGCGGCCGATACGAAAAACACGGTCGGGAGCAACGACACCGCAACACATTTACTTATGAATTTTTCGCATTATAAACACCGGCTCACGCGATATCATACAAAATGAAGCTATAGCAGTCAAAACAATCAATAAAGTAAAAAGACATACAATATTAAGGCCATGTTGTATCCATGAAATGCGTCGAGCGGAGAGTGCATTAACATTTCAATGTCAACACGTAACAATGTATTTTTAGTCATCCGCTGGCCGAGCGAGTCTTTCTCGTGACTCGAGAGTTCATACACTCCGAGCCGACACTTTAACTCTCCGAGCATGATAACCTCAGTTTGCGCAGCTCTCGTTGCCAATCAGATACAAGGAAATAAAACGTAAGTACAAACGTGTGTCGTTGGAAATATAAGGAAACAATTAAACAGTATCATTGCAATATTTAATTGTACTGATTGCAAGTAATTAGTAGCATTTCTGTCATCACGACTATTGAATACTTATTGTAAAAAATTACGATTGTTTAGATTCTTTTAAAGTAGCTGATATCACACGTCTGGTCTATGACTAATTGCTTCGGGCAAAAAAGGGGTAACCCATGAAGAATTAAGTTGTCTTAAAATCCGCAACCGAAACTCTGAAAAAAAACCATCTTTGTAATTTTTTTTGCCAGGCAATAATTATGAAATCGATATGCTTTTATTGGCCAAAAAAGTGGACGTTAAAATTTAACATTTGGTTGTGTGCAAAAAATGCAAAATTAACTAAGGGCGGAGCTTTGGATCATTATGTAGCGAGCGACCGACCGGACTGGCTGTGTTATTTTTTGTTAACGTTTTTTGTTGGATGCGAAGCTAAGAGTACGGCAACAGTTTTGTTCCACAAGGTTATCTATCGTACTTTTATTTAGCAGTTGCTATTCAGCGTTCTCTAGTGTATTAGAAAAAAATGTTTCAACCGAGTTTGGTGTGTTCGCGGAAAATTTAATTTTTGCACTCTAAAATGCCTTTCTAAATCAGAGTTTTTTGCTACTATTGCTTTTACTTGTAAAGTATATGCCTTAACTCTGTCTCATACTTAAACTTTATTTTGTCCTTCGAGGGAACACAAATCCCAGACCTATAAGCTCCTGTTCCGAACCACGTATCATGACTATTCTCACTATAATTCCCAAGTCCAACTGTATCCCATTACCCCTTCATTACTGAAAGCATAAAACTCGCACAACCTTACTCCGCCAAGCACTAAAAAGCGATTAACGTAGTCATTTGCATTAACGCGAAATCTTTGAAACAATTTACATTGAGTTCGTAGAAAAAGTGTCGTACAAGTAGCAGGGCAACTTCGTGTCTTTTCACTATAATGTTGGCCTTACAACTGTGGCTCACGATATGCAGGCATTTCGAGAATTCTCCTTGTTCGGTATTTCAAGTTCTACCCTAGAATAAGGGCTGATAACGTGATTTGTGGAGCAAAGAAATTTTTCAATTGGATTTGCTGTTTTGAATTCAGAAACTATGTTGGATTGTCTAATTCTTCCTGTATAATGTCTTTTATTAGTATTTAGTGTCTCGCTATTTCTCTGAGTGAGCGAGTAATTTTCCTTTCCGGGTGTGCTTCAACTTCAAATAATTTTACATCTCCGCTTGGAGCTATTAATTCTATATTGGTTATATCCAACACATTATCGTTCACTCTAAGTTTGTCAACGCTTCATAAACCATTATACAAAACTGTGGAACTAGGATATACCCCTTCCTGTGTATTACAGTAATAGACTTTTATTCCTTGCAGCAAATTAGCAGAGTTGCCACCCAAAATTTTAATTACCATAGTTTATACCGCATACAAAACAGTGTTGGCAGCTGATGCAAATCAAC